>JABWTJ010000311.1:271466-1000161 GCA_016801875.1 Solanum sitiens | reverse complement strand
GACTATAAAGAAACATTGTTTAAAACATGATGTCAACTCTATGTATATACAAGGATACAACATAACTCTAAAATGTATGTAAAAATACATATAGTTGTGTATATAAAAAACCAATAACTTCTATGAGATTTTCTCTAACCGACAACCATCAAGTAAGAGCTGTTGTGATGATACAACGATCTTTCTAATGCTTGTGGTGCATCCTATACCTGACCAAAGGTATAGGACCTGAACTACTAAGTGGATCAACTACTCTATTGTGAAAATGATTCATCTAAAAAGTATGGCCCTTTTCTACCCATGGTGGCTATATAGTTTTATGGGGACGTGAGTTATCTGAACTCATGCTCGTCCCCAATTTGGTGCTCAATACTATTCGCAAAATATACTAGCTCTTATGTTTTTTTTTTAAAAAAAAAAACACTTCTTTGTGATTTGAGATTAGTGCTCTAAAACTTAGCTCAAAGCCTATCTTGGAAATCTAAGTTTTATTTCTTGCTTCATTTAGAAAGCTATTACTCTTTTCTGAAAACTAGCCCGAAGGCTCTTTGGAAATCTCACTTTCCGTTATTATTTAAATGTGAAAACATCTTAAATCTTTTTGGGAATACTTAGTCCCCATATACTTCTTTAAAGAACAGACTTCAATCTTTACTTTTTACTCTTTACATTGTACTTTAAGTCTTAAATTAAAGTTAAATCATTTGTAAAAGGCTTTTGAAAACTTTATAAATTTTGTTTTGACTTGCTTCTTAACCTCTAGACTTGACTCTTAACTTCTCTTCACTTTGATCTTAACTTTTCTTGAATTGGATTATGGATTCAAGGTTCATGATCTCATATTTATAGATGATTTCATTATGTTTAGATGTACCTTAGAGTGTTGGAATCAACTAGAAAATATAGATACATTTCTAAGCAACAGTATGAAAAGGTGGGGAACGAATGTGGAGAACTGGAGTCCCTGCGCTCTAAGAGGTGCGGCGCGCCAGCCCTCAAAGTTTAGAGAACTTTCTGAGGCGGTCTAGATAGGGAGACATGCCAAAGGCCAAAGTTTAGAGGAACTTTTGTGGCGCTCTGGCAGGCGCGACGCCAAAAGC
This sequence comes from Solanum sitiens, assembly GCA_016801875.1. NCBI lineage: Eukaryota > Viridiplantae > Streptophyta > Magnoliopsida > Solanales > Solanaceae > Solanum > Solanum sitiens. The sequence continues at coordinate 999,061 of JABWTJ010000311.1, read as the reverse complement.
CCTTGCCTAGATCATCCCCGATTCTTCTCTTTCATTTTTCATCTCTAAACCCTCTAAACTTCAATGGTTTTTCCCCCAAACACTTAGAATCACTTATAACCCATATATATGATAGATTCAACCTAAAATTACACCCGAAACATGAATCAAACCTCAAGAAACTTCATCAACACAACCCATAGGAATATCATCAAGAACTCAACAAATTTACTTTCAACACAAACATATTTCGCTGAATTGAATCATGATTGACGCGTGGGTGAACTATCCCAACGCTATGTACTATCACATACCTTATAGGTATCACCCTCGATGAAATCCATAATCTAAACGCGACGATCTTGACGAATCTTGGAACGATTTTCTCCTTTCTCCTCTTCTTTTCTCTTCTCTCAAAACCCTAATTTGTTTCTCTAAAAGCGTAAACTGACTAATATCAGTTTAGACCCCAATTATTTACCCCAAAACAAAATAAAATAATTGGGTAAGGAAAAGACCAAACTACCCTTTCAAAATCCGGATTGGACTTTCCTTATTCAAACATGCTAACTTCCGAAGGACATAACTCACTCATACGAACACGAAATTCTGCAAACTTGATGGCGTTGGAATATTTATTCCTAGAGCTTTTCAACTATATCTAGAAATACACCTAACTCATCATGATGTAGAAGTTATGGCCGTTTGAAGTTGACCAAAATCTCAACTTTCCTAACTTAAACCAAATTTCCAGATTTCAATTATTTCCAAAAAAACACTATTTCCAATTCTTAGCTTCTTTCCTAGTTATTTCAAATTGTAAGATGTTACAACGATTTTAGAGCCCATTTAATAAAAGGTTTTTTTATCCCAACCTGAATAAGCATGTCGATTTGTGGGGCTTGAGAAATATGGATAGGGCCGGCCGGTGGTCGTAATAAAAACTAATCAAAAAATAAAAATAAAATAGAATATTAAAAATAGCAGGAGTCTACACTTAAAATCCTTTTAAAGTTTGAAATATTATAATTTAAATACAGGAAAAGGGTCAAAATTATACCTCAACTTTATTTTATTGGTTGACTTTACCCTTGCTGTTAAAAGCAAGTTATTTTTACCCTTGTTGTCAATAAACTTAACAAATATACCCCTCATTGGACGAAAATCCCTAAATCAATTGAAATTACCCAATTTTTGTTAAAATAAATAACCCATCACCCTATATGACCCAAATTCTCATCTAACTAAATTAAACCAAATAAATATACTTGACTAACCAAGATTCTTAACTTATAATTCCCAAAGAAGAGAGAAAAAATTCCCAATTTGTGTCACATTTTAGATTGCACACTTATTTGCCGCACATTATCATCTCCCAAATTCCAAGAATGATAGTGTTTTCTTATGTGACTCAAGAATCTGCCTACCCCTTTAATTTTGTATCCAAGTTGGGGTCTGTCGCATTTGATAACCAAAATAAACTCAATAAGAGCAGCAATATCGTAGATCTCCACTCAATTTGGGCTTTTTTTGTTGTTGATCCAAAAGAAGAAGCCACTACATTCCTTTATTAGTTTGAATGGTGGTAGAAATAATGGTATTTCAAGCATTAGAAGAGTTATTCTTCAATCCATTGTGAGAGGATTTCACTTGGGTTTGCCTCTGTTGGTGTTAACTGTGAGGTTCTCTATGAGTTGAGAGAAGATGAGGATGTTAGAAAGAATGAAGAAGTAGTACCCATTAATGATATTGAATTTGAATATTCAAAAAAGTAATAATTTTGATGAGTCTACTAATGTGGTTACATGGCAACCGTTGAAGCCTAGGCAACCTTCATTTAACAAATCGAGATAAATATCAAGTCTTTTCAATTGATTTTGTTAGACAGTTTAGGATTTATGTGTTAGTTATGATAAAGATTGTGATTGTTCTTAGGATACTTAACCAAGAACATTGAGAAGAAGGGGAAGAACACTGAGATGAAGAACATTGGAAATTGGTTAATTTGTTATGGGTATTGTTTAGTTCAGTGAGTTGGGTTCGGGTTCAGGTTAAAAGAGATATTGGATAATTTCAATTAAAATCGGGTAATTCCAATTGATTTGGTGAATTACATCTAAGGAAGAATATATTTGTTAAGTTTATGGACGGTAGGGGTAAAAAATAACTTTCTTTTCACGGTAAGGATAAAGTCAATCAATAAAACAAAGTTGAGGGATAATTTTGACCCTTTTCCTTTTAAATATAAATTATATTTATAAAATATGTACTACATAAAATAAAAAATTCCTAAAAGTTCTAGGAAAGTACTCATAGGCCATAGCCTATGGTATCTTATCATAGTTTTTGTGTTTTATTATGATCATTGAAAATAATTAGGATAATATTTCTATTTAGCTATTTATATTTTTACTTGAAATCAAACTTAATAAATATTATATAGATACTTTTATTTGTGTATTTTCTTAACACATAATAACACTAACACCATGTAATATTGTCTTGTCGATATTTATGACTGGCACGACAACGCCCGTACCCCACACACTTGTGGGCTAGGTCGATCATTTTCTGGCCCACATAAAAAAAATGAGTTACCCGCCTGACCCGTTAATATCACAGTATGTATAGATTAAACCCGATGGGATGAGTCAACCCATATTGACAGCTTTATATATATATATATATATATATATATATATATATATATATATATATATATAAACCACAATTGCTACAAAAAAAAAATGAAATAAGACTTTTTCGAGGCGTTCTATTCATAGAAATCAAAATATGAAATAGAAAAAATTAACAATAGTGAAAGGGATGGATGAAAGTGAAGAGCGAAAATTTATAGCAAAATAAATTACATAGGAATATAAAATGTTTTGAATAAAAATGTTGGGAAGATAAAAAGGGTTTACTTTGGTGTAAAGACTTTTACTTTTTGTGGGTTTTATCAGAAAGGTCGTAAAAATGGATTTTAGATTAATGTAAAGAACTTTTACTTTTTGTGGAGTGTAAAAAAGTAGAAAAATAAAAATATTATCGGATAGGCACCTTAAGGTAAAGTGTGACTTAAAATTAGTAATTGAAGAGATAAAATATAGAAAAATTAAATACCATAATTATCATCCTAAAATTAGACAAATAATCCTAAAAAGATAAGAGAAGAAAATAAAAATAAAAAATTAAATTAAATTAAATTCGAAAAATTATTTATTTTGCTGTGTTTGTAATTTTAAAACTATGGTTGTAATTAAATAGAATTATTTGTATATTCTTGTAATTAAAGTCTTAAATAGTATATAATTGTAATTTTCACACCTGAAAGTTCTTCTCTGACAAAGCTTTTAATAAAAGAGTTGCTCTTAAAAGTGAACTTCCTTTCCTCTTGGCCTCGCGAAATTTTAGCCCTTCCACCTTACAATGCTCATCTTTCTTTTTTTTTTCCGGCTACTATCATAACTTCTGCCCCGTGAATTTCACTAATACATGTATCTCTGATTTAATTATTTTTATTTTTAAAAATAATTTTAGGTCTTATTTTTTCTATTTTTTATTCGATTATTTTATTTTCATTCAGTTTTGTTGGTTTTTATTCGCCCTTTGTATTGTAGTAGTGTTGCATGCATTGAATTTAGAATTAATTCAGTTTTGTTGCTTCGGATTTTTGTACGTCTTCTTTATTTATCATTATTATTATTATTTATTTATTTTTAAAATTTGATAATTGAAATTTAGTGTTCTTTCGGCTTTTTTTCTTGATGCGAGTGTTTTTTTAATTTATTGATTTCTCATGTGGAGAAATTTGCATTTGCTTCACGGAGAAAAGAACTGCAAACATGAGTTTCTTTTATCCATACTCTTTAGAATAACCAATTTCTCTCATCCACTATTTAAGTTTAAGTTCATGGTTGACGACTTGCTTCCTCTCAAATGTGTCCAATAGCTTCTCAGATTAATTAACGTATTACAATCATATGGGGAGTAATAAAATCACTGTCATTATTGTATTGGTCATCCAAATGTTATATTGCTCTTATCTTATTCAATGTCATCCGAAGATTATTTAATTTTTCTTTAATATGTAATCAACAAATCGATATGGGGGAGTGATTGACAGTCTATAAGGTTTATTACCTAACTTTTTTTCCAGTAAGGCCTGAGGTACTGACGTTGATGATGATGCTTCAATATCGCCTTTTGGGCATACATGTGGACAAATTGAAGTTTTTGTTCGAAAAAACTTGTTGAGTCGATTAATGGCTACAACGTTTCGAATACGATTAAAGAAAGTGGCTTTGGAGCCTTCTATTATGCTGAGCTCAAAGGTTAGTTCAAGTTTACTTTTCCCCCGTGATTGCAAATGTTTGTCTATTTATTGGTTAAAAAAGATATGACGAAAGCAGTAAAGAGAACAAAAATCTCTATAATTTCTTTATTTTCCATTAATCGAAGGATTTAAGATAGCCTGTTATAGATGTTATAATGTTATCTATGTCTTTTTTTGATGAACCTACATTTGGTATTGATTCTCAAGTGTTATTTGGGTTGTTGAAAAAGTGAAAGACTATGCTAAAGGTCTACATGGATGGTCTATGATGTACAAAATCTTTTTTTATACACAACAGTTGAACGAATTGTGGTAGCCTTGGAAGAATGGTTAGAATTAATGGCTAAAATATAGTCTATCTCCATGTAAAAGATTTATTATTAATAGATTTTAGAATATTACTTTCCTTCAAGTACATACTAAAGGACTGATTATTATGTGAAGTCGTACAGCTGACCACGAGTTACTTGAAGATAATCTCCTCATATCTAATGCAAGTGGATCAATTCTTTCCTTGTTGACAATTTCTGTGACGCTCATGTTTGTTGCTGAGGTTAGACTTTCACCATAACTATCTAGATCGAAGAAGAAGACCACTACACTTTCTTGAGTAGAAAACAATCCAATAGCTCAAGAAAATGACCCTTTTTCTAGATTTCAACTAATGTGACTTTTTCAGTTATGTTTTTTTTTCCTCTTTACGAGAATTGAAAATTCTGGAAACTGAGTGTTTCTAAATTATTATTTTCAAAACAAAATTTCAAAATTACATGACATTGCTTTAATTCCATTTCGTCCTTCTTTAACCTAAATGTATTTGTTGCTCTTTAAGTTCAAAGTTTCTATACTTTTACCCTGACTATGATTATTTGAAGAAATTCCGGATTATGATGACATTTTTTCAATTTAACTCTTTATAGGATCTCCACTGGGTACCTTTCAACCACCATAAGGAATCATGTCAGTTACTTTTATTTCGCAGATTGAAAGTGAAATCGTTGAAGGTTGAGCCTACGTTCAATGAATGAATAGTTTCTCTCATAATGACTTCTGGTATGGTGAATCTTTTAATACTTGCCTTTGCATGTGATTTTTTGTGATATTGAAGGAAGGAGCATGACCTTTAACTTGGGTTATGCTTGTTTTTTGGTGCAGGTAGTAGTGACAACAAACACACAACTATAGTAATTGTCTTATGATCTTTGAAATGCTTCCTCTTTTAAGATTGTGTAAAGCCTCTTGAAAAAAAATTCAGGTGCTGTTTTTCAATCTGGCTTTCGCATAAGTGAAGTTGTACACTTACTTAGTATCTGTTTCTGATAGTTTTTATTGATGAAATAATACTTGTCTTCTCGCTTTCCTTAGGACGGAGGAGCTATCGTGACTCATGATGAGTATAAAACTTCACTTTAATGTGTTGAATACATGTCGAAAAACAATGAATGACTTCTTATAAACCGTAGAAATTAGTAAAATGAAAAGGCACGTGATTTGGGAACAAAGAATAGTTTAGTCATCTAAATCGTTAAAGTTATACTATATCATAAAAGTGGATCTTTATGAACCTTGCTATTCATATTTGTCTTCATTACTTGGTACATATTTTATGTCAGGAACTATTTTTAAGTTATAAAATTAAATTATAACAGGCATGCTACATAGCCCTAACCTTTACACAAGGTGACCCCCTTTCCCATGTTTCCCTTCTAATTTATATATTGTTGTTTGTTTGATTTCTGATTGATCAAATCAAGTCTGTATCTATAAGTTTTTAAAGATAAAATATATATTGTGACGTTCCAAAAAAGACACCAAAATGAATGAAAGAGAAGAACAAGTAGAAAAATAGATGGATAGCAAAATTTGAATTGGTTAAGAGATGTGAAGTGTGTTAAAGTAGCATTTTCATAACATTTTCGCATTTTCGTGTTTAAGTTTGAACTTCATTTTGAACATATGCTTGCTACACTTTCTCATTAATGAAGTTTATAGATCGAGTTTATGATAATCAAGCTAATGATATTTTCCTACTTGTTATGTGAAAGGAGGTAGAATGCTAGTTGTAAGGCTATCTACTTATTTCTTGTTCATTAATAATGTGATTTTTATGTTTATGAAGAATTATGTGGTTTGTTGTAAGTTTCTTGGTGCATCTAGATATGTTAGAACATCGAGTTGTTGGGAAGAAATTTATATTTGCTTAAAGTTGATAGAAAATTAGGATCTCCTATAAACACCATGCTCTCCATTTTTGCCTAATGTTTAATTGATGTCACGATTAAATTTACAAGTCGTGATGGCACATATGTTCCCAACCAATAGGTAAGTCAACCCAACATATTTTATCTATTTTAACTAACTATTGAGTAAAAGGTAAACACTAAGTAAAAATATCCAACACTAAGTTCTTCATAATTACAAAAATGCGAAGAAACTAAAAATACAACACAAGAATTTGTGTCATAAGTACAAGACCTTCTAAAATACGATTGAAGTTTGAAACTAAAATGACAAAACCAACATAAGGGATATCTTGTTTGAATACTAAAATAACAGAATAAGTAGAAAAAATAGAGGGAGATGTGGGCCATGGAACAGCCAAGCAGCTCACCACAACTTCAAGACACTCCAAGCTCGGACTCAAATTGCTCCACGAGATGTGCTCTACTCAGAATCGAGTCTGCACCACAAAGAGTGCAACAAGTGTAGTATGAGTACAATTAATGTCAAAATTAGCAATATGTAATATGTGTTACATAGAAGAATACACATGTGCATTTAAAGAATACTATTACAAAGCAAAATATAATATAGATGAAGCAAAAGAAATAAAACAACAATATTTTACAAAATTACCAGAACCATTTAGTACAAATATAATTAAAGATTGGAATAATGAAGGAATGACAGATACTTTAGGAGCTAGAATAAAATTCTTACAACAATGGTTTATTCAGTTATGTGAAAATCAAAAAGAAAGATTAAAAATGGAAAAAGTATTAATAAAAAATCTAGCATGATGTAAAAACAAAATAGCACCACAATTTGGTTGCAAAGATAAATATTATAAAAAACCTAGAAAATATAAAAATTATAGAAAAACTAAAACTAGATATAAATATAAAAATGCACCAGGTAGATATCAACATTTTATGGATAACTATTTTAACCAACTAGAAAACTGTATTGTCTATATAGATGATATATTATTATTTTCTAGAACACAAGATGAACATATTAGGTTATTAGAAAAATTTATACATATAATTAAACAATCAGGTATAAGTTTGAGTAAAAAGAAAGCAGAAATTATGAAATCACAAATAGAATTTCTAGGAATACAAATAGATAAAAATGGTATAAAAATGCAAACACATATAGTACAGAAAATAATCAACCTAGATGAAGATATAGATACAAAAAAGAAATTACAATCCTTTTTAGGATTAGTAAACCAAGTACGAGAATACATACCAAAATTAGCAGAATATTTAAAACCACTACATAGAAAACTTAAAAAAGATGTTGAATATCATTTTGATAATAAAGATAAAGAACATATAAGAAATATTAAGAACTTATGTAAAAAATTACCAAAACTCTATTTTCCTGATGAAAATAAAATATTTATTTATATAGTTGAAACAGATTCAAGTAATCATAGTTATGGAGGAGTTTTAAAATATAAATATGAAAATGAAAAAATAGAACATCACTGTAGATATTATTCAGGATCTTATACAGAAGCACAAATAAAATGGGAAATAAATAGAAAAGAATTATTAGCATTATATAAATGTTTATTAGCATTTGAACCATATATTGTTTACAATAAATTTATTGTAAGAACTGATAACACACAAGTAAAATGGTGGATAACTAGAAAGATAGATGATTCAGTTACGACAAAAGAAATAAGGAGATTAGTATTAAATATATTAAATTTTACATTTACAATTGAGATAATTAAGACTGATAAAAATATTATTGCAGACTATCTCTCAAGAAAAAGATACAATGAAGGAAATATTAGCCATGATGACAAATCTTTGTCAAAAGATGGAAAAAATAGAAACAGAAGTACAAGTACTTAAAGAAACAGTTAATAGTCAGCAGCATGACTCTAAAAATGCGGAGCTACGTCGTGAGGCAGATGGTAAAAGGCCAGAGCTAAGAGGTGACGTTGAGAAACACCTAAAAACTCAAAATATTAACAAATTATCAGTTGCAGGTACAAGCACAGGAGCTATGGAAAAAACTACTCAAAGAAATACAAACCTAAATAGCATATTTGCAAAACCATTTATTCCAAAAATCCAAATAATAAATACTCCAACACCACAAACCTCTACATATGCAGTTAGTATACAAAGTGATAAGAAAAGATACAACTACATTACCCAATCATACATTGAAAACATATATAAAATCCAAATATTTTTAAATTTAAACCCCAGATCCACACAGACCAAAAATACCAATGAAGATTACATAACCCAAAAATTACAAGGCTATAACAGACTTATTGTACAACCCAAAACCAGTGCAAATTTAGTTAAAACATGTTACAACTATGGACTATTAAGTACTGTATATACCTATGATGGAGAAGAAATTATTGGAATACCAGAGTTACATAAAGCATTTATTACATACAAAAGAGTTACAAAAGGAAATTTATTTTTCATAAAATTCTATACAGCACCAGCAGAAATACTATATGAAGAGATAAAATCTCCAATTCAAGTTATTAAGATAGGACTAACCAAAGATATGATTATACCGGAAGAGATTGGACAACAAGGAGAGATACAAAAGACAGAGATACCAAGTTTTTATGCTAATAAAAGAATAATTGGCATATCAACTATTATACAAGAATTAGCAAATAATTATCTAAACGGAAACGCTATATGGAGTTATTATGCCAAGGATCAGATAATGATATATTCAAATTCCAGAGAACTACGAAGAGCAGATATGGATGAAGTTCAGAGATGGATTTTATCTTTATTGAAACCTGAAGAACAACCTAGTACAAGAGCTTTGAAGAAACAATTTATTTCAGATGAGTTATTAACTAGATATTGCAAATTAATTGGACATAAATACCCTGATCATCAATGTTCAAAATGTAATGGAGACGAAAATATAATTCCAGATGTTAATTTGGAATAGAGAAGCTGAAAGAAAGAGACAAAGAAAATAATGTTACAAGAAGATAAGGTGGCAGACAAAAAGCAAAAGAAGAGATAGCATCTTGAAAAATGTAAAAGAAAGAGATAATGTAAATAGTATTTAGGCCATAAAAGGCTATTATCATTGTAATAAGAGTCAAAAGTATGTTGGCCATTATAAATAGTAAAGGCCAATAAGTCTTAAAGTTAATAGTTAGTATTTTGTTATTTTGTGTCAAAGTCAAAAGTATGTTGGCCATTATAAATAGTAAAGGCCAATAAGTCTTAAAGTTAATAGTTAGTATTTTGTTATTTTGTGTCGGCCAAATATAATTAGGCCATGTGTAAAGAATAGTGTGGGCCACTAAGCCAAAATAGTGTAAAGAGTCTTGTATAAATAGAGGACTTTACCTCATAAATAAAATCATCAGCTACCTTCCTTCAACATTTCTCTCAAATTCTCCTCATTTCGCTTCCACCCCCCTCCATTGGTATCAGAGCTAGATAGAAAATAAGTTATGGAAAATAAATCAGATATAAGCAATCTACAAGAACAGGTATACTCAATTTTATTCATTAGTAGCTAAACTACTTTATTCCTGATAATCTCTTCTTAATTATAAGTATTTATTATGCTTTAATAATGTTATAATAATCATCTTTAGAAGGTTTGCTATGTAAATATTCTGAGAGTAGGTAAGCCCAGACTATGCCATCCTAAAGTGGAAACCGGTAGGCAAAGAAGGCCGTTTAGGGGAGTACACAGAGTTGAGGCGCTGTTAGGGTAACTGATTGAAGAAGAAAACCATAGTAGTGACTAGACGAGATGATTATTAAATTGTTATTATTACATAATAAATAAGTATAATCTGAAAAGAGGTTAGAAGGAATAAAATTTTAAGCGAAAATATGATAAAATGACTACCTATTTATTAAATGATGATATTAATTATATGATATTGTTATTCTATATATTGAAAGATCTTGATGCTGATATAAGAAGAATAATCTATGATAGATTAGTAACATATGAAATAATTGAAGAAATAATTTATGGTTGGTCAGAATTAATTATCTCAGATGATTTTGATCTTAATTATTTATATGATGATCTAGAATTATATAGAGATCAATGATAAATTACAGATATTTGAAATTATGGAAAGAAACTAAAGAAAAGATAGATCTAGAAGAAAAATTATTAATTGAAAATGTAAATAAATATATATATCTTAGAGAAGAAGAATATTTAGAATATATAGAAAATAATGCTAAGGAAATACAAAGATTGAATATAATTAAAAAAGAATATTATGAAAAAATATTTTCTTAAAAAATGAAAAATGAAAATAATAATATAGAAAGAAAGGTAAAAAAGATGAAGAAAAAGTTAAATAACTTATATACGAAATATGAATTATTAAAAACCACTAAAAAAGATACTACTAAAGAAAATTTGTTGATAGACATAATTTGAAAAACAGAATATAAATATATTTGTTATTTGAAGAAACAATATGGACAGAGAAATATATAAACAACAACTGATAGATAAAATAAATGAAAAAAGATATGAATATGAATTTAAAAAACAAATGATAGAAGACAATATATTTGCAGGAGTAAGTAGTAAAGTAATAACAATACAAAGAAGAGCTTTATATAAGTTAGAAATACAAATAAATTGCTTAGAATATAAATTACAACATGATATATGTTATAAAAACAATAATAATGAATAAAGAAGAATTTGCAGTAGATGAAAAAACTTATGAAAATCAAGAAGGATTAATAATAAAAATAGTATTTTCAAACTTAGGAAGAAGATATAAAAAAATAGGAGATAAATTATATTTAATGTTAGAAAAAGAAACAGCAAAATTAGAAGATAGTTTAACAGCTATGATAAGAATAACAAAAGAAAATGAAGAAATAGATAAAGCTAAAGAAATTGAAAAAATAAAAACACAAGCAAAACAAGAAATACAAAAAATAGAAGAAACAAAAAATACAAAAATAAATGAATTAGAAAAAGAATTAGCTCAGTTAAAATTATTATATGAAACTAAACAAAAAGAAAAACAAATAGAAAAAGAAAAAGAAAAAGAAGTTAAATTGGCTAATGAAATAAATAAAATGAAACAAATATTAAATGAAAATGAAAATCTTGAAATAAATGAAAGCAAAAATGAAATAAACGAATTAGATACAAATGATCAAAATTCAGAAATAAGTGATATAAGTGAAACATATACAGAAATCTTAGAACAAGTAGATAAATTGAAAAAATTAGAGATAAATACAGGAGATATAAATAAACCAAGCACATCAAGAGCTAAAACTCCAGATAGTAGTCCTAGAACTAATCCTAGAAGATCAATACCAACTTATTATACAGAAAGTTATGAAAGATCAGATAGAACAAATGCAATATGGAATAGTAGATTAAATAAAAAATGGATACCTAGACCAATAATAGATCAAAATAACTTTTTAGACTTAGATTGTATTATAGATATAAATAAGGTAATCTTATTATGAGTAGGAAATTTATCTAAACAATTAGTTGATAATAAAATAGCAATAAAAGATACACCAGGCTATATAGAAAGAACATTTGTAGGAACAACAAAATTATGGATAGAAAATTTACCATTAGAAAGTATAGCAGCACTAAGGAGTAATAAAAAAATAGATGGATCAATAACAACATCTAATATAGATATATTAGATAAATATGAATTAGCAATAAGAAATGAATTTAGAAGTATGACTACAGATATAAAAGAACAAAATAAAGAGAAAATAATAAATAGACAAGTAAAATGGTGGATAACTAGAAAGATAGATGATTCAGTTACGACAAAAGAAATAAGGAGATTAGTATTAAATATATTAAATTTTACATTTACAATTGAGATAATTAAGACTTATTGGCCTTTACTATTTATAATGGCCAACATACTTTTGACTTTGACACAAAATAACAAAATACTAACTATTAACTTTAAGACTTATTGGCCTTTACTATTTATAATGGCCAACATACTTTTGACTCTTATTACAATGATAATAGCCTTTTATGGCCTAAATACTATTTACATTATCTCTTTCTTTTACATTTTTCAAGATGCTTATCTCTTCTTTTGCTTTTTGTCTGCCACCTTATCTTCTTGTAACATTATTTTCTTTGTCTCTTTCTTTCAGCTTCTCTATTCCAAATTAACATCTGGAATTATATTTTCTTCTCCATTACATTTTGAACATTGATGATCAGGGTATTTATGTCCAATTAATTTGCAATATCTAGTTAATAACTCATCTGAAATAAATTGTTTCTTCAAAGCTCTTGTACTAGGTTGTTCTTCAGGTTTCAATAAAGATAAAATCCATCTCTGAACTTCATCCATATCTGCTCTTCGTAGTTCTCTGGAATTTGAATATATCATTATCTGATCCCTGGCATAATAACTCCATATAGCGTTTCCGTTTAGATAATTATTTGCTAATTCTTGTATAATAGTTGATATGCCAATTATTCTTTTATTAGTATAAAAACTTGGTATCTCTGTCTTTTGTATCTCTCTTTGTTGTCCAATCTCTTCCGGTATAATCATATCTTTGGTTAGTCCTATCTTAATGACTTGAATTGGAGATTTTATCTCTTCATATAGTATTTCTGCTGGTGCTGTATAGAATTTTATGAAAAATAAATTTCCTTTTGTAACTCTTTTGTATGTAATAAATGCTTTATGTAACTCTGGTATTCCAATAATTTCTTCTCCATCATAGGTATATACAGTACTTAATAGTCCATAGTTGTAACATGTTTTAACTAAATTTGCACTAGTTTTGGGTTATGCAATAAGTCTGTTATAGCCTTGTAATTTTTGGGTTATGTAATCTTCATTGGTATTTTTGGTCTGTGTGGATCTGGGGTTTAAATTTAAAAATGTTTGGATTTTATATATGTTTTCAATGTATGATTGGGTAATGTAGTTGTATCTTTTCTTATCACTTTGTATATTAACTGCATATGTAGAGGTTTGTGGTGTTGGAGTATTTATTATTTGGATTTTTGGAATAAATGGTTTTGCAAATATGCTATTTAGGTTTGTATTTCTTTGAGTAGTTTTTTCCATAGCTCCTGTGCTTGTACCTGCAACTGATAATTTGTTAATATTTTGAGTTTTTAGGTGTTTCTCAACGTCACCTCTTAGCTCTGGCCTTTTACCGTCTGCCTCACGACGTAGCTCCGCATTTTTAGAGTCATGCTGCTGACTATTAACTGTTTCTTTAAGTACTTGTACTTCTGTTTCTATTTTTTCCATCTTTTGACAAAGATTTGTCATCATGGCTAATATTTCCTTCATTGTATCTTTTTCTTGAGAGATAGTCTGCAATAATATTTTTATCAGTCTTAATTATCTCAATTGTAAATGTAAAATTTAATATATTTAATACTAATCTCCTTATTTCTTTTGTCGTAATTGAATCATCTATCTTTCTAGTTATCCACCATTTTACTTGTGTGTTATCAGTTCTTACAATAAATTTATTGTAAACAATATATGGTTCAAATGCTAATAAACATTTATATAATGCTAATAATTCTTTTCTATTTATTTCCCATTTTATTTGTGCTTCTGTATAAGATCCTGAATAATATCTACAGTGATGTTCTATTTTTTCATTTTCATATTTATATTTTAAAACTCCTCCATAACTATGATTACTTGAATCTGTTTCAACTATATAAATAAATATTTTATTTTCATCAGGAAAATAGAGTTTTGGTAATTGTTTACATAAGTTCTTAATATTTCTTATATGTTTTTATCTTTATTATCAAAATGATATTCAACATCTTTTTTAAGTTTTCTATGTAGTGGTTTTAAATATTCTGCTAATTTTGGTATGTATTCTCGTACTTGGTTTACTAATCCTAAAAAGGATTGTAATTTCTTTTTTGTATCTATATCTTCATCTAGGTTGATTATTTTCTGTACTATATGTGTTTGCATTTTTATACCATTTTTATCTATTTGTATTCCTAGAAATTCTATTTGTGATTTCATAATTTCTGCTTTCTTTTTACTCAAACTTATACCTGATTGTTTAATTATATGTATAAAATTTTCTAATAACCTAATATGTTCATCTTGTGTTCTAGAAAATAATAATATATCATCTATATAGACAATACAGTTTTCTAGTTGGTTAAAATAGTTATCCATAAAATGTTGATATCTACCTGGTGCATTTTTATATCCAAATGGTAAAAAGTTCCATTCATAGAACCCTTGCGGTACTGTAAATGCTGTTAATTGTTTTGATTCTTCTTCTAGTTTTAGATGATAAAATCCTGATTTACAATCAAATTTACTAAAATAGTTATATCCTTGTATCTGCCTTATTTTTAATATCTTATTTGGTATTGGATAATTATAAGTTTTAGTTTTAGCATTTAGATTACGATAATCTATAACCATTCTACTTTTACCTCTTTTTTGTTCACTATGTTTATTTACTATAAATGCTGGACTTGTATGTTTACTATTAGTCTCTTGTATATAATTATTTTTTAATAATTCATCTATATGCATTTTAAATTCATTTAAATCATCAAAATTATATTTTAATGGTTTTTGTGTTATTATACTATTTTCATCTGTTAATTCAATTTTTACTTTTGTCTTATGCTTTTCCCATCCTTCTAATTGATTTTCGCTATATAAAAGTTCTAATTGTTCATTTATTATTTTAACCTTATCTATTATAAATATGATAATTTCTAGTTGGTTTATTTCTTTTCTATTTATATTTTCCATTTCTTGATTTATTTTTTCACTTCCTTTTATCCATTCTTTTGGTTTTCTTTGTTTATTATTTACTCTTTTTGCTCCTATTTTATATCCACATGGTGTAGTAAACCACCAATGTGTTTTAGTTATAATATGAGGGTATAGTTTATCTAAAAATGGCATTCCTAATAGCATATCTTTTGTTGTAAATTCAAAATTATACATTTCTTCTATTATTAAGATTTTATCCCATATTTGTATTTTTATATTTTTTGCTTTGTATGTAATCATGCTACTTTCATTGTTAAATCCTGTTACTACCATAGGTGTTTTTAATTTTTCCCATTTATCTTCTGGTAAACAATTATATTTACATATATTTGTTTCTGCTCCTGTATCTATCATAGGTGTATAATATCTGTTGTGATATCCTTCTACAATAAGTTTTGCAAGTATATATATCTTCATTACTCATTTTGTTCTTTTTATAATTATTTTCTTATTTTGACAGGTTATGATTAGTTGTTCATCTTCTATTTTATATGGTGTAAATTGATCTAACCATTTTATTCCTAAAGTAATATTTTGATTTCCTTGGTAAATTCTAAATGGTATTAATAATAATATTCCTCCTATAATTATTTCTTTTCTACTATTTCTTCATTTATAGTTACAATTTCACTAGGTAATCCAGGGCATACATGTCCTGTTTTTGTAATTTCTCTATCTAAAACTAATTCTCTAATTATATAATTATCTTCTTGTCCTGTATTTATCAATATCTTGTATCTTTTTTCATTAATTATTCCAGTTATAAAATAATGATTTGGTGTTTCTTCTTCTGTATTTAATATTTTAGGAAATTCATATTTTCTTTTGGATGTACTAGCTTTTGATGAAGTAGTTCTATTTAATATCTTTGGTATGCTTGAAGTACTTATTCTTTCTTTTACTATTTCTAAGTCTTCTTCTATATCCATTTCTTTATAGCTATAATCATTATTATCTATTATTGTAATTACTTGGTCAAAAGGGTTTTCTATTTTTATCTTATCAATTTTATTTTTTGCCATTACTTTATGTTTTGTTGTTAATATATATAGATTTTTACATCTTGCTGTAAATATTTTACTTCCTGGTGCTAATTCTATTCCTGATAGTTTCCAATATAATACCAATGATTTATCTATGTTCCTATCTGTTAATGCTATTGAATAATTTGCACTTATTATAAATTTAAATTTTTGGTATATTAGATTTCCTTTTACTGCACTAATTACGCTTTTTTCTATAGGGTGTATTATTCTATCATCTGCTAAATATATTTCAATAGGTGTATCTATTCCTTCTCTAAAACATGCTTTTATTAGTATTTCTGTTCCTCCTAAATGTACATATTTTATAGGTGTCTTTGCTTTTATATGTTGTATTTCTTGATTTATCATTCTTTTATTTAATATAGGTATTTGTGCTTTTCCTTTTGTATATTTACAATCTACAATATGTTCTTTTTGACTAACTACATAATATTCTTCTTTATTTCTTTTAAACCAATTTTTTAAAGTGGGTACTTCTAATACTTTTTCTACACTTAAATCAAATTCTTTATTTTTTATTTGTTGGAAAATTGTATTATCAAATATAATTTTTTGTTCTACTGATTCTTCATCCTGATATTCTTCTTTAGATATTATTTTTATATTTTCCTCAGTCACTATATTTCTTCAGTTATTATTTCATTATCTAATTCCATATTTATTCCTTCATTTTCATATTCATTTTCTATATCTGAGATTTCATATATACTATCATCATCACTTAATTCATAGTCTATATAATCTATTTGCATATATTTTTCTTCATCCATAATTATTTCTGCTATTTGCTTTCTTTTTATATTTTTAGGTAATTTACAATCTCTAGCTAAATGTCCTAACTTTCCACAATTGTAACAATTACAATTTGATAATTTTCTTTTTTGTCTGTATGATCCTTTTATTTTATAATTTTTTACAAAATATCTTTTTCTTGGATTTTTATATTTATATCTAGTTTTAGTTTTTCTATAATTTTTATATTTTCTAGGTTTTTTATAATATTTATCTTTGCAACCAAATTGTGGTGCTATTTTGTTTTTACAACATGCTAGATTTTTTATTAATACTTTTTCCATTTTTAATCTTTCTTTTTGATTTTCACATAACTGAATAAACCATTGTTGTAAGAATTTTATTCTAGCTCCTAAAGTATCTGTCATTCCTTCATTATTCCAATCTTTAATTATATTTGTACGAAATGGTTCTGGTAATTTTGTAAAATATTGTTGTTTTATTTCTTTTGCTTCATCTATATTATATTTTGCTTTGTAATAGTATTCTTTAAATGCACATGTGTATTCTTCTATGTAACACATATTACATATTGCTAATTTTGACATTAATTGTCTATTTATTATTTTCTCTTTATTTTGTTCTTTTATATCTGTAGTCATACTTCCAAATTCATTTCTTATTGCTAATTCATATTTATCTAATATATCTATATTAGATGTTATTGATCCATCTACTGCAAATTCTTCTTTATTCATTATTATTGTTTTTATAACATATATCATGTTGTAATTTATATTCTAAGCAATTTATTTGTATTTCTAACTTATATAAAGCTCTTCTTTGTATTGTTATTACTTTACTACTTACTCCTGCAAATATATTGTCGTCTATCATTTGTTTTTTAAATTCATATTCATATCTTTTTTTATTTATTTTATCTATCAGTTGTTGTTTATATATTTCTCTGTCCATATTGTTTCTTCAAATAACAAATATATTTATATTCTGTTTTTGAAATTATGTCTATCAACAAATTTTCTTTAGTAGTATCTTTTTTAGTGGTTTTTAATAATTCATATTTCGTATATAAGTTATTTAACTTTTTCTTCATCTTTTTTTACCTTTCCCCAGTATATCTCATTGACCGACAATGAAGAAGTAGTGACAGGAGTTTATATAAGCAAAATCAAATTTTTAATTATATAAGTCTATATTACACTTACTAGTCAAGTTTCATCAAATAGAGGTAATCAAATATCAAGTACCCTTTAATCACCAACAAAACACATAATCATCAAAAATGAAAGATGTCATGAGATGTAATGCATTATGACACCATGAAATGATATTCCTCAGAATATCCAGTACACTTTCAATCGTATATACCTGATACTCTTCAGAAAATACATAGAGAGTTCATGACCCATGGGGATTTGCGAGGTCCATATACCTACACGGATGATCTCCACGTGTTTGTGCACGACCTCAACGCGCTATCATAAAATCAAATAGTTTCCGCACAGATAGTCTACATGTGCCCAAATTACTATCTTAACATCTCATCATCCCTAGCACGGACGATCTCCACGTGCCCAACTAATACTCAATCTCATGTCAATGCATATACACAAAATTATTTCACTAAAGGGGATGATGATGCATCTTAATCAATCAATATCAACATAATACATAACCACCTCAATTATCACAACCATACGGGTGCAATAAGGAAAAACACAATCACACAAAGAATTCAAGTCAATAATAAATCAGCTAATGCACGTGTGCTTTAGCATTATCGGGTTTCAACCCACATTCTATAGTAATAACCTTTTTTTATATATCACAGGTACTCGTACCAATGCCCGTCACACCATTGGTACGATATTCTCATCTTTCGCCTTTACCCATTGTCTATTCTATTTTTAATCTTTGATTAGGAAAACGTCCTTCAACAAGTCTGAAAGTCTTAACATACCTTAAATGCCGAACTCGTGCCACGAATCTTTAAGATTTTTTCTTTCCTTTTCGCAAAGTTTCGGAACGTTTTCCATCTACCAATTATGCAATATTCGCAAGTAAGCGAGTTCATAGATATTCAAATTATTATATGTATAATCTAGACCCCAAAACTCACTCATATCCAGTCAAGCTCATACTTTTAATATAATTTATATGTCAAGGATCATATTTGTTAAATTTAAAGCCTAGTGTTAAGCCTCAATCTCTCCAAATATCTCAAATTCAATGTTAATCATGTAATATACACCTAATAATTAATTACCTATCTCACTATATTAAAAAAACAACTAAATTTAAAATGTGATATTAACAAGAAAATAAACTAAATTGGAATCATTTACAAAGAACTAAACATGCAGAACCCCAACTTACTATGCGTATGTATCCCTCATTTCAATATGGCCCCCAAATCTCTCCATGCAACTACATTAACTACACCCATTCTAATTTCATTATTAACACATTAACTATAAATTCCAACTACACAGAAAAGACAAACATAATTATATATTGCTACACATTTCAATTAGTATGACCCTTTCAATAGTTAGTTACTTAATTTTTCCAATTAATTAACCTGCTAGTCATTAGGAATCAATTAAATTAACAAATTGTTCAACCTAATTAATTTTCCCCAATACATACTATTACTAATATCCTCCAATCATCATCAATGTACGAATATTTATATAATGCAATACAACCAAAACTTAATTCTCTGATGCCAACATACTAATATTAGTAACTAAATTTGGTAAATAAATAAATTAAGAACCAATTACACTAATCAACAAAACCAGAAAATGCACTGTAAATGCGACCCCCCACCCCCACGCCCCTTTTTCTTTCAAATCTATTTGGTCAAAAAGTTTAATTTCTAAAGAAATGTGCATATCAAATTCCACTGTTAACATGAGCATTATTAATGGGCATTTAATGGCCCCCTTAGGTTGATGCAATATATAACTAATTTTAAAAAAAAATTACCGTTCTTTTACAAAGAATCTGAATAGATCCAAATTGTTTTCTCCCTAGATATAGACATTCAACAGAATAATATAACATAACAATTTAATTCACTCTGACAACATACTCAAATGGAAAATTGAAAAGTTTGACAATAGTTTGTTTCACCTGAAGTCTACGGTTTCTTCCCCCCTACACGTTTTGCCAGAATATGTTACTGGGTTATGCTTATCACTCATTTAATTTAATTCAATGTATGGGTCAAGTGGTAAAAGGGTCTTAATTAAATTAAGTATGGATTTGGCCCATTAAGTATTCAGCTATATTAATCATTTAACAAATATCCGACAACTAAATAAGTGTGGTTACCGAATATTCAAAATTTTCTATTTTAAATTCTACGGGAAGAATCAAAATAGTCCTAGTTCTCAAAACGGCCTAGCGGGTCGTTACATCACTTACCACTTAAATAAAAGTTCGTCCTCGAACGGAAAAAGAAAAGAACTCACCTGAACGCTAAAAAAGATGAGGATATCTACTCATCATGTCTGACTCGGTCGCCCATGTAGCCTCCTCCACTGGACAATGCTTCCATTGAACCTTTACTAAACCAATATCTTTGGACCTCAACTTCCGAATTTGCCTATCCAAAATGGTTACCCACTCCTTGTCAAAAGTCAAATTCTGATCAAGTAACACCGAATCTCATTGAATCACATGAGCACCACCCTGATGATACCTTTTCATATCGAAATATGAAATACTAAATGAACACCCGACAGCCCAGGTGGCAAAGCCAACTGATACGCCACCTCACCAATACGCTCCACAATCTCGAAAGAACCAATATACCTTGGGCTCAACTTGCCCTTCTTTCCAAATCTCATCACACCCTTCATGTGAGTAACCTTTAATAGAACCCTCTCTCCAACCATAAACTCTATATCATGAACCTTCCGATATGCAAAACTCTTTTGCCTACTCTGAGCAATGGGAATTCTATCTTGGATCAACTTGACCTTGTCTAAGGACTCCCCCAGCAAATTTGCATCGAACCAACAAACTAGAATCGACATCTCCTACCATACAAATTCTCAAATGGTGCTATCTCAATGCTCGAATGGTAACTATTTTTGTAAGCAAACTCCGTTAATGGAAAGAACTGATCCCAATGACCACCAAAGTCGATCACACACGCTAGCAACATGTCCTCAAGAACCTGAATCATCCGTTTAGACTGATCGTCAGTCTGAGGGTGAAATGTTGTACTACGATCCACCTGAATGCCCAACTCCTTCTGCATGGACCGCCAGAAATGAGATGTAAATTGTGTGTTACAATCTGAAATAATAGAAATAGGAACCCCATGCAAACGAGCTATCTCTCGAATATAGATCTTGGTTAACTTCTCTGAATTATAGGTAGTCTGAACTGGTACGAAGTGTGCAAACTTAGTCAATCGATCCATGATGATCCATATAGCATCAAACTTACCCAAGGTACAAGGCAAATCTACCACAAAGTCCATAGCAATGCGCTCCCACTTCCACTCAAGTGTGGGCATCCTTTGAGTCACACCTCCAGGCTTTTGGTCTTCATACTTCATTTGCTGACAATTCAAACAATGAGATACAAAATCTTCTATGTCCCTCTTCATACGACACCACTAATAATGCTGCTTCAAGTCACGATACATCTTAGTAGCCCCCAATAAATAGAATATCTCAAACTATGTGCCTCCTCCATGATTAATTTAGTCAATTTACCAATCCGAGGAACACAAATGTGCCCTTTTATCCTCAAAACTCCCTCACTATCAAGAATTACATCCTTGGCTTCTCCGTTTAACACCTTGTCTCTAATCTTACATAAATCACCATCATCAAACTGTTGAGCCCGAATATGCTCCAACAAGAATGACCTAGCCTCCATATAAGCCAACACCTTACCTGAAATATCAAGTCTCACAAAGCTATTGACCAAGGATTGGACATCCTTATCTAAAGAAAGCTCGCCAACCTGTAGCATGGATAGACTGCCCATACTTACCGCCTTTCGACTCAAGGCGTCTGATACCACATTTGCCTAACCCGAATGACAAAGAATAGTCATGTCGTAGTCTTTGAGCAACTCCAACCATCTCCGTTGCCTCAAATTGATATCCCTCTAATTGAATATATATTGGAGACTACGATGATCCGTGAACACCTCACAATGCACACCATCAAGATAATTCCTCTAAATTTTTAATGCAAACACAACAACCACTAACTTTGAATCATGAATAGAATAGTTCTTCTCATGAACCTTCAACAACCTCGAAGCATAATCTATTACCTTTCTTTTCTGCATCAATACACAACCAAGACCAATCCGAGAAGAATCACACTATACAACAAAACCCTCTCCTTCCATGGGTAGGGTCAAAATCAGAACAATAGTCAATAAAGTCTTGAGCTTTTGGAAACTAATCTCACACTCGTGAGAACACTGGAAAGTTACCTCCTTTTGAGTGAATCTAGTTAATGGGGATGCAATGGAAGATAACCCCTCTACAAATCGGCGATAATAACCTGTAAGACCTAATAAACTCCGAATCTCAGTAACCGAAGCAGGTCTGAACCAATCTCGAACTACCTCAATATTCTTAGGATCCACCATAATACCTTCCTTGGACACTACATGCCCCAAGAATGCTACCGAACTAAGCCAAAACTCACACTTTGAAAACTTTACATAAAGTTTCTTGTTCTTTAGAGTCCCAAGCACAATTCTCAAATGATGCTTGTGTTCCTTCTTACTACGGGAGTATATCAATATATCATCTATAAAGAAAATAACAAAGAAATCCAAATACGATTCAAACACTTCGTTCATCAAGTCCATAAAAGTTGTTGTGACATTAGTCGATCTGAAAGACATCATCCAAAACTCGTAATGGACATAACGTGTTAGAAAAGTTGTCTTAGAGATATCATCCACGTTAACCTTTAGCTGATGATAGCCAGATCTTAAATCAATCTTGGAGAAAATAGAAGCACCCTGTAGCTGATCAAATAAATCATCAATACGAGGTATCAGGTACTTATTTCTAACAGATACCTTGTTCAACTGCCGATAGTCAATACATATACACATAGATCCATCCTTCTTGTTCACAAATAAGACTGGAGCACCCCAAGGAGATACACTGGGTCTATAAAACCCTTGCTCAACAAAACCTGCAACTGCTCCTTTAATTTTTTCAATTCCGTCGGTGCTATACGATAAGGAGGAACGGAAATAGGCTGAGTGACTGGCTCTATGTTAATACAAAAATCAAGATCACGATCTGGTGGAAGTCCTAGCAAATTTGTCGGAATTACCTTCGAAAATTCATTCACCACCGAAATAGACTCAAGCATAAGAGTCTCAACACTAGTATCTCAAATGTGTGCTAAGTAAGTCAAACACCCTCTCTCTACCAAGTGACGAGCCTTAAGAAATTATATCACCCCTTTAGGAGGGTGACTAAGAGATCCTCTCCATTCTACTATAGGAATTCCAAGTATAACTAATGTAACTGTCTTGGCATGGCAATTTAAAATTGCGTGATGATGAGATAACCAATACATACCAGAATCACATCAAAATCTACCATATTTAAGACATTTAAATCTGCATGAGTGTCATATCCCATCCAGGTAACAATACATAATCGATACACCCGGTCTACGACTACAGAATCCCCGATAGGAGTAGAAATATGTACCGACAAATCAAAAGACTCACATAACATATCCAGAATCGGAGCAAAATATGTGGACACATAAGAATAAGTAGAGCCTGAATCAAATAATACAGTAGCTGGTCAATTACAAACCAGAATAATACCTGTGATAACAGCATCTAAAGCCTCAACCATTAGCCTGTCCAAGTGAGAAAGACCACCCTCGGATTGTGAACCTCCACGACCACCACCTCAAACAGAAGGGAGAAACGCATCTACCTGAATGAGAACCACCTCCGTCACTCCGTACACCTCCCCTAGCTAGAGGTTGTGCAGCCCTGAAAGTCGAAGCCTGATAACCCTGATGTAAGCTCACGCTTAGTCCTAGACAGTCTCTCACAAAGTGTCCCATATCACCACACTCAAAACAACCCCTACGAACATAGGCTGATGAGAGAAAAGTGAATGACCGGAATTTCCTCCACGACCTACAGATCTAGAAGATGAACCCTGTGAAGTATGCATCGAACTCGAAGAACTATGCCCAGCGTAACCAGCCTTGTAAAGCTGCATGAATGGGTCTACTAGACTGAGAGTGATAACCTCTCCCCAAGTAACCTCGACTCCTAGGCGGAACGATGAGTCCTATTACCCTCACGCTGCTCAAATACCTCGCATTGAATTATCTCCAATTCCTTAGCAATATTTACCACCTTCTGAAACGGAACACCAAAAGTAGCAACCTGAGAAACTCCCAAACAAATCAGAATAATCAGACCCCTAACAAACCTCCTCACTCTCTCAGCCTCTGTGGGAAGTATCATCGAAGCATGTCTATCCAAGGCATGGAATTTACCCTCATACTCTGCTACTGACATACCATCTTGCTGCAAACCTTCGAACTCGGCCCTCTTACGCTTCTTCTCACTGCGTGGAAAAAACTTGGCTAGAAATACTTGAGTAAACTGAGTCCATGATAGTGGAGGGGATCCAGCAGGCCTACTACTAATATAATCCCTCCACCATTGCTTGGCAGAGCCAGTCATCTGAAACGCTGTGTAGTCAACTCCATGAGACTCCACTAATCCAAAATTATGCAACCTCTCATGAAAACTAACTATAAATTCATAAGCATCCTCAGTTAAGTGACCAGTATAAGTCAGAGGATTCATTAGTCTGAACCACCCAAACATCTTTTGTTCATAAACGGTCATAGAAAGCTTGTTCGCCAAATGTGATGCAATACCTGGAAATTCCATACTATCCAAACGGGGAGCTACAACAGTAGCTGGATGAGTCCTGGGAGTTTGAGAATCCGGAGCAACTATCGGATCTGGAGTCTGACCTTCAACACGGGTCTATGAGGCATAAAAAATGATAGGCAAAGTTCCTATCTGAGCTATCCCCTTTGGAAGTCCTAGCATACAAGCCCAGGTATCTTGAAGCACTAGAGTGGCAATAATACTGGGTGGAGCCTAAGCTGGTCTATCCCCTTCGATACGATCCTATATATCCACATAAATAACATCTGCATCAAGAGGTACTGTCATATCACTGCCCTAGGTAGCTATTGGCACTTGGCTTCCACATGTGCTGCAATACGGCCCCTACCTCGACCTTGAGCTCGTCCTCTATCACTACCTTGGATAGTGCTTCCAGAAACAGGCGCAGGAATAGGCTCCTGATCACCACTTGTCGATGTACGAGTCCTCGCCATCTGAGAGAGAATGAGGTATCAAGATTAGAATTTCAACAAGGTCAAGTGTGCACGATAATGAATGAAAGAACAGAATTTTTCCTAAATGTCTTATAGCCTCACGAAGATAGGTATGGACGTCATCATACCGATCCGCAAGATTCTACTAGACATTGCTCTTGTACTCGTGATACAGATGACCCTAGGGCTCTGATACCAAATTTGTACGACCTAAATTCACAAATCGTGACAGCACCTATGTTTCCAATCAATAGGTAAGTCAACCCAACATATTTTACCTATTTTAACTAACTGATGAGAAAAAGGTAAACACAAAGTGAAAATATCCAACACTGAGTTCTTCATAATTACAAAAATGCGGAAAACTAAAAATACCATCCAAGAATTGGTGTCATAAGTACAAGACCTTCTAAAATACGATACAAGTCTGAAACAAAAATGACAAATCCAACATAAGGGATATCCTGTCTGAATACTAAAATAACAAAATAAGTAAAAAAAATAGAGGGAGGTGTGGACAACAGAAAAGCCAAGCAACTCACCACAACTCCAAGACTCTCCAAGCTCGGACTCAAATTGCTCCACGAGATTTGCTCGTACTTGGAATCGAATATGCACCGCAAAGAGTGCATTAAGTGTAGTATGAGTTTGAAACCACGTGTACCCAATATATCTCATTGATCGACAACAAAGAAAATAGTGACATGAGCTTATATAAGAAAAATTAATTCTTTAATTATACAAGTCTATATTACACTTACCAGTCAAGTTTCATCAAATAGAGGTAATCAAATATCAAGCACTTTCCAACCACCAATAAAACACATAATCATCAAGAATGAAAGATGTCATGAGATGCGATGCAATATGACACCATAAAATAATATGTCTCAGAATACCCAACACTCTCTCAACCATATATATATAATACTCCTCGGAAATACATCGGAGTTCATGACCCATGGGGGACTCGCGAGGTCCATATACGGACACGAACATCTCCACGTGTATGTGCGGACGATCTCAATGCACTATCATAAAATAAAAAAAATCCAGCACAGACGGTCTCCTTGTGCCCAAATTACAATCTTAACATCTCACCATTTCCAACACGATCGATATCCACGTGCCCAACTTATACTCAATCTCATGGCAATGCATGTACACAATATTATTTTAATAATGGGGATGATGATGCATCTCAATCAATCAATATCATCCTAATACATAACCACCTTAATTATCACAACAATACGAGTGCAATAAGGAAAAACACAATCACACAAAGAATTCAAGTCAATAACAAATCAACTAATTCACATATGCTTTAGCATTCTCGGGTTTCAACCCACATTCTATAGTAATAAATTTTCCCTATATATCACTGGTACTTGTACCAATGCTCGTCACACCATTGGTACGATATCCCCATCTTTCTCCCTTATCCATTGTCTATCCACTTTTAATCTTTAATTAGGAAAATGTCTTTCAACAAGTCTGAAAGTCTTAACATACCTTAAATGTCGAACTCATGCCACGAATCTTTAAGATTTTTCCTTTCCTTTTTGCAAAGATTTGAAACATTCTCAAACTACCAATTATGCAATATTCGTAAGTAAGCGAGTTCATAGATTTTCAAATTATTATATGTCTAACCTAGACCCCAAAAATCACTCATATATTTTCAGATGTGGCATGCCTCATTGCTCAGGAAATAGATTTATCTATTTTTTTCAGATTTTTTTATCTTCTTAGTATTTTTTCTTCATCTTTATTAGAATAAATTTTAAAAAGATTAAATACACAAAATAAATGATACTACCGTTTTAAAATGTATGCTAAAACGTGGTCATACTAAATGTCAAATTCTAATTAAATATTTTAATTTTTAATTACATGTTTATTGCTATTTCAAGTCCATAAAAATGGAAAGCTTCATTTTACTTTATTTTTATTCGTAAAATTTAAAGTAATCTCATAGTCTAATATGTAAATTACATTCTATCCCTAATAATTTCAATATTACAAAAATTCCTTAAAAATTAATGTAGTCGGATACATTGGTTCCATGAAGATACATTATAAACGATACATCATAAACATATTTTGTTGCACTAAAAAAAGAGAAAAAAAACGTAAAAATTGTTTTTATATTAATATCCTTTATTTACGCCTAATTGATCTTAATCATAATCATTTCATATCCTAATAGGGATCAGAATCACCCAACTCAAAATTCAAATATACATCTTCTCCATTGAAGACGATTTTTGAAAAGCCATTGATGTTTAAAAAAAATCATAATTTCAAAAAGAAACTCGATACATGATGAATATATCTATTTTGTTGAGGCATTTAGAAATCTAGGCTACGAAGTTGAATATGAAGGTTACAAAATTGACAAAATTGTTGTTGATAATCAATTTCATTTATGAATCTCAAGACAATCATTATAGTCGAGTTAGAGATCGATGAAGTAAGAAAAAATATTGAAATCCGATACATCGTAGAAGGTAATTCATGTCCGATGAAAATTAAGAACTACATGGGTGTTAGAGTATATTTAGAAGTGAAAAAAAGTGAGCCTTTTGCAAAGTATCCATTATGTATTGATACAACGACAAAATTTGGTGGTGAGATACATATCTTTTATGGAACATGCGAGAGATTACGTGTTTCGAAGGTATAACAAGGGATACAGAAGCTTTTGCATTGGTTGAATCAAGAATTGGTGTTTCATATTATATTTCAGAATTAGAAATTACAAATTACATAATTGATTCAAATAGTATAGATGTGAAGACAGGTCAATTGTATAAATTTAAAGCAATCCTTATAGATGTGCTGACCTAATATAAAATAAAGAACAACTTCAATTGCAATGTAGAAAGATCTCATATATAAAGTTATGAGTCTTTTTTATCTGAATTGTGAATTAATGTATTTTAGTTTTAAGATCTACAAATGATGATACATTTAAATTTCTGATGTGTTTGATACATTATTATTTTTAGAAGTTGTGTGATGGTGCTTTTGATTTGTTGCAACTTTTTGTTAATTATATGGTACATGCAGGAAGCACGTAACAATTGAGTCGCATCTATAATGTATCAGATACAATTTTGTTACTTTGATTTGTGCGTAATGTTTGAAACAAATTAGAAATTTAAATGTATGGTGATATTATTCGTTATGGTAGTTAATATTGTTGACACATTAGCGTCATATAAAATGTAATTGTTATCTACATTAATATGATGAAAAGTTGCACAACTATATGTTGGTGTGCTTTACGTATGAATGTGATTGGACTATGAAGATTTTATGCAGAAAAATCATAGATTTATTCAAAATGAGATACTTTAATAGTGAACATACATGTCCATTGTGGATAAGATACTAACCAAAGTCCAAGCAACAGTTGGGTTTGCTAGTGGTGTAACAGATTGTTATTGCGCTAAACTGTTGTGGACGTTGCGGTCAAGAAGGTCACAACAAAAGAACTTATACTTTCTTCCCGAAAGAAAAATGAAATTGTTATTTTTATAAAGACATTTATGTTTTTATTGAATAATTTTCGACTTAATGAATTATCACTTTTATATTTATCACGAATAAAATTTACTGTTTATTTTTGTTATTTTGATTCAATATTTATGAGTTACAGACTCATTTAAGAATTTGTTATGATTTGTGTGTTTAATGTTATTTTGGTACGTTTATTTATGACTTTTGGTATTCAATTCATTAAATTATTATGATTTGTGTGCAAATGTTATCTCTGATATATAAATATTTGTATCATATACATTATGTGTAAAATACACTATGTATAATGTATCATTTACATAATAATCAAAGCATCATAGAGTATTATATCATACACATTATCAAAATATTGTGTCATAAATATTAAATCTTATCTAACTTATCAATTGATTATAATTTTATAATAGACTTTTAGGAATACATTTTTTATTTCAAATTTATAATTTTCATTTCAATAGGTTTTCACTATAACAGTCATATACACTTTAATGTATTGTGATTTTATATGTTTTTGATATAATATATTGAATTGTTAGTGTTAAAAAATAAAAATTTGCTCAAAAATATATGTGCATTCTGATTGATGATTTAGTTACACTGATTAATAACAGAAATTTGTAAATGGAGACAAATATACATTCTGATATTAAAGGAAAAAAAATATATTGACTATATATTGTTAGACAAAACAAGTTTTTAGAGAAACGCTCAAACACTTAAGTTAATCTATCTTGAAAAGAGTACAAACTAAAAAATATTGTGTATCCATTGATACACAATAACTATTCCAGATGAACTGATGCATCATGATCCAATGGTGTGAAATGATGTCTAGACTTTGATGGACTGTCATTATCACTAACATATCCAGTTCAGCCTTTTGACTACCATATTTTCATAGGAATGTGGCATATTTTAAGCGGAGATAATCATATAAAAAATCATTGGATTGAAATATTATTTCATCACTAAGGAATTCAATAAACGCGATCACTAACAGTTCACAATCCCTACAAATGCAGAAGATACATTTAAAAAATGCATTGAACATATACTTTAAACAATTTTTATAAAACTTACAGTGTGTCACTTCCTTGAAGAATAATGTCTTGAACATATTCAACAATAAAAAGATTTTTTGGTTTCAATAAACATTCAGTTTCCTTGTCCTTTATAAGCATCAAGACACACTATAACTTAATAATATCATTTATGTATTATAGATGATAAGTCAAGATTGATACTTAAATAAGCATATTACAACAAAATATATGTCATTAATTGAGAGTGATACATAGTCGACCCTGTAAAAAAAATATTAAAACTTGAACATTGAAAAAAAATTTAACAAAATTTGTATCAGTTAACAGAAAAGCTTGAGAATAACCCATGAACATTTTCGTTTTGTAGCCTGTATAGATTCTGTTAATACTAATACATAGTTAAGTTCATTAATAAGCATATTATAACACATTTAATGTCATTATGTTCTGATACATTGAGAAATAATGAAAATATTGGAGTTTTATGTATCAAAAATTCAAATTGCATGATGATACATTAAAATATGCTAACATTCATCTCACAATATATAATGTATTATGAATTCAAATTAACAATTGATTTGAAGATTGAGAAACAAAAAACGTAAAATAGATCCTAACTCGTTACCTTAGGTGAATCTGGCCAAAAAATTGGAGATGATACTTACTACTTTTTTTAAAAAAAAATCTTCGCTTTTGAAGAAGAAGACACATCCTTTTGCACCTTCTCGATACTCACATTTGGTCATAACTAGGGGATCATGCAATTTTTTCTATCTATTCTCAATTCAATCTACGTCATCATGGTCATAAGTACGATTAGTGTTAGATGAGTTGGGTAATACCTATACTGAATGAAGGAGGATCCTCCATAAATGTATCATAATTTTGAAATGAAAAAAAAAACATATCAACTATGATCAAAAGTAATAAAATTGAAACAATATCTAGAAGGAATGAGAAATCGTTTAACTAGAGAGAGAAATATCTTGAAATTGAAATTCAAAATTAAAATGATAAGATTGTGGAAAAGGTATATGCCGTGATTTTCAGAATAAAAAATTCGGGAGAGAAACGTGGGTTAGGACATGGAGAGTTATGTATCAGGGAGTTGAGCTGAATGAGTAAAAAGGGAATTTTGATAATATTTTTAAAAAGAATGAAATAATAGAAAAAAAAAAGTTAACTAATGATGTGTATATAAGTAATTTTTCCATAGTCTAATATGAAAATTACTATTCCTAATAATTTCAATATTACAAAAATTTCTTGAAAATGGATCCAGTCGGATACATTGGTGCCATGAAGATACATTATCATGATACATCATAAACCGATTTGTTGCGCTAAAAATGAAAAAAACGTAAAAATTATTTTTATATTAATTTTTTTGATTTACGCCTAATTGATCCTAATCATAATCATTTCATATCCTAATAGGAATCAGAATCACCCAATTTCAAAATTCAAAAATATACATCTTCTCCATTGAAGACGATTTTTGAAAGATATTGTTATTAAAAAAATCATAATTTCAAAAAGAAACTCGATTAATGATGAATATATCTATTTTGTTGAGGCATTTAGAAATTTAGGCTAGCGAATTAAATATGATGATTACGAAAGTGACGGAATTATTGTTGGACACTTTTTTCTCCTCTCACTTCTTTTGGTCACTTTCCCTATTTAAACATATATGTTTTCTTCTGTAAATTGGTTCACATGGGTTTTTAATAATTATTCTTCATCCTTCATTTTTTTAATATTTTTATTTGTAAAGATTTTATAAAATTATGTTGTTTTCAGATTTTATAGATAAAGATTTATGATTTTGAATTTGGATGTTTATAAAAAAAGCAGATGATACTATAAAAAAACATAGGATAGAGATGTTCCATACATAACTTGCATAAATATGTGTATTTAATTACGTGAAAAATATATTCTCTAAATACGTATCCAAATATTTTTCATGATATGAATTCTGAATTCGTCGTAAAGATATAATTTCTTTGTCTTTTTTTGTATAATATGTGACATTTCTCTATAACATTTACTTGTATTTATATTTTTTATTTTATTTAAACTAATTATTTTATTGTAAATATGAAATTTATAATATATTACAAATCTGTATATAATAAAGAAGATGAACATAAAAATGGTGATGTGACCCTCTTTCAGGGTTTCAATCCATTTTTATCTTTTTTTGGGGCCTTTTTTCTAATTTTAAAATAGCAAAAAGTTCACCCAAAAAATAAAGACAATTCAGAATAATCATATTTATTTATATTTTTATTAATATTAATATTTAATTTATTTCGTCATTAAAGATATTATTCTCTTTTCCTATAGTATTTCTCAAATTCTCATCAATTATAACAAATTGTTTCATCTGATTTAAAAAGAATTCCAACAAACTATTCACGATAGTTAAATTTTATGATTTTTTTTTTAGTGTTTTCTTTTCTTTTTTGTTTATTTAATTCAAAAAATTTATATCTTTACATAATATAAATGTGTTTCTTTTATCTACTTTATTTATGTTTTTCATTTTATTTTAATTTTCAAGTTTTACCTATGTAACGTTGATCTATTAAACTTTAATTTTTGATAATATCATAAATTTCGTGGCTTTAAAATTTTTATAATCATAATCTTCAACTATTGAATTATAAAATTTATGATACTTTGTGATATTCATCTCTACTTTTAATTACAAAATAAATTCGCAAGTTTTTTATTTTTTATTTCATGATTTCAACATAAGATTATTCTCTATATTCATTGTTCTTTGTAGTATTATTATATTATTAAATTCATGCCTCTTGAATGTTGATTAGTTTGTCAAAGAGGATGTCGGATAAGAGATAAAAGAAGTGGCATTGACTTTGTATTTTCATTTTTATCTATTTTCTTATGAATACGGTTCCAAAGGAAGATGAGTGTGTTTTTATTTTCCCATGTAACTTTTTTAGTTTGAATTTTATAACTTTTTATTATTGCAAGTATGTATTTTGTTTAGATGCAAATTAGTCATAGTAACTTTGTGTGTAATAATATTAACTACTAACAAAGGTTTAAAAATACTATTGCACAAAGAACTATTCATATTTTCTATTTAAAGATTCCTCAATTTTGTTTATATAAGTTCACAATTTTTTATTTCATAAAACCCTACTTAAGATTATCTATCTTTTCTTATTTCATATTTGAAATAGTGCTTTTCTTAATTTGTCTTAAACTCTTTCTCAAATAACTATTAAGACATAAGTTGAAGAGCCAAAGAGACACCTACACATTTTTTTATTTCAAGTTAAACAACGGAAATTGTAGAAGTAGAGTATTAACTACTACTAAAACTATACTACATATTTTTACTTCAAGTTGTTGGATTTTCATTTCATGAAAAGCTTTATTTTTTAAACATAGAAAGTGTAATTCAATTTCATTTTTGTTATGCATATGATATTCACCTATGTCAAGTTTCTTTTTTAGTTTGAAAAGGAAAAAGTAAGATACTTCTACTAAATTAACTTTAATATATATCTTGAAAAAATATATAGTTCTTTGACACAATTTTTTGGTTATATAAATTTCTTTTGATAAAATAAGGGTAAGATTGAAAGAAAAAATATTGTTAAAGTCTACATAATTATGTAAAACACGATTTGAAGCAAAATAGAAAATAAAAATAAAACTTTGTTTTGAAATGAAGAGAGTATGTAATGTAAGAAAGTGAAAAAAGTTTTAAAAAATTCTTTATTATCCATGATCAAAATTACTATAACATTTTGATTATCCAAATGTCACCTTCATGTCTATAAAAATATAATTAGCTAGACAATGCAACTATACTTAGCAATTTAAATTTAAAGTATAATTTACGAATGCTCATTTTTATGTTCTAGACATTACAATTTTTATATTTTATTAAATTATTTTTATACATCTTATATAATCTATTTTATACTTTTTATATAATATTTTAAGCGCCATCAAATTACATAGTTTTAATATAATATAATAAAATAAAAGAAATAGTGATATTGACCATAAAAGCATGCCTTGTTGATTTTCAAGCTTTCATTTATTAATAATGGATGGATGAATATGTTGAGTTTAACAAAGTGTGAATGGGAAAAGAAAAGAGAGAATATGAAAAGTGAGGGAACTAATTTGGAGAGAAAATGAAAAGTCATTTGCAAAGTGCAAATGAAAAGTCATTTCTCTCATATCGGCAAAAGAAAGGGAAATTGTTGTCCTTATATAAGAAAACACTTCCTTTACTTCTTAAAGAGCTAAGAAGAAGGTGCCCCCTCGCGCCGTTGTTGTCGCGCGGCCTCGGCTTCGGCTTGATTAATAAATTTTTTGGACAAAATTTATTTAATCAATTTTTGTTAATCAAATAAATCCTGTTAATATTATCTCTTATAAATTAATTCAGAACGTTATTTAATTAGTTAATTGACAGAATTAATTCGCGTGTAACGATAACATTTCGAAAAATTGTTACTCTTTCTGAAAAGTCGTTACTTTCTGAAAAGCCGTTATTTTCCTAACAAACACATTTTCCGAAAAGTAATTATTTTTTTCCAAAAGATACAACTTTCTGGATAAAACGGGTCTGAACAGATTTCTCTGAACAGACACGTTTCTTGCTGAAAATGGCTATAAAAGGAAGTCATTTTTTGTGTTTTCAAACACTGAAAATTTTCCTTCTCTGCATATATTTTTTCTCTCAAAATCAAAGTGTCAATCGATTGAGTCTGTGTGGCTTGTTACTATTCTTAAGTTCGCTGAAGTTAAAGAAGTTTGAGGTACCGCTATTTCTTTAACAAGATTAATTCGTTTTATCTTGGAAGAAATTAATCCATAACCTTGGGTACAGTGAGGGGATTAAATTTTTTAAGGAGACACAGTAATTTCTGTGGACTCGGATTATTTTGTATTCTGTCTATTTCATCTTATTTTTGTTTCTGTTTTTTGGCTAACCTTTTAAATACAGGGTAATAAAAATCTTAAGAAATTTAATATGTTTCTGTATTTGAGGTTTCTGGAGATTAAAACCTTTATGGTTTTCTACTCTCTTGAATTTTAAAAATTCATTCGATTAACGATTAAAAGAACATAAAAACTTTATCATTAAATCAGAAACAGTCTGTGTAAAGATTTTTGTTCTTTACTGTTAGTATTTCAAATACTAAAATTATCTGCCATTTGTGACAGAAAAAATGACTAATTCAAGTCAAGTGAATTCTGGAACAGTGAGTGCTGTAACAACATCGATTGCACATAATCGTTCAAATACTGCCTTAGCGCCGGCTGAGAAACCAGCTAAGTTTTCTGGAGTCGACTTCAAGAGATGGCAGCAGAAGATGTTCTCTTATATCACTACGTTGAGTCTGCAGAGGTTCATTAATGAGAATGTTCCTTTTATGTCGGATGATACTCCCCCTGTAGAACGATTCTTGGTAACAGAAGCATGGAAGCACTCAGATTTTTTGTGTAAAAATTATATTCTCAGTGGCCTGCAAGATGATATGTACAATATGTACAGCAATGTCAAAACCTCAAAAGAACTTTGGGATGCTTTAGAAAAGAAGTACAGAATAGAGAATGCCGAAATAAAGAAGTTCATTGTGGCAAAGTTTCTGGACTATAAGATGATAGACAGTAAGATCGTCGTCACCCAAGTTCAAGAACTGCAGGTCATAATTCATGATCTCCTTGCTGAAGGTATAAATTTATTTAATGTCTATGTTAGAAATATAAAGTTTTTCCTTAATACTCACATAATCTTTAATGTAGGATTGATTGTGATGATGTCTTTCAAGTGGCTGCCATTATTGAGAAGTTACCTCGATTGTGGAAGGACTTCAAAAATTACTTGAAACATAGACGCAAGGAGATGAATGTTGAAGATCTTAGTAAGGTTGAGATCGAAGAGAATAATAAGGCTGCAGAAAAGAGGTCACGTCGTAACTCAGCAATATCTGGAGTAAATATTGTTGAAGAAGATCCCACAAAAGTAAAGAAAAGAAAGAAAGCATCTGGTCCAAAAAGCAATCCTCCTAAGAAGAAATTCGATGGAAACTGCTTCAATTGTGGTAAACATGGTCATAGGAATACTGAATGCAGGGGTCCTAAGAAGGACAAGAAAAAGAAGGATCAAGCAAATTTGGCTGAATCTAAAGGAGAAATGGACGATCTCTGTGCAATGCTTTCAGAATGTAACTTGGTTGGAAATCCAAGAGAATGGTGGATAGATTCTAGTGCCTCATGTCATGTTTGTGCCAACAAAGAATTATTTTCATCATATACTCCAGCACCTACAGATGAGAAGTTGTTTCTGACAAACTCCGTTGTTGCAAAAGTAGAAGGAACTGGCAAGGTCCTATTAAAGATGACATCAGGCAAGGTGGTGACTTTGAATAGGGTCTCGTATGTTCCAGAATTGAGAAATAATTTAGTTTCAATTCCAATTCTGACTAAGAATGGATTCAAATTGAATAGGGTCTCGTATGTTCCAGAATTAAGAATGATATGTATGTAGGAAAAGGCTACCTCAGTGATGGCCTTTTCAAACTCAATGTAATTGCAGTTGATATGAATAAAGATTTTGCTTCTTCTTACTTGTTTGAGTCTAAATATTTATGGCATGAACGTTTGGGACACGTTAATAATAAAACCTTGCAAAAACTGATTAACTTAAATATTTTGCCAAAATTTGAGTGCAATAAATTAAAATGTCAAATTTGCGTTTAATCTAAGTATGCTAAGCATCCTTAGGAATTCAAATCCTTTAGAATTGATCTTCCTCCAGGGAACAAACTCTTGGGTTCATAATGGATCTTCAAAGGGAAGATGAAAGATGATGGAACTATTGACAAATATAAAGCAAGACTTGTTGTCAAAGGCTTTAGACAAAAAGAAGGTCTTGATTATTTTGACACATACTCGCCAGTGACTAAGATTACATCAATTCGAATGTTAAATTGCCCTTGCTGCAGTATACGGTCTTGAAATCTATCAAATGAATGTGAAAACCGCTTCTTAAATGGAGAGATGGAAGAAGAAATTTACATAGAACAACATGAGGATTTTGTAGTTCCTGGTAAAGAAAAGAAAGTGTGCAAACTTATTAAGTCACTTCATGGACTAAAACAAACACCAAAATAATGGCATGCAGAGTTTGATCAAACCATATTGTCAATTGGATTTAAGATCAATGAATGCAATAAATGTGTTTTACATTAAATATACTCCAAATCAGAAAGTCATTGTATGCCTATATGTGGATGACATGCTTATAATGAGCAAGGATATTGCTAATATAAAAGCTACTAAGCGTATGCTCGCTAGTAAGTTTGATATGAAAGATTTAGGAGTTGCTGATGTGATATTGGGAATTAAAATTCTCAAAACTCCTAACGGTATAGCATTGTGTCAAACTCATTATATTCAAAAGGTACTTGAAAAATTCAAATATTTGAATTTCAAAAGAGCAAAGACTCATTGATGTGAATTTCATCTTTCAAAGAATAAAGGTGAAAGTCAGTCTCATTTGGACTATGCTAGAGTGTTGGGAAGCTTCATGTATGTTATGAATTGTACACGACCAAACATAGCTTGTGCTATCAGTAAACTGAGTCGATACACAAGTAATCCCAATCAAAATCATTGGTTGGCAATGAAGAGAGTTTTGGGATACTTAGATGAGACTCAAAACTATGCTTTGCATTACAACAAATATCCAGCAGTTCTTGAAGGATATAGTGATGCAAATTGGATTACTGGGTCAACTGAAACAAAATCCACAAGTGGATACATTTTTACTATTGGTGGAGGAGCAATATCTTGCAAATCATCCAAACAAACATGTATATCTCTCTCTACAATGGAGTCTGAATTCATCGCTTTAGACAAGACATGTGAAGAAGCTGAATGACTCCGGAATTTCTTAGAAGACATTCCATTTTGGCCCAAACCAATGACCCCTATTTGCATAGTCAAGGTGCAATAGAAAGGGCTGGAAGCATTATGTATAACGGCAAGTCTCGTCACATAAGACGAAGACATAACTCTATGAGACAACTACTCTCTAGTGGAATTATCACAATTGACTATGTGAAGTCAAAGGATAATGTGTCGGATCCACTTACAAAAGGCCTAACTAGAGAGGGAGTTGAGAAATCATCGACGGGAATGGGACTATGGCCGAGAACAAGTCATCGTGACGGTAACTCTACCTAGAAGACTGGAGATCCCAAGATCTAGGTTTAAGGAGATAAAACAAAGTCATTGATGACGGTTCAACATTGTCAAAAATTATTTTATGGTCCATTCTCATGATGAGACAATGTTCAGTAACCAGGATAAAGGCATAAGGACTTTTTAATAGTTTCTAAGTTTGATACAGGGTATATAAAATGGTGTATCTACGGGATAATACATTTAGAAATCACCTATGTAAGTGTGAAGTGCAAGCCGCTTCAACGAGAATCCGGTAAGGCCAGTTCTCTAAGCACTTACTATCCGAGATGTGTTCATGGCTGAAACGAACAAAACAATGAGAACTAAGAATAGTTCAAGGGTTGATTGTGTGACTTATGTTGTCTAGGTATACACCAAAGCTCGACGGTTCAAAGATATCAAATCTATCGATTGACCGAGTATATCCGATATATGTTCACTACAGAAAGTTTAAAGGGAAACCTACTTATCCAAATGCGATTAACTCTTACTTACAAGACACACAAGTTTTTCATGCATATGTTTTAACAATAGCCATTCCCCATTCATGTGGGGGATTGTTGGTTTTAGCAAAGTGTGAATGGGAAAATAAAAGAGAGAATATGAAAAGTAAGGAAACTAATTTGGAGGGAAAATGAAAAGTCATTTGCAAAGTTCAAATGAAAAGTCATTTCTCCCATATCGGCAAAAGAAAGGGAAATTGTTGTCCTTATATAAGGAAACACTTCCTTTACTTCTTAAAGAGCTAAGAAGAAGGTGCCCCCTCGCGCCGTCGTCGCCGCTCGCTCGGCCTCAGATTTGGATTTGGATTTGGCAAATAATGTGATTGATTGATAAATTTTTTGGAAAAAATTTATTTAATCAATTTTTGTTAATCAAATAAATCTTGTCAATATTATCTTTTATAAATTAATTCAGAACGTTAGTTAATTAGTTAATTAACAAAATTAATTCGCGTGTAACGGTAACATTCTGAAAAGTTGTTACTCTTTCTGAAAAGTCGTTACTTTCCGAAAAGCCGTTATTTTCCTAACAGACATATTTTCCGAAAAGTTGTTATTTTTTGGGCAACTTTCACATATAGCAAATAAAAAATTCATATTTGTATGCTATAGCAAAGTTTGCATAATTGCGCTCCATAGCAAACATAGAAACTGTATAATTCGCTATACATATACAGTTGAAGCGAATTGTATAAAACGAATTGTATAAAACGAGAAAGAGAAAGACACTTGGGCAGAGACTTGTATAAAAACGAAGTGTATAAAACGAATTGTATGATTATAAGTGTATAGAACGATTATATACAATTTGAATTTGTATAAAATGAGAAAGAGAGAAAGACAAAAGAGACTTGGCAGGGAATATACAATTGAATCCAATTGTATAAAACGAGAAAGAGAGAAATTAGATACAATTTGAAATTTGTATAAAATGAGAAAGAGAGAAAGGCAAAAGAAATCGGCCAGGGAAGTACTTTTAGGAGCCGTTTGGTTATTGTATAAGAAATATCTTATACATGTATTAAAAGTTACATTAGTTTTACTATGTTTGGTAGAAATTTTGTGTTAGGTATAAAAGTTAACATAACTTATACCATGTTTGGTTGGTAAGAATTTAAATATAGTATAAAAGTTATTCATGTATTAATTTATACGGTATTTGGTTGCATTTTTGTAGTCGTACATAATTAATACCAACATAACTTATGAGGGAATCTATGTATAAAGTTATGCAGGGTAGAAGGTGGAATAAGTTATATGTGTATTAGTTATACATGTATTAAAATAATAAATTACAGATTTACCCTATATATGTTTTTTTATTTCTTTTTAAATATAGACCATTTTCATTTCTTTTAAAAAAATTAATTGAAAACTTTACTGTTTTCCTATTATATATAGATTATTTCCATTTCTTTTTATATACTTACCATTTTTATTTATTTAGGTAAATATAAATATTTTTTAATATTAAAAATTTGATTGTATATTTTTTGACGGTACATATGCTAATCAAATATTAGCATTATATATTATTAAATATATTCCACATATTATTAGCATGTATGATTATTTTGTAAATAATATATATTAATAATTTACAACAAGTTTAATATTCAATAGTTAATAATTCATGTATTATAATCTCTACATAGCAAAATAATACCTAGATAACTAATATCCGCATAGCTAATACCCGCATAATTAAACTCAACATAACTAAACCCTGCATAACTAAACCCTGCATAACTAATACCTACATAACTAAACCCTGCAAAACTTAACCCTACATAACTAATACCTGCATAACTCTAACCAGTAACCAAACGGCCCCTTATTGTATAATTATAAGTGTATAGGACGAAAATATATGTACTTGCATGTGTATATACAATTTTCTCACGCTTTATACAAACAGAAACGCAAGTTATACATTTCGTTTCTGTTTGTATAAGTGAGAAAGGCGAGGGTGGCGAGCGAGATTTGGGAGAGTGGCAAGCGAGATCTGGAAGAGGGGAGAGAGGGGAACAAAAATATATGTATTTATACAATTTTCTCTGCTCTATACAATTCGAAATAATTTTTATACACTTGTGTTTATATAAAAAGTGAGGCAGCGAGGGAGAGATTGGAGGAGAGTGGCGAGCGAGATATTGGGAGAGAGGCGTCTGGCAATTTTTTGCAAACGTTTGCTATGGAGCACAATTAAATCAAAACCTAGCTACTCCATTTATTTTAGGTTATTAATTTGTTATTATATACAATTATCCCTTATTTTTTTCCAAAAGACACAAATTTCTGGATAAAATGGGTCTGAGCAGATTTCTCTGAATAGACACATTTCTTGTTAAAATGACTATAAAAGGAAGTCATTTTTCATTTTCTCAAACACTGAAAATTTTCCTTCTCTGCATATATTTTTTCTCTCAAAATCAAAGTATCGATCGATTGAGTCTGTGTGGCTTATTACTATTCTTAAGTTCGTTGAAGTTAAAGAAGTTTGAGGTACCGCTATTTCTTTAATAGGATTAATCTGTTTTATCTTGAGAAAAATTAATCTATAACCTCGGATACAGTGAAGGGATTAAATTTCTTAAGGAGATACAATAATTTTTGTGAACTCAAATTATTTTGTATTCTGTTTATTTCATCTTATTTCTGTTTCTATTTTTTGGCTAACCTTTTAAATATAGGGTAATAAGAGAATATAGATTAATAAAGTGAACAAAAATGAAAAGATATTGTAGTGGAGATAAAAGGTTGGCTTTGTTCCAGCTCAGTCTGTGTCGGTGTTGTTCCTTTGACGTCTGTGAGTTCGCTTTCATCACTGCTCTGGATTTTAAGTTTTCTTTTTTGTAGTCTCCTCCCCCAATTTGGGCTCCTTTCATGTGATTTTTTTGTCTTGTTTAGCTGTTGACAACATGAATTTCGATCGATCCCGAGTCAGTTTATTAAGGAATGACAAATAAGATGTGTGAAGTTCCCTGGACTCGCTCTTGTACATTCATTCTTATACATGAGTTACCAATGCAAATTTGGTTTATTGAAATATACAAACCTTCAAATGTTAAACTCAGTTTTCATTTAAACTACTCCTCACCCTCAAATCTTAGAGTCAGTTTTCATCCGTTTAGAGAGTTAGGATAAGTGGAGAATGGATTAGTTTGACATTTTATTCCTAGGAAATTTGATATACTAGTAATTCATTACATTACTTACCTTTTCAAAAAGATAATAAATTTATTAGTTTCCATTTTTTTTTTGTTGACCTGCAGTTTCCTTTACTTGTTTTTATTCAATTTAAATCCTTTCAGCCTAATTTTATTTGAATACAATCATATTTGCACAGACTTTACTTTATCTATGTCACTGTATTTTAGAATATAATTTGAGTTTGCTTTGCAAATTCGATATTGCTTATTTCCATGTTTGAATTTTCAAATGTATAATTGAATTTTGTGTGGAGACGGAGGGAATTTCCCTATTGACTTGCACCCAAGTGTGTGGCCTAAATGTATATACACTTACAGAATACAGGAGAGACAGTCCACACACTTACAAATATCTGGAGCCATTCAAAAAGCCAAGGACATTTAATACTGGTGCATAAATGGGTTGGTATAACCCGACAATGACACTCTCAAAACCACCATTGCTAGTTCCATCCAACTCGTGGGTTTTGAGGAGTAAGAAGGTAACTGAATGTAGAAGAAATTTCCCATTGATTGGAAGGAAGAAGGAAAATTTAGTGGGTATACATTTTGTGGCTCGTAAGGGAATGCTCAGACTGAAGGTAGATACAGAGAAAGTGAATACACTCTAATTTCAAATTTTACTTGTGTTTCCTCTTCTCTTCGTTTGTTGTTTTTCTTATATAGGTTTCGGCATCTTCGAGAGAAGCAGAAGAAGCCAAGTCAGGGTATATAGAGGAATTCAGTTGGTCTTCTGTTATTTTGCCGTAAGTTCAACACCTTTTTTCTGCACAAGAGTAAAAATAAGCAATTATACCTATATTCAGAACTTGGGTATTTCATCATTCATTATTAGTTCTTGACCAATTAACTCAATAATTCAATACTCTCTATAATCATGTATGTGATATTAAAGCCAGAAGCTGTTTTCACCATCCTTTGTTCTCCATTTAAATTCAAAAGGATCATGTGATCTAAAATAATAAATCATTTTCCCAATAAAATACTACTAGTATCATGGTTTTGCCTTTTCAGATGGTATGCAAAAATAATTCTATTGTGTCAAATACAGTTTTATCTTCCCAGCCCTAGGCGGTTTATTATTTGGCTACGATATTGGTGCCACATCAGGTGCTACCATCTCATTGCAGGTAATTCTCAG
This sequence comes from Solanum sitiens, assembly GCA_016801875.1. NCBI lineage: Eukaryota > Viridiplantae > Streptophyta > Magnoliopsida > Solanales > Solanaceae > Solanum > Solanum sitiens. Next base: position 955,815 of record JABWTJ010000311.1, on the reverse strand, counting down.
TTTCATTTGACCGGCTTTACACTTTTATGTGCTGTAAATTATGGATTTATTTTTAAACTGATTTGTCAGTCGCCTGAGCTTAGTGGAATGACTTGGTACAACCTCTCAGCTGTTCAGCTTGGTCTTGTGGTATGCTTTCTATATATGTTGCATATTCTATGACTAATTACTGCTCTTAAATATCAAATTTTTGATTCATGGATATATATATATATATAGGTCAGCGGTTCCCTTTATGGGGCTCTTATTGGCTCCATACTCGCCTACCCGTTTGCTGATTTCCTAGGTGGAGTTCAATTACTTAAAGTTTTGCTGATTCACAAATAATTATATTAATTAACTCTTCTTTTGGTTTTGTAAAGGAAGGAGGAGGGAATTGATCATAGCAGCCATTTTATATTTGGCTGGCGGTTCACTAACTGCCTGTGCTCCAGGACTAGGGGCACTCTTGTTGGGTCGGCTTGTTTATGGACTAGGAATTGGCTTGGTAGGTTTTGATTTGCTTTTTATTATCTCAGTTCCACCTTTCCGTATATGTCTGTCTCTGTCACAGCTTAATCTATTGGATGACCAAGTAACTGAGATTCTTCATCTCAATAGGCAATGCATGGAGCACCTCTATATATAGCAGAGACTTGTCCATCCCAAATCAGAGGGACATTAATCTCTTTAAAGGAGCTGGCAATAGTACTCGGTATTTTGGTATGTATATCTATCTATGTTTATCTTATTATTCTAATATCATCCAAGAGAAATAACGGATCACATTGAACAATGGAATTTCCAGCTGGGTTATTTTGTAGGTAGTTATGAAATTGATGTCATTGGAGGGTGGCGTTACATGTTTGGATTTAGTGCTCCAATTGCTTTATTGATGGGGCTTGGCATGTGGACACTCCCACCCTCTCCCAGATGGTTACTTCTGAGGGCAATTCAAGGTAAAGGACCATTGCAGGAATACAAAGAGAAGGCTATTGGAGCATTGAGCAAACTGAGAGGCCGCCCTGATGGCGATAAAGTATCTGAAAAACAAATAGAAGATACTATTATATCATTGAAAACTGCCTACACAGATGAAGAAGCTGAAGGAAATTTTCTTGAGGTATTGCAAGGACCAAGTTTGAAAGCATTTACAATTGGAGGAGGTTTGGTCCTTTTTCAACAGGTAAAAACAGTTGGAGATTGAGCTACTCGTTTTTTCTTGTCATACTCTGGGGTTTTCATCAATATAGTTTCTTGGTTTCAAGCTTATGTGGTCGTTTTTACAGATAACTGGACAGCCAAGCGTTCTGTATTATGCTGGTTCAATTCTTCAGGTAGCTACACTCTTTTAACTTTCTCCTTATAATAATATGATCTTGCATAATGTAATTTTAAAGCAATTTGTTCCTAGAGTGCTGGTTTTTCTGCGGCTACAGATGCTGCTCGAGTTTCAGTCGTTATTGGTATATTCAAGGTAAGTTGAGTAACTAAAGCCAGGAAAAGTCTTTTATCTCTCGTTCAAGAATATTAACCTGAGTCTTTTTATCAGAAGGATTGATAATTTCCCTCTAAGACTCTGACTCTTTGTTTGCATCGAGTTTACTTATTCTCCTGCAGTCACTGATGACAGCAGTCGCTGTCCTAAAAGCTGATGATCTTGGGAGAAGGCCATTGTTGATTGGAGGAGTCAGTGGGATTGTACGCATCTAATCATAGGATTATACTCTAGATACTTATCATTTTATATGTAGGTCATATTTCTACTTGTTGGTCTGATTTCTGAGAGAAAATGTTGCTATTTGTGTGATGTGATCTACAGGCCCTATCATTGTTTCTTCTTTCAGCTTATTATAAATTTCTCGGCAGTTACCCTTTCGTTGCTGTTTCTGCTCTGCTTCTCTATGTGGGATGTTACCAGGTGATGCTCTCATATACTCATACTTGCTGGCGTAAACAACTCTAATTTGTAGGTGTTTCTTGGGAAGATTCACTATTAACTTAAACTAGGGTATTCACCTTAATCTACTAATCATCTTCCTAGTTATTTCAGACAACTTGTTTCTCCTCTCTTCTCTTTAATATGTAAAACATGAATTATGATTGTTTATACCCCAGATCCATAATCTTGTCAGGAATTTACCTTATTGGAACTAGTCCCCTAGTGGTAAGAGCACAACTTGTGATGTGTGGGTTAGGCACAAGTCATGGATTCAAACCCTGCCACAGACAAACACTTGGTATTTAAGTGGAGAAGGGTAAATGGGGCCGCCATTATCCACCGAGTTTCAAACTATACGCCACTGACCTTTGGGGATTTCTCATTTATAAAAGAAAAAATTTACTTAGGAGGCTTTTGCTAATTTATTAGTAGGTCGACATAATCAATCTAGAGTATTTGACAAGTTAATAATATCTCACTAAAGTTTTTTTTATCACGTAACTTTTCCTTATCTCAAAGTTAATTAATTCTTCTACCCGATCAGTCAATCAACTAAACCTCAATCCTAACTGGTGTCAGGCAAATGAATTCTCTGCATCCAATTCGTTATATTGTGGCACACTTCATCCTAATACTATTCAGTCACAATTTTTTATTTTTGAAAATAGATTCCTTTAGGTATTTGTGAAAAAAATATGTCTTAAGTTCTCTCATATCCAATTGCAATCCTAGACAATGTATTGCATAATATGGATTTGTTGATAGTCAATTGCTATGCTATATGGATGTCTTTATTTTCAAAAGCCACTTCCAAATCAGAGCACGACATTTAATTTGAAATAATCTATATTGACATGTTAATAATGTTTTTATTCCCAAAGATTTTGATCACTAGAGATTGAAAAGGTACATTGTATATGAATGACATTCTGCACTGAAGTTGTATCTTCTAAACTTGGCATGTGTAGGCCTTATGAAGTGATTGATTGTAGAGTTTCAGTTAAGTTAGACCATTTTGGTTTAATTATGTTTGCATGAACTAGGAGAGACTTTATTCGTATAAGTTTTTTATCTTTAAATAACCATATAAGATTCAGTTAGCGTTTTATGCTATGATGATTGTAGTACCAGTGAGAAAAGGTAATTGCTTAAATATATATTTTAATATTAGCAACCAAGCATTAGATGATATTGAATGTAGTGATTTGTTAGTGTGATAAATGACCTCATTGTAGTATGTTTGTTCCATGGCATTGAAGATATCTTTTGGGCCTATTAGCTGGCTTATGGTATCAGAGATTTTCCCACTCCGCACCAGAGGGAAGGGGATAAGTCTAGCTGTTCTTGCTAATTTTGGTTCTAATGCGGTAGTGACCTTTGCTTTTTCACCTCTCAAGGTAAGAACTTGTTCTCCTGCAAATGTCAATTCCACTGTAACCTGTGTTAGATTTGTCATGGTTTCCGTTTTGCAGGAGTTGCTTGGGGCAGAAAATCTTTTCCTTCTATTTGGAGTGATTGCTTTGTTGTCACTTGTGTTTGTGGTCACCTCTGTTCCAGAGACTAAAGGCTTGACCTTGGAAGAGATTGAGTCCAAAATCTTGAAGTGAAGACATAGTTTCGTGTACTTGAGATCCTCACAAATAGAATAATTGTCTCTTCTTTAATGTATCAATTCTATCAGAAAAAAATGCTTGCAAACTTGTATCTAATATTTTGATGACTTCGCAATTCTGCTACTGTTTGGGGATTCTTCTTGTGCTACTCTGTATATATTGTTTTTGTTGCCGCTCTGATTTGGCGAAGCAAAAGTGGGGACATAACATTGTAGCTGCAGCATATGTTTTATCATCTATCTATATCTATACTTGTCATGTCCCAAGTTAGGAACATGGCTGGCGCTAAGGGGAAGAATCTCAAAGCAAACCTTACCAGATTTTTACGGAAAATTGGGCAGAGTTTTCTTTGTTTTTAGGCCTGTCTCAGAAATTCACAGTACAACTAGTACAACTAATAACAATTATAAACCACAACATAATATTCATCAATGATTTAATTGTCACGCAATAAAATCAATTTATCTCCAATTTTTTTGAAACAAAAAGAAGTTCCATACTAGTCACTTGACTACAATAAAAAGGACTAATCATATTCAACTAAAAAGAATGACAAATGGAGCGACTCAAGAGTTTTTAAAGAAACTAAATAAACCATAGCAAATCATTAGTTCTCTTACCACGCGAAGCAATGCGGGTCTCACCAGATGCTACCAAATCACACTCTCTAGTTTATGAAATTCTCCTCAATACCATCTCAGTTCTCTGTAAAAACAATTAGTGAGGAGTGAGACGCTAGCTCAGTGAGTATAATACTTAAACACAACTATTTTAATGAGGGAAAAGTCATAAAACATACATACAAGTATAATAGTCAAATGGTGAAATAATGCTCTTTTAGAAATCATAATAGTATTCAATCTTATGTGCCTCATATAAGCAAATCAATGTAAATACTTAATGGGAAACTCAGAAAAACATTTCTATATCAAATTTTATAGCTGAGAGGTTTCCAAGGATGAATCATGTAATCGTTATGGTATTCTCTTTAAGAAGTACCTAATAACAGTGAACTCCTCATAAAGGAGTTAAATATTCATATCAGTAGGTCCCTACCCGAGGGATACCGGCTTCCCACTAGCAAGGGCTTTATCAATGATCAATAACTACAAGGTGCACCAGGTCTAACGAACCCGTCGCTAGCTACGAGATTCATCAAGGTCTGCTCCCATTTATACTTTTCTTGTAATCAGTAGAATCATTACAAAATCGAATAGAGCACTTAAATCTTATCAAATCATATCATTTCGAAGTTTAACAATTCCCAGTCAAAACACTTTTTCTTAAATAAGTATAAAATATTTTCAATAATAGTAATCATATATTGAAAGAATGAGATCATATCAAATAATATTTTCAGTATCATATCAAGTAAAAGATTGTCCCACATGTAAGTTCAAAACAGTCGGTAACACATTACTTTATAAACCATGTAAAAATCATGAAACTTTTTACATGAAATTTGTGAAATACAAATTGTGGTAAGATTAATACTCACTGTACTCCAGTCGAGTTACCAAGCTTGCCACTCAATTAATTCGTACGAATTCCTTTGGTCAATCTATAATCACATTCATAACAATTTCGTGTTAACTCCTTCATTTAGGTAATTCATACTACATTAACAAAAACCCAGCCCTAGAGGTTTCATGACTGATTCAAAATATGCCCAATCACTTAACTAGTGCTTTAATCACACAAAATAGCCTTTTCTTGGTCAATTCTCACTGTAAAGAGGATCAACCTAGCCTTACTGCCCAATTACTTGTATTGCATATAAGCCCAATACCAAAATTTTCAGTTCAAATCATTGACTATATAATCATTCTTTCGTTCGCTCATTGTAGAATAAGAAGAGTCCTCTTTTTTTTTTAATTGTTGAAGTTGCAATGTTGTTGTTGCTTCTGTTAGGGCTTTTAACCTTTTTTTAAAATTCCTGGTCTTCAAAAAAAAAAGAGCTAAATGACATGTATGCCCTTATTTTAATATAGGGTATTACGTTCTCTCCACCCTAAGATATTTAGTGTCCGAATTTAAAGTAAATGTATACCTGTAGACTGAAACAAGAGAGGATACTTGTCTCGCATCTCTTTTTCCATCTCACAAGTAGCTTATTTAGTGATATGGTTCCTCCATAAGACCTTCACAGACACAATTTATTTTGACCTTAACCTTCTTACTTGTTTGTCCACAATAGCCACTAGTTCCTGTTCATTTGTTAAGTTCTCATCTATTTGTATAGTCGGTGCTTCAAGTGCATGAAGGAGTCTGAGATATACTTCCTTAACATAAAAACATGGAATGATGGATGGATGAAAGACATATCGGGAGGAAGTGGCAAACGAGTACGCCACTCCTCCTACCCCGTCAAGTATCTCATATGGTCCTATATATCGCGGACTCAACTTACCTTTTTTGCTGAATTACATTATACCTTTCATAGGAGAAACTCGTAGAAAAACTTTGTCCCCAACCGTTAACACTAGATTTCTTCTTCACTTATCCGCATAAGACTTTTGTCTACTTCAAGCTGTGAGCAATATCTGCCTAATAAACAAGACTTTATCCATGGCTTCTTATACTAAGTCTGTTCCCGACACATTAGCCTCTCCAAATTCGTACCACCCTATAAAGCTTCATATAGAGCGATCTGATTGTTGGCCTGAAAGCTATTGTTGTAGGAAAATTCAGCTATAAGCAACTAAGCATCCCAACTACCTCCAAAATCAAGAATGCAAGCTCTTAGCATATTCTCTAAGATTTGAATAGTACACTCAGATTACCCATCTGTCTGTGGATGAAATGCATAAGGTCTACTTCAGTACCCAAGGCTTCTTGAAGGATCTCTAAAAGCGTGAAGTGAATTGTGACCCTCTATCATATATGATGGATATTGGCACTCCATGAAGTCAAACAGTTTCATTCATAAATACCTGGGCCTATTTCACTCCACCATATATAGTCTTTACCTATAAGTAGTATGCTGATTTTGTTAGTCGGTCTACAATTACCCATACAGAGTCGTAACCTCTAAGAGTTTGGGGTAGACCAACCAAAAAATCCATAGTGACCCTTTCCCATTTCCACTCTAGAATTTATATCACTTCTAGTAACCCTGCAGGTTGTTGATTCTCTACTTTAACCTATTGACAAGTCAAACAACTGGAAAACAAAATTAGCAGTATCTTTTTTCATACCTTCCCACCAATACAATTGCTTCAGGTCATGATATATCTTAATGGAACCAGGGTACATAGTATATCAAGAGTTGTGGGATTCTTCCAGTATAACTCGTCTTAATCCACCTATGTGTGGTACATACAACTGATTAACTAATCGAAGCATACCAACACATTCAACCATCATCTACTTACGTTTACCAATTGTGACCTCAACTCGATATATGCAAAGTTGTTCATACTCATATTGAGTAGTCTTAATGCGCTCGACTAATGAAAATTTGTCTTGCACATAAGCTAGAAATATCTCTTAATTTCCCACACTAAATCTGACACCTGTTCCTTCAAGTTTCTGCACATCTTAATGTGCTAAACTGCCCATAGATTTTGTACTCAATGCATCAGCCACAACATTAAATTTTCCAGGATGATACAAAATAACACAATCATAATCCTTGAGTAGCTCCATCCATCACCGTTGTCGAAGATTCAAATCTCTCTACTGAAAAATATACTTTGAGCTCTTATGATCAATGTATATCTCACAAGTTTCACAATATAGATAATGCCTCCACACTTTAAGAGCAAATATCACTGCAGCCATCTCCAAATCATGAGTAGGATAGTTTTGATCGTGCCTCTTCAACTGCCTTGAAGCATAGAAAATAACACAACCATTTTGCATAAGAACACATCCTAACCCAAGCATCGAAGCATCACAAAATACTGTAAAACCTCTAGAACCCAATGGTAAGGAAAATATATGTGATGTTGTCAAATACATTTTAAGTTTCTCAAAGCTTTGCTCACATTCTTTTGTCCGCTGAAATTTGGCATTTTTCTGTGTTAAATTAGTCAATGGAGATGCTGTTTTAGAGAAATCCTGCACAAAACGCCTGTAGTAATTTGCCAAACCCAAAAGCTTCGAATTTTTGTAGGTAAAGTAGGTCTGGGAAATTTCTGAACAACTTCCGTCTTTTTGGAATCCACCTTGATCCCATCTTTGGACACCACATGCCCCAAAAATGTTATTGAGTCTAGCCAAAATTCACACTTTGAGAACTTAGGATAAAGCTTATGTTCTTGTGAAGTTTGTAACACTTTCTTTAGATGATTCTCATGTTCAGCCTGTCTACGAGAGTATACCAAGATATCATCAATAAACACTATCAAAGCCTGTCTAGAAATAACGTGAACACTATATTCATTAAATCCATGAATGCAGTCAGAGCTTTAGTTAATCCAAAATACATCACAAGGAACTCATAGTGCCCGTATCGAGTCGTAAATGTTATCCTCCTTGATTCTGAGTAGATGATAACCAGATCGAAGATCAATCTTCAAAAAGTGGACAACTCCCTATAATTGATCAAATAGGTCCTCTGTACGAGGTAAATGGTACTTATTGCGTATTATTACCTTGTTCAACTGTCTGTAGTTGATGCACATTCTTGGAGACCCATTTTTCTTCTTTACGAATAATATGGGTGCGCCCCGTGGAGATATACTTGGTCGGATAAAACTCTTATCAAGTAAGTCTTGCAATTTTTGTTTTAGCTCCTTCATATTTGTTGGTGCCATATGATATGGGGGTATGGATATTGGCAATGTGTCAGGAGCCAAATCAATACCAAGGTCTATCTCTCGTACATGAGGAAGTCATGCCAAATCATCAGGAAACAAATCACAAAATTCATTCACCACTGGTATGTTCTCCAAGTTAAGTATTCCTTATGTTGTATCCCTTAACATAGCTAAGATACCCATACAACCTTTCTGTAGTAACCTTTAACCTTCATAAGGGATATGATTTTTCCAACCTCAAGGACTTGACCCCTTTTTAAAACAAAAGTAGGCTCATCGGGTATTTCAAATTTGACTATCTTTGCATGACAATCAACACTAGCATAACAAGGACATAACTAATCCATGCCTATCAACACATCAAATCAATCATATAAAGTACAATTAGGTTAGCTAGAGTATCCCTACCCTCAACTCTGATCTGACAATCACAATACTCACACTTAACTAACAAAGAATCCCCCACAAGAGTAGAAATAAGAAAATGATGATTCAACATCTCTGGTTGTTTACCAAATCTCAAAGAAAGGTATGAGGAAACATAGGATTGGTCAGATCCTGGATAAATCAAAGCATGTGCATCAAAGGAAAAAACTGAACGAATACCTGTAACCACCGCATTTGAGGCCTGAATATCCTGTCCTGTAAGTGCATAAACTCTTGATTAACCTCTTGAGCATTCCTTTGTTCTTGATTTCTAGTGAAACGATATCCAACACCTCTACCTCTGTTTCCTGTACCAGTATTAGTTGAACTGTTGTAAGTGGTCTGAGTAGGTGAAGCTAGCTGAGCAGAAGTCTGAGTGGGGTTTCTCGGAGGTTGAGGGCAATCCCTAATGTGATGCCCCAACTAACCACACTGATAGCACCCCCGGTAAAAATGCGACAGTGGCATGCATTTGATTTACCACAAGTCTGGCAGGATAGAGCAGTGGCATACATTTGCCCAAAATTACGATGTCCTTGAATACCCTGTCTATGATGTGGCTTGTATGTGGACTGTGAAACGAGCCATGTTGTTGTATTTCTTGATTCCCTATTTTGTGATTTGCACCCAAGTCGCCGCTGTGAGATCCCCTATATTGGCCTTCTTACGTCCATCATAGGTTGCACACTATTCTCGACCCTTGTCTTCAATCTTCATAGCAAGATCAACTACTTTTGAATAAGTCACTATACTCATATTTACGGCTAGGGCATTGAATAGACAACTAACCAACCCATGCACGAACCTCTGAACTCTATCTACTTCAGTAAGTACCAACAAAGGAGCATATCTAGCGAGCTTACGTAATTTGGTGTTATAAGTTGCCACATCCATATCTGAAGTTTGTAGCAACCTATCAAACTGTGTTGTACATTTCTACCTCTGACTGTTAGGAAAGATATTATCCATGAACAACTTAGTGAATTCATCCCACTTTAGTGGTGCCGTTTAGTAGGTCGACCAAGCAATACAATCTCATACCAAGTGTTAGCCATGTCCTTTAGTTTGTATGCTGCCAGCTCCACCGATCTCTCACTAGAACATCCTAAAGCCCGGAAGGCCTTGAATGTCCCATCTAAGAAACTTTGAGGATCCGCTAAACTATCAGAACCTAAGAATATTTGTGATTTCATTTTCAAAAATTCCTGCAAGGATACCTCTTTATTACCAAAAGTATAAGTCTGTGCAAGTGTCTAAAGTGGTGCATGTGTCTGAGTAGCAGCAACATTACGCTGACCATCCCTCTCGTGTCTATCCATTCTATTGACCAAACTTTATATGGATTTCTGAATGGAGGCAAGTACCCTAGTAGTAGCATTCTCCTGCGATGTTGGAGGTGGACTAGCGCTCCTTTCCGAAGTGACCTCCCTTGAAGTCCTAGTAGTGGTGATACGGTTCCATGTGGTGAAATTATGACCCTATACTCGACCAGATCTGCGAGCTCTGTCCCTACCCCAGGTTGAGAAAGTTGGCTTCCTGGACGAAGTGACATTATGTGCCTCGGTAACACATGTTGTAGCTTTGTCATTAGATAATCGGGTTCGAGCCATCTGGTAAACAGAAACGAATAATGTTAGATTAATTTGGTTGGCCCTAAATGTAACACACATAACCAAGAATAAGAAATAAATACAAGACATATCCTATCACGTCTTCGCTGAATCATGATTATACAAATGGTCGGCAGCATAACAATAATTGAGACTATACTACTAACGTGTTCTCCATTAGTCACAGGAATAACCTAATGCTTTGATACCAACTTTGTCACTCCCCAAGTTATTAACATGACCGACGCTAAGGGAAAGAATCCCAAAGCAAGCCTTACTAGAATTATACAGAAAATCGGGCAGAGTTTCCTTTGTTTTTAGGCCTTTCATGAATTTTCCAGTCTCAGGAATCCACATCACAACTTATAGCATCTATAAACCACAACATAATATCCATCAATGATCTAATTATCACGTAATGAAACCAATTTATCGCCAAATCTTACAAAATAAAAGGAAGTTCCGTACTAGTCACTTGACTACAATACAAAGGACTAATCATGACTCAACTAAAAAGAATGGCAAATTGAGAGACTCTAAGATTTTTAAAGAAATTAAATAAACCATAGAAAATCATTAGTTCTCTTGCCACGCGAAGCAATGCGGGGCTCACCAAATGCTACCAAATCACACTCTCTAGTTAATGAAATCCTCCTCAATACCACTTGACTTCTCTGTAAAAATAATTAGTGAGGAGTGAGACGCTAGCTCAGTGAGTAATGATACTTAAACACAACTATTTTAATGAGGAACAAGTCAAGAAACATGCTAGTATAATAGTCAAATATTGAAATAAGGCCCTTTAAGAAATTATAATAGTATTCAATCTTATGTGCCTCATATATGCAAAATCAATGTAAATATTTGATAGTAAACTCAAAAAAACATTTCTATATCAAATCTTATAGATGGGAGGTTTCCAAGGATGAATCATGTAATCACTATGGCCTTCTCTTTAAGAAGTACCTAACAACAATGAACTCCTCATAATGGAGTTTAATATTCATATCAATACTTAGGTACCTACTTAAGGGATATCAGTAACAGTATACTATTTTTACATTCCCACTAGCAAGGACTTTATTAGTAATTAGTAACTACATGGTGGACCAGGTCTAACGAACTCATCGTTAGCTACGAGATTCATCAAGGTCTACTCCCATTTATACATTTCTTGTAATCAGTAGAAGTGTTTCAAAATCGAATAGAGCATTTAAATCTTATCAAATCATATCATCTCAAAGTTTAACAATCCCATGTCAAAATACTTTTCTAAAATAAGTGTAAAACATTTTCAATAATAGTAATCATATCTTGTAAAAATGATATCAATCTCAAATAATTTTCAGTATCATATCAAGTAAAAGACTTGTTCCACATGCAAGTTCAAAACAATCGGTAACACATTTACTTTATAAACCGTGTAAATATCATGAAATTTGTGAAATACAAATTGCGGTAAGATTACTACTCACTGTACTCCTGTCGAGTTACCAAGCTTGCAACTTGATTAATCCGTACAAATTATTTTTGTCAATCTATAATCACATTCATAACAATTTCGTGTTAACGTCTTCATTTAGGTAGTCTTTACTACATTAACAAAAACCGAGCCCTAACATGACTGATTTGAAATCTACTCAATCACTTAATTAGTGCTTTAAACATACACAATAGTCTCTTCTTGGTCAATTCTCATTGTAAAATTATCAACCTAATCTTATTGCCCAATTACTTTTATTGCATATAAGCTCAATACCAAAGTTTCTAATTCAACTCATTGACTATATTCACTTGGTTCATATGAATGAAATAGATTTCCTCTATTTCATCTAAACCCATGTTTTTAAACTTCCCAATTCTCAATATTATAGTCATGGAAGATACAATTTCAACCTTTAAACTAAGTTAAGAAACTTAATTTCTTCTCCTCCTTCTTCTTCTTGCACCTCTCTCTTTAGTTTGAGAACGAATGCCTTTAATTTTAATTTATTTTTCTCCTTCATTCATTCATTCGCTCACTGTAGAACAAGAAGAGTACTCTTTTTTTTATTGCTGAAGTTGTAGCGTTGTTGCTGCTTCTGTTAGGGCTTTTAGTCCTTTTAAAAAAAATTCTAATCTCTTTTTCTTTAAGTGAGAGCTAAATGACATAAATGTCCTCATTTTAATATAGGGTATTACAATACTTCTTTAAAATCATTAACTCTCTAACTTAAATTCTTAATTATTATTAAACTCTCAATATTAAACTTTTTCATATGAAAGGGTTGTGGCTTTTCTGAGATTTATGGTTTATTCAAAGGTTGTGACTTTAAAATGAAAATGCTTTCATTATTGGATTAAACAAGGTATAATTATTTATTTTTAAAATTCCTAAAGGCACCTCTTTGTTATCTTCCTCTTCTTTTGCAATGATCTTGAATGTCATTTTTGAAATTTTCCAGAAAATTACTATATTACAATCATGATAGTTGCCTCGAGTTGTGTTGAATTAACTTTTGAGGTTAGATTGGAAATGGGATCAAAAAGTTAAGATTCTTGGAAGTTTTAGAGTTTTGAAAGTGTTTAAGTTGAAATGGTCAATTTTAGTTAATATTTGGAGTTTCGAGTCTCATAATGTAATTCTATCAATTCCATCTGCTCTAGAATGTAACTTTTGGGTAGATGGACTATTGACTCAGGTATTGAGGTATTTAACTTTTGGGTTAGATAGACTATCAATTCTACTTAGTTTTTTTTGTAGTTTGAAAGTTGAAAGCATAAGATAGTTGGTCAAAGTCAACATTTGGTGATAGCAAGCTCGAAATGGAATTTTGATAGTTCCATTAGCTCTGGAATGTGATTTTATGTCACGACCCAAGGTACCCCTAGGCATAACAAGTCACATAGAACCCCGGAAGTCACAATGTAAGCCACTTAGCATATCATGACATACAACATTAGAATAGTAAGACGTCGTTTGGTAGCGTGTATTAGCGAAAATAATGCACGCATTAATTATATGTATTAGTAATCCCTTTTTGGTGCCTTTCTTCATGGTATGTATAACTAATGTACACTCTATTGTGTATTGAAGAGTGTATTACTAATACCTATAAATCCAAGGTATTAGTTATGCAAATGATATAATGTATGCATTAATATGGTTAAAGACTCAATTACCCCTCAAAAGTACTTTTACATCTTTTCCACCATAACTGTGAAGGATACTTTTGTAAATAAATATTTTTATACAATGCATACTATTTTTAATACACCAAACCGAACAATGCATAAGAAATAATCTATGCATAACTAATACATGTATTACTAATACACTCTATTGGGTGTTATTTTTATACACTCTAGCAAACGATCCTTAAGAGTAAAAATGCATTAAAGTACAAAAATCTTGATAAAGGAAAGCGATAGTCTAGAGTTGTCTCAATTAGCGATCAATTACAATACTTGAGTCAAAATAGGGTCACAACACCAAACAAAATAATCCGAAAGTGAAATACAAGAATGAAACTATAATGATAGTATCACATCCTCAAATCATGAGGACTCACCACGATCAAGGAGAAATTAAGAAATCCGAGCTCTAGCCACAATTGGAACCACCATGAGAACCGGACCCTACACTTGGGAAAAATGTTGAAAAATATAGGTTAGTACAAAAAATGCACTAAGTATGATAATCATTCACAAAATTATGAAAACATGCGAAAGGGATGTTTTGGTTGAACGCATGCCATTTACTAGTTTAAAGCATCATTTTGAAAATAATGAAAAAGCACAAGTCATAAGTATATTCATTGCATAAATCATCACATCATAAGTGAACCATACCATGAGTACCCTCAAAGCATACTTATGCAATGCACGAATAAGATCTCATAATCCTACCCATCCTAGGAAAAACTCCTTGAGTAACCATATTTCATAATTCATGTATATATCATATTGGGAGTAAGCTTGAACCGACATAGTCCATGTGATCTTAGCATGGAATTTAGTGTTACCCGCACCAAAAAGGGTTGTCCTACTTGCCTAAGGTAAGACCATAATATATAGCTTTAGGTGGATCCAATAGCTAACTAACCTACGGGGGCACGCAGTTTATGTCAGGACCCAAGTCTACACCTTCGACGTGGCCGGCACTCAAGAACCATTTGGTCCCTAAGCAAACCCTCATCCTGACTGACTACAAGCGGAAGACTAATTGAAGCATGCAAAAGCTTAAAAAATTGAACAAAAATTCATGAAACTGAAATACAAAACTTTATCTTAAAAGATTAACTCTGAATAAAAATAATATATTCAACTCCCCATAAATAGGTAACTTAAGTCTTTCAAACATTTAATAAAATAAATGAAGACTTCTAAAACTCTGTTGTCTATCTATGAAGCCTCTAAATGACAATGATGGAAGTTGGGACAAGACCCACGACCTCCTAACAACGGAAAGTAACTAGAATCCTCCGAAAGTAAGGAGGCTCACCATAGCTAACTCCAACTCCACGTGACATCAACGAATTTCCTATTGATGATTCTGAATACCTGAATCTGCATCATGAGAAGATGCAGGCCAAATGGCTCAGTACGTGGAATGTACGAGCATGTAAGGGGAATTCTAAAGCATAAACATAAGATTAAACTTGATAAAAATGGAAACATACTTACCTCTTTTCAAACTTACTCAACTCAAGAAAATAATGAAGGATACTCAAAACTACTAAACTTACTCAACTTAGAAGTACTCAAGGATAAGATACTCAACTCAGGGATTAGATACTCAACTTCAAAGATATGATACTCGACTCAATGAAGCACATATAAACTCAAGATACTCAACTTAAGGTACTCAACGCGAAATACACTACTCCTGATACTTAACTAAACTCATTTCAATATAAAGCAATTTAAAACAAGTGCAACATAAAGAAACGTTGTTTTAAAACATGATGTCAACTCATAATCATAATATCATAAAAGACATACCATGATCCCTCTTAAAATCTACTTGTGCAATGCATGAATAAAGTCACATACCCTCATTCATACTAAGCAGAACCCCTTGAAGAACCATGCAATTATTACTGTGGTAGTTTCTCTAATCAACAACCACCACTATGAGTCTAAGTGGTGATACAACGTCTTGTCAACACTTCCAGAACCGTTCTATGCTTTTCCGTCATATAGAAAGCTTAACTTAGTGGATACCCTAGCTTAACTTTAAGTGATCATCTAAAAAGTATGATCCTTTAATACCCATGATGGCTTCACGGTTTATGAAAATTTGAGTTAATATGAACTCGCATCCCCATATCGGTGATCAATACTACTCCCAAAAGTATACTTAGCTCATATGTTTTTAAAACAACTTCTTTCTTTGGTTTGAGATAATTACTCAAAACTTAGCGTACAAGCTCTGAATCAATGTTCCCTTTCTTTGTCAAATGTGAAAATATTTTAAAACTATTTGGGAATATATAGTCCTCATATACTTCTTTGAAGAAAAGACTTCAATATTTACTCTTTACTCATTACTCAACTTGAACTTTAAGTCTTAAAACAAATTTAAAACATTTGTAAAAGACTTATTAAAATATGGTTCATATCGAATTATGAATGTGAACGACTCAATGCAAGGTTTTCAATAACCATATATAGAACTCAATACTTGAAACTCAAGAACTTCAATGATACCACTCATTTAAATAATGCTCAACTCATAAGATTCATGTGGAATTATGAGCATGAACTACTCAACTCAAGGACTCAAAGACAATTCTCATCTCAAGATTGCTCGACTTATAGGGTTCATGCAAAATTATGGGAACGAACTACTCAACTCAAAGACTTCATGGGTTACATGTAATAGTCCCATGAATAGGAAGATAAACTCAAAGGGGGTTAGGAAATCAATACTCAAGACTTAGAACTTGAAGATACTACTCCTCTCAAAGGTACTCAACTGATGGAGTTCATGCAAAAGTTATGGACATGAACGACTCAACTCAACTCAAAGGTCAAAATATCAATAATGAACTCATGTATATGATTATTCTCATTCTTACTTATTTCCTCAAAACTTAGTTCAAATCAATTATGGATCTCAAAGAGTTCACAATTGAAATTAAATGCTTTCTTAAACTCTACTCTTAACTCTCTCTCGAATGTAAATTATGAATTCAAGGGTTTTGGTTCATGAAAAGGAGGATATAATGATGAAAAGTTAGACTCATGTATAGTTTGTGTTCATTCATATTCACTTTCTCGAGTCTTGAAACAAGTTACTAGAATTTGTACAAAACTACACAAAAGGACTCAAAGAGATTTTCTTAGAATAGTCGAAAGAATTCTCAAAAATTAGATCTCAACCCTAACTTGAATTTGAGTTATGATCATGTTAGGAATGATTTAAGTGCTTAGAAGCATATCAGGGTAGTTACAATCGAAAGTGAGTGAAGGTACACTTTAAACAATCTCAAACGAGCAACCGAAGACAAACTGGATGGGGCAGACGATCCTGGCACACTGAATCCTTAAACTTCATAGGATAGTTTGGGGCCCTCTGGCTGGCGCATAGTGCCAAGCCCCAACCCAGAAAATTCGACGAATTTTCTTGCTAGTTATCTCATCCTAATTCGCCTAGAATCGAACAATTTCTTCCCCAATCACTTCAATTCGATTACTTAGCATAATTACACTCTAATATACTCATTATAAACCTCAAAACACTCACTTACATATCAAGAAATCATCAAACCCCAACACAACAAGATTTAGAATGAATTCAAGAAAGTCTACCAAGAACTCATCAAAAACTCATCAAAAACTCTCATCTTTCAACTTCAAGAATGAAATTAACACTGAAAATAACATGGTTGGCATGTGGGTGAACTAAACCAACACTATGGAACCTTAGATACCTCTCATGTATCAAACTACGGCGGAAATCCGCAACAACATGCAAGACTCTCGTTGAACGCTTTGATTCTATCCTCTTTTCTCTTCTTTTTTTCTCTTCTTTTCTCTTCTTGAACTCTCAACTAAAAACCTAGGCGTATATTAGGATTATAAAATTGAAACTAATAGTATTACACCCCAAAAATATTACTAAAAATAAATTAATTCTGATTGGGTAAGGAAAAGACCAAACAACCCCTCACTATTTTCGGCTAACTTTCCTTAACTGGACAACCTAACTTCAAAATGTCATATCTCACTCATCCAAAATTGAAACTTAGCAAACTAGGAGGCGTTGAAAAGATAATTCAAATATCTTTCCTAAGGTATCTTGTAGAACATCTAACTCATCCTATGATGGGAGTTATGATCATTTGAAGTTGACCCAAAACTCATACTTAACTTAACTCTTTCAAATCTCAGATTTTTGTTATTTCCAATTTAGTTCTTTTAGAACTCAAGGTGCTACATCTAGTGACATGACCTTAATACCTAAGAAACTTTTAATTTACTTGGCAAAAACCTTACTCATTACGAAGGATGGTTCAAGTCTTAGCTAAAAATTTTACTCATTTTGTTATTTCCAATTTAGTTCTTTTAGAACTCAAGGTGCTACATCTAGTGACCTGACCTTAATACTTAATTATTTTTTTTAATTTCCTTGGCAAAAACTTACTCATTACGAAGGAAGTTTCAAGTCTTAGCTCCAAAATTTTCCGGTGTGTTACAGTTTATGGGATAAGGAGATTGTTACTAGAAACCCACCCTTTCTAACGGGGGAGATTCCATCTCACGAAGATACTTTCTAGAAACCTGCCCTTTCTAACGGGGGAGCTTTTCTCTCCTATTCAATATCCACTTAGGGCTAAGCATAATTCCCATGGAGTACATATTAAGTCTTGACTTAAGTTCATATTAATGGAATAATGCCATATTCATACATAAGTGTGTACATGAGGATAACCATCCAACAACACAACAACTAGATCATAATCATATTCACTTCACTCTCACAGTATTCTAAAAGCTTATACATAACCTTCATATTTATGCATAATTCTCATACTTTGTCCTTCAAGGACCATAAATCACATTAAATCAACACATCTAGTGAATGTTGTGGTCAAGGCCATGAGATGTGGTCCCTCTCGTGGACCATGATGCACTGGCTAAGCCACTTTTCTTCAATTCCCTCACACTCTTAACTCCTTCCATGATCCTTCCCACGAGCCATGGTCTTCCACGTGCTTTGAAATGGATCGTGAAGAGGATCACTCGTGGGAAATCTTTGGGGAGGCTACTACCTAGCCCTCCACATGTGGCACCACGGGTTGTGAAGGCCCTCGTAGAGGTGGGCAGTACCCAAAAGGTTTGGAAAGCCTTGGCCCTTGTACCTTTTCCTTGGTCTTTGGTCAACTCCATGACTCTAACCCTCAACCGTTTAGCTTTAGTTTTTAGCCTACTAATTTTCAGTGCTATATTTTAAGTCTAGTTGTACTGTTGGTTAGGGTCCCATGGCTTTTCGTTTGATTAAGTCATTAGACGAGATGCGAGAAAATCTAAGGCTAAAGTTTGACTTTAGTCAATACTTGAGGTTAGTAAGGTCATTTTCGAGTTTTGACAATTACACTTAGTCCAAATGGTGATACTTGGTATGGTTAAATGTTTGATTCAGTTCATGACACTTCTGGATGAGTTTCTTATCTCTATTTGAAAATTTGGAGATTCTTACGTTGAAGTTGACATTGGTAAACATCAGGTTAAGGTGACCTTGTAACACCCAGGAAAATAGTAGGCTAAATTAGAGCTTAACATGAGGGTCAAAGTCATAAACAAAACTCCTCGTACCTAAAAATAAAGGGTTAGTGTTAGAACGTCAAGATACAACCCCAAAAGAACCTACCATGGGGTCCTTGAGGAGGACCCTAAAAAAATGCCTGGACAATCACTAATGAAAGGGAACTACGCCCCTTTGGTCATTCCACGATCGTGGGTGAGGGTTGTAGGTCAAGCCTGCAAATGAGGCTCTCTGAACCCCGACCCACACTTCACCAGCACGGGCTGTGGGTCCAACCACGGTCCTTCAGTGAGGGTGTCGTGTATGCGGCCAAAATATCTGACCATGAACCACACCCAACCAGGACGGGCCGTGGTTCCATACAGGGTCCATAGGTCATAGGTCCGTGGTTCAGGCCTAAAAGCTGCTTTTTGGCAATTAAGTTTAAGGGTACTTTAGGGTTTTCCGGTTTTAATATATAACTGAGGTCATTTTATCCTAAATTAGATCACCTATATAAGGATTTTATATCACTAAATTAAGTCAATTACCTCATTATTTCTAAATCCCAAAACTAGTCCCAAAACATCATTCTCTCCAAAAAAAATTATCTCTCTAGAACTTCAAGGAAAAAAAAGAAGGTAGTTGAAGCTAGGGTTCAAAGAGCAAGGTTTTCTTCTCAAATTCATTGGATTTCATTTCTAAGGTGTGGTGTCTCTTCATCCACGGATGGAATTCATCCATGGAGCCCCTTCAAAACCCCAATTTCAAAGATAGAAATCCCCAAAAGCTAGGGTTTGATTCCAAAGTCATGGGTTCCTTTCAAAAACAATTCTAATGCTTAAATTAATATATATTATGATTGAATTTATGATTTATTATGGTTTTTATGTTGAAATCCCCAAGACCTCCTAAAATTCCCATATTTTCTCGTTATGATCTTGTGACGTGGATTTGTGGATGAAAAAAGGATATAATGATATTATTCTTGTGTAAATGGGCTACTTGAATTATTCCATGTCTAATGTAGTGAATTTTAGGTGTGTTGATTCAATATGAGTTTTGATCCTTGAAAGGCAAATTATGATTTTATGCATGCATTATAAAGTAATATGCTTTAGGAACACTTTGAGAGAAGTGAATATGATTATGATCTAGTTGTTGTGTTGTTAAAAGGTTATTATCATATATACACTTATGCATGAATATGATATGATGTGAAAGGTTTTTTCAGAATATGATGATTCTAGGGTTGAAAGGCTTTGTCATCTATTGAATCTATATGTAGACATAGATGGTAAAAGGTTATTTTCACGCATGATCTCATGAGCTATCTTATGAATTATGTTGGATTGAGTGTCAAGACATTATTCCATGAATATGAACTCAAGCCAAGACTTAATATGAACTCCGTTGGAATAAATGCTTAGCACTCTGTGGATATAAAATATGAGATGGAAACTTTTACTTTAGTTGAGTCCAACTTTTCAATTGGGTTCCTTCTACGCTTGTTGAGTCCAGGTTCCCAAGTATGTATCAGTTAGTGGATCCACCTAAGCTAAGAGTATGGTTCTACCTTTGGAAAGTAGGACAATCCCTTTTCGGTGTGAGGTAGTTACCTAATTCCATGTTAGCTCACATGGTCTATGTCGGTTACGGCTTAATCCCACTATGACAACAATATGAATAAGAATATGAATTATGAACTATGGTTACTTAAGAAGTTTTACTTAGACTGGGTGAGATTTATGGGGTCTTATTTAGGCATTGAACAAGTATGCTTTGAGGGTATTTATGATATGTTCCTCTTATATTATGATGCTCAATGTAATGAATATGCTTATGACTTATGCCTTTTCCACTATTTTCATAATGATGTTTAAACTGAGTAAATTGCATTCGTTCTACTAAAATGTCCCCTTTTAACATGTTTTCAATGTTTTTATGCATGGCTATTACTAACACCTACTTTCCTATATATTTTTCACCAAGTGTAGGGTCTGGTTCTCAAGGTGCTAATAGCTGTGGCTAGAAGTTTGGATTTTCCTATTCTCCTAGCTTGTTTGTCAGTTCTCATGATTCAAGGACGAATTTTGTCTTTTTATAGTTCATTTCTTGCATTTGTTTTTCGGACTATGTTGTATGGGTTGTGTCCCTTTTCTCATTCGAAATGTATTTTAACTCTTATTGTAACCTAAGTGACTTACATGGAGTCTTTCGGGGTTCCATGTGTCATGTTACATCTAGGGGGTATCCCTGGATCGTAACAGAACTTGTTTGGGTGTTTTCATGATTCCATTGAGTCTGAAATATTTCAAAGCTAGTAGCATATTTGGTTTGTGTTCGAGAGGTTTTGGATTAGATTTAGGTGAGTTTTTAAGCTTTTTAGGTGCTTTGTCGTTGTTTTAACAATTTGTGTCAACTAAAAAGTTTGTTATTAGTTTTAAGGATCGAAAAATTATTACAAAACTTTTGAAAGTTAGAGCATGAATTATAGGATTACTCGGCAAAGTTTGGTGCATTTTCGCTACGTCGGATTGGACTTTTATCGTGATATACGAAATAAATATTTTATCAGGCAGAAATAATATTTGACTAGGCAAACGAGCATAAAATTGAGTTTCGATTGAACGAGAATGTCCGTATCATTATTTAAGATATTTAGGAAAAAGAATCGGGTCATTTTGCTATAATATTAGGAAGTTACGACCTTTTAGTGAACATTCAGCGGTTGATTTCTGGTGTAAATATTATTGTTTTAGGTATTTAAAATTTCATATTGTGTTCATTTGGTATTTTGAGCATATTGAGAGTTCTAGAGCTAGGAATGGAGTGATTGTTTCACCATTCTTCTCGAATTAATATGAGGATTGGTATCAAATCACCATTTCAGCATTATCTCATGATTTCATTTGGTTTTCTTTACTTATTCGTATATTTCTTAGGGAAAATTGTGTTTTTATCAATTTCGACTCAATATTTGATGAAAAATGTATATTTAGGATCCTTACATTATGGGCGGACTTATTTTGGCATAAGCTGGTTATATTGATTCATTATTGATGATATATCATTTTCTCAGTATTTGTGTGGACATGATAATTTGCACTGGTTCTAAAACGATTTGATGAGATCTATTTTGATGATTATGCTGATGGAAAATGATTTCGGCGATGCCAATGGAAATGATTCTGGAAATTGATGAGCATGCTAATGGAAAATGGTTCTGATGGATACATAGACATTATGAGTCTCCCATGGGTCCCAGCATGTTATTCAGCTGGTGTGTATCGTTTGGACATATTTGCATCACTATATTTGAAATTTTATTTCATTGCATTGCACATCATTATCATTTTGAACGTTGTGACTGCTTGCTATGGAATTGTGGGTGATGAATATGAAACGTTGTATTAGTGTCATGTTTATGTTGAAGTGTTATTATATGTATTGTGTGTTATATAAATTGTGAACTGTTAGGTGGGATGACTTTGTGTAGGTTGTATTTGTAAAGGTTTGATTGGAGTGTTAGGAGTACTTTTAGTGTATATTGTAAACACGTAATTTTGTACCGAACTTAAGATATTACACCATTTTAGTACATAAATATTGATTTTATTTATAAATAAAATATTTTATTTTTTCATCGTATTTTACTAAGTTTAGTTTAAAAGATTGGAAAACTACAAAAAAAATATATGTTTTCTTTTAATTTAGTTTTTTATAAATAATCTAGTATTTTCTAATTATATTTTTAGACTAGCTATTTGACTTTTCTTATATTTTATTAGTTCAAAATAATAAGTAAACATTATGATTATTATTATCATTATTATATTTAAAAAAAATAAAAAGAAATAAGAAAAAAAAAACTAAATCCGACCCCATTTTCTCCCGTTACCCCACTCACCACACCCTTACACTACCAACCCACACTCCCACGAAAAACAAACTGTAACACTCCCCACACACCTATACACATATTACTATTACACAACAAAGGAAAATCAACAAAAATATACATGCACACACGTACAACATAAGAAAAGACGACAAAAACACAAAAAAGAAGAAGAAAAGAAAACATAAAGAGACACAACACACTCACAGAAAAGAGAAAAAAAGTCACTTTATTTTTATATATTATTCCTATTATAATTTACCAACAGGTTGGTATTTTTCTTCCTTCTTCATTACTACTTTCATATAAGTACAACACATATACCATTACATACAATCTATAAAAGATTTGTGGGTGTTCTAATCGAGCTTCGATCAAGATTTTGCGGTACTTATTTTCTTCATTTTGAGATATAAATAAATCTTTAACGTATTTATGGAATTTGATGTACTTCTGTGACAAGTTTTCATACAATTTTACTTCATTCATAATTCAATTGAAATGAATATTGGGTTGAGTGTTATATATTTAATTAATGCATGATAATAGCTTCAATTAGTGTTTGTTTTTATTTATTAATTTTTTTTCGTTAGCCGTTATTTCATAAAATAAAATAGGTCGTGGTGGTTATTTGTCTTAACTTACAAACCAATAATTATAAAGTAGAATTTATTCGGCTAATTGTTGTTATTTTATTTATCAATCAAAGGATGAGAATTGTTTTTTAGCAATTCGTCATTATTTTGTTTGGATTAATAAGAGTTACAATATGCGTATGCGTAATTTTTCATTAACTTTAAGATAAAAAATAAAATATATAATATGTGTAGGCCTAATCTTAACATTAACTTTAAAAGTAAATAAAAATAATAGAATACAAAATAACGTATAAAGTTCATATTGTATCCTAAAAGTTTATATTTATTTTATTTAATATTTTTATAATATTAAATGGATATTAGGCATGTTAAATTAGTTTCAATTAAGAATATGGTTACACATCTTTCATTGAAACACTTAAAAGAAACTCAAGGATGCGGTGACACACTTGTCAATATTATTTTAATAATTAATTTTTTGCTAATTCAAACCAAGAGGTTTAAATTGAGATTATTAGGTGTGATGAACTCGAGAGGGGAAAACAGTTATGTCTCAATGTTAAGATCGAGAATGCAGTTATGCATCCGATTTAAGACTAATAAAAATTCAACAATTAAAAAATAAGTAAATCATGGCATATAGACACATTATATCCAAAAATAGTAAAAATGAGTATAAGTCAATAAAAGTGATCGTGCTAAAAATACATGACTCGAGGGATGCCTAATACCTTCCCCTTGGTCAACAAAATTTCCTACAATAATTTTTGGTTCGCAGACCAAAATATACAGTTATGTCCTTGTGGTTAGGGATTAAAAGAAAAGATGTTTTAGAATATCATAACTTAATTGCAAGTGTCGACTCTGAAAAATAAAATAATCCCTAATTCAATAACGTCACTTAAATAGGAAAAATCCTTATCTGCCGTTGCGCGAAAAAAAGGTGTGACATCTCTGGAGACTCCGCTGGAGATTAATCAAAATTCAAACTTTATTATGTTGACCTTTACTTGATCTTATTATTATTATTATTATTATTTTGGATATTTTGTGTTGTATGACCTAATGTGCTACTTGCTGCTCATTTATTGCTTTTATATTGTTGAATTATATTAATTATTTTCTTTTGCACAACCATTATAAGTCTCTGAACACATTCACACACAGTCAAAAGAATGCAGCTAGTTGAAGTGTCTTGACACCCAGTTAGGCGGGGTTGGACTATCAATGAAATCAGAATAGCGCTGCCACTGATAAATTGCTCATTCATGGCTCGAGTTATCCACATGAGTAAGACAGTCTAGACACTTGCCTCCTTTAGTCATAGTTTCCACTAGTAGGTTTCACTCATTTGCATAATTTGTATTTGACTTAGTGACTTGAAACAAGGATTGAGTCCGTTTTAGACAAGTATACATCTCTTACTTGACCATTTAGATAATTTTCTATGATGCATAGAAGTGCATTTATTTAGAAAATCTTTATAAGTTGACCCATTTTATAGTGATCAGTGAAATGAAAAGGTTGACATTTAATTTTTACTTAAAAATAGAGAGAAAACCAAAAAAAAATTGTTTAAGAAGTTCTTAATTAGTTAAAAATGAAAATTCCAAAAAACAAATCATTTCTAAACAACATTACAAGAAAAAATAAAATAAAAAAAATGTATTTCCAAAGTTTTTTATATCATTTTAAACAAAAAATATTGTTGCATTTTCAAAAAAATTAACTTTTCAAAAAAAATATCAAAGGTTCAATCTGAACGAACTACAAACACCTGATTCTCATTTCAATGAGATATGTAGACAACTGTTGTTGGGTTTGGTGACCTTTAAACAAAAAAGAAATAAATAAAAAACTCTTCATCAAAAATTCAAAAAAAAAAAAAAGAAGAGAAGTTGTAGTCTTTATTCAACGATTTTTTTCTTCTTACAAAAAAAAGAATGTATGTTTTCAAATTCATCACTCAAACGAAAAGTCAAAAAATATTTTAATTTATTTAATTTTTATTTCATGATGTTCAAGATTAAAAATATATTGTTTCTTAATTTTCTTTTAGCAAGTTAGAAAACAAAAGATCTTATCTTAAAAAAAACAATAAAAAAGTTCTTTTTTGTAAAAAATAATTATGCAAGGATCTTTATCATTTTTATCAAGCGAGTTATGTACGCAATTCAAATGAAATTGATCAATGCATCATTTTTTTTAAAACAAAATAATAATTTTAAAATATAAATAAATAATCAAATAATAAATATAGTTGAGCTAGTTAGAATTAAACATTAGACTTTCTAAACTTATTCTATAAATTAAAAGACTTGTGTATGCATGATGTGCAACATGTGGTTATAACTGAAAAAATTTATTGTCAATACTCAGATTTAACTTAAAGGTGGTTGATTTGTAGCTAAGCTGACATCTCATCCCTACAATATAAGATCAAAGGGGAAAAGAAAATGGCCCACAAACATGAAATTGAGTCAGACAATGATGAGGTTCGAATCATTATGACTTCACAAGAAACAGTGTCAACGAAAGATGTAAAGGTATTATGACAATAAATGGCAGAGATGTACGAAGCTTGGAGCGTGGACAAGCTCCACCGTCCTCAATTCGTGACTATCTAAATACAAATATGTCACCATTTATCCAAGTGTCGACAAATGATCCAATTTATCCACCCGGATCGATCCCTGTGCTAACACATCTAACGTTGCTGGAACTTTTACGGTGCGCACTTTGAGTACGCCCATGACAAGTAATCCACTATTCATGACAACTGTGCCAACTAATGTCGTCCAACAACAAATAATGGTGCAAAAATCAAACAATGATCATGGTTACACCCTGAAGTGACTTTTAAAGTTCCAGGCTCATATTAGATTAGTTCTCATGTTGAAGCTGCAAAAGCTGTTAAAAATGAGGAACATGAAGAAATGGCTAAAACAATTAAGAGTTTGGAACATAGTGTAAGAGATATGCAAGGATTGAGAGGTCACATAAGTGTCTCATTCAATGTTTTGTACATGTTTCCCCACGTTAATCTACCAAACGATTTTAAAACTCCAAAGTTTGAAAAATATGATGGATATGGAGATCATGTAGCTCATTTAAAGAGATGTTGTAATCAACTGAGAGGGCTGGAAGTAAATAAGAATGGCTCATGGCCTATTTTGGGGAAAGTTTGATGAGAATTGCCTCATAATGGTTCATAGATCAAGATACTTCTAACTAGCATACATGGGATGATTTGGCTCGATGTTTTGTTCAACAATTTTGATATAACATTACCATAGTTCTAGATCGTACTTCACTTGCCAACATGGAAAAAAGACCATCAAAAACTTTCGTGAATATCCTATTAGGTGGAGGGAGCAAGCTTCTTGGGTTAAGCCGCCAATGAAAGAGTCTGAAATAATTGATGTATTCCTCCAAGCGCAAGAACCAACCTACTTTCATTATTCACTTTCCGTTGTTGGAAAAACATTCGCCGAAGTTATTAAAATTGGTGAAATGGTAGAAAGTGGCATAAAGTTTGGAAAAATTGTAAGTCAAGCTACTTTAAAAGCCACGACACAGGTGATTAAAAATGGATCAGGAAATCTTGGGGGAAAGAAAATGAAGGAGAATGTAGATAATGTTGTATTAGACACACAAAAAAGATCAAGAGGTCCACTTTATCAATCTGCACCACCTCAACCATCATTATCTCTTATGCAAAACACACAATATTCTATTGTTCTACCTCAATATGCGGTCTATTATGCACAACAATATGCATAACCACAAAAGTATCCTCAATGGCAAGCGCCAACATATCAAAATACTCACCCTTCTTCTCAAAGCACCTTATAATATCCGTTCGAGACAGGGATTTGAAGGTGGTCAAAGGCCTAGAAACAATTTTACACCAACTAGAGAGTCTTACACAAGTTTATTTAGTAAGTTGAAACATATGAAGATGATAGAGCCGATTACTCAAAATTATGTGGATCCACATGCAAAAGGTTTCAATTCCACAGCACGATATGTATACCATTTTGATGCTCCAGGGCACAGTATTGAAGATTGTCGAAATTTCAAAAAAAAAGTGGAAGAGATGATTCAAACAAAGATGATTTGGTTCAAAATGATGACCCCTCAAATGTTACTAAGAATCCTCTACCGGTGCATAAAGATGTACACTTTATCAAGATGATATGTGATGACAAAGAATATGACAATTCTGAAGAAAAGACAATTGAAATTGGTGGAGATTTTACGAAGGTTAACGTGCAAAGCATTGACTAAGAAGTACAACATGCTGATTTGAAGACTCTCTTCTTTTCTTTAAAAAGAGTACATGGATAGTTTATATGGTCATATTTTCTGCTATGCAATTCATTTTTATTTTATTTTTAGTAATTCAGACATTTCTATCATTTCTCTTATGCGTTTTTTTGTTGAGTCTTGTCATTGTTTGGGTTATTATAGAGTTGTGACCTAAATTTAGTTTGTTGTTTTGTCTCCAAGTCTTTTTATCTTAATATAATCTTTGTTTTGTGTCACTTTGTTCCTTTCTATTTGACTTTTCACATATGCATCTCTTTTCAATTCAATTTTGTGACATGATATGCAAGTGAATTTGGTCAGCTCTCAAGATTATATCTAGTCATTAAATGAATACACCAAAAAAGTAAAAAGAAATAATTCGAGGAAATGAATTTTAGTATCGAAAATGCTTAAAAGAATAAATTTCATTTAAATTGACACATATCATTTGTTGTCAAGAATGTATTACTCAAATGGAGATTTCAAAGCTGACAAATATAAAATAAAATGATATACATATCAACCAATGAATGTGTTGCAAAGAGATAATGTATGATTTTTACATCTTAAAGGGCATGCTTGTATTTGACATTTGTAATAATTGATATGACGAAGGTGTTTCATTCTACTATCCAATCACCGTGTAATCCTTTGCTACCCCTTTTGAGACTTAATATTATTTTCTTTCATACTCCTCTTTTGGAATCATATTACGGGGGGGAAGAGAACAAAGAGAAGTAAAAAAAAAAAAGTTGAAAAAAATCAATAGCAACAAATGAACAAACATCCTGAACTACGTTCGACCTGGTTCTTACTTTGACAAGATTCGAAGGTAGCCTTATTTTGAGGTTCGGTCCAACCAAGAAAAAATCTTGAAAGTCCTCATCACAAAAGCTGGGGCAACAACAACAACAACAACAACAACAACAATAATAATAATAATAATAATAATAATAATAATAATAATAATAATAATAATAATATTATTATTATTATTATTATTATTATTATTATTATTATCTTTTTATTTTTGTAAAGAAGAGTCGATTCCAAAAGTTGTAAGTCTTAACCCTATTAAGAAGTATCTTTGAACTTTCATGTCAATCCTTTCTTTGTAACCTTGTCCAAAAGCCACATTACAATTCAAATAAAGACCTTCTGATCAATTTTCAACAATGACAAGTCAAACAAGATTTCAGTGTTGACTATCATATAAGGAAAAAGATCATGTTCTTCGCATAAGGAGGAAAAAATGAGGAAATCTTATTGATGAAGGTCCTCCAAAGCACTATAAGGCATCATTTGTGTTGAGAGAGAGTGAAAATGAGAGTTTTATTGGTGAAAACTCTTAGGGCACTATAAGACGATGGTGAGAGAGAGAAATACAAAATGAGTGAGATTGTTGGTGAAAAACCTTTCGAGGAACCACAAGTTGAATGGGATGCATGAATCTAGTGCAAAAATTTCACACCCCAACCCTAGGTGAGGCGGACAAGTACCATAACATGAACACATTTTTTACAAGTGACCTATGATTAGAAAGTAAACTAGTATGATTCATATACAACACATGTTGACTAGCTGAACTGATACATGTGACAAGCGAAACTCTGAATACAGATGATAGATTTACAATGTCTACAAAGACTCTACTGGAATCCATCATTGTACCACTGTGAAAATACACATAGTATAGACTCGACAAAGCCCTGAATCAACCTGGAGCTCACCAACAATTGCTAAGTATCATGTGCTTCTATTGGGGAGATATACTAGCTGAATACTTGTACCAGCATCATGAAATGCAGCGTCCCCACTAAAGAGAGTCAGTACGAAAGAATGTATTGAATATGTAAGACTCAAGTAAAACCAAATACCAATAGATAAATATTAGAGACCACATTTGCTTATACTTGTGGAATTGTGTATGTTCCATTCTTTTCTTTACATTTATGTGCATTATAATATTTATAAGATATATGATACAAATGACAAACTTATCAACGGTAGAAGAGGATGACCCATGATAGGCATTTTAAACCCTGGATGTTGTTCTCATAATTCCACAAATTGGGATCGACCCATGCTAAGATTGTTGTTTTGGTGGTAATAATAATAGTTGATATGGATCAGTAGTATAAGACATACGAATATGGTCTTACTATAATGAGAATGACGTGGGAAGCAAATGTTACACCAACGTAATACTTAGGAGCTTCCATGACTTAGTAAGCATTTTGACATCTCAAATTGAAGCACATATCAAGTGAAGACATTTGACTTCAGCCAAGAGATCCGAACTCTATATATATGATAGATAAATACTCACTAACTAATATCAAAGGCAAGGTATACATGAATGTGGAACCAAGGATGAATGTGGATAGATTCAACTTAGGGATGGATACATATTCCAAGTAAGTACATATAAATGTACAGTAGAGCAAGTAGACATCTTGTGAGGTAACATAATAGTCTAACACAATGTGGAGTAATAACCAATAAAGGGAACATTTGAACATGTGACAAGATGATATTTATGATGGACTAGACATTTTAAGAAAGTTGGCTTGATATGGGAAGATTGTATATCCAACATATAAACATACGTACCATGTATAATCTAGGATCACTTTGGTTTATATAAGGGGAATGCGTGCCAAGGGTACTTGACGATGAAACAAGTTTAAACCTTGCATTCTTATACTTGATAGAGTAAACATGCACATTTAATAATAAACTCATATTAGAGTACTCACTTTAATTCTCTATGGAGTAGGAACTGCAATTATGGATCAGTCACTACCAAGGGCACTTAGAAAGCTTACAATTGTTGGATTCATTCCAAAGAAATATGAAATCATATAGCTTACATACCTTGATGCACAACTTTGGATATTACAACGAGTTAATTTTCTTCCTTTCCTTTCAGATTATTTATCTCCAATGGAGTAAATAACAAAATTAGCATTATTTTCTAATAAACAAGTTTGGGCTACTTGATAAGACCAAAACAGTAAATGGCAGTAAATCTGTAATTGAACCAATCAAGGGTGTCTGTCCCACCCATTCTCCTTTAATTTTTCCCATATACTATACAACCTTCATAAATGGTCCTACATAACTCCTCGGGGTTCATAACGTTTGGAAAAGAATATACAAAGGGATGGAATAAAGTAAGCTCATGCAACACTCAATTAAGTGGTGTATCACTACACTTTCAATGTTCTATCCTATAACCAACTCCCATGACTTCTCTACACATATCTAACCCCTTATTTACGATACACAAAACAGTCCCTAAGCATCATAATGGGAAATAGCAATATGAACATACGGCTTCCGATCAACATCCCGTGAGTTCCAACTAGCATTACCTTTAAGATGCTCAAACGAGCTCACAATCAAAATTTTAGGGGACTCCACTCCATGGCTTTCCCAACCAGCACATCCTTCCTCGAAGCTCACACCATATAGATACAACACTCCTTATTTCATTAATACATAAAAATTTTCACAAACAATGCAAGAACAAGAAAGGGATGAAAATTTTCATAGCTGACCTTGTTGGACAGAAACCTCACTTGGTAAGACTTGGATTCATCAAGGTTTAGGTTGTTCTCTCCCCCTTAACTTGATGTTAAATCAGATTATTCACTTGAATTCCTTAAGATGGGATATGTTCTACTAACTTGTACTTTAAAAAGAAATAGTTTGCTTTAGATTTTAATGGTGAATCTATAGACCAGAACTCTTGGAGTTTCTATGGCTTTCCTTGGGAGAAATTTTCTGGAGAATAAGTGATGAAGGAGATGTAATAAGCTTGAGTGCTTTAGAAGTCCCTTTTGGACGTTTTCACTTAATAAATTAGAGAAATAGTATGTCCTTTACTTTTAAGCAAGCAGGTGCATCACCTCCTCAAGTTTTGCCACAAATTTTTAAGTAGGTGCATCACCTCCTTATTCTTTTCACTTAAAATGCAGTCCACTTATTCTAAGTAGGTGCATCACCTACTTTCCCTTTTCACTTAAAATGTAATCCACTAATTCTAAGTGGGTGTATCACCTACTTGTCACCTACTAGCATAGTTTAGTCAGGCAAGCACCTCACTTTATTTACACCATTTTCCCAATCTTAGTTTCTTCAAAAGACCGTAGCACTAATACACACTTGACCACCTTGACTTTTACATCGAATACCATATTTCCCAAGTTCAAATTGTTTTTTAGTTCAGTTAGTCAAATATGTGTTGGAAGGTACTGGGTATTAAAACTTTAAACATATTCTATTTTCACCAGTCGCATAGGAAACCAAGTTCATAACTATACCACAAGGAAATTTTGAAGCGTCATATACATAGAACTAATACACGTAGAATACGTGATGTTACATCCCCCCTTATGATTATTCGTCCTCGAATGATGGGTGAAGCTGATAGTTTGGTTAACCTAGAAATTTAATTTGGAGATTTGTGAGAGTTACCGTCATAAATAGGACTATCCAAAACCCATAGAGTAATCTAAAACATGTACATACAAGTCTAGCATGAATTCTCAATAGATATGGTTCATAAAATAATGAAATGAAAAATTAAACCCCTTTCTTGACCATATAATTCACCGATGATACACAAGTAGAACTCATACAAGTAAGGAATTTAATACACTTACTAAACTCAAGACATACACATGACATATCAAATGAACAAATGCCCGTAGGACTTAATGGAGGTTACACATTTTGAGCTTAGCTTCCGGGCCTTAATAATCAAGAATAACTATAGTATCTCCCATTTTTTTGTATATGGAACGGACACATAAAATCATAGGTTTAACCTATCGGGGCAGTACTTTCCCTTGTCTTTTATCTCATGACGCTTTTCAAAGGTGAGTCTTATAAGAACGCATAACTGTTAATATAAACTCTAAAGTGTTATCCCTCACCTTCGAATAAGGCATTATGCTAAGTTATATATATATATATATATATATATATATATATATATATATATATATATATATATATATATATATATATATATATATATATATATATATATATATATATATATATATATATATATATATATACATGGTGGATTGAATTTACATATATGCTCAACCTTTTCTGGTTAAAATCTTCACTACATAATGATAAAAGGAAATATTTTTCAAATTGTTCAAAACTCAAATCAGTAACCACAGAGGGGCATAGTATATGAATGAATAAGTCACATTGGGCATGACACATATGAAGACTATCCCACAAGAGAGTGCAAGGTATACATGCATTAAGCTATAGAAATACATGGTGTACGCGTGCATATGAACTATAGGGTAGCGTGTGAGCGAATGAACTATAGGGAATGTAGGAATGGACTAGATGATCACATGATACATGAGTACATAAGATAAGAAATATATGAGACATAAGCAAGTAGACTGTATGAAATGTATACATATAAGAAATTGAACTACGAAACACAAATCATATTGAGCAAGTGTGTTATATCGCATGGATAGGTGGTCAATAAGTACACATGTGAACTATGAGTAAGTGAGCACATGATACATGGCTAGAAAAGCTATAAGGCATCTAATGTTTAAGCAAGTAGGCTACGAGGCATGTAAATTATATAGAAATGGCCATATGATCAATTATCATGCAGTACCCATACAATATGGACAAGTTACACATGGAAAGTAACCAGTGCAATAAATAACATGTACGGAAAAGGTCCTACGAAAATGTATAGCAATGTAACCAAGGGTGCCCCAAAGAGGATAAAACTTACATGCAAACATTCAATGACATTAGGTAACATGTGAGAAAGTAATCCACAAAAGGGCAAATGACATACACATAGATAAGTTATAGAACATGCAATATGTATAATTATATAACAAACCAGCATTGAAGACTATGAGATATCCTATAGAATCACTCTACCATATTAAGGTCAAACACACTGTCTTACACGTTAAGTCACTGATGGGATAGTTATGCTCATATTCCTTACCTCAAAGCACATACAATTGATTTCCCCATTTACTCTCTTCAATCTCCTAAGAATTCTTATAGGTGTTCTGATATTGGGACTCTACTTCCCTCTAGGTCAACATAAATACCACATTTAAGATAGAAAAAAAATCCTCAATAGTTCATCTTTTGGAGTAGAAGGTCGAGGTTAACTTTGTCTTCATTACTAGTTTGTGTTATATCACGCTCAATGCCTGGTGAAGCTTGAACGCACCATAAAACATGAACTCTAATAACATTTAAATGTCAGGTACCTATAAAGTTATGTCATGATTCATAAAATCTTAGAGTTATCCCCTATGGGCTTAACTAGATAAGTCTGACCACACTAATAGATTATTTTTGAAAACAAGTGTGGGTGCTCAGACTCTTTCCCCAAGTAAGATAGCTAATAAGAACAACTAGCAAATGTTCAATTTTTCCTCTCCCTTAATTGGACTATGGCTGATGAATTACTCCAGGCATATATTAAATGAACCATGTAGTAGCTCTATTCAATTGGATGGAAGTCTATACATGTCTATAATGCTCTACTTATCTTTTGTACTAATGTTGTGGATGAACTAGGCCCATGTATCTATCTAGGTAACCTTTTTATTCACCTCTTTTTTCTTTGTTGTTATCAAGACCAAATATCAAGACCTGAATTAATACAAAATTGACTTCTCCGTCTAACAAAGGATCACAAATTTGTTCACATATGCGCCATTATAACTCGTTAGGGTTGAAGAGTTGATACCATATCACCTCTACTCCTATGTTTAGGAATTTGATATATCCCATCTCTTTCTAACTAGAAGATCGACGTACATATTCACCCTTTGTCATTCAAGATTCATTCTCACATGCTTCCTATCTAACAAGCACTTTTACATAAAAACAAGTAGCTTCATCTACTTTAATCCCACTA
This sequence comes from Solanum sitiens, assembly GCA_016801875.1. Taxonomy (NCBI): domain Eukaryota; kingdom Viridiplantae; phylum Streptophyta; class Magnoliopsida; order Solanales; family Solanaceae; genus Solanum; species Solanum sitiens. The sequence goes on along the minus strand of JABWTJ010000311.1, from coordinate 920,991 downwards.
TGTACAATCGGCTAATCACAACTTAAGTCTAACCAATCCATTTTCCTTTTGTTAACTTTACCCTTTAGTCACATACTAATCATCTATAGCCAACACATAGATCATAATAGGAACTACCATACATATATTATTTGCAGAAATTGGCACACTTATCCCTATGTTTTATAACCATAAAAAAATACAAATGTTATTAGTACTTATTTGGGGTGGTTGGAACATACCACATAAACCGACTATTAACATATTCGGGATGATATATGGTAAGAATTTAGGCCTTGTCAACCAATTAGGGGTATCTCTAGCAACACGATTGCACTGATACATTCATCTATCAGATGGTGTCACTGCCTTCTTCTAACTAAAAGAAACTAGTTCAACAACATCATTTTCGAGTACATGTGCAACACTGGAAATTCTATGTATATCACAGAATAAAAATAAGTGTCCTATATAGGAATAGATACTATAAATATGGAGGAAATATAGAACTCAAGAGTTGGGTACATCCTCCTAAGAAGATGTGCTTGGGAATGTTACAGCTCATATATGTAACTAGGTAAACCCATCATTTTTAATCATATAGATAACCATACAATATCTTTCTCAATTGAACCAACGTGATACAAATGCTACAAATGCAACTTAAGATGCAAATAACATAAAAGCATGTACATACCTTGCGGAGTGGGATGGTCGAATAAAATGAGCTCAATCTAATCTGTTGACAGTTTAACTAGAATTAACCTTAACCATAGTAAGCATAATATAAATAACATGATCACGTAAAAGTGGAAATTGACTTCTTAACTTAGCTCTATCGCACGATCTGGATTATGAATAAAGCTAACATTTCCTAAATGTCCAAGCAACCCCCTAATTATAAATGTGGCGCATAACACATTCATAAGTAAGTCTCTACTAGACACGACTTTATAGACTCCCTAGGACGAACTGCTCTGATAGCACTTTTGTCACGCCCTAACCATAGGTGAGGCGGACAAGTACCATACCATGAACACATGCTTTACCAGTTACCTATGATTATAAAGTAAACTACTATGCAAATAGATTTACTGATGACAATCTTCATAAATAACACATGTTGACTAGCTGAACTGATACATATGACAAGTGAAACTATGAATACAAATGATAGTTTTACAATGTCTACAAAGCCTCTACAAGAATCCATCATTGTACCACTGTGAAAATACACATAGTAAAGACTCAGCAAAGCCCCGAATCAACCTGGAGCTCACCAACAATCGTTGAGTATCATGTGCTTCTATTGGGGAGATCTATTAGCTTAATACTCGTACCTATAGCATGAAATGCAGCGTTCCTACTAAGGGACGTCAGTACGAAAGAATATACTAAATATGTAAGACATAATACAACCATATGTAAAATGAGAACTCAAGTAAAACCAAATACCAATAGATAAATATTAGAGACCACATTTTCTTATACTTGTGGAATCGTGTATTTTCCATTATTTTATTTACTTTTCTATGCATTATAATATTTATAAGATATATGATACAAATGACCAGCTGATAATCGGTAGTGTAGAAGAGGATGACTCATGCTAGGCATTTTAACCCCTCGAATGTTGTCCTCATAATTCCACAAATTGGGATCGGTCCATGCTAGGCTTTCGCCCCTGAGCTACCACTCTTTCATACCAACAGGGATCGACCAATGCAGACTTTCACTACTGAGCTGCCACCCTTCTATACCAATTGGGATCGACCCATGCTAGGCATTTTCCCTTGGGCTGCCACCCATAATTATACAGATAGCTTCACTTAGATTCTTTAATCTTTGAGATTGTTGTTTGATGTTCATAACACTTTTGAGATTGTTGTTTTGGTGGTCATAATCATTGTTGAGATTTGGAACTATGGACCAGTAGTAGAAGACATACGAATATTGACTTATGATAATGAAAATGACATGGAAAGCAAATGTGACAGCAACGTAATACTTAGGAGCTTCGAGGATTAAGAATTTTGACATCTCAAACTGAAGCACATATCAAGTAAAGACATTTAACTTTGAGCGAGGAGATTTGAACTCTATATGATAGTCAAATACTTACTAACTAATATCAAAGACAAGGTATACATGAATGTGGAACCAAGAAAGAATGTGGACATATTCAACTTAGGGAAGAATACATATTGCAATTAAGTATATATAAATGTACCATAGAGCAAGTAGACATCTTGTGAGGTAACAAAATAGTCTAACACAATGTGGAGTAATAACCAATAAAGGGAACATATGAACATGTGAAAAGATGACATATATACTGGACTAGACAATTGATGCAAGTTGGCTTGATATAGGCAGATTGTATATCAAACATATAAACATATGTACCATGTATAATCTAGGATCACTTTGGTTTATATAAGGGGAATACATGCCAAGGGTGCTTGACGATGAAACAAGTTTAAACCTCTCATTCTAATACTTGGTAGAGTAAGCATGTACATTTAGTAATAAACTCATATTAAAGTACTCACTTTAATGCTCTAGGGAGTAGGAACTGCAATTACGGATTAGTCACTACCAAGGGCACTTAGAAAGCTTACAATTGTTGGATTCATGCCAAAGAAATATGAAATTGAATAGCTTACATACCTTGCTACACAACTTTGGATATTACAATGAGCTACGTCTTCCTTTTAGATTATTTATCTATAATGGAGTAAATAACAACACTAACATTAGTTTCTCATAAACAAGTTTGGGCTACTTGATTAGACCAAAACAGTAATTGGCAATAAATTTGTAATCGATCTCATCACGGGTGTTCTTCCCACCCATTCTCCTCTAATTTTTTCCATTTACTATACAACCTTATTAAATGGTCCTCCAAAACTCCTCGGGCTTCATAACGTTTGGAAAAGAATATACAAAGAGATGACATGAAGTATGTTCATGCAACACTCAATTAAGTGGTGTATCACTACACTTTCAATGTTCGATCCTATAACCAACTCCCATGACTTCTCTACACATATCCATCCCATTATTTTACGATACACAACAGTCCCTAAGCATCACTGATACGCTCAAATTACACCTCCCTAAAGAAGTATAAGCGGTCGTAATCAAGTAGAAAACCCAACTAGTAGGTTGGGGTTAATCCCACGAGGAAAATGATTTAGACTTAACTTCAATGTACGATTATATCTATTTAGCCAAGGTTTTTCCGAAAAAAAGTAATTAAAGGGGGGTTTTGTGAAACAAGTTTCTTTAATACTTCTAAGTTAACAAGTAAGCAAAAGTAAAAATTGAGTTTTTATCAAGTTGTGAGACTAACTAGGGTGTATGTGTTCCTCATAGGTTCATAACGTCGTATCCCTAGCAATAGCAATTCTTCCCTAGTGTTTTGCATGTAAAGTGATAAGTTATGTATCTCTAAATCCTTGGCCTGGCATCTAGAGAATTTCACCCCGTACCTTGGCTCGGCTATGTGTGTATCAGCTACTAATACTTACCTTTACTTCATATTAGACATCATAATCGATGTATGGATTAGTTATTACTTCGCACCAATCGACACTAGCCTATTATATAGTATCCCACTAAATCTATGTTGATAATTCTTTTCCTATTACTACCTCCTTGATCCGACAAGTAGCAACAAGGCTATTTCTAACGCGTGCACTCATTAAAAAGACTTTTAAACGAAAGAATTATCAAATCATGCAAGAACCAGAATTGCTTATTTGCTAGGTCTACTTTGTTAATTACCCATTGTTCCCACAACCCTAGTAGTGGACTCAGTTACCCATGCAAACAAGATCACAATTAATAATTTTTAAAGAAGAAATCATGAACTTACTTTAACAATAAGAATAAACCAAGAAAATCAACTTGAAATTGCAAGATAAATCTTAATACAAAATCCGGAAATTGAATTATTACCAAAGTTTGCAAAAACCAATCTCCAAACAAAACTAGAACAATACTAATAATGTCTAACCCCCAAAACGAGGTTTTGATCCCTATTTATAGAAAACATTGTCCTAAATTAAAAGGAATTGAAATAAGGAAAGCTTGTATAAAAACACGGCATTGATCGACGACCACTACTGACGGACCGCCGATGGAATGATGGTCCTTCGACTGCCTTCGTCAGTCCAGACTTAGAATATTTTTCTCTCCTTCAAATGGCACCTTCTCTGAATTAATCGACAGACTAACAGCATGGTCCGTCGATGCACCTACGATCCGTCGATGCCCTCTGTCGCTCCATCCTTAGAATTTTTCCAACTTCGGGTACTTGAACTATCTCTGATCTAAACAATTGTCCACCAGTATGGTCCATCGATCAATCGACGGACCGTCGTTCACTTTTGTAGTTCCACACTTAGTCAAACTTCCCCGAGTTTCTCCTTCAGCCTGAACTGCACATCGATGGTCACCACCTACGGACCGTCGATGGCCTTCGTAGGTCGTCTTTTTGCACTCTTTTCCAACTGCCTTCTGCATTTTTGATTTGGACATATTTCCTGCAAAACAAATATAAAAACATGTTAAAAATACTACATAAGGGCTCTAGACACACACAACTCTTAAGCTAAATGCATTGAAAACATTGTTCAACCACGGTACATCAACGCCCTCAACTTAAATTCGTTGTTTGTCCTCAAGTGACACATTATGACTCAAAACAACACTTGTACAAAAGTATACTCTTTTAAGCTTTCGCAATCACAAGACTATCAATCCTGACTATTTCTTTGTTTTTGTGCATGCTTACTCTCTCAGGTTCGACAAGCTAACTCATGTGGATCACATCATGACACAAACTCACCATCCACTGACACTTCTACTATTTTTCCTCTCTCCATGGTACCAACTTTCCAACACCACAACTAATACCCTTACTTCAAAAGAAATCATCATTTTTCGCGTAGTGATTTTAAGTTTGGGTATAAGGATCTTTGTTCAACACTCACGCTCAGAAACAAGTTCAAACAAAGCTAATACCCGTCGCCATAGGCTTGCCCTTTTCTTTCACTGCTTAGGTTCACCACATTAGATTCTAGTATCACAGTAGGAATTTATTGGCTTGCAACGTAGGTTCAGGGTCAGGTATGATACATATGGGTACATTTCAGTGACTTTTTGCCCTTCTTGACATTACTGCTAAGCATCCTACCTCTATTCATTGTCTTCTACGCCCTACTTTTCTTCTCTTTTCATCTTTGTCTTGCTCCTTTTTTTGGATATGACTCTTACTTCTTTTTGTTCAACTTTTTCTTCTCTAACTCTTTTCTTTATTTTCTTTTAATTTTCTTTTCTCTTTCATTCACATTGATAATTTCATCGAGTCACATATTTCACTCACTTTCTCTTTTCTTTTCAACATTCAACTCTTTTCATACCCATTTTTGGGTGTTGAAGTGCACATGTCCAAGGAGGGACCGGGGTCAAAACATTAAACCCTAGGAATGTGAGTTGGTGAGAAAAACATAGGTCTATTATAGGCTCAACAGATTTGGATCAAAGGGGATAAAACTTCCATTTGGTTAACTTCATTTTATGCTAGATGTTTGCTAATTCAAACAAGGGCCTATGATTCTTTCCTAGTCTTCTAAACATATTCACTTTGCAAGACTAACCGGGCAAGTTCTAGCTAGGTACCAACTGTTTGAACACTCCAAACTCCTGACACTCTCTTAACACCTCATTACACTATCAGATTGTCACATTTTCTAATTCAGGTGTTAGTTGAGGGTCATGCAGTGGGTGCCTATCTATGCCATGCTTAGAGCGAACACATTCAACTCATTTTTACCTATTCATGCAAGCATTTTCTAGGACGGGATATCATTTAATTTCAGCCATCATGCTTCATCTTTCATGTTTTTATACTTTGTAAACGACATGCCGGTTCAACAGAAAATTAACCAGTCTCTTGGGGGAAAAGAACACAGGCAAGAAAACCCCAAGAGAGGATAGTGAGTTGGGCTACTTAGACTTCAACCCTAACACTCGCTTTCCATTTACCCCACCCCCAATAAAAGATCCTGCCATTGTCCCCAATGTATAAAAAAAATATAAGTATAGGGTGGTAGGTGAAGCAAACCTGAGGAGCATAACGCCGATGATTTCTCAACAAGTGGGCGGGTCTGGTTTCACAGAACCCGCAACAACAGTACTTGGGTCACCCTCAATGGTTCCCACATCAATCTCCGCACCATCAGTGGTGCTCCTCTCACCGATCACCGGTATGGAACTAGACTCCCCACTAGCCATCTCTCGTGCCCTAATCTGGCAGGCCTCCTCATCCACCAAAGAAGCCCTCCTAGCAGCCTCGATATTCGTCCTCTCTTTCTTCCTCGCACAGGATCATCTCATGCATCAGTAGTGTGGCTAGAACGATGCCTCTTGGCACGACCACGTGGCTCAAGCTGCAGCTCAGCATAAGGCTTGAACAAAGCGTCAAGCATTGTGTCCTCTGATAGCTCGCTATGCACACTCTCCGACTTAGTCCCCCTCATCTATAGAATGGCATCATATCTATTTGCAGACTAGCCACTACATCCTGAAGAGTAGTGAGGTCTATTGTAGGGGCTGGTCGTGCTAGCACCCGCAGCTCGAAGGCGTCAAGGCGCTGATGAACCGCCTGAATTTTTTGCTCAATCTGCTGGGCCACCCTCTTCTCTATTTGATCCTCAGCCTGAGAAATGGATTTCTGCACCCAAGGCTTTATGTGTCGAAGCAGAGTGGCCATCTGGTCCTCTAAACTCTGGACCCATGCTAAGGAGACCAATACTGCAAATATGGTCATGGACCGGGATGAGTTGGGGGCTCGACTGTCAGCATGGGCAGAATCAGCCGGGGTGGTGTCAACAGGCTCTGAAGTAGCAGGGTCAGCCCCTTGGGCTAACTCCACAGTGTCCGCCAAGTTCTCACTCAATGGATGCATCTCAACTCTAGGCCCTCTCTGTGGTGCCGCTACATTGGACTCACCTTTGATGAAACCTATATCAACAGTCCCCACCGGACTACGGAGTGTATCTCAGTTCCGAATTTGCACTCCGAAATCCCTGCACAAGTGGAAGATGAGACAAGTAAAGCGATAAGTAGTAGAGTTCTTTAAGGCCCTCTTGTGGATCACCGTGATCAGCACCTTAGCAAAATCTATCTCCAATACCGCCACCAAGGATGCTACCAACACCGCCGTATCCCAAGTAAGAACTTATCGGCATTTGTCGGCAATAGACGGTGTCGGATTACCAACCAGAAGAATTTGGGCGTGAATGTGAGGATGGACTTCTTAATCAACCCTTGGGGGTCTAACACCCAGTGGGACCTCTCAGCATCAGTCGCCAGATGTTGGGCCAGTCATTTCTTCATTGTCATTCTATGCTCGGCGGTTCTATGTAATGTGCCACTTTTGACCGTCCCCCACATGTAGTCGAATTCAAAAGTAATGGGGGACCATTGTGTTTCAGTGGTGGGGCCATATAGGAAACGGAGGAGGGTGGCCTCTGAGATGTCAACCCGACAGCCCCGTACTAATACAAAGGTGAGCAGGTCGTGTTTGGCAGGTTTCACCCGCTTATCGATAGAGCCTCTGAGAGTAGCCACATATAGAAATCGTAGAGCTCCCTCACTACCTTCTCACTGTATGTACCCAAACTCCGCGCCATCCAGTCTAACTTGTGTGAAAGCTCCCCGTAAGAACTCGATGCCCTACTATCACCAACCTGGTCATCACACCCTTTTCGTTCAACATTTTGGCATCCCTGTATACCTGGTGATGCCCATCAATGCACCACTTGCCGGGTTCCTCAGTAACGGGTGTAGGCTCATCTGCTCGAGGTGCGGGTGCATACTCTGAGCTATCAGCCTCATCAAATGAGGCTTGGTGATCGTGACTCTCCGACCGAGTGGCTCCCTCGGAGGCAGAACATGAGGCAGTGGCCACATTTGACCTAGATGATTGGGCCGGCCTTGATTTAGAAGCAAATTCGGAGCTTGATGCTCCTTCAGAGCTAGAGGCAGCCCCGGAAGGTGATCTGGTCAGTGTGCGCTCTTCATCAGACTAGGAGGCAGTGACTACGTCAGGAACCACCTTCCGAGGTGTACCCTTAGTGACTCGTGCAGCTGATGTTGGGGTAGTGGTACTCGGAAGAACATATGCAGGATCTTGTTCATTTTCGGAGTCTTCAACCATCCAACACGATGGGGCAACTAATTTGGATTTGCCCAATTTGACATAAACGACATCCTTCTTGAAAGCTATGTGTACCTGTAGAGCAGTTATTAGTCTCACTTCAGCAATACTACACACTCGAAACAAACAGAGCGAAGAAAGGAATAGAAATCACAACACAGTTCAATTTTTCAACTTTATGTCCACGGTCACTATCGACGGTCCGTCGCTCAATCGACTGTCGTCGTCTGATACTTAGAATTTTTTTCAAATTAATCAAACATTTCAGACCTCTCAGATCGAAATAACGGACGTGCAGAACGACCCATTGATCAATCGACGGACCGTAGTCCACTTCCATCGTCTAACACTTAGAATATATTTAGAAATCAGTGAAAACATGTTCTCTAAAGGAAACGACGGTCGTGCAGAATGGTTTGTCGATCAATCAACGGACCGTAGTCCACTTCCGTCGTTTCAGACTTCAACAATCTTGAGGTGATCCAATCGACGGACCCCATCGATGGCCCATTAATCCATCGATGATCCGTAGACAGGTCTCGTACAGTTGTCTGCGACAAATTTCAGGCCTTTTTGCAAGGTCCAATTTCTAGACAACTGTTTACACAATCAAGTTTAGACATGCAATTTTAACACTCTAACGACAAGTTCGTCTTTCCTAGGGTTTTGTTTTCAAATATTATTTTGATATAATTCAGCCATAGTAAAAAACCCTAAGTCGGAATCATTAAATAATACAGAGATACCCACATTTTATATAGACTACAAGGCTACACAATCCCTCTCTATCATTCCGAGAGACGTAACGACATAAGTTTTAGCATGTAACTTTATCTAATGTATCCCAAGGTCAAAACCCACTTCCAGATTCCTAATTTCAATTATGAACGAGAATTCAAAGTTTTGAGAGAGATCAAAATATCTTTTTGAGTAGTGGAGTGATTGTGTGCACTTGCGAACTTTCAAGGACTTCACCACGCGCCAGAACTCAATCACCGGCCGAAGAACAATGGAGAAAAAAGAAAATTTGGGGAAGAGAGTGTTTGGGAACAGACGGGTTCTGATTTGGGAGTGATATGGGAGATGTGAAGATGGTGGTTTGTGTTAAAGGAAAGAAATAAAGGGATAAAAACAATTATGGGAGGGAATTTTAAAAGAATTTGAAGAAGGGAATGAATTTGAACCGTTATGTCCTTTAATATTACCGGTCGGGCCGGGTCGGGTCATTGGCAGTTTGGACCTACGAGACCCCATCGACGGTCAGCCGACGGTTCGTTGACTGGGACCAGTGCTTGTATCTAGACTTAGAAAATCTAGGAGACATACCTGGTATCTACGGACACCATCGACGGTCTGTCGATGGGGTCCGTAGACCTATACACCAGTGCAGGTTTTTGTTTTGGTCCCTGCACATGTAACACCCATTAGGCCATTCTTTTTGTGTTTTTCTGGACACTTTTGAGACACTGACCCTACTCTAATCTCTAGCCAACACTAGCACATAAGCAATAATGAACTAAGATTAAAAACAAAACGAAAGAAGAAAATACGACTATTCCTACAAAGAAAATAAAACCTATTGTTGGCTAGAGGATACAACTTGTGTTGCCTCCCAAGAAGTACTTAATTTAACGTAGCTGCATGACGCACGCTACTTCATTACTCAAACTTCATCAAGGTGATAGGCCTCAACCACTTCACGGACATTCTCCGCATGCCCCAGGTAGATCTTAATCCTTTGCCCGTTGACTGTGAACTTTGTGCCCTCCTTATTATCCAACTCAGACGTTCCATGTGAGAACACTTTAGCGATGAGGAATGGCCCTGTCCGCTTGGACTTGAGTTTGCCCGAAAACAAGCATAGCCTAGAGTTGAATAGAAGTACCAAATCACCAACCGCAAGTTTTTTAATCCTTTGGTCATGGTACTTCTTCATCTTCTCTTTGTAGATGGCTGAACTTTCGTTGGCTTTGAGGCGAAATGTCACAACCCAAAAGTATACCCTAGAAGATAGGGTACAATCTTGGATTGTAACCGGCGTCGTCGACCTCTCGGAGGTCTAAGACAAGCCTCTCATATCATTCATTGCATTGACATAGTAAATTTAGCGGAAAATTTAAAACTTTTCATAGCACATCATATGCTAGAAACATCACATCGTATATATATAAAACATAAGTCATAATACATATTTAGACTCTAAGTCCCTTTGCCATCTTAGACTCAATAACTTTAGAGTACATTAGAGACACGGCCCATACTACACATTACATAACTATACAATATTTAAAGACTTTACATTAAAGACATTAGTAGGACATCCTTGAACTTAAGGATTCCTTTCCTTGAGCTTGGGAAATCACCTATCAAGCTCCTCGATCATAGACCTTCTTTAAGCATTCCAATACCTACACTTTGTGTAAAAATGTAAAGAAGAATGGGATTAGCACAAGAATGTACTAAGTATGGCAACCATGCGAAAACATGCATTTAAAAGGGACATTTCCTTTGAAATCATACTTCATGCCATTTTGAGTAAATCATCATAAAACCTTTATCAATATCATTTATATCATCCATATACCTCATAGTAACACATTCAAAGGCCAATCATCATAGAAAAGCACATATAGAATATAAGTACACATAAAGGTCACTTTACAATAAACTCATCCTTCTTAGCATTTAACTCTTTCTTTCAATTCATTAACCTCCTAAGTAATCCTTTAGGAATACTTGGTGCAATGCATCACCTTAGGAACACAATAGAAAACCATACATAGCATCTACACAAGACAACTCATGCCATCATAGAAGTATAGTATAACATAAACATAGTCAAACCAAGACTACAATATCATACATAAAGGACACATACATAATCATATGCATTAGAGAACCTTCCTAAGACTTCCTAAGGAGTCACTTGTGCAATGTCTAGATGGGTTCATTACTTCCACCTATCCTAAGTAACTTACCTTAAGTCCTCCTAGTTAGGATCCTATTCAATTACTTCCATTGTCCATTTTACTTTAGGGAAACCATAGCCTTAACCGACACTAAGACCATGGGTGCTAATCATGGAATTCGGTGTTGTAGAGCCTTACACCAAAGGAAGGTGTTACTACCTAGCCAAGGTAGAACATTAACATATATGCTAGCATATCAAGTGAATTCACTTTGCTAGATCCTATGTAGCAAGCATAGTTTATGGAACTAAGAGGTAGATATCCCTATTCATACCATATGGTAAAGTGGGCCGCTCCTCATGGGAATCCCTTAAAGTGACATATCCATCGAACATGGAAGTTATCATCACATGGGCAACTTCTAGGATGAATCTTTCCTTCTAGGGATAAGTCATCACCTCCCATTGTCAAGTTCGCTCGGTGCTAAGCTAGGTTCCCTTTATTTGAAAAAGCCTTTATTATGTTTATTTATAAAACATAAGCTTTAAAATATCCATTACTTATATGCTTATAGCATATTCAAGCACCTATCTAGAATTCATAGCATTCTTGGGCACCCCTCTCAAGGCCCCTAGATCATCATTCATGTGTGTGAGGGTATATATAAATGTGAGCAAACCTTTCACATAACACATCAAGTCACACATGTTCATATATCAATGCATAAGTCTATAGGCATAACTATATGAGCAATACTTTCATATAAACCTACTAAGACACTATACACATTCATACCTCATCATATCATGTACATCATATTCATAACATATTCATATAATCATCCTTCATACGCATAAGAACCAAACCTAGGAGTTATCCTATCAAGGTACACATGTGCAATGTATAAACAAGGTCCCATACCCTTGTCCATACTAGTCCACCTATCAAGTCATTCTAGTAAGGGAATACAAATCATACATTCATAAACATCACCTTAACATACATAGTAGTAGACACTAGTGAATATGAGAATTACCTTTCATTTAGACACAATGACTTATACTACTTATAATACACATGTAAGTGAGAGTGTGTGTACATTGACCAATATGATCACATCATGGCTAGCAATATCATCTTAAGTCAGTCACACTATTAGACCACATTATACTTTCAAGCACATAGCACACAACACATAATAGCATAGGAGACAAGGCAATATATACCATGAAATCAATACTCCTAACTTTAGCTATTTACACTTTCATATAAGGAATACATGGGTAGAGGCTATTAACCATTTTAACACATCAATGGCAGCACCTATACAATACCCTAACATGATTATATACATGCTCATACAATAGCCACACTACCTAATTCACAACTAGAATAGGAAAGTAGGCATAAGCTTCTCATAGTATCATTTTAGGCACACGTTCATAAGTTCATCAATATGCCTTCAAGGCTAAGGTCAACACATATATAATGACAATAACGTAAACACCGCCACCATAAGTGGACCATACCACACAATGCCATACAAGGCTTCATCAACATTACTATAAAGAATAGAGAAGTAGAAGAGTAAAGAGAATAAGCATTCTTACCAATTTCTCACCCTTTGATCATCATTGATCAATACACCTTATTCATCAATAAAATACATATATGGCAGTAGCTAAATGTACTTTAAACATATAGGAAACCATGTACAAGTCGCTACAAGATTATACCATAACGTAATACAACATCTCAACATACTAGGAAAGTAGGATAACATTGATCATTAGCTAACTTCCCTTACTTTGATTTTTAGATCATAGTTCATACATATATGATTCTAAGGCAGTAGCTAATTAGGTAAGAAATCAAGCCTAAGTCATGCATCATCTAATCACAATTCAAGATCCATCACATACTTAGCTTCTTGACTTCATAACCTAAAGAATCTATACCAATTCATGCAAGACTTTCTTAATTAGATCATTTAGGATTTATACCTATAAAATTCATCCATTACATCACCCTAAAACAGTAGCTAAAGCAGTTCATACATAATCAAAAGTCTACTCAATCGATCTCACAATCAACTTCAAGACAACATGTAGAAACATAAGCTATTCATGTTCAATTCTTCATATATTTATCATCATGGACTGATCATCATCAATTCAACATCAATTAATGTAAATAAAAATAACCACAAGCAATTCAACATAAGAGAATCACCAATTCATCAAGAACAAGCCGAAATCATAAAGCCCATACAAGAGCTAAACCTAATTTTGGAAGGAACATGGGTTCATCATGCAATTGAAGTGAAATCACATTCAAATCATCATATTAATACTAATTCATCATGATCTAATCTTTAGAAACGTTTTGAGAAAGAACCCATGACTAGATTGGAAGATTGGAAACTTGTTCATAAGATTTCTTTGAAAAACATTGAGAAGACTCTCCAAGTGAAAGGTTACTTAGAGATGAAGGATCACCATACGTTAATCTTCATTAAGACCTATAAAACTTGATGAATAACCCATGAGAATTCCATCTACAAGCTGTTCTTGAGCTTCAAAAACCAAGGAGGTTCTAGAGAGAATATTTTGGAGAGAAAGGGTTCAATTTGAGAGAGGGTTTGGGAATGGGTTAATCACGTTTTTAGGGACTTATATACACCTAAAATTACTTAATTAAACCTATTTTAGTCAGGTTAGGACGTGGGGTGAATTTACCATTCACCCCTTTAAGTGGCAGCACGCAGCAGCCAACTTGCAGGCAGCTTGCGACGAGGTCCTCGACGGGGCGTCATGGCCATGACGGGCCGTGGCAGCCTTCCGTCGCAGGACACTTAGCCAATTCCTTGGCTCACAACCTGCCCAAGGCAAGTCTCCTTCGACGAGACCTGCTTGACGGTCCGTTGGTGGCCCAACGGTCCGTCATTGGGTCCGTCAAGGGACACTGCCCAGGCAGTGTTTAGGCAGCCTTGAGGTCCTTCTTGTGGGGCCTCTTGTGGGGCCCTTTAGAAGTCGTACCCGGACGTTTCCAACGCGATTTCAAACCTTAACATGTTATAGACCTTCCACATAAGTTTCGTCCAAAACAAACACCTACAAGACGTCCAAACAGCCTTGACCCCAACATGACATACGATGAACGTCTTAGGGGCTATCTTTCAAACGCCTTGGACGTTCTTGGGCGTTTGACCTCCAAACTTCACGAAACTTCATACAATAACATTAAAAATCATTTAAAACCATTTCAAGACTTATTTGACTCAGTTCACACAATTTAGGCATGCATACACACATGAGGCACATTAGCGACTATTCGTCGAACGTCTTGGACGTCTCTTGACGTTCGACTTCCAAATCACTTCAAACTTTGCATACTGACTCTTCATGAAATAATAAGGCATTTTAGGACCTTATAACATTAAGACGAACATATTAGGCTCTAGACACCTTATCTCATTTTCGAGGTCTTACAATATCCCCCACTTGGGAACATTCGTCCTCGAATGACACTTAGGACTCTTTAATCACTTCAAGGACTACAATGCACATAAGAGCAGTTCATCACATTTAAAGTATCATCAAATCCTTTTAGCACTCAATGCACATAAGCAAGCAAAATCATTATTCACTCACTCTCTAATGCACCAAACACAAAAGTTCTTTTTCATGTTCATAGGGGAACATCCTTCTCCTAATCATAACATGATCATTACGCCTTAATTCATTACAAGAAAATCTTGAAAAACTACTCATAGACAGATCATAACTCACACTCAAAGTTAATTAAGCACTCATACTTTAATGCACATAAACTTGAGTTAGTTAAATTCACAAAAATCTTCATTAGTTAGACCTAGTACCATGAAGGTCATACTCAACCATATCATACTTAATGGTGTACATGGAGGAATATCTTACTCCTCAACACATTACACGAATCATGAGTTCACACCTCAGCAAAGCACAAGGTCAATTTCTTTAAAAATGAGAAAATCTCAACTTTCAAGCAAAGACATGCATACATTTTATTCTTAGTGAAATCTAAATGGCAAATCACACCAAGTACATCACCACAAAATAGGAAGTCATTCCACAATTTATTTTCTTAATATAATACTTACCCTTATAGTAAGCCTCATTTTGGAAAAATAACACAAATTATAGGCACACACATGTACACTGAGCTAAACATGCTTTCATTTTTCAAGAATGAGCCTAAAATTTTGCATCACAAATCATCAAATCACTAAATTTTAAAGAGAGTTCACATTTTTTCATTGTAAAAGAGACTCAACTTCCATTACAAGGCTAAACAATTTAACCTACAAGTGACTATTACTAAGTTCCTTGTCTTACCTCATGAAGTCAACTTCACAATTAGCACATTAAACTGCGAGTCAACAAGAGAAAACATGGATTTTACAAAAATTTCTTTTCATGCTTTTAGAAAATTCACCATGTCTCTAAGACGATGTCAATCAATTCATACCAATCATATAAAGATCATGCAATTCATACTTTATGCAAGACTATCTTCATGAATAAGCATACTAAGAATTCATATTTTCTAATTCAAGTAAGAATAGAAGGACAATGTAGACAATTTCTACAAGTCTCACTACTCAAACACCATCCCCCACTTAGGGCAAACCCAATTAAGAGTAACTTAACCCAACATATAAAGGATATCAAATACAAAACCTTCATATTTATCACTTAGAGTGATTACTACTTTAGAGAAAATTTTCATAAACTCAATCTTTGCAACACTAAGGCATTCTAAACCTTATCATGTGATCACAAGCCTTTACACTCAAATCCTATATCAACATGCATAGAGGAAACAACCACACTTATAGCAACTAATACCATCACCATATAGTCAACAAGATTAACATCATGTATAAAGAATCGTATCATGCACATCTTCATGATCAATAGACAAATACCCAAAAGTGCAACATTTAGACATTTGATGGAACAAGTATGGATTTATAAGAAACAAAGCTTTACCAACTCATTCTTCATAAGCATGCATACTATATAACTCAAGTGTCCACAAAAGACTCCTATTTATACTAGCAACTCATCAAGTACCATTTATATGCAAAGGAAAACAATGCACACTTTTAATCACATATACTCATAGAATAACATACTTTTATAGATAGTCATTAAACAATCCAAGTTCAAATCCAAATATTTGGCTACTATCATACAAAACCATATAGGAATACACCATTTAAGAGAAATCACTTTAACTACCATAACTTCTAGCATGCTTCAACTATGACATATACCATTCGACATAACATGCTATTTCACATAGATTTCATATATTGCCATAATTGGCATCACATCATCAATATAAGAGATATTTCATATAAAGCAAGGTAAGATGACCAATCATAATCCTCATAGAGTTAACATGTGCAATGATCAAGTAAATCTCCATAACTTCACTAAACCAAGTAACCCAACAAGAACTACAATTAGCATCATACTCCACTTATCTATAACCTTCATGCATGGATAACTCCATATTCTTTAGCTCACTAGGCTATTTACATGTTTACAAGCATAGAGATCATCTCATAAGGACATTCACATTTATCATCATACACATACATAGTATTAACCTCTTAAGGTCTCCATCAAGGAAAACTAGTGCAAGACATAGGTAGAGTCCCATACCCCTACCTAAGTCTAGTTAACCCTTCAAGTCGCCTTAATTAGTATATACATCATCAAATAAAGACAAGTGTCACCTTCACACAT
Source organism: Solanum sitiens (assembly GCA_016801875.1). NCBI lineage: Eukaryota > Viridiplantae > Streptophyta > Magnoliopsida > Solanales > Solanaceae > Solanum > Solanum sitiens. The sequence continues at coordinate 904,075 of JABWTJ010000311.1, read as the reverse complement.
ACTCATTCAAACCATAAAACAAAGATAAGCATTTCAAACTCACCTTTTCTCCCTCAAGCATAGAGCAACTCTCATCCAAGCAATCATATCTAAAAGACCACCGGACAAGAAAACATAAGAGAGAGATCTTATAGAATTAAGTTCTATGGCACGATATGAGATTGATGAAGAAGGGAAACTCTATCGTCCTATAGCCTCTCGTACCATTAAATGTGTCGCGACTCACCACCAATGATACGAGACTCTACTAGACGTGGCAATATGAGACTTTTTAGAACCTAAAACCGCTTCATAAACCTCATGCTCTGATACCAAGTTTGTCACAACCCAAAAGCATACCCTAGAAGATAGGGTACAATCTTGGATTGTAACCGGCGTCGTCGACCTCTCGGAGGTCTAAGACAAGCCTCTCATATCATTCATTGCATTGACATAGTAAATTTAGCGGAAAATTTAAAACTTTTCATAGCACATCATATGCTAGAAACATCACATCGTATATATATAAAACATAAGTCATAATACATATTTAGACTCTAAGTCCCTTTGCCATCTTAGACTCAACAACTTTAGAGTACATTAGGGACACGGCCCATATGACACATTACATAACTATACAATATTTAAAGACTTTACATTAAAGACATTAGTAGGACATCCTTGAACTTAAGGATTCCTTTCCTTGAGCTTGGAAAATCACCTATCAAGCTCCTCAATCATAGACCTCCTTTTAAGCATTCCAATACCTACACTTTGTGTAAAAAGTAAAGAAGAGTGGGATTAGCACAAGAATGTACTAAGTATGGCAACCATGCGAAAATATGCACTTAAAAGGGACATTTCCTTTGAAATCATACTTCATGCCATTTTGAGAAAATCATCATAAAACCTTTATCAATATCATTTATATCATCCATATACCTCATAGCAACACATTCAAAGGCCAGTCATCATAGAAAAGCACATATAGAATATAAGTACACATAAAGGTCACTTTACAATAAACTCATCCTTCTTAGCATTTAACTCTTTCCTTCAATTCATTAACCTCCTAAGTAATCCTTTAGGAATACTTGGTGCAATGCATCACCTTAGGAACACAATAGAAAACCATACATAGCATCTACACAAGACAACTCATGCCATCATAGAAGTATAGTATAACATAAACATAGTCAAACCAAGACTACAATATCATACATAAAGGACACATACATAATCATATGCATTAGAGAACCTTCCTAAGACTTCCTAAGGAGTCACTTGTGCAATGTCTAGATGGGTTCATTACTTCCACCTATCCTAAGTAACTTACCTTAAGTCCTCCTAGTTAGGATCCTATTCAATTACTTCCATTGTCCATTTTACTTTAGGGAAACCATAGCCTTAACCGACACTAAGACCATGGGTGCTAATCATGGAATTCGGTGTTGTAGAGCCTTACACCAAAGGAAGGTGTTACTACCGAGCCAAGGTAGAACATTAACATATGTGCTAGCATATCAAGTGAATTCACTTTGCTAGATCCTATGTGGCAAGCATAGTTTATGGAACTAAGAGGTAGATATCCCTATTCATACCATATGGTAAAGTGGGCCGCTCCTCATGGGAATCCCTTAAAGTGACATATCCATCGAACATGGAGGTTATCGTCATATGGGCAACTTCTAGGATGAATCTTTCCTTCTAGGGATAAGTCATCACCTCCCATTGTCAAGTTCGCTCGGTGCTAAGCTAGGTTCCCTTTATTTGAAAAGCCTTTATTACGTTTATTTATAAAACATAAGCTTTAAAATATCCATCACTTATATGCTTATAGCATATTCAAGCACCTATCTAGAATTCATAGCATTCTTGGGCACCCCTCTCAAGGCCCCTAGATCATCATTCATGTGTGTGAGGGTATATATAAATGTGAGCAAACCTTTCACATAACACATCAAGTCACACATGCTCATATATCAATGCATAAGTCTATAGGCATAACTATATGAGCAATACTTTCATATAAACCTACTAAGACACTATACACATTCATACCTCATCATATCATGTACATCATATTCATAACATATTCATATAATCATCCTTCATACGCATAAGAACCAAACCTAGGAGTTATCCTATCAAGGTACACATGTGCAATGTATAAACAAGGTCCCATACCCTTGCCCATACTAGTAAACCTATCAAGTCATCCTAGTAAGGGAATACAAATCATACATTCATAAACATCACCTTAACATACATAGTAGTAGACACTAGTGAATATGAGAATTTCCTTTCATTTAAACACAATGACTTATACTACTTATAATACGCATGTAAGTGAGAGTGTGTGTACATTGACCAATATGATCACATCATGGCTAGCAATATCATCTTAAGTCAGCCACACTATTAGACCACATTATACTTTCAAGCACATAGCACACAACACATAATAGCATAGGAGACAAGGCAATATATACCATGAAATCAATACTCCTAACTGTAGCTATTTACACTTTCATATAAGGAATACATGGGTAGAGGCTATTAACCATTTTAACACATCAATGGCAGCACCTATACAATACCCTAACATGATTATATACATGCTCATACAATAGCCACACTACCTAATTCACAACTAGAATAGGAAAGTAGGCATAAGCTTCTCATAGTATCATTTTAGGCACATATTCATAAGTTCATCAATTTGCCTTCATGGCCATGGTCAACACATTTATAATAACAATAAAGTAAACACCGGCACCATAAGTGGACCATACCACACAATGCCATACAAGGCTTCATCAACATTACTATAAAGGAATAGAGAAGTAGAAGAGTAAAGGAATTAAGCATTCTTACCAAATTCTCATCCTTTGATCATCATTGATCAATAAACCTTATTCATCAATAAAACACATATATGGCTGTAGCTAAATGTACTTTAAACATATAAGAAACCATGTACAAGTCGCTACAAGATTATACCATAATGTAATACAACATCTCAACATACTAGGAAAGTAGGATAACATTGATCATTAGCTAACTTCCCTTACTATGATTTTTAGATCATAGTTCATACATATATGATTCTAAGGCAGTAGCTAATTAGGTAAGAAATCAAGCCTAAGTCATGCGTCATCTAATCACAATTCAAGATCCATCACATACTTAGCTTCTTGACTTCATAACCTAAAGAATCTATACCAATTCATGCAAGACTTTCTTAATTAGATCATTTAGGATTTATACCTATAAAATGCATCCATTACATCACCCTAAAACAGTAGCTAAAGCAGTTCATACATAATCAAAAGTCTACCCAATCGATCTCACAATCAACTTCAAGACAACATGTAGAAACATAGGCTATTCATGTTCAATTCTTCATATATTTATCATCATGGACTGATCATCATCAATTCAACATCAATTAATGTAAATAACAATAACCACAAGCAATTCAACATAAGAGAATCACCAATTCATCAAGAACAAGCCGAAATCATAAAGCCCATACAAGAGCTAAACCTAATTTTGGAAGGAACATGGGTTCATCATGCAATTGAAGTGAAATCACATTCAAATCATCATATTAATACTAATTCATCAAGATATAATCTTTAGAAACGTTTTGAGAAAGAACCCATGACTAGATTGGAAGATTAGAAACTTGTTCATAAGATTCCTTTGAAAAACATTGAGAAGAACTCTCCAAGTGAAAGGTTACTTAGAGATGAAGGATCACCATACCTTAATATTCATGAAGACCTATAAAACTTGATGAAGAACCCATGAGAATTCCATCTACAAGCTGTTCTTGAGCTTCAAAAACCAAGGAGGTTCTAGAGAGAATATTTTGGAGAGAAAGGGTTCAATTTGAGAGAGAGGGTTTGGGAATGGGTTAATCACGTTTTTAGGGACTTATGCACACCTAAAATTACTTAATTAAACCTATTTTAGTCAGGTTAGGACGTGGGGTGAATTTACCATTCACCCCTTTAAGTGGCAGCACGCAGCAGCCAACTTGCAGGCAGCTTGCGACGAGGTCCTCGACGGGGCGTCATGGCCATGACGGGCCGTGGCAGCCTTCCGTCGCAGGACACTTAGCCAATTCCTTGGCTCACAACCTGCCCAAGGCAAGTCTCCTTCGACGAGACCTGCTTGACGGTCCGTTGGTGGCCCAACGGTCCGTCATTGGGTCCGTCAAGGGACACTGCCCAGGCAGTGTTTAGGCAGCCTTGAGGTCCTTCTTGTGGGTCCTCTTTTGGGGCCCTTTAGAAGTCGTACCCGGACGTTTCCAACGCGATTTCAAGCCTTAACATGTTATAGACCTTCCACATAAGTTTCGTCCAAAACAAACACCTACAAGACGTCCAAACAGCCTTGACCCCAACATGACATACGATGAACGTCTTAGGGGCTATCTTTCAAACGCCTTGGACGTTCTTGTGCGTTTGACCTCCAAACTTCACGAAACTTCATACAATAACATTAAAAATCATTTAAAACCATTTCAAGACTTATTTGACTCAGTTCACACAATTTAGGCATGCATACACACATGAGGCACATTAGCGACTATTCATCGAACGTCTTGGACGTCTCTTGACGTTCGACTTCCAAATCACTTCCAACTTTGCATACTGACTCTTCATGAAATAATAAGGCATTTTAGGACCTTATAACATTAAGACTAACATATTTGGATCTAGACACCTTATCTCATTTTCGAGGTCTTACACGGATGGACAGGCGGAGCATACCATTCAGACCCTAGAGGATATGTTGAGGGCTTGTGTGATCAATTTCAAAGGTAGTTGGGATGATCACCTTCCTCTTATTGAGTGCGCTTACAACAATAGCTACCATTCCAGCATTCAGATGGCCCCTTGTGAGGCTTTGTATGGGCGTAGATGTAGATCTCCTGTTAGTTGGTTTGAAGTAGGTGAAGCAGCCTTGATAGGGCCAGATTCAGTCCTTTATGCTATGGAAAAAGTGCAACTTATCAAAGATAGACTTAAGACAGCCCAAAGTCGTCAAAATCTTATGCAGATGTAAGGAGAAGGGAAATAGAGTTCCAAGTTGATGATTGGGTTTTTCTGAAAGTCTCATCTATGAAAGGGGTGATGAGATTTGGAAAAAAAGGGAAGCTTAGTCCTAGATATGTAGGCCCTAACAAGATCTTGAAAAAGGTTGGCAAGGTGGCATATGAGTTAGAATTGCCAGCAGAATTAGCAGCAGTGCATCCGGTCTTCCACATCTCACTCTTGAAGAAGTGTGTGGGTGATCCAGCCTCTATAGTGCCATTGGAGAGTGTGGCGGTGAAAGATAGTCTTTCTTATGAGGATGTACCAGTTGAGATTCTTGACCGTCAGGTCAGAAGGTTGAGAAACAAAGAAGTCGCTTTAGTCAAGGTTTTGTGGAGCAGTCAGTTCGTAGAAGGAGCTACTTGGGAAGCAGAAGCAGCCATAAAAGCCAAGTATCCTCACCTTTTTTCTTCCGATTCCACTCCAGCTTGAGGTAATAGTTTCTCTTCAGTTTTCCAGTCATTCATGCATAAGTTCAGTCTTAGAATCATGTTCCCTCAGTTTGTACTTATATTTTCAGCGTATTTGCATGTTCTCGGAACTCAATTCAGTCTGAAACTCAGTCTCAGTGATTAGTAGTAGGGTTTGCAGCTCTCTCCCTCTATTTCAGCTAGTTTAATCTTCATTCGAGGACGAATGTTCCTAAGGGGGAGATAATGTAACACCCCGTAGCCAAAACAGACCAAAAATTAGTTTTTCAGAAAAATCTGCAGGTGCAACTAACGTGAACATTGACGGACCGTAGCCTGACTGTAACAACCCTAAAAATGAATAAGATAAGAAATGCTTAATGTGTCAAGAATGCCTACGATTAGACCAGGGTTCACACGGATTGATGCGCGTAGACCTCGGAACCCTTGCTACAGCCAAGCCAACTAACTTGGGGAGTTAGTTGAGCTTGTAAAGGTTGGGTCCAACCATGTAGGGCTCTCGAATACGAAGATTTACTCGAAGGAGTCTTTACCGGACTTAAAGAGAGGAAATCTTAGGTTTGAAGGATCTAGGGGTAAAATGGTCTTTTTTCCTGGCTAAGGGTAGTATCGTAATTACCCTAAATATATCATTAATTATTTATTTAATAAGGTGGAGGGGAAAATTGGGGAGAGAGAGCCAAAATTGAGCTCTTGAAGTTAAGTCTTGCTCCACCCGGGTTCGAACCTAGGTGGAAGCAATGAATTTATGTGATTTTTATTTAAGCTATTGAATTAATGTAATTAATTAATTATTATTATTCATTAGCTGATTTAAAATAAAATAAAAATCACATTTTTAATAATTAACTAAACCTTATTTGACTAAGTCCTAAACTAGACTCCTAAGCCTAATATAACTCCCACTCTCTCACGTCTATCTCTCAACTCTCACGCTCAATCTCTCCCATTATTTCACACGATATTTCTCTGCCAAAATAAGATACAAAAGCAGAAAAATAAACCAAGTTCTTCACACTTGAAGAACTCACACAAAATCACAAGAAAATAAACGTTAATCACACACTAGGCTAAGGGAGGTTGTCATTCGAGTGGAGTTGATATTGAGGAGGCTTAGACGAGTTCTTGAGTGGAGTTTTTGGGAAGCAACTTCAAGGTTTGAATGTCAAAATAAGGTATGGGTTTTCTTCTCTCTTGGTCCCTTTCCCAAGAGACCCCTTAAGGTTCGTATTATTCATTCAAAAACTAGGATTGTTTCCCCTTTTGCATGCCCCTGTCACTAGCTCCCAATGAATCGTAGGTTGGGTATGATTGCTGGTAGATTTAGGTGTATGTGATGTTTTCGTGATGACTATGATTACGTTTGTGTACTTGAAATCGTATGAAATGCAACCATGTAATCGAAAGTTTGTGCAAGTGTGAGTATGTGTAAAAAATGTCACTGTGAAGTTACTGTGAATGAGGTCAAGTTAAGGCTTCAAGTTTAATATTATCTTGGTTGTCATTTTACGTACATAAACCTATGTAAATCGTGATGTTCATAAAAATGTAAGTGGGGCTGATTTGAGAGTCAATAATTTGGCTAAACGAATCCATGAAATACACCCCAAAAAGTGTTAAACGGTCCATGAATCTTCCCAAGTTTTCAAGTGGAAATATTGATGAAAATAAGTTAAGAAAATGATTAAGTGTACAGCCAAGAATATAAGTTTAGTTTAGGCTAAAATATAGAAGGAAAATCTGGAAAATTAAATTAATTTAAAGGGGTGAGGCCACCAGGATTCGAACCTGTGACCTCACCCGTGTAGAACCTTAATCTCGCAAGAAATAAAGAAATGGGGTTGGGGGATTCGAAATGGGGTGTACAGGCGAGTAAGGAGAATGCAAAAATTTAAACAAATAAAATGGGAGGCGTGGGAATCGAACCCACGACCTCCAGGCAGCGAATGAAAGAAGAAAATTAAAGAAAAGAAAATGTGAGGCTTGGGAATCGAACCCACGACCTCAAGGCTGGAAAAGAGAAGGGCGAATTAAATAAGAAAATAAAGTGAGGCTGTGGGGGCTCGATCCCACAACCTCACTGCCTATGCATAGCTAAGGCAAATGTTAAATAAAAATAAATTAAGGAGGCTGTGGGGGTTTGAACCCACAACCTCACAGCCCTAGCGAAATTAAAAATAAAATAAGGAGGCTGTGGGGGTTCGAACCCACAACCTCCCAATTCCAGCGAAATAAAGAAATAAAATAAAAAGTGGCTGTGGGGGTTTGATCCCACAACCTCTTGGTCATGGCGAATTGGACAACACAATTTTAAAATGAAAAATAAAAGGGGTTGTGGGGGTTCGATCCCACAACCCTTCGGCCAAATAAGAGGAAAACCCAAGGAGAAAAATAAAGATAGAATGTTGATGTTGGGGTTCGATCTAGGGTCCCAATGTTATGAAGACTAAAAATAAAGTCAAGGAAAAATGTAAGTATTGTCCAAGTGGTTCGAACTTGGGTTCCCTTTCCCAAATTTTCGTATTGATACATAAGTCATACGTGAATTAAATGTTCAAGAATAATGCCACCTACTTAGATCAAAATCAAGATTTTGGCATACATACAAGATACATAATTATTGTACTACATAATCTTAGGAAGATATGAGTCACTTAACGAACTATGAATGAAGCCTCAAGACTTGTATGTATAGACCCATAAGTCTAGCATACGTTTAAAAATAAGTGAACCTAAGATGTATGTAATGAAATGAAGTAACCCTAGAATGGGTTAAGTACGAGTGTAAAACACACTAAATGGCCAAGTGCATTGGCATACGATGAAATGATTATTATGTAATGAAATGACGAAACCCTAGAAGGGTTAAGTAAGAGTGTGAAACACACAAATGGCCAAGTATATTGGCATATGATGAAATGAACATTCACGTAAAATGGGGTGAGTAATTATGAAGAGCAAATGTGCTAATGTTAATGAATGTGGTGACAACATGATATGAGGCTAATGTAAATGATGAGAACAATCTCAAATGAGCCTAAATAAATGTTACCAAAACGTACTCACCTATGAGAGTGAAAAGTTAATGAAGAGAGCAGTCTCTATAAACACTCTAATGAAAGTATTGAGATTAACACACTTAATACTAATGATGAGATAAGAAATCATCAATTGAGCTATGATGTCCTCATACTAGAAGCCAGCTTCGATGACGTATGAGTTCAATGTAATGGAACTTTATACTGAGCACCGATAGACTAGCTATGAGCGGTGATGCCTTCTTTTGGGAAGGGCGGAGGTTCACGTAACTCTCATGAGATGAGACTGTCCGGCTTGCCGGGTATGGGTCTCCTTATATCTCCTGGTCTTTGAACCTATACTGCCAATATACGCGGGATTAAATTCCCATGTACGCTAGCATGGTTTGGGTCACCTTGGCCGGTGATTCCACCTCTTTTCGCTGTGGGGGAGACACTGGATTTCATGATGCTTACATGATCTATGTCGATTAAAGTTAAAGTTCCCAATTAATGAATGTGGTCAGCCTCAAATGAAGCACATAATGAAATGAACGATACCAAAGGTGCTAGGATAGGATAATCAAGAGGTGAGCTAGACTTAGGTAATGACACTAGGTTATTCTTGATCATTGCACAGCAAACCCGATGAAAGTCTTAAACTACACCCTAGGTATAGCTGATGTTCACACTAGCCTATGAACGAAATGAAATGAAGTACGTATGAATGAATAAAGCAGACTCTGTGTTTGCTAATGAAGACTCCCTAGTTGAGGTCCCATATGTTGACCCCTCATTTTGTAAAGTCTTAATGTCAAGTCCATGATTCCAAGGTCTCATGGCATATGAATGAATGTCATAAAAGATGTTATGTGTTGTATGCTATATGATATGTGCTATGTATAAGATGTTATGTGTTATGTGCAATATGATAAGTATGATGATGCATGTTACTCTCATGGCATGACTTTCCTAATCCAAATTTGGAAATCTCACTGACTTTCCTAATCCAAATTTGGAAAGCTCACTGACTTTCCTAATCCAAATTTGGAAAGTTCACTAACTTTCCTAATCCCAATTTGGCAAGTCCACTGACTTGACTTTCAATAATCATGTTGTTAGGAAAGATCTATCCTTTCTCATGCATGTCCGTGGTGTGCGCTTGCATATACCCATACTTAGTACAAGTGTGTACTAATCTCATACAACTCTATATTTTTAGGTGCAGGCACAGGTGGACGCTAGAGCTTACAGGTTGACGTTGCAGCTATCCGAACGTGGAGCTTTCATCCGGACTTGGTAGGCCCTCATGCTTTCGAGGATTTCTACCGTTACTATCTAGCTTAGATATAGGCTTTAGCTAGTGGAGCATGTTCCACTAGTGTTTCTTTCCGTTTTTATTTCAGACATTGTATTGGTGCCATTTTGGCAAGTATTCAGTTATTGCTATATTAAACTATTTCTTTCATTTGATGATCTTAATGTTAGATGGTTGATGGTGAACAAATTATGAATATATTAGAAATGATTAGTAAGTATGTTAAGAAACAAAAAGTTCAAATTTTCCGCTAAAATTAACCTAGATGAAGTAAGAATGACGTATGTAGGCTTGTCTGCGACCTATGAGAGGTCAACGATGCCGGTCTCGTCTGGGGTCTAGATCTCGGTCATGACAAAGTTGGTATCAGAGCACTAGGTTAAATTCCGAGAATAATGAGTTCACATCAACCACATTGAGTAGTTTCTAAGTCATGGTAGTGAAGTGCGCCACTATCCTGAATTAGAGACTGCATGATGCATAGGAAAATTTCACTTCTTCTACTATTTATCGTGCTAACTAGAGCTTTGACACTTTGTGTCATTCTAAGTATCTAACTTCCTTCTTGTGTGCGCACGTAGAAGAATACACACAAGAATTAGGATGGCCAAGCGGTCTAAGGCACCAGACTCAAGATCTGGCCTTCCCAAGAAGGGGCAGAGATAGAAATTGCCCAGCGTGAACGAAAGACATTTGGTAAGAGTCGTTGTTCGCATGGAGGTGAGTGCATGGTATGGTCTAAAGCCTGCTATAATTACTGAGGAAGAGGAGAAGACTAAGTTGGCTGCTTACTAGCTCAAAGAGATGGCTTAGTTATGGATTACCTTATAAATGCTAGATTGCCCAATAGTTGTAAGTGGTAAGACTATGTGTGCAGACTTGATTGAGTTACCCATGCATGATTTTGATGTTATTCTTGGCATGGACTGGCTTCACAGTTGTTATGCTTGTTTGGACTGTCGTAGTAGAGTGGTGATATTTTGTTTCCCTGATGAAGAGGAGCTAGTCTGGGAGGGGTACAACTCGAGTCGTCCTAACCTCTTGATTTCGAACCTTAAGGCCAATTAAATGATGTCCAAGGGGTTATTATGTCATCTTGTGAGTGTTAATGATTTAGATCATGACATTCCTTCCATAGACTCAGTGCCTGTAGTGAATGAGTTCCTAGATGTATTTCCTGATGATTTGTCTGGAGTCCCTCCCCCTCGAGAGATTGATTTTGGTATCGACTTAGAACCCGATACTAAACCAATTTCAATTCCTCCTTCCTGAATGGCTCCAGCTGAACTCAAAGAGTTAAAGCTGCAGTTAAAAGATCTCACTGACAAGGGTTTCATTCAACCGAGCATATCCCCTTGGGGTGCTCCAGTGTTGTTTTTGAAAAAGAAGGATGGAACCGTTAGAATGTGTATCGATTATCGGCAGCTCAACAAAGTCACTATAAAGAATAAGTATCCACTTCCCAGAATAGATGATTTGTTCGATCATCTCCAAGGGTCTAGTTTCTTCTCTAAGATTGATCTTCGTTCAGGGTATCATCAGATTAGGGTTAGGGATGGAGATATCCCAAAGACAGCCTTTCGTACCCGTTATGGTCATTATGAGTTCTTAGTCATGTCATTTGGTCTTACGAATGCACCTGCTGCATTTATGGACCTCATGAACCGAGTCTTCCGTGAATACTTTGATTCTTTCGTTATAGTATTCATTGACGACATCCTCATCTACTCTAGGACCAAGGAAGATCATGAACAACATTTGAGACTAACCTTGCAGGTACTTAGACAACATCAGCTGTATGCCAAATTCAGCAAGTGTGAATTTTGGCTTAGATCAGTGACCTTCCTTGGTCATGTTGTGTCCGATCAGGGTGTGAAGGTGGACCCCAAGAAGACTGAGGCTGTGAAGAACTGGCCAAGACTTCTTACTCCCACTGATATCCGTAGTTTTCTGGGATTGGCTGGTTACTACCGCAGGTTCGTGGAGGGTTTTTCTTCCATTGCTGCCCCACTGACAGCTTTGACTAAGAAGAAAGCCAAGTTCGAATGGACGGAGACTTGTGAGAAGTGTTTCCAGGAGCTCAAAGACAGACTCACTTCAGCCCCGGTGCTTACATTGCCTAAGTGTGGTGAGAATTACACTGTTTATTGTGATGCATCTAGGGTTGGTTTGGGTTGTGTCCTTATGCAGGTTGGTAAGGTGATAGCTTATGCGTCCAGACAGCTCAAGGCTCATGAGAAGAATTATCCCACTTATGACCTGGAGTTGGCAGGTGTGGTGTTTGCACTGAAGCTGTGGAGGCACTACTTGTATGGAGTGCATGTGGATGTGTTCACAGACCACAAGAGTCTCCAGTACGTGTTCACGCAGAGAGAGTTGAATTTACGTCAGCGGAGATAGTTGGAGCTGTTGAAGGACTATGATATGAATGTCCACTACGATCCAGGAAAGGCTAATATTATAGCTGATGCTTTGAGCAGGATGAGCATGGGAAGTACAGCCCACGTTGAGGATGACAAGAAGGAGTTGGTGAAAGATGTACACAGACTGGCCAGACTAGGTGTGAGGTTGGTTGACTCTACTAGTGGGGGTATTTCAGTTCATCCTAGTTCTGAATCATCCTTGGTAGTTGAAGTCAAGCAGGGTCAGCATCTCGATCCTGTGTTGATGGAGCTGAAGGACTCAGCGTTGATAAAGATGAATGAGTCTTTTGCTTTGGGAGGTGACGACGTACTTAGGTACCAGGGCAGGCTGTGTGTACCAGATGTGGATGATTTGCGGACCAGGATTGTTGCAGAGGCCCATGGTTCCAGATATTCCATACATCCAGGTTCCACCAAGATGTATCATGATCTTAAGCAGATTTATTGGTGGGATGGCATGAAGAAGGACATTGAAGAATATGTGGCCAAGTGTCCTAATTGTCAGCAGGTTAAGGCAGAACATCTTAAGCCTGGCGGTCTTACTCAGATTATTGAGGTTCCGACTTGGAAGTGGGAGACCATTAATATGGACTTCGTGGTTGGTCTTCCGAGGACTAGGAGACAGCATGACTCCATATGGGTTATTGTGGACAGGATGACTAAGTCTGCCCACTTTATCCCTGTGAAGTCTACTTACCGAGCCGAGGATTATGCAAGACTCTACATTGATGAGATTGTGAGATGGCATGGGATTTCTTTGTCGATCATTTCAGATAGAGGAGATCAGTTCACTTCATATTTCTGGAGATCCTTCCAGAAGAGCTTGGGCACGCAGGTAAAGCTTAGTAGTGTCTTTCATCCTCAGACTGATGGGCAGGCAGAAGGCACCATTCAGACATTGGAGGACATGTTGAGAGCGTGTGTGATTGACTTCAAGGGTAGCTGGGATGACCATCTGCCTTTGATAGAATTCTCGTATAATAATAGCTATCACTCCAGCATTGGGATGGCACCGTTTGAGGCACTGTATGGTAGGAGGTGTAGATCTCCAGTTGGGTGGTTTGAGGTTGGAGAGTCATCCATTTTGGGTCTAGAGATCGTTTATGAGGCCTTAGAGAAGGTCAGAGTGATTAAGGACAGGTTGGCTACTGCTTACAGTCGGCAGAAGTCATATGCAGATAACAGAAAATGGCCCTTACAGTTTGATGTTGGTGACTAGGTCTATCTGAAGATATCACATATGAAGGGGGTGATGAGGTTTGGCAGGAAGGGGAAGTTGAGTCCGAGGTATGTTGGGCCATACGAGATCCTACAGCGTGTGGGTGAGGTGGCCTATGAGTTGGCATTGCCTGCGGAGCTAGATTCTGTCCATCCAGTCTTTCATGTATCCATGTTAAAAAAGTGCCTAGGTGATCCAGCATCGATTGTACCTGTGGAAGGTTTGGGGGTCGATGAAGACTTGTCCTATGAGGAGGTACCTGTTGAGATCTTAGACAGACGATCAAGCGGCTGAGGAACAAGGAGATTGTCACAGTGAAGGTATTTTGGAGAAATCATCTTGTTGAGGGTGCTACGTGGGAGGCTGAGGCCAACATGAGATCCCGCTACCCTCATCTTTTCAGCTCTTGAGGTTAGACTCCCTACTCTTAAGTCTAAGTTTCCTTATCTCTCCATATTTTGTTGTTATTGCTTGACTGTGCATAGTGATTATGTCATGATCTGACTGGCATTGCGCTATATAGTGGTAGTGTCATTCGGGGACGAATGTTCCTAAGGGGGGTATAATGTAACAACCCTAAAAATGAATAAGATAAGAAATGCTTAATGTGTCAAGAATGCCTACGATTAGACCAGGGTTCACACGGATTGATGCGCGTAGAACCAGACCTCGGAACCCTTGCTACAGCCAGGCCAACTAACTTGGGGAGTTAGTTGAGCTTGGAAAGGTTGGGTCCAACCATGTAGGGCTCTCGAATACGAAGATTTACTCGAAGAGGTCTTTACCGGACTTAAAAAGAGGAAATCTTAGGTTTGAAGGGTCTAGGGGTAAAATGGTCTTTTTTCCTGGCTAAGGGTAGTATCGTAATTACCCTAAATATATCATTAATTAGTTATTTAATAAGGTGGAGGGGAAAATTGGGGAGAGAGAGCCAAAATTGAGCTCTTGAAGTTAAGTCTTGCTCCACCCGGGTTCGAACCTTGGTGGAAGCAATGAATTTATGTGATTTTTATTTAAGCTATTGAATTAATATAATTAATTAATAATTATTAATCATTAGCTGATTTAAAATAAAATAAAAATCAGATTTTTAATAATTAACTAAACCTTATTTGACTAAGTCCTAAACTAGACTCCTAAGCCTAATATAACTCCCACTCTCTCACGTCTATCTCTCAACTCTCACGCTCAATCTCTCCCATTATTTCACACTACATTTCTCTGCCAAAGTAAGATACAAAAGCATAAAAATAAACCAAGTTCTTCACACTTGAAGAACTCACACGAAATCACAAGAAAACACACGTTAATCGCACACTAGGCTAAGGGAGGTTGTCATTCGAGTGGAGTTGATATTGACGAGGCTTAGACGAGTTCTTGAGTGGAGTTTTTGGGAAGCAACTTCAAGGCTTGAACGTCAAAATAAGGTATGGGTTTTCTTCTCTCTTGGTCCCTTTCCCAAGAGACCCCTTAAGTTTCGTATTATTCATTCGAAAACTAGGATTGTTTCCCCTTTTGCATGCTCCTGTCACTAACTCCCAATGAATTGTAGGTTGGGTATGATAGCTGGTAGATTTAGGTGTATGTGATGTTTTCGTGATGACTATGATTACGTTTGTGTACTTTAAATCGTATAAAATGCAACCATGTAATCGAAAGTTTGTGCAAGTGTGTGTATGTGTAAAAAATGTCACTGTGAAGTTACTGTGAATGAGGTCTAGTTAAGGCTTCAAGTTTAATATTGTTTTGGTTGTCATTTTACGTACATAAACCTATGTAAATCGTGATGTTCATAAAAATAGAAGTGGGGCTGATTTGAGCATCAATAATTTAGCTAAACGAATCCATGAAATACACCCCAAAAAGTGTTAAACGATCCATGAATCTGCCCAAGTTTTCAAGTGGAAATATTGATGAAAATAAGTTAAGAGAATGATTAAGTGTACAGCTAGGAATATAAGTTTAGTTTAGGCTAAAATATAGAAGGGAAATCTGGAAAATTAAATTAATTTAAAGGGGTGAGGCCACCAGGATTCGAACCTGTGACCTCACCCGTGTAGAACCTTAATCTCGCAAGAAATAAAGAAATGGGGTTGGGGGGATTCGAAATGGGGTGTACAGGCGAGTAAGGAGAATGCAAAAATTTAAAAAAATAAAATGGGAGGCGTGGGAATCGAACCCACGACCTCCAGGCAGCGAATGAAAGAAGAAAATTAAAGAAAAGAAAATGTGAGGCGTGGGAATCGAACCCACGACCTCAAGGCTGGAAAAGAGAAGGGTGAATTAAATAAGAAAATAAAGTGAGGCTGTGGGGGCTCGATCCCACAACCTCACTGCCTATGCATAGCTAAGGCAAATGTTAAATAAAAATAAATTAAGGAGGCTGTGGGGGTTTGAACCCACAACCTCACAGCCCTAGCGAAATTAAAAATAAAATAAGGAGGCTGTGGGGGTTCGAACCCACAACCTCCCAATTCCAGCGAAATAAAGAAATAAAATAAAAAGAGGCTGTGGGGGTTTGATCCCACAACCTCTTGGTCTAGGCGAATTGGACAACACAATTTTAAAATGAAAAATAAAAGGGGTTGTGGGGGTTCGATCCCACAACCCTTCGGCCAAATAAGAGGAAAACCCAAGGAGAAAAATAAAGATAGAATGTTGATGTTGGGGCTCGATCTAGGGTCCCAATGTCATGAAGACTAAAAATAAAGTCAAGGGAAAATGTAAGTATTGTCCAAGTGGTTCGAACTTGGGTTCCCTTGCCCAAATTTCCGTATTGATACATAAGTCATACGTGAATTAAATGTTCAAGAATAATGCCACCTACTTAGATCAAAATCAAGATTTTGGCATACATACAAGATACATAATTATTGTACTACATAATCTTAGGAAGATATGAGTCACTTAACGAACTATGAATGAAGCCTCAAGGCTTGTATGTATAGACCCATAAGTCTAGCATACGTTTAAAAATAAGTGTATCTAAGATGTATGTAATGAAATGAAGTAACCCTAGAATGGGTTAAGTACGAGTGTAAAACACACTAAATGGCCAAGTGCATTGGCATACGATGAAATGATTATTATGTAATGAAATGACGAAACCCTAGAAGGGTTAAGTAAGAGTGTGAAACACACAAATGGCCAAGTATATTGGCATATGATGAAATGAACATTCACGTAAAATGGGGTGAGTAATTATGAAGAGCAAATGTGCTAATGTTAATGAATGTGGTGACAACATGATATGAGGCTAATGTAAATAATGAGAACAATCTCAAATGAGCCTAAATAAATGTTACCAAAACGTACTCACCTATGAGAGTGAAAAGTTAATGAAGAGACCAGTCTCTATGAACACTCTAATGAAAGTATTGAGATTAACACACTTAATACTAATGATGAGATAAGAAATCATCTATTGAGCTATAATGTCCTCATACTAGAAGCCAGCTTCTATGACGTATGAGTTCAATAAAATGGAACTTTATACTGAGCACCGATAGACTAGCTATGAGCGGTGATGCCTTCTATTGGGAAGGGCGGAGGTTCATGTAACTCTCATGAGATGAGACTGTCCGGCTTGCCGGGTATGGGTCTCCTTATATCTCCTGGTCTTCGAACCTATACTGCCAATATAAGGATCCGGCGGGATTAAATTCCCATGTACGCTAGCATGTTTTGGGTCACCTTGGCCGGTGATTCCACCTCTTTTCGCTGTGGGGGAGACACTGGATTTCATGATGCTCACATGATCTATGTCGGTTAAAGTTAAAGTTCCCAATTAATGAATGAGTCCAGCCTCAAATGAAGCACATAATGAAATGAACGATACCAAAGGTGCTAGGATAGGATAATCAAGAGGTGAGCTAGACTTAGGTAATGACACTAGGTTATTCTTGATCATTGCACAGCAAACCCGATGAAAGTCTTAAACTACACCCTAGGTATAGCTGGTGTTCACACTAGCCTATGAACGAAATGAAATGAAGTACGTATGAATGAATAAAGCAGACTCTGTGTTTGCTAACGAAGACTCCCTAGTTGAGGTCCCATATGTTGAGCCCTCATTTTGTAAAGTCTTAATGTCAAGTCCATGATTCCAAGGTCTCATGGCATATGAATGAATGTCATAAAAGATGTTATGTGTTGTATGCTATATGATATGTGCTATGTGTAAGATGTTATGTGTTGTGTGCAATATGATAAGTATGATGATGCATGTTACTCTCATGGCATGACTTTCCTAATCCAAATTTGGAAAGCTCACTGACTTTCCTAATCCAAATTTGAAAAGCTCACTGACTTTCCTAATCCAAAATTTGAAAGTTCACTAACTTTCCTAATCCCAATTTGGCAAGTCCACTGACTTGACTTTCAATAATCATGTTGTTAGGAAAGATCTATCCTTTCTCATGCATGTCCGTGGTGTGCGCTTGCATATACCCATACTTAGTACAAGTGTGTACTAATCTCATACAACTCTATATTTTTAGGTGCAGGCACAGGTGGACGCTAGAGCTTATAGGTTGACGTTGCAGCTATCCGGACGTGGAGCTTTCATCCGGACTTGGTAGGCCCTCATGCTTTCGAGGATTTCTACCGTTACTATCTAGCTTAGATATAGGCTTTAGCTAGTGGAGCATGTTCCACTAGTGTTTCTTTCCGTTTTTATTTCAGACATTGTATTGGTGCCATTTTGGCAAGTATTCAGTTATTGCTATATTAAACTATTTCTTTCATTTGATGATCTTAATGTTAGATGGTTAATGGTGAACAAATTATGAATATATTAGAAATGATTAGTAAGTATGTTAAGAAACAAAAAGTTCAAATTTTCCGCTAAATTTAACCTAGATGAAGTAAGAATGACGTATGTAGGCTTGTCTGCGACCTATGAGAGGTCAACGATGCCGGTCTCGTCTGGGGTCTAGATCTCGGTCATGACACTGACCCACGGTCCGTCTTGCACAACCGTCGATGGGATCAGAAACTCCCAAAAATCTCAGCCAGAAATATTTGTTAAGTGTTGGTCAACGGACGGACTTACGTTCCGTAGGTCAGACTACGGTCCGTAGTCCATGACTGTCGATCAACACCCCCTTCACCCACTCTCTTACAAGAGCCACGCATGACCATAACGGTCCGTAGATGGACCCACGGTCCATAGGTCTGACCGTAGGGTGGAATTAGCAGACAGTTAAGGGGGAAGTGCAGTTGGGTCAAATTCAAATGGTCATAACTCTTAGCACAAAATGAATTAGGTGTCCCACAACCTACCCACAAATATATAATTGAATTATCTTTCCATAGCCATCGATCTTGCTAAAATCAGACTTTCGAGTAAAACGTTATTCCCGTTTTAGTAAAGGCCTATCGAACAGGCCCAACCGACGGACCAACCGACGGGGCGTGGATCCACCTACGGACCGTCTGTCCTGGCCGTAGGTTGGTCCGACAACAACTTTTCCAGGGGTCGTTTGGACCTTTCCCACTTTGTTTAAACCCTAATATACATCGTTTTGACCCTAAATCATAAGATTTTAGTCAGTTTAAGCCTATAAACATAATTAAAACATATCTAAGTCAAATCATTAAATCAAAACTTAGAAAATTAGAAGCAAAAGAGGAGAAAAAACTCAAGAACCCTAGTTCAAGAATGCCACAAGCTCCAGAAATTCTAGCCCCAAAACTTAAGTATTTTTCTGTGGATTTCATCACCAGGTATGTGGAATTTCACTAGTGGGTTCCTTTCACCCATTGGGTCCCTGGCTTTGAGTCAGTTCTTGATTCTCTTATCATGATTAAACCTAGGGTTTCTAGAACTTTGATAGAACTTCATGATCTAGTTAAATATATTTTCCAAATCAGATTATCATGTTATTACTCAGATTATCGCATGAATTTCAGAACCCTAGCTTTGTATTTCTTTAGTTCTTGAATTACACATGCTAGGTCAGATATTTCAGTTATGCATGTATACATGCTTCAGTTTTTAATGCACCATTATAAGATTAACTGTTGCATTCTCAGTTTGCATGTTTAGTTTCCAGCTATCCAGTATTTACAGAAACTCAGACATAATCAGTTAATTTACATAATTCATTGGGAGTAGCATAATACCGAGTTGGACTAGGGTTTAGCGTACCCAATAGTCCCAGAACTACTAGCCAAGTAGGTTGTAAGTCACCTCTGTGGGCAATCAGTTTAGTGATCACGCCAGCATACCTTTATACCTTTGGCAGGGTATATTGAGTCCTCTCGATGGGGCGTATACATCGGACTCCACATTTAGCTCATGTGGTTTTATTATCGGTTATTAGTAACTCCCATATATCAGCCAGACTCTCTGCATTGACCATTTATCAGTATATTCAGTATTCAGTTTCAGCATGTTATAAATTGGTCATTGCATTCAGTTAGCTCAGAAATTCAGTATATTATGTTCAGTTTATTATACTTGCTTTTGTGCTTGTTCAGTTATGTTTTATTTCAGCTTTATTCTATCCTACATGCTCAGTACCTTCAAGTACTGATGCATACCTGCGCTACATCTTCTCGTGATGTAGGTTCAGGTTCTCAGCATCCAGATCACGCATAGATCGATTTTCGATCTCCAGATCAGCAGATTCAGTGGAGAGTCCTCATTCTCCGAGGACAACAGTCATGAGTGTCATTTCAGTCTTTAGTCATTTAGTTTCAGTTTTTGCTAGATTTAGCTGGGGCTTGTCCCAGTATTTCTAGTCCAGTTTAGAGGCTTATTTCATACATAGTTAGTTTCAGCTTAGGGTTGAGTTGATATTTTCTTTATATTAAACTCATCATTTTTCATATATCTCAGATTTAGCATATGGGTATTCCCCATCTTTTCATTTAAGTATGATTTAGCTTCCGCAATAGTTTATATTCTTTAGTATGCTCATGATCATGCCAACAGGTTTAGCTTGGGATCACTTGTGGTCCTAGGTTCCGTGTCCGCGTCTCGAGGGTAGCTCGGGGCGTGATATTTTAGAAGGCATTGCAGAGTAAGTATAATACCGAAGAGGCGCGAGCAAAAAAATATGCAGCTAGTAATTTTTTTAATTTTCAAATAGTGGACAATAAATTAGTGGTAGTCCAAGCTCAAGACTTTATCATGATTGTTGAAGAGCTTAGGTCCAAAGAGGTTAAAATTGGAGATAACCTTATTGTTTGTGGCATAGTAGATAAATTTCCACCTTCTTGGAAGGAATTTCAAAAATCTATGCGCCACAAACAAAATTAAACCTCTCTTGAAACCTTGATAATGAAAATTCGCATGGAAGAAGAAGCAAGAGGTCATGATGCACTTTTACAAACAGAAGAGTACAATATCATAACAAAGGTAAATTTATTTACTTCGAATAATACTACTCCTGTAACTCACTAAAATACTTCTTTGAATCCTGAGAATAAAAAAATCAAGAAAAATAATGGCAGACCTGCCAAGAAAAATAATGGTGAAAATAACCAAGCACAAAATCAACAAGTTCAAGAAAAGGGACCATGCTTTGTTTGTGGCAAGAGTTGGCATATTGCTCAATTTTGCAGATTCCGAAAACATGGTCCTAACCCTCAGGCAAACGTTATCGAAGAACCTTTTGTGGCGGTGATTATCGACATAAATATGATTGAGAATGTTTATGGATGTTGGGTTGATTCTAAAGCAAACGTCGTGTCTGTTATGACAAAGACTGGCTTAAAAAATATACTCATTTTGAGGAGCCCAAAACCATCATGCTTGGTGATTCTCGCACTACTCAAGTGCTTGAAAAGGGAGATTTCGAATTGTGTTTTACTTCTGGAAGGGTATTAACTTTGAAAGATGTACTTTATACTCCTTCTATGAGAAAAAATTTGATGTCTAGTTTTCTTCTTAATAAAACAAGTTTTAAACAGATTATTGAATCTGATCAATATGTTATAGTGAAGAAGGGTATTTTTTTTTGGGAAGGGGTATGCATGTTATGGGATGTTCAAATTGAATGTTGAAATGAATAAAGTTTCTACTTCTGTTTATATGCTTTGTTCTACCAAATTTTGGCATGCTCGTTGTGTCATATTAATGATAGTTATTTTGGAATCATGAGTAATTTAGGATTAATGCCAATAATTAAAAAGAATTTTGAATAGTGTGAGGCTTGTAGTAAAGTCA
Organism: Solanum sitiens; assembly: GCA_016801875.1. Taxonomy (NCBI): domain Eukaryota; kingdom Viridiplantae; phylum Streptophyta; class Magnoliopsida; order Solanales; family Solanaceae; genus Solanum; species Solanum sitiens. Next base: position 882,404 of record JABWTJ010000311.1, on the reverse strand, counting down.
AAATCACTAAAAGGCCTCATTTTCAAGTTGAAAGAAAAACTGATTTGTTAGAATTAGTTCATAATGATTTTTGTGAACTTGATAAAATTTTAACTCGTGGAGGTAATAGATATTTATCACGTTCATTGATGATTTTTTTAAGTTAACATATGTTTACTTGATGAAAATAAAAGTGATGCTTTTGAAAATTTCAAAACTTATCTCCACGGGGTTGAAAATAAGTTTGGAAGAAAAATAAAAAGAATTAGAAGTGATAAAGGCCGTGAATATGAATCAAATGAGTTTAATTCTTTTGTTAGATCATTGAGAATAATTTGTGGAACTACTCCTCCTTACTTTCATTCATCTAATGGAGTAGCGAAAAGAAAAAATAGAACATTGGTTAAGTTAACTAATGTCATGCTTCTTGAGTCACATGCACCTTTAAATTTTTGGGGTGAAGCTATTTAAACTGCTTGTTATGTGTTGAATCATATGTCTCATAAAAAGTCTAAATTGACGCCTTTTGAATTGTGGAAAGATTACAAGACAAGTTTGGGGCATCTAAGAATTTGGGGTTGTCTAAAATTTGTGAGGCTAATGGATCCCAAGATTACAAAGTTTGGTAAGAAAGTTACTACTTGTATTTTCTTGGTTTTGCTTCAAATAGTACAGCCTATAGATTCTTCAATCTTAAAGATAATATTGTAATAGAATTCGGTGATGCTATTTTTCATGAAAATAAATTTCCATTTGATTCTAAAAATAGTGGGGTCAAAGGATTGAATAAAATATTTTGTCACTACCTAGTTCTTCTACTTCTACTTTGAAAAATAAAGAAGTTAATGATTATGAGTTAAGAAGAAGTAAAAGATCTAGAGTAGAAAATGATTTTGGTCCTGATTTTTATGTGTTTAATATTGAAGATGACCCTCTAACTTTGAAAGAAACATTATCTTCACATGATTCTATTTTTTGGAAAGAGCCAGTAAATGATGAAATGAAATCACTAATTTCTAATAAAACTTAGAAACTAGTTGATTTACCACCAGGTTGTAAAACAATTGGGTGCAAATGGGTCTTCAGAAAAAAGTTGAAGCCGGATGATTCTATTGATATTATAAGGCTAGACTAGTTGCAAAAGATTTTAAATAACTAGAAGGGCTAGAAGTTTTTGATAATTTTTCTCTGGTAACAAGAATTACATCCATAAGACTTTTAATTGCTATAACTGCAATTTTTTATTTTCAATTCATCAAATAGATGTAAAAACTATTTTTTTAAATGGAGACCTAAATGAAAAAATTTGTATGGATCAACCCGAGTGTTTTGTTGAAGCAGGCCAAGAAAGCAAAATATGTAAACTTACTAAATCCTTATATGGCTTGAAACAGACACTAAAACAATGGTCTAAAAAATTTGATTCCTGAATAATTGAAAATTGTTGAAATATCAAGAGGAATCAACAAGGAGATGTGTACCTTGTAATTCACAGCAGAAATCGCCGATCTACTTCTTTGACAGGTTGGTGCTGAAGTCCATCTTTTATCACTAGAAAACAATGATTTTGTTCACAAAGTAGAAGTCTACTTTTGTGTGTTGATGAATTTGTCTGAGAAACTCAATACTTTTGTTTCTTGATCGAACGCTTGATTTTTTTTATTTCTGTTTCACACATTTTCCCTCTATTTCACGTTTCTTGTTTCACGTCTCACGTCTCTTAAAAATGCTCCCACTAGGAATATTTTAAAGAGGGGTTGAACAGTTACAATGTAACTGTTTTGTCTTATCCTTTAAAGGATTTATCCTAATTAATAAATTAATTAATTGGATAAGACATTAAAATAGATTGGGTCGGGTTGGGTCGGTCCACATGGGCGACCCACGACCCAAAACTTACAAATGGTTTTAAAACAGATGAGTGTGATTAGTGCATATATCATAAGTCTTTAAATAATTCACATGTGATTATTTGCCTATATGTTGATGATTTGTTGATCTTTGGCTCTAACATGAATGTTATTGATGAGGCCAAAAATATTCTTAGAAACCATTTTGATATGAAAGATCTTGGTGAGGCAAATTTTATTCTTGGAATAAAAATAACAAGAACATGTGAGGGATTTTTGTTGACCAGTCACATTATGTTGAGAAAAAATTCTGAAAAAATATAACTTTCATGATTACAAGCATGTTGCTACTCCTTTTGATTCAAGTGTTCACTTATTTCCCATTGAAACTGAAAATGATGTAATAAATCAAAAGGAATATGCTAGTATAATCGAAAGGTTGAGATATGTGACTGATTGCACTAGGACTAATATTGCATATACAGTAGGAGTACTTGACAGGTTTACAAGCAAGAAGGTAATGAACATTGTCATGCTTTAACAAGAGTTATGAGATATTTAATTGGAACAAAAAATTATTGTTCGTTCTATAAAAAATATCATGATGTACTTGAAAGCTTTTGTGATGCAGATTGGAACACTTTATCAGGTGATTCATGTTCTACCACTGATTATGTTTTTACTTTATGTGGTGTTGTTGTTTGTTGGAGATCAACAAAGCAAACTATAATTGCTAACTCTACCATGGAGGCTGAACTAATTTCTTTAGCTTCAGGTAGTGAGGAAGCGAATTGGTTAAGAGATTTATTGCTTCAAATTTCTTATTTTGAAAAATCAACTCCTCCTATTTTAATTCATTGTGATAACACCACTGCAATTGGTAGAGTTCAAAACCGTTATTACAAAAGTAAATCCAGACCTATAATGAGGAAACACAGTAATGTAAGATCGTATTCGACAAGTGGTACCATTAATGTTGATCATGTCAAATCTTGTGATAATCTTGCAGATCCTCTAACTAAGGCCTTAACAAGAGAAAAGGTATGGAGCACATCGAGGGGGATGAGATTGAAGCCCACAAATCTTTGAGTCATATATGAGAAAACCCAACCTGGGGACTTGAGATCCTATAACCGGGTTCAAAGGGAAAAACTAATCATATAATGACTTCTTGCGAAAAATACACTTATCATTTTATTCCCTCCCTATGATGTGAGTGCATTGTTTCATGTAATTTGTGAAGGTTGAGTTGATAAAACTCTTAATGAAAATTTGTAGCCAGTATGGGTGGAGTGTTAAACTTACAAGAGCACTCTCGACAGATTTCACCTATGTGATGTGTGGAAATAGGTCGCTTCCTATGAGAATTGCCTTATTATCAAAAGCGCCCATAAAACCGGGATAGAACATGGCCATAACGTGTTGACTTTAAGCTCATGTCAACACCTTGATTATTATGTGTGAGCACTGATATTTTATTTCCCTTAATCAGTCATAGTTCAAGTCTGAACATCTACGACTCTGGAGTAAATGTTACTGTTCACTAAGTGAAGGTTCAATGCAGAGCACACCTTCATTATGCATGATAGTCTTCCCTCAACTGATATACTCTTTTATTTAATATTAAAATGAGTGGAGAATTGTTAATTATTGAGCATTTTAAAATTATTTTTTATATTAAGTTTTCTCAATATTTTGATATCTTAATGTCCTAATAACTTCTGCATTTGGCCATTGACTTTGTGATCATATAATATTGGCAGAAACATTCCAGTGAACATTGGAACCTTGGCAGCATGTTCATCAGCCAATGGTGGCTTTAGTTACCCTTTCATTATCTCATTCTGTATTCCTCCATTATTCCTCCATTATTCTTTGTAACATATGTAACTCCTAAGACCATTTGTCTTCACTATTTACCACTATATTATCTTCCTATTTGTTCCTAGGAATACTTCTTGTAGAATAAATAGTGGTGGTCTTCATTTGGTTTGATACACACAACACATAAGAAAAAATATAGAGTGAAAGAGTCCGTCAAAAAGAGAGTTCTTATTAATTGAAGGGAGGTGTTCTTATTTGTGGAGCTTTGGACTCAACTCTTGTCCAGAGTTGTTGAGTTATACTTTGTGAAGGTTGTTGTATCCTAGAGGGAACAAGTCAAGAGGACTACTGCTGGACCCATGAAAAACATTTGTCGCAGTGGGCTTGAATCTGCTTAAAGATAGTGAGATATCCACGTCTCAGCCTAAAGAGATTTATTTCTTCATTTTATTTTCAATTGTAATCTTGTACTTTTGTTATACTTGTTAGTTTTCACTAACAAAAACATATGTAATATCTTTAAAATTATTTATAAAAATGATATATTAAGTATGTATAATAAAATATAGGTATTTAATTTATCAGTTCGGTTCGATTATTTCTTCAGTTTTTTCAAACAAATCCACAACCAAATCAAATACTATCAATTTTTAAAAACTAAAACCAAGCCAAATTGGTTTTTTTAATCAATTTCATTCAATTTTTGTTATTACGATTTTATCCGAACTGTGAACACGTCTACTTAGAAGAAAAAGATTCACATTTATTCACAAAATTTTTACTATAGCTAAAATTATCCTCAAATTAGATCTTCAAATGAGGGGTGAAAACCAAAGCAATTTTCTTTTCTAACAGACTTTTTTTCTTTTTAATAGTTGAATCAATTCTAGACCAAAAGCGAAGGGCATTATTTCTTAGTTTGAATATATATTGAAAAAATTAGAACACATTTGAATTGACCAATAAAAATAACCGATATATATTAAATGCAAAAAAGGCACTTTTAGATGTATGTTTAAGTTGATTTTATTAATACATACTACATAATTATGTGCTTGAATAAAATTATTAGAATTGATAATAGATAATAAGTATATTTGGTAAAAAAGATATTAATAAAAATTATTTTATTACAATGATCAAAATATTCTCAAAGTTATTTGTAGAATATATAAATATAAATTTATAGTATATTTATATAAATAAAATTTATATTTTAGGTATAAAATCATAAAAGATTTGATCAAATCAAAAGCATTTATAAGCTAAAAAAATCCGTACATGTGGCTTGAGCTGTTCAAAATCGAATCATAACTGATAAGCTGACTATAAAATTAGCATATCGGATTAATAGTTAGTGAACGTATTAAAATCTTATACTTAATGATTTACTAGAATGCGAGCAAAATTCCTCAAATATTTTATTGAATATGCCATTAAACCATTAAGAATTATCTACGTACATTTTAAACCCTTGATATGTAAAGTACAATACGTATTAGTATTAATATGAAAGTCCCATTTAATATTTTGATGCTTTATATGACTTGATACATATTTTTGAGTTGAATTTCTTAATGGTCTATTCGCTAAATAGTTCAGATCATAATTTACAAATCTTCACTTCTTGTTTATAAAAATGTATATTTGAAATATACAAGTCATCAAATATTAAGTGAATGTACTTGTGAATAATTTTAAATGAATGTTGATGTTCATTCACCTTCAAAATTTAGGCTTTCAGGTATTTCTTATTGTGATTTACAATTATGGAATATCAACTTAATAAGAGATCAATATATTGGTGAGTGAAAGTGAAAACATGGAATATGAAATGAAAAGGCCAATACACCACAAGATACCAAATCAATCAATATTTTATTGATTGACTAGCGAATTAGTATATTTAAAATGAAAAACTTCCGAAAATAGCAAACATTAGGCCTTAAATAAGACTATATAGTTATAGTTTGCTTATATGCATATAGCAACATGTTAGGAGAGGAGTAAGGTGAGCGAGATGTAGGAGAGAGAGAGGAGAGAGTGTATTTTTTGGTTATTTTTTGGAGAAAAATAAGACAAATACAAACTGAATGATATCAAAATGACTACGTGTTATAGGATAGAGGCGAGCGAGATCAAAACAGGGAGAAGAGAGACAAGCAAGATCGAGAGAGGATTGTATATTGTATTTATTTTGTATTGTATTCTATATTTATTTTGTATCAATTATATTCAAAATACAACAAATTGTATTTTATATTAATTTTGCATTGTATTCTGTATTAGTTTGTATCAATTATATTCGAAATACAACAAATACAATTGTATTCATTCTTTCTTTGATTGGATACAAATACATTGAGTAAAAGGATGATTGAGTATTGTATTCGTATGCATACAAATATAATTGATATAAAATTACAAAATATAATTTTTCGAATACAATTGAAATAAGATGAAAAATTTGCACTTATATCATGCTCTATCACTACACTAATACCTTTACGTTTCTTACACCAAAACCTTAAAGCAAAAAGAGTAAAAAGGGTCTAGGTAGTTGTTAAACTGCATTTTTATTCCCTTCTTCACTAGATATAGACTCTAATTAGGTGTGTATAAAAACCCAACTACTTTCTTGATTTTTATTTTTTGATCTTTACTGTGGGATGTTGTTAGAATGTTGGGAGGTCTGACTTTTTGCTCTAATGAAGTTGCATTCTTGTATTTTGAGTGGGGGAAAGGGCGAGAGATAGGAGAGTGGGTGAGAGAGAGAGGTCAGGAGAGAGAGGACACACAAGGAGAGAGATATGAGAGAGGGTATGAGAAAGCAGCGGGCAAGAGAGAGGGAGGAGAGACAAGGGAGAGAGGGAAGAAATTTGTCATAAAACAATATACAGTAAAATCTTTCTAAATTAATATAGGCGGGATCATGAAATATTATTATTTTATAAAGGTATTATTTAATCGATAAATTAATATTTATTAATTTAAAGAGTCTTTCGGCACAGAAAAAATTGTTCAGGGATTGGATACAAATATATTTAAGAGATGACTGAATGTTGTATTCGTATGAATACAAATAAAATTGATACAAAATTACAAAATATAGTTTTTCGAAGACAATTGAAACAAGATGCAAATTTCTTACTTATATCATGCTCCATCACCACACTAATACCTTTACGTTTTTGACATCATAACCATAAAGCAAAAGAGCAAAAAAGGGTCTAGGTAGTTGTTGAACTGAATTTTTGTTCCCTTCTTAACTAATCTTTTTAACTAGGTGCGTATGAAAACACAACTGCTTGCTTGATTTTCTTTTGTTCATCTTTACTGTAGGTTGGTGTTAGAATGTTGGGAAGTTTCTGTTTTTTCCCTAATGAAGTTGCATTCTTGTATTTTGAGTGGGGGAGAGGGTGACAGAGGGCAAGAGAGAGGGAGGAGAGATAAGCGAGAGAGGGAATGATTTGTTATAAAACAAAAGTATAACTTACATAAATGCCATAGTGTAAAACCTAAATTACCTTTTATTCCTACACTTTTTCTAATTACACAAATTCCATATTTTTAGGCATTTCGGATACATAATTAAGGATGCGGATACATTATTGTTGATTACCAATCAGTTGCACTTATTAAGGGGAAAAAACTGAAAAATCAAATTAAGAGCCCGTTTGGATGGACTTAAAAAAGTAGCTTCTAAAAAGTACTTTTGAAAGTACTGTAACTTATTTTTAAAATAAGTAGTTATGTATTTGGATAAATGTGCTGAAGTTAAAAAAAAAGTTGTTGATGTGTTTGGCAAATAAGTGCTGGTAAACACTTTTTTAAATCAAAATATCTTAAATACCCTTAAAAGCTGTTAACATGATAAAAGTTGATTAATTTAATAATAATAATAATATATAATATATAATAATAATAATAATAAATAATAATAATAATATATAATAATAATAAATAATAATAATAATAATAATACAATAATATGAAAATAATAATAATAATAATAATAATATTATAATAATATACTATATAATATATAATAATAATAATATATAATAATAATAAAGAATAATAAAATAAATAATAATAATAATAATAAAATAATAAAATATTATTAATAATATATAATAATAATAATAATAATAATAATAATAATGATAATATATAATAATAATAATAATAATAATAATATATAAAATATTAATAATAATAATAATAAATAATAATAATAATATATAATTATAATAAATAATAATAATAATAATAAAATAATATGAAAATAATAATAATAATATAATAATAATAATATAATAATAACATATAATATATAATAATAATAATAAATAATAATAATAATAAAAAAAAGAATAAAATATTAATAATAATAATATATAATAATAATAATAAAGAATAATAAAATAAATAATAATAATAGTAATAATAAAATAATAAAATATTAAAATACTACTACTACTACTAATAATAATAATAAAATAAAATAAAATAAAATAATCATCATCATCATCATCATAATAATAATAATAATAATAATAATAATAAAAAAGAATTAAGAGTAAAAAGGTAATATACACGGTCAACATAAAATGACTTTTAAGTTGAAAAAAAAAAGCACCCCTTACCTAGCTTTTAGTTTTTGGCTTAAAATAAGTCATTTGTGACTTAAAATAAGTTACTTTAATATTTGCCAAACACTCTAATAAGTCAAAAACTGACTTTTAAGTCAATTTGACCAGCTTTAAAGTCCATCCAAACAGGCTCTAAGATCTCATAGAATGTATCTGTTGCACTAATTAAGAAAAAAATAAATTAAATTAAGATCCCATAAATTGTGTTATTCCATTTCAAATTATTGTCAAGAATTCAATCATATAGTGTAACAAACCATAAAATTAAAATTTCTTCTTCTTTTTCATCATTCTCTCTGTTTCCTTCATTAGCTGGAAATTTCATACGACACATAATGAATGTTTCGATCTTCTTATGTTTTTTCTTACTTTCAATTATACAGAGATAAATTCTAACAAAACAAAGAAATTCAATTATTTTTTCAAATTGCATCGGCCCCCTATTCAGCGAAGAAACCTTTCAGATTTGAGTGAAAAACATTTTTCGAAATTTTGGATAAGCGAGGTGAGTTAGGAAGGATACAAAAGTGATGGAATTTTTGTTGGACAGACGATTTCTTTTTTTAATCTTCAAGTTTATCGAAGATCCTTTCAGTTTTGATTCAAGATTGTCGAAAATTTTGAGATTTAAAATTCTTTTCCTAGTTCATTGAAGTTCCTTTCAGTTTTGTTTCAAAATTATTGAAAGATTTGAGTTTCAAAGTTATTCTCCAGTTCATTGAAGAACCTTTCAATTTTAATTTAAAATTATCGAAAATTTTGAGAAGATACATCATGAAGATCCTTTCAATTTAAATGATAAGTGTTATATTTTTACTAGATACATTAAATAAGAAAGTTTTGCCCATAAGATTTTAGGTTTGAGATCGATACATTATTGTTTGTTAATTGTTATGTATCAGATACATTTAGTATGAATTCGAATTTACATATCATGCCTAAAAAATTAGTGCATGATACATTATTATTTATGCATCTTATTTTGTTTAGTGCATGATACATTACTATTTATGTATCTCGTTTAAATTGATAAATATTGTATTGTTTGCCTTGAAAGATATGTATAACCTACCTAATGTATCATTTTGTAGTTGATAATAATATATCTGATACAATAAGGTTATGGAAGAAGCATGTATGTAAGCTGAAATAAAGTTTAACTATAAAGGTATCACAATAAATAAGAATTGAGTTATCAAATAGATATATGAACAAACACAATCCATTAAAGAAATTTGATTATGAAAACACTAGGATAAAGAGGAAAATATTAGACTATTTGAAATTTTGGTGAAATTGAAACTAATATTATTATGAGATAATGAGAAGATTAAATAATAATACAAGAATTCTAATCAATTTCAATTAATGATTAGTTGTCAGAGTCCATAACTAACTCAAATTATGGAAAATTTCTAATATTATTGTGTTTACTTAAAATTTATTAAATATAAATTTATAAAGTTGTTCGGATTATATTAAATTAATGAATATATTAGTCCAAATAAATATTATGGATTAATATAATTGATTTAATTATTTAAATTCAATAAATATTAATTTAATTAAAGCCCACTACATAAAACCCGTATGACATGTCACTTAAATCTGATTGGTCGAAGGGAGTCCTATTCCAATCGCAACTCCTCTATTCTAAAACTATAAATAGGGGTCTCATAATTCAGAAAAGAGGACCAAGAATTTTAACAACAAACTAGAGAAAGCTCATGGATCAAAAGCTGTAAATTTCTCTACAAGTTCAAGAACAAGCATTCAAGTTTCAAGAACGATCAAAATCAAAAACAATAAAGATCAAGAATGATTAAGATCAAGATCAAGACTGTCGGATTCAAGATCAATCTCGAAGCCCTTGGATTTAACTAGAAGTCAAGATCAAGATACAGTTCAAGTTCAAGTTCAAGATCAAGATAAAGTTCAACATAAAATTCAAGTCAAGATCAAGTCCAAGTCCAAGTTCAAGTTCAAGTTCAAGATCAAGATCAAGATAGAAACCAAGATCAAGATAAATCTATAGTTTAGGATCAAGCTTTAAAGCCCTTGAATTATATTTGAAAAGACGAATTCAGAGAAATCATAAGATTGTAACACTCACACTTAAAATAATAAATCGATTGATGCTATAATTTTCCGTTCTTGATTATTGTTTTATCGACGCGAATTTTACTGTCTACAAATTCTGGCACGCCCAGTGGAATAATCTCTACCTCTCATCTCAACTTTTCAAGCATAAAAAAATATCAAAATGTCTTCCAGTATAGAAGAACAACTAGCAAGCTTAATTAAAACAATTGAAGGCCTGACAAAGTGTGCACATGAACAAGATGCTAAACTTTCCAAGATAACAAATAAGATCGATAACATGATTGAAACAAAATCAAGTCAATCACCTCTGAAGCTTTCTAAAATTCATGATGAAGGAGAGTCTTGCGTAAAGCAAACAAAGATCAAAGAGATTCATATCTCAGTGAAAGGTTTGATTCCAATTGATCAATTAAAGAACTTTATCATAGAGGCTATCGAAGACAAATCTGAGTCTTCATCCAAATTTTCTCCCATATATGCAAAGCCATATACACAAAGGATTGATAACTTGAAAATGTCGAAGGTTTATCAACCTCCCAAGCTTCAACAATTTGATGGCAAAGGAAATCCCAAACAACATATAACGCACTTTATTGAGACTTGCAATGTTGTTGGGACGTATGGTGATTATCTTGTTAAAGAGTTCATTCGATTTCTCAGAGAAATTACCTTTGATTGGTACACAGATCTTGAACCTAATTCTATAGATAGTTGGGAGCTATTAGAGCAAAAGTTTCTTAATCGTTTCTATAGCACGATACATGTTGTTAGTATGATGAAACTTACAAAGGCTCGTCAAGGTGAAGATGAGTTAGTTGTTGACTTTATCAATCGCTAGAGAAGTCTAAGCCTCAACTGCAAAGATCGCCTTACTGAAAATTCTAGCATTGAAATGTGCATCCAAGGTATGAATGTGGTCTTCACTACATTTTGCAAGGATTAAAGCCCAACAATCTTTTGTCTATGGAACTCATGAAGATGAAGATATAGAAGAATTCCAAAGTGGGGGCAAGTCTGCATTCGAAGATGACTTTGAAGAGTCAATGTATATCAAGACGCTCTTTAACGCATGATCTTAAACTGCAAGTTACAATGCTCCTTAAAGCACGAGTTTAAATTGTATGTCACTTAAATCTTCAAGTTGAAATGCTCCTTGAAATACGAGCTTAAATTGTACGTCGCTTAAATCTAAGTTTGAGTTAAATCTTCAAGTTGAAATGCTTCCTGAAACACGAGCTTAAACTGTATGTCACTTAAGTCTTCAAGTTAGAGTTAAATCTTCAAGTTGAAATGCTCATTGAAACATGAGCTTAAACTGTATGTCACTTAAATCTTCAAGTTTGAGTTAAATCTTCAAGTTGAAATGCTCCTTGAAACACGAGCTTAAATTGTATGACCCTTAAATCTTCAAGTTTGAGTTGAATCATCGAGTTAAAATGATCCTTGAGACACGAGTCTAAACTGTATATCATAAAAATCTTTAAATTTGAGCTAAACCTTCAAGTTAAAATGCTCCATAAGGTACGAGCTTAAACTGCATGTCACCCCTGACCCGCAAGAGTATAAACTGTGTATGACACAAAAACAAAAAATACTCACTCCTCCAGAACTACGTTGTGACTTGATCCACTTTATTGAGGTACGTATGCACTTAGAACCATATTCTAAGTTAGTGTCAAAAAGTCAAATATTCCCACTTGATCTGTTACATGAGTTAAAGGTATGAGTAATCTTTCATAAAACTTCAGACTTGCACAAAATGATGGTGACTCAATGGGGCAAACCCTTATGAATAAAATTGTTTCAAGATTTAGTCTTCAAATCTCCAAGTATGCAAGTTGAAGTCTTCAAATTTTTCAAGCCTAGTCTTTGCAAGATAAAATATCTTGACAAGACTTGAAGAAGGGGGCATTTGTAGTCACTTAAAATTTATTAAATATAAATTTAATAAAATTGTTCGGATTATATCAAATTAATGAATATATTAGTCCAAATAAATATTATGAATTAATATAATTGACTTAATATTAAATCCAATAAATATGAATTTAATTAAAACCCGCTCCATAAAGCCCATATACCATGCCACTTAAATTTGATTGGCCGAAGAGAGTCCTATTTCAATTGCAACTCCTCTATTCTAAAACTATAAATAGGGGTCTCATAATTGAGAAAAGAGGACCAAGAATTTTAACAACAAGCTAGAGAAAGCTCGTGGATCAAAAGCTGCAGATTTCTCTACAAGTTCAAGAATTCAAGCATTCAAGAATGATCAAGATCAAGAAAGATAAAGATCAAGAACGATCAAGATCAAGACCGTCGAATTCAAGATCAAGCTCGAAGACCTTGGATTCAACTAGAAGTCAAGATCAAGATAAAGTTCAAGTTCAACTTCAAAATCAAGATAAAGTTTAAGTCAAGATCAAGCTCGAAGCCCTTGGATCCAACTAGAAGTCAAGATCAAGATAAAGTTCAAGTTCAAGTCCAATTCCAAGATCAAGATCAAGATCAAAGTCCAAGTCCAAGATCAAGATCAAGATAGAGATCAAGATCAAGTTCAAGTCCAAGTTCAAGATCAAGATCAAGATCAACATCAAGATCAAGATAAATCCCAAGTCCAAGATAGAGATCAAGATCAAGTCCAAGTCCAAGATCAAGATCAAGTTCAAGTTCAAGTTCAAGTCCAAGATCAAGATAGAGATCAAAACCAAGATAAATCCAAAGTTCAAGATCAAGCTTTAAAATCCTTGAATTATATTTGAAAAGACGAATTCAGTTGTGACTTGATCCTCTTCATTGAGGTACTAGGCACTTAGAACCATATTCTATATTCAGTTGCATGAGTGTCAAAAAACCAAATGTTCCCACTTGATCTGTTACATGAGTTAAAGCTATGAGTAATCTTTCATAAAACTTCAGACTTACACCAAATGGTGGTGGCTCAATGGGGGCAAACCCTTATGAATAAAATTGATTCAAGATTTAGTTTTCATTATCTCCAAGTATGCAAGTTGAAGTCTTCAAATTCTTCAAGCCTAGTCTTTGAAAGATAAAATATTTCGACAAGTCTTGAAGAAGGGGGCATTTGTAGTTACTTAAAATTTATTAAATATAAATTTATAAAGTTGTTCGAATTTAGTAAATTAATGAATATAGTAGTCCAAATAAATATTATGAATTAATATAATTGATTTAATTATTTAAATTTAATAAATATTAATTTAATTAAAACCCGCTCCATAAAGCTCATATGACACGTCACTTAAATATGATTGGCCGAAGGGAGTCATGTTCCAATCCCAACTCCTTTATTCTAAACTATAAATAGGGGTCTCATAATTCAGAAAAGAGAACCAAGAATTTTAACAACAAGCTAGAGAAAGCTCGTGGATCAAAAGCTGCAAATTTCTCTACAAGTTCAAGAATTCAAGCATTCAAGTTTCAAGAACGATCAAGATCAAGAACGAAAAAGATCAAGAACGATCAAGATTACGACTACCGAATTCAAGATCAAGATAAAATTCAAGTTCAAGTTTAAGATCAAGATAAAGTCAACATAAAGTTCAAGTCAAGATCAAGTCCAAGTCCAAGTTCAAGTTCAAGTTCAAGATCAAGATAGAGATCAAGATCAAGATCAATCCATAGTTCAAGATCAAGCTTTAAAGCCCTTGAATTATATTTGAAAAGACAAATTCAGAGGAATCATAGAGATTGTAACTCTCACACTTGAAATAATAAATCGATTATTGCTATAATTTTTCATTCTTGATTATTGTTTTCTCGACGCGAATTTTACTATCTACAATTATCTTAATTATTACCAAATAATATGTAACTAATCAAAAATCAGCCTAAAGTTAATTAAGGAAGTGTTTCCAACAAATCCATTTAGCCGTATAGGATTTTAAAGAGGAAATACATTTCTTTTAATTCAATTTTTACTATTATTGGAGGTGATTAGTATGGACAAAATATGAAAAAGAAATGAGATTTGTATATGGTATTATGAAATATTTTTCATAAAATCTATTTAATTCTTTTTATGTTTGGTTGGTTTAAATTTTTTAATTTTTTTTTTATGTTTTGTTAGTTTAAACTTTTTGAAAATCAAATTTGGATATATATATTTTGTAACTACCAAGAATTTGGAGTGAATTTAGGGAGAAAAAATGGGAGAGAAAAAGGGAGTGATGAATGTGGGTATGGCTTTTAAAATTAAGAGAAAGAAGGGATTTAAGCAATATTGTAAAAAGGTGGAGAAAAATAGAAAATAAGGAAATTAAACTTGTGCATATAAGTAATTTATCAAAAATAAAAAATACAGTAAAATCTCTCTAAATCAATATAGGCGGTATCAAGAAATATTATTATTTTGTAAAGGTATTATTTAATCGATAAATTAATATTTATTAATTTAAAGAGTTTTCCGACACTAAAAAAATTATTCAGGGATGAAATCTCAACGAATTCGAAAGAACCCACTTGCGAAAACGTCATTCATGAACTTGAAGTCAGGATTAATGAGCTCGCTTACTGCAATAAAGTAGACGTTAGTAACGTATCAGATGGGTGAAAATAGCCCTAGAGCTTAGAACAAATTCTGGATATCATTGGGAAAATAATGTTGATGATAAAGTTGAAGATGATACAATACAATTGGGATCAGTTACGCGTAAGGAAACACTTGGATCTAGAATTCTTCACAATTTTATGATGCAATTAGAAAAGGTAACACTGAAACTTTTGGATGCAGTAAGAAAAGTTAAAGATGAAATTCAACTTAATCTAAGTTTTAACAAAAAACAGACATTATAGAATCATATTTCACTAAATTTTCTTAGATATAGTTGTACTTTTAAACAATTATTAGTTTATAATATTAATGGGATAGAGATCTTTTGAAAATATATTATCTTATCAAAATAAGATATTTTTTTATTGGCCCAAGTCAGGACCGGAAGAAACTATTATCTTAAAGAGATTACTAATTAATCGAGTATTAATTTAGTGAGGTTTTACTATATTGTTCTTTTTATATAATATTTTTATAACTATAACTATTTTTCAGAAAAAATTTTGGTAATTTTGACTAGTTTGATAATTTTTCATTTGAAATCCGCTATCTAATAAGACAAATTATTAAACGTAGTTATTGGCCCGTTCCATCGAAAACAAATGTATACAAAAATGTTTAAAATACTTATAAAATACATTTTTTAACAGTTAAAAAAGATAATCTCAAAGATTAGACAGGAAAGAAAAAAGAGTTTTTGCCAAAATCATTCTTATACTACACCCCAAACTTAAACTACATCTTTAAAGTATCATTCTTAGCAGAAACAATCCTTCAAGGATTTTAAAGTGAACAAATTTCATCCTTCTAATTTAATTTACTAGAAAACTAACAAATCCCACAAAAATCAAGTCATTCCTTCCTAATTATTATTCTTAGATACGCCAAAAATATAATCGTGAAAATTTGAGTTTAGCATTATGCAAAATCTTTTAATTTGACAGTTTGTTTTATTTATTTATCATGTATTTTATATTAAAAATATTATTAGTTGAAATATGTTTCTTCTCAATTGAATATGCTAGAAGCGGTCTAATAATGTAGAAAGAAACTCAAATGCAAGACATAATCAATATTTTGATCACTTCAATATCAGATTTGGCCCAAAAATTTTATTGATCTAAATATAGTTGACTATGAAAAAGGTAAAAATAATTAAACTTCAGTTTCTTTCCGTTACTAAATGAGAAGAATAACAGTGTACCCTTATACCTTCCAAATATTTTTTTATTTCCGTAAGCAATAATGTCTAAGATTTTTTTTTCCAGGAACTTCATATATAACAAGTAATGAAATTATGCAGAAAAACTTTTGTTGATAGTCACGTGACTGTTCATGTTTTTGTAGGATCCCTTAATTTTTTAACGATGAAAATTGCTCACTTGAAATATATTTTCTGCTAAGAATGATACTTTAAGAATGTAACTTGAATTTGAGTATAGTTGAAGAATGTTTTTGGCCAAAAATGTTAGAAATTTGGATGATATTTATTGTGATTGTTGTTGCATTCACACGTTAGACAGAAAGAGAAGGGGGACAGCACAGTCTGTGTTGACATACAATTATTAGACCAAACCATCACGAAATTAGATAGAATATTTTTTCAAAATATAATTTTAGTAGTAATAGCTATAGTATAGTAAGAAATATATAAATGTGTTTTATTTTTTATTTAGAGAGAAGAAGAAAAACAAAACCCTTTTCTTTTCTTTTCTTGTGCGGCTGGCTGGGTAGGTGCTACCATTTTCAGTGTAAAAGGTTTGTTCCCCCTGAGAAGAAAAAAAGAAAAGAAAAAAGGTAGAGATATGTCAGGTTTATATAATCCCAACTTTTCACCTGCTAGAGCTGCTTCTCCCCAGATTAGAAGTACACCAGATGTTGACAGGTATTTGCTTTTTCCCTAATTTTCTCTTTATATAATCAATCAATCAACTTACTCGTGAATCATCTCCCATGTTAGTAATCACTACTTGTCAGAGCTGTTGGCGGAACATCAAAAGCTTGGACCTTTTATGCAAGTTCTTCCTATATGTAGCAGACTCTTGAATCAAGGTTACTTACTTCATCAATTCCGATCTACTTGCATTTTTACCACCTAGATCCATATCACTTACATTTTCCTATGCTAAATTGCTTGATTTCCAACTTCAAATTCATTCCCCAAACCTTTGTAATTCATAAATAAATATATGATCTCGGTTTCAGAGATTTTAAGGGTTTCTGGAATGCTGCCGAACCAAGGATTTGGTGAACTAGACAGATTGCGACATAGAAGTCCCAGTCCTATGGGTTCAGCAAACCTTATGTCAAATGTTGCTGGAGCAGGATTTAGTGGTTGGAATGGACTTCCCCAGGAGGTAATTGTTTCTTTTTTCACACTTGGATTAATGTACCAAATCACTTCTCTTAACTCGACTATCCTTTTATATCTTGTGGGACACCTATAGATGTTAAATCCTGTTAGAATACTGCTGTTGGGTCCAACTGAAGCAAATGGATATAAATTTTCTTAATGTCTTCACATCAATGGAGTATCAACAGTGTATTGTGGCAACTATTGATAATAAGTTTTTTAATACCAATAAAATACATTAATTAGCATGCTTGCCTGTTTCACTAAGGGGTCGTTTGGTACAAAGATTCATAACGCATGGATTAGTAATGCAGGGATTAGTAATGCAGGGATAAGTAGTGCAGGGATTAGTAATGCAGAGTTTATTTTTATCAAGTGTTTGGTTCATTTTTTCCCACCTCATCTTGTGTTTGGATTATAGCTCTATGAAAAGCTTCTTTCCAATTATATCCTTGAATTATTATGTAATTGGATCAAGGTAGATAATTGTTGGACAATATTATTTTTTATAACCTTCTAACTAGCTATGGGAAGAACAATTTAGTTGTCTTGTTTGTTATTTTTTTTACTTGAATTATTTGAGGCTAAATAATTGTCATCTTAATAAATTGATCACTCACAAAAGGTCAATTTTCAATTAAAAAAAGATAAACCATCTACTTTTAAAATCGAAAAAACGGTCAACAATGGTAAAATTGAATAAACCATCTACATGTACACATAAAATTGCAAGTTTTAGTTTTAATATGTATGTAAATTTTTTAAATTGTTTAAAATACAAATAATTAGAAAACCAAGCATATATATATACACACACACATTAAGTTTAGATCACAAACTTCATATACAAAATATACAACTCACATTTCAAATTTGTATTGATTTATATTGGATTATTAGTAACAAACAACTCTCTCTAAATAATTTGTAAGCTAATTTATTTAAATAAACTTACTTGTACAAATATAAATAATAAAATCAAGAAAATACACAATAATTAAAATGATTGAGGATATTTTTGTCTTTACATAGCTTATCCCATGATATTATATCCTATGTATTACTAATACCTCCAAATGAAAGGTATTAGTAATACATCCTATAATACCATGTTGGATGTATAACTAATCCATGGATTAGTCATACATAGACCCAAATTCCTACCAAACATGGTACTAAATAATACCTAACATAATCCATGGACTATTTTGTTTTAATGCAGCCTACCAAACGACCTCTAAGTGCATTAGTATACCATATGAACCAGCTTCTTTTTCTTTTATCTTCAGAAGTATCTCGTTACTTTGAATCTACACTACTTTTAGTAAGTACTACATACATTCTTATTTTAGAAGCGTGTCAACCATGTGATGAAGGTCCCCCCCAAAAAAGAAGCAAAATTAGAGCTTTACGATTCTACTTGATTGCAAGTTCATTTTTAAATTTTTTAAAGCAAAATAAGTGGCTGATAGGATCTCTATGATTTTGCAACCAGTACTAGGCAGACTACAATTGATTGTTGATCTGACAGCAGCTAATTCCGATCATTCAAAAGCTTCTCCATTCCTTTCTTTCCGTACTCACCACCTAAGACATGCAAGTGAATTGAGCAGCATGCTTTTTCAGTCATTAGAGTATGTGGACCAAGTGTACAAGAATTCCTTACCCATTGAAGGTTACGCCTAGTTGATGTTCATAGGTTAAGGAAAGCAGATATGCTTCAGCCACTTATTCCAAAACAAGTGGAATCTGGTGATAAATCATAGTCTAGAATCTAAATAGAGTGAATTTACTGTTTCTATTATCCTGAGATCCTCACTATTTTTGATAATTGGAACTTAATAGCTGCCTGCTTTATATTTGATTATAAGTTATTAGTAACTTCTTTTTGCTTTCTCAAAAAAATAAGTTAAAAGTACTCCACTAACTTAGTACTTTAGGAGTTGGGCTTCACTTTTATCCAAGGAAAAGATTCATAAGTTTCTAGATGTTGTCAAATGGAACCATAGCAGTGGCTAGATAGAGAAAACGCTTACCTATAAAGAAATAATGCAGAGTGCACATTAAGGCTTGGCGTTCGGAGGTAGCAACATTGTCTATGCAATTTGGACGATCTTGTCCTGGAATCAAAATTTTTACTTGAAGCAGCTGTACTGCTCTTAAACTTTTGTCTTCCTGAAATATATTTTGCTACTATTAGATTTGACAAAGGGTGTATTTGACTTTTGGCATATGTTTGGTGGAAATACCTCCACAACCTGGTCTACATGGTCAGGTTCCATATCAAATAAAATGGGATCTCATTGGATTCTAATGCATACACTAAAACGAGCTGCTTTTTTTTTCTTTTCTTTTTGGATTCTTCAGCATTAAGGACATGCTTGGAGACCTCTAGAAAAATTGGGTTGATTTTGGCATACTAATAATTTTGGCATACTAATAATTTTGGCGTACTGGACACTATAAGGAGCTGCTTATTGTACGACGCTAATACAATATACTAGGCCTAATTTTGTGTTCTAATTTGAATTTCTATGAATCATGTATTTCTTCCTTGACAGCATGTAAGATTTTTGAAGTACTGGACTTAAATGAAGTTCTTTTACTTGTAGAAAGATTTTTCAAGCTACTTTTGCATAGTTATTGATTGCTTGATTTTCAGTAAGCCTCTAGAAATATTGAGTTGTCTGCATGGACATACAAGCTGTCACTTCATATTGCTCATTCTTTAAAGTAAAATTGTCTATTTTAATTTGGTTGGGTTTTTATTTTAGTTTAGGTGAGAGACCTTGCAATAATTATTCAGGTTCACAAGGACTGCATTAGACAAAGAGAAAATTTTAAGCTAGATGTATGAGTGTGGTTAGTGTGAGATGATGCGATCAACAGTGGGCCCGTGGAGAAGAATGCAGCATACCAGAACATCACTCTTCTTGCCCTAAGGTTACAGATTGGTTCTTTGCCTTGTAGAAGTCCCAAAAAAAGAATGATCATATTGCAAATTGATTATCTGGTTGTAGAGCATAGGATATTGTTTCTCCATGTGCATCCTAATATCTTTTGTCCACAATCAAGGACCGGGCAAGGATAGCCGAGCCCTGCAATTACATGACCCTTCCTTGCCCCGTTCATTGCTTGTAACCAAAGCTTTGGACGTCGTGCAATGTTACTCACAATTAGTTTTGATAAACTTTATTTAAGGAGAGAGAATGTTTAGCTGCAAAGCTGTCTTCTTCATACGTGGATATTTTGTAGGTCTTTGGTTTCCCTTCTCATGCATTTCCCTTTGGGTGCTATATGTGTCCATAAGCGGCGGAGTACGGTCATCTGATCTATCCAGAGTTGGAACGAGCATATGTCGACACTGGAGAGATCTCAACTCTCTCATGCATTCCATGTATAATATTGCAGCCTTAAAGATGTGTCTGACACAGAATATGGACACAAAAATTTGGAAGCTTCAGATTATCTTTTGATAACAAGGGTGATGTGACTGTCGAATTTAGCTATGTTCTGAAATATTTTGGGAACAAAGATGTTTGACTCATCGTATTCATATTATCACTTGGGTTTCTTCATACGGACACCATTTTCTCATAATACCAGAAGATTGACCCCCCAAAAAACAATATAGGTGAACCCGTAAAATGCAAAATTGCTTCCCCGAGAATTTTTATTTTATCATTTCTCCGGGTATAGTAATTTGAAGGTAGGAATGCGGGGTTTTTACTGGACAATGTGTGAAGATACAGACGGTTTCTAGCTCATTTTGGAGGCTGTTATCGCCATACTGATTGTCACATCAGTTATAGTTATACTGGTTGTCACATCAATTATAGTTAAGGTTAATACTCTGACTGCTTTCAGCAGTATAGCTGTGTGCAATTTGCTCCCGTTGAACACTTTCAGGACTGATAGTTTCTTTTTTGTGCTTAATTATCTCTCAATTGGCATCCTTCTTTATTTTTATAATCTTAAGTGCCAAGCATTTTGTGCTGTCAGATAACTGGTTCTCTTCTTCTTTGCTAGTTATTTTTCCTTGTGTTATCTATCACACCAATTCTCAAATTTGTTACAGAGGTTGAGTGGACCTCCTGGAATGTCAATGGACTGGCAAGGGGCCCCAGCAAGTCCTAGTTCGTACACTGTGAAAAGAATATTGCGGTTAGAAATTCCAGTCGACACTTATCCAAATGTAAGGCTATTACTGCTGTTGTTTAGCCACAGTTTGCTTTGGAATGGGTATATAGCTTAGTAGTATAGGCTTGTGTGAACTTTGAACTAACTTCATTTTGGATTTCAGTTTAATTTTGTTGGGCGACTTCTTGGCCCCCGAGGGAATTCATTGAAACGGGTGGAAGCTACCACAGGATGCCGTGTTTTTATTAGAGGAAAAGGCTCGATAAAAGATCCAGACAAGGTAGTTTTCATCTTCTTTTCTTTCTCACTACTGTTGGATTGTGTGATTGATTGTCTCACAACTATAACTGTAGAGATATATTAACTATTCATTGTTAGAGCCAATGATTGTCAGGTTTTTCCGATTTCAATCTAGTTTGGAGTCTTGGCAATTGATTGATTAATATCAGGTCTTTTACTTATTACTTCTACCAATTTGAATGAATAATTAAATAAATGCCAGGTTACCACATCCTTTTGATGGGCTACAATTTTTCCCTTAGCATTTTAAAAAAGTAGTGTAGCTTCCTCACATTTATCCTCGTAGGTATATCTGTATAAGAAGGGGTTGACTTACCTAACAACCGAGGTCTTAAATATGAAGTGACCCATCCAAAGTGGATATTTAGTGTGAAGATGTATTTGAGTGACTGCATTGAAGTGCCTTTTGATAAAGCAAGATTC
Organism: Solanum sitiens; assembly: GCA_016801875.1. Taxonomy (NCBI): domain Eukaryota; kingdom Viridiplantae; phylum Streptophyta; class Magnoliopsida; order Solanales; family Solanaceae; genus Solanum; species Solanum sitiens. Next base: position 860,204 of record JABWTJ010000311.1, on the reverse strand, counting down.
TAGACAATAAAAGGACAGAGAGTAGAAATGGTGAAAGAAGTTGAGTGCTAGTTCTTTGGATGCATGAAATAAAAACAAGCTATTGCATCTGATAATAAGTGCTCTTTAGTTCAGAGAAAACCAAAAGTTGTGTGAAATACAAGTCAGTCAGAATCGTGGAACTCGATAAACCAAGAAGATTATACTGCATTTATCGAATTTCTGTTTAATGCTAGTTCCCTTATGATTTTTTTGTTTATTATTACTAACAATATTAATTGGAATATAGACCATACTTTGGTATTTGAAGTTTAGTTACTACAGAACTACGGCTATTTTTTTTTGAAATAGATAACATTGTATTATATCATAAAACAGTACATGGGTTGTACTGCATATACAGATGTCTTAATTTCCAGTGTTTTCAGTCTATATTGAGCCTAAAACATCAATTGTAGATACTGTCATCGAAGTATAACTGATTACACCAAAAACATAACAATAAAATGCATCTCAACTGAACCTTCTGGACACTATTTTCTATGCTTTCAAAATACCTAGAATTCCTTTCATTCCAATTAGTCCAACATATACTTGCAAGGGTAATTCTCCATCTGTTTCTGTCCGTTGCATTCACCCTTGCTGCCTCCCAACTCTTTAAAGACTATAAAACCTTTCTGGGCAAGGTCCAACAGATGCCTTTGAGGTTAAAAAAATCCTCCATAATTGTTGGGTATACTTGCAGTGTAGGAATAAGTGGTTCACCAAGTTATCCTCACAAAGGAAACATTTAGAGCATAATGTTATCCCTCTTTTCGTCAAGTTATCTTGAGTCAGAAGCAGCTTCTTTGGCCCACAACCATATGAAGCATGAAACTTTATGAGGTATTCTGCTTCTCCATATTTGTTTCCATGACCAATTGTGTGTGTGTGGGTTTGTCTGATCCATCAACCTGTAGGATGAGTTAACTTTGAATTTTCCGACGCTATTGCCCTTCCACCACATAACATCTTCCCCTGTTTGTCGCCCATTGAAAGCTTTCACAATGTTGAAAAATTCGGACACTCCTATTTCCCCATCATTGAATTGTCTTCTGAAATTAAAGCTCCACCTCTGATTTGTCCATAACTATACTATGGTATTTTGTTGTCCCAGAACTATATTATATATGTCACGGGAAAGTACTTCTAGCCTCTAGGTTTCCCTTTTCATGTCACTCATCTTTCCAGAATCTTCTCTTGCTTCCATCTAAAACTTTGATCCTTGCATTGCTCTCAACTTTATCCATAGGCCTCTTATTGATCTCCACAAACTTACTCTATAAGGTGTAGTCACTTCTATGTTATTCACATATCTTCACCTTCATATTTTTCACTTATTACCCTTTTCCATAGCATGATTATCATTGACAACTTCCACAACCCCTTTATTCTGAAAGCTTTACTCTGCACCTTCAGGTTCTTTATCCCTATACCCCCTGTTTTCTAGCCAGTTATCACTACTTTCACTTCACCAGATGAAAGCCTTTCCTCTCCTTGTTTCCATGCCATAGTGATTTTCTCCTAATATTGTCCAGTCTCTTGATGACTTCTGCTGGTATTGGGAACAAGGTCATCGTGTTGTTGTCAAGGCATCTTGGACTGAATTGATGAGAGTCGGTCTGCCTCCCTAGGACAGATATTGAGTTTTCCATCTAGTCAATTTCTTTCAACACTTCTCCCCCACACCATTCCATGTATCAACAAAGTTGAATTTGGCGTTTTGATCATACTATTCACCCCTCCATAGTGTGACTAAAAACAAAAAAGGTGACAAAAGGGTCACCTTGCCTGAGACTTCTCTGAGTATCGAAAAATCTTGCAGGGGCTCCATTAATTAGCACCGAAAACTTGACAGTTGTAATACAATAGTTTATCCATCTCAACCATTTCTGCCCGAAGCCCATTCTTTCCAGCATCTTCAGAAGGTAGTAGATAGCTCCAGTTGACATGATCATATGCATTCTCTATGTCCAGCTTGCCTAGTATACCAGGTTTCTTCAGTTTGATTCTTGAATCTACACCTTCATTAGTAATCAACACAACATTCTGTAGTGGCTTCCACCGGTTTCATTCGCAATCAGCACATCAGTTAGAGACTATTCAATTTGTAGATTCATTTCTTGGTAGTTTGCTTGTATCTTGTGGAGTCATCTGTGCATGCTGTATCATTGGAGTTCTAACATATTTTCATGATTGATAATTTCAAGGAGGAGAAACTAAGGGGAAGACCAGGATATGAGCACCTGAATGAACCACTCCACATTTTAATTGAAGCTGATTTGCCAGCCAGCGTTGTGGATATTAGATTGAGACAGGCACAGGAAATCATAGAGGAGTTGCTCAAGCCGGTGGTATGTATCTCAGATTTGTTCCCTCTTTGCTATAATTTTGTTGCCTTATCTTTTTTTTTTTTGGAAAAAGGTAAACTGTAGAGGTGGTTGACCACGACAACTATTTTGAGTAACTTTACTTTAACATATTTGCATATTGAGATATCATCAGTGGCTTCTAGATAGAATTTATTTACTTCCCTTTTTTCTTTGATGAGAAGAAATTTTCCTATTATAGTGCACTTCATTTTTGTAGCAAATATGTATTTAATTTTTTGCAATGCTTTTATCTACAGGATGAATCAGAGGACTATATAAAGAGACAGCAATTGCGTGAACTGGCGATGCTAAATTCAAATTTCAGGGAAGAGAGCCCTGGACCAAGTGGCAGTGTCTCTCCTTTCAATACTAGTGGCATGAAACGTCCCAAGACTGGTCGTTGAGAGAAATGAGAAATTGAAGTTGTTGATGCTAAGAGAGGTTTGCACTCCTCGGATAATGAGAGGCATGCCTGGGCATTCCTCTCAACATACATCATATCCGCATCACTACCTAAACCCAAGCTATAAATAGACACAGGTCCTTGCGGGTGATTTTTGGTTTGCTTTTGGGTTTTATTTATTTTTTCAACAACAGAAATGAAAAAGAGTAAAAAGGAAAATTAGAACTTATGGTTTATACAGTTGGCTTTTTTATTTAGGTTTGGTCTTGTCAGTCCCTTGTAAATTTCATTGATTTATTCTTGTGTTAGTAATTGTAGTGTGAAATATGCTGTTATTGGTACATGGCAGCATTAGCAGTTTGAAGCCAATAGGTCTTTCCTTCATTATGTTGGAGTCGTACATTTGTGCAACTATTATCAAAGAGACACCAATATTGGTGCTTTGACTGGAGTTGGATTTATGTATGAATATACATATTAGTGCAACATGTAATATGTTGAAATGCGACTGTATTTTAAATTCTTTCTTGGATGATCTGTTTGTTTCTTGTGCTAAGCCCTAAAGTATCATCTATAGCTCAATGCATAATTTCTGAGAACCATCAAAGGTGCATCTTTTGAGATAGAATAAGATTAATGACCTGTTTGGTGGGAGGTATTAATTAAAGTAGTTCATGGATTAAAATTTAGTTCAACAAAAATATTGTTTGGTTATTTTATTTAACTTAATACATGGATTAGTTGTACCTCATACAAGGTCTTATCTAATCCTTAGAAAAGGGAGGGATAACTAATTCAAGGTTTAACAATTCTTTGGTAAGACCTCTAAATGACTAAACTATCCCCAAATTTTTTTTTCTATTTTTTTTGTAATTTAATGCTCTTTTTTAATTTATATGAGAATATTTATAAATATTCTTTTAAATTCTCCAAATCCGTTCCACACTTCCATGTAATTTGATGATTTCACAAATTAATAGTATTTTCTCATTGTTTGATTTGTTATATTGTTTTTTTTTTTTAAAAAAATGTAGTTGGTCAATTGTCCACTTGAACTATTTTTTCTAAAATAATAATAATAATATTTGTGTATTTGAACAATTTAAGTAGCCTTAAATCTATGTTAAGTTTAAGGTATATTTGACCAACAAAACAAATTAGAAATATATCGTGCTATCAAGGATCTTTATGGTGGCATATCACACCTCAAATTAATAATAATTTTTAAAAATATATTTTAGTATTTAACTTGACAATTTAAATGAATATAAAATCGCATAATAACTAAGGGTATAATAGGTAAAAAATTTATTCTAAAATTTTAAATCAATCATAAGATTAAATGGGAAACAACGAACCAAACACTTGATAAAAACTAAAGTAACTTTCACATATAGCAAACATAAAATTCATATTTGTATGCTATAGAAAAGTTTGCATAATTGCACTCCATAGCAAACAATATATGTATAATTCGCTATACATATACAATTGAAGAGAATTGCATAAAACGAAGTGTATAAATCAAGAAAGAGAAAGAGACTTGGGCAGAGAATTGTATAATACGATGTATATAAAACAAATTGTATAATTATAAGTGTATAAGGCGATTATATACAATTTGAATTTATATAAAACGAGAAAGGGAGAAAGGCAAAAGAGACTTGGGCAGGGAATATACAATTGAATCGAATTGTATAAAACGAGAAAGAGTGTAATCATCTACAATTTAAATTTGTATAGAACAAGAAGAGAGAAATACAAAAAAGACTTGGGCAGGGAAGTACTTTTATTGTATAATTATAAGTGTATAAGACAGAGATATATGTATTTGCATGTGTATATACAATTTTCTCTCGCTTTATACAATTAGAAACACAATTTAAACAATTCTATTGTATAAAGCGATAGAAGGAAGCGAGCGAGAGAGGGAGAGTGGCGAGTGAGAAACAGTTTGCTATGGAACACAAATAAATCAAACGGTAGCTAATATTTATTTTATATTATTAGTTTGCCATTCTATACAATTATCCCTAAAAACTAATTCCTGCATTAGTAATCCTTGCATTATGCATCTTTGTACCAAACGACCAGTAAATCCACTAATGACTTCATAGAACCAACAAAGGTGCATCTTTTGAAACCAAATAAGGTTAAATGCACTTGAGCTCTTTTCAAGCCATTGTGCAATCTCTTTACTTTCTGATAGACTTTAATTGAGACTATACCATCGATAAGGATTTGAGCTTTACTATTACTATCACCTGATAGATGAGGTATATGTGGAGGAATTGGAGCACACGATTTTGCAAAAGTTCCTTAGGGGCCAACTCAGTTGGATGATCTAGAGTATGAAAGAAAAAAACCTTTTCTTAAATATCTGTAGTATCTCATTTATAGAAGGGGAGTGCTCACAACAATAAAAGGATTCATGTGACACGATTTCATAGATTCTCTAGAGCACTTCAAATCTGTCATTTGATATCAACTTGTCACCCCCCGAGCCTCCACTCTAAATGTGGTCAACACCTCATGCCATTTCTAACGTGAGGATATTCATAACATGGGATGAAACTACGCATACACTTAGCCATGAGCGTAATGCATAATTTAAAAATATCTCTTTGAAAAATTCGTTAGGATAAGGATGATAAGTCTTAAATAAAAACTATTTATGAATAAATTATTGATGTTTCGAAGAATAATGACACCAAGTTCAAACTAAAATGCATGATTGTCTGTCTATCTATGAAACATTTAGCATAACTAAGTAGTGTCTATCGACAGAAGACCCCCAATCTACCTTTGGCTAATTAGTTAATTACTATCTACTGAGCTGAACACAATATGACTAAGAAGGTGTTTGGATTGACTTAAAAGTTGGTCAAACTTATTTTTAAATCAGTTTTTGACAAATATAAAAATATCTTAAAATAGGTTTAAAATAACTTAAAATTAGTTATAAACCAAAAGTAGGCCTCTCCCTCCTTTTTATTTTTTGACTACTTTTTATTTTTGACTTAAAATTATTTTTAAGCCCTTCCAAACGGGCTCGAAGTCCTCTAAGATCAAAGAGGACTCACTTAGGCTGAGAAAAGTGGAGCTAACAGATCTTCTAGTTTTGAGTCAGAATACCTGAATATGCACATAAAATGATATAACGTTGATGACGCCACTACATGAAATCCATAATATGCAAAATAGTTGAATTAAAATGGTCCTATAATAGGTAAAATTGAACAACTACATGTAAATATGATAGAGGTCAAGAACATAAAATGTTGGAGTGTAAATAAAATATAAGAAACATATTATTATTAACTAAATCATTTAGTAAAACTAAAGAGCTTAAACCAAACTTCTGAAACTGATCAATCGACAACTAAATTAAATGTTATGCAATACATTTCTCACATTCTTTACCACAAGTGGCTGAAATAATATATAATAAAATTAGAAGTCATAATAATGATTTTTTTTTGTAATATTATAAGATATTTAGGTTAACCCTACATAATCATCATAGGAGTGTAGAGAGTGTGATCTCGATCTGATCAACTAAGTTATTGTAAAATTACACCTCCCTAAAGAAATATAAGCGGTCCTTGTTCAAATAAAGAACCCAACAAAGGTTAGGGTAGATCCCACGTGGAATGAGGTCTAGACTTAGGCTAATAAACTGTTGATTCTACTTTTAGTCAGACTATTTACGTAAAAATGGGAATTTTGTTGCTTTCCTTGATAGGTTCTTTCCCTTTGAAATGAGGGAGATGAAGGTACTTGCATTCATAAACCTTTTTCAAGGGATTAGGAGCGTGAAAGAGTATGCCTTGAAGTTCACACATTTGTCTAGGTTTCTGAACCTATGGTTACCAACTCCTGGGAAAAGATGAGAAAGTTTGTTTTGGGTGTGTCCAAGATTGTGGTTAAAGAATGTCGTACTGCAATGCACTTAGATGTCATGAAACACTTAGGCAAATATGAGTAACCCAAAAGGGGTACTACCATGAGTGTAAAGTACACTAAAAGCCATGTGCATGGCATATTATGTAAGTTAATGGCAAGATAAAGAAATGAACATTCACGTAATGAGGTGAGTAATTATGTTAAACTATGATGTTAATGAAAATGGCGACAACATGATAAGAGGCTAAGATGAATGGTGAGACAAGTCTCAACCAAGCCTAAGTAAAGGTCACCAAAAGTACTCATCTAAGAGAGTGTTGAATATTAAGAGACAAGTCTCAATCACATTCTATATGTAAGTGTAAGGACAATTCACACTTAATACGTAAAGAAGAGATGAGAAATCATCTAATGATCTATGACTACCTCATGCTAGAAGCAATATTCGATGATGTATGAGTTGAATGTAAATAAGAACTTTAAACTAAGCACCGATAGGCTAGTTATGAGTAGTGATGCCTTCTTTCGGAAAGGGCGGAGGTTCACGTAATTCTCATGAGATGAGATTGTCCACCAAGGTGGGTATGGGTCTCCCATAAATATCCTACTCTTTGAACTATGTTGCCAACATAGGGAACTAGCTTGGTTCGAACCCATAAAGCTAGCATGTTTTGGTTTCACTTTGGCCAGTGACTCCACCTCTTTTCGGTATGGGGAAGACACCAGATTTAATGATGATCACATGATCTATGTCGGTTAAGGTTGAAAGTTCCTCAAAGTATGAAAGATAATGAAATGAACGATACCAAAGGTGTTTGTGCAAGACAATCAGGAGGCGAAACCGGACTCAAGTAATGACATTAGGTCATTCTTGGTCATTGCACTTCATGATCCCGATGAGAGTCTTAAACTTCATCCTAGGTATAGCTGGTGTTTACATCAGCCTATGAATGAATGAAATGTATAATGTGAAGTACGAATGAACGAATGAAGCAGACTCTGTGTTTGCTAAAGGAGGCCCTCGGGTTGAGGTCCCATATGTTGGGCCCTCACTTGAGATGTCTTAATGCTACGTCCATGATTCCAAGGTCTCGTGGATATGAAATGTATGCTATATGAAACATAAAATGTATGTTATGTGAACCTATGTATGTATGATGTGTGACATATTCATGGTATGACCTTCCTATTACGAATTAGGCAAGTTAAGAGACTTGACATTCTAAGAAAGCATGTTGATTAGGAAGAGCCATTCTTGTTCATGCATTACCATTATGTGTTGCTGCATATACCCATATTTAGTACAAGTGTGTACTAATTTCATACAATATTACTATTTTAGGTGCAGTCTCAGGTGGACGTTGAAGGTATCATTGCAGCTGTTCGGACTCAGAGATTTCATCCGGACTTGGTAGGTCCTCATGCATTCGAGGATGCCTGCCTTTACATTTCTTGCTTAGTAGTTGGTTTGAACTAGTGGAATATGTTCCACTAGTGTTTCTTTCCCATTTTATTCAGACGCTTGTAATGGTGCCGTTTTGGCAAGTATTACTTATGACATGAGGTTCTATTTCTTTCAAGTTGTATGTTTCTATAACTAGATGGTTGATGTATGAGCAATGAACTTCCTTACAAATACGCATTTATATGTTTGCAATATGAAGTCTATGTATACTTCAAATATAAACAAAAAGTTTTAAATTTTCCTCTAAAATTAACCATATGAATGTGATGAATGCAAGAAGAGGCTTGTCTGCGACCTCTGAGAGGTCAACAACGCCAGTTGCGATTTGGATTCTAGAATCCGGGTCGTGAAACTACTATTTAGTTGATCCCCATTGTAGATGAGTTTCTGAATGTGTTTCCCAATGATCTACCTAGTGTTCTTCTAGAAAGGGAAACAGACTTCTGAATTAAGATTCTCCCTAATATCCAACATATCTCTATTCCTCTTTACCGTATTGCTCCGACAAAACATAAGGAATTAAAAGAGGAATTAAAGGATTTGTTAGACAAGGGTTTCATTCGGTGGAGTATCTCTACATAGGGTGCTCTAGTCTTGTTTGTTTGTAATAAGGATGGTTTTCCTTGTATGTGTATTGATTATCGCTAGTTGAACAAACTCACTATTAAGAACAAGTACCCTCTTTTGAGGATTGATGATTTATTCGATTAACTTCAAGGATTGAGATACTTCTCTAAGATCGATCTCCGATCGAGTTATCACCAATTGAGGATGAAGGAAGATGACATTCTAAAAACAACGTTTCGAACTCGGTATGCTCATTATGAGTTTTTAGTAGTATCATTTGGGTTGACTAATGCTTTGGTCACATTTATTGATTTCATGAATATGATGTTTAATCAACACCTTGACATGTTTCACGATGACATATTAATGTACTCAAGGAGTGATAATTAGCATGACAATGATGTTGCAACTCCTCATAGACCAACAACTTTTCGCAAAATTTAGTAAATGCAAGTTTATTTAGGATCCTTTGTTTTTCTTGGTCACATTGCTTTTGGCAAGGGTATGGAGGTAGATCCTAAGAAGACAAATGCAGTTAAGAGTTGTCCTAGACCTCTATCCCCTTCAGATATTTGAAGATTTATGGGTTTGGCCGGCTATTATATAAGGTTTATAGAAGGGTTTTCTTCAATTGCCTCTCCATTAATGAAATTGACCCAAAACAAAAGTTAAGTTCGTATGGTCTGAAGCGTGTGAGAAGAGTTGCCAAGAATTGAAAGATAAACTTACCTCTGCTCTGGTGTTGACTTTACCAGAAGGACCCGATAGGCTTGTTTTTATGATGCTTCAACAATTGGGTTAGGAAGTGTTCTTATGCAAAATGGGAAAGTCATTGTTTATGCTTCAAGAAAACATGAGATTCATGAAAAGAACTATCCTTCCCATGATTTGGATCTCCTGTGGTGGTTTTTGCCTTATATTTGGAGGCATTTACTATATGGTGTTCATGTTGATGTCTTTACTGACCACAAGAGTTGACAATATGTGTTTAAGAAAAAAGATCTAAACCTTGACCAATGTAGATGGCTAGAACTATTGAAGGATTACGACATGAGTATTCTCTATCACCCCCGTAAGGTGAATCGTTGGCGGATGCTCTTAGTCGTCTAGTGCTGGGTAGTGTTACTCATGTTGAGGAAGATAAGAAGGAGTTTGTTTGTGACGTTCATAGATTGGCTTGAATGGGTGTTCGGTTGGTTGACTCTAATGAGGGTTGAGATATTGTTTATAATGGTTCAAATTGTCTTTTGTGTTGGATGTGAAATCAAAGAAAGATCTTGACCGATCTTGGTTGAGTTAAAGAAAGCAGTGCTTAAAAAGTCCATTGAGGCTTTATCCCAACGGAAAGATGGTGTGCTTCACTATAAAGGTCGTTTATGTGTTCATAATGTTGATTGTTTAAAAGAGAAGATTTTATCAAAAGCCCATAGTTCTTGATATTCCATTCACCAGGAGCCACCTAGATGCATTTCAAATTACGAGAGGTCTATTGGTGGAATGGGATGAAACACAATATTGCAGATTTTTTGGCTTAATGTCCTAATTGTAAACACATTAAAGTTGAGCATCATAAGTCAGGAGGTGTATCCAAAGATATTAATATTACTACTTATAAATGGGTAAATTTCAATATGGTCTTTATTTTTGGTTTAACCTGCACCTGGATATAACATGACTTAATTTGGGTTATTATACACCGTATGACGAAGTCAGCTCATTTCATTCCTGTCAAGGTTTTTGATTTGGAGGAAGACTATGCTAATTTGTATCTAAGGGAGATGGTTAGGGACATGGATCACCCCTATACATTATCTCTAATTGTGGTACCTGATGTACCGTGGTTTTACGGTACTTTCAATGCTTTTTCCTTAAGTTTAGTGTGTGTCTAAGGCCTTTTTTTAGTAGTTTTAATGTATTTTTCTCTTTGTTTGCAGGAAAACTATCCAGAATGAAAACGCGGAAGAACTGTGCTGAAATTGCAGAAGATACGACCTACGGAGCCATCAACGGTCCATCGACCCCTCGACGGTCCGTAGGTGGCAACCGTCGTCTGAAGAAACTGCTGCTGAAGGAAGATCGGGGAATTCTGACCAAGTGTGGGGCTAAGGAAGCTATCAACGGACTGTCATCTCCACGATGGACCATCCTGCATATCCGTCATTGCTAACAGAAAGTAGCCCCAGTACCCGTCTTGAAAAGATTCTAGTGTGGAGAAACGGAAGCCATCGACGGACCGTCGTGCACTCAACGAACCGTCATCCTTGTTCGTCGATGGTAACAGTGAGTGGGAGAAGAAAGCAACTGATAAAGAAACTAAGTGTGGAACGACGGGAGGCCTCGACGGTCCGTCGGTCCGGTCATCAACTCAGACGCATTTTTGGGCAGATTTTCCTTAAATAGATTTCCTTTTTATGTTAGGACTTCATTATTATAAATACTTGTAAAAACCTCATTTTTGGGGTTAGACTCTTTGGTATTTTTTAGTTTTATTATTCTAAGTGTTGAACTTTAGATTTTGGAAAATATTCTACTTTTCAAAATCATTTTTGCAAGAATTTGATTTATTCAAGTAATTTTCTGTATTTTCTTCAATCTCATCAAAGTAAGTACATGAATTCTTGTCTAATCAATATGAATTGTGTGATTGTTAACATGGGTAACTAAATCTATAACTAGGGTTGTGGGAACCATGGGTAATTAACAAAGTAAAACTAGCTAAAATAACAATTCTCGAATAGTTTCTTGCATGTATTGATAATTCTTTCGTTTAGAAGTCTTTTAAATGAGTGCACGCGTTAGAACTCGCCTTGTTGCTACTTGCCAGACCAAGGAGGTAGATAATAAGAAAATAATTATCAACGTAGATTTAGTATACTCTATCTAATAGGCTAGTGTCGATTGGTGCGAAGTAATAACTAATCCATATATCGATTATGATGCTTAATATGAGATAAAAGGTAAGGTTTAGTAAAGTATACACACGTAGCCGGACCAAGGTGCAGAGTGAAATTCACTAGTTGCCGGACCAAGGAATTAGGGATATATAACTTATCACTTTGCATGCAAGATGCTAGGAAATAGTTGTTATAGTTAGGGTTACTGCGTTATGAACCTAATAGGGAACACTTACACCCTAGTTTCTCTCGTCACTTGATAAATATCAAATATTTGAACTTGTTACTTGTTTACTTAGAATTAATTAAATAATTTTGTCACACAAAACCCCCCTTTTTATTGTTTGAATTTGGAAAGGACTTGATTAAAATAGAATTAATCATAGATTAAAGTTAAGTCTAAACCATTTTCCTCGTGGGATCGACCCCAACCTAACATTTGGGTTCTTTACTTGATACGACCGCTTATACTTCTTTAGGGAAGTGTAATTTGAGCGTATCAAATTTTGGCTCGCTGCCGGGGAAAGTGGCTTTTAGATTAACTTTAAGCACATTACCGAGTTTTAGTTAATAATTTCCTGATTTTACTTTTTCTTTTTCTTTTTGTTTCTCGCAGGTCTAGCTTTAGTGTATGCCAGGTACGCGGAGTCGAGGAGAACCAATACTTCCACTTGATCCTGAACTAAATCGTACACTTCGCAAAATAAACATTCAAAACAATCCTGCTTATATCGAGGAAAATATCAATCCTCCACCTCCCCCGCCAGTTGAGGCTCATAATCAAGTGATGGTTGATAATCCGGGTGAAGGTAATCAGAGGAAGCAACCTCCTGCTCCACACCCTCAAGAGTACTATAGGGAAAATGTTAACATCACTGACTCTGATTGGACACTTGTCCTACCTCCTCTACCACATGGTCATACTTTCGTGGTAACTAGTAACTTAATGCAGATGCTCACAGCTAGAGGTCTGTTTTCTGGGCTACCATATAAGGATCCACATGCTCACATCGCCAAACTGACGTCGGTGAGTAAGAGTTGTGTAGGGAGGCCTGACTTGGACATGGACGTCATTGGGCTAAGAGTTTTTCCTTTCTCACTAACAGGAGAGGCTGCTATATGGTTTACTGAGCTTCCCTATAACTCAATCTATACATGGAACCAATTGAGGGATGTGTTCTTAGCTCGTGACTATCTGGTTTCAAAGAAGCTCAACCACAAAGATAGGGTGAACAACTTTGTGGCACTACCAGGGGAGTCAGTAAGTAGTTCTTGGGATCGATTCACCTCTTTCTTGAGAAGTGTCCCAAATCACCGTATTGATGATGAGTCGCTGAAAGAGTATTTCTATCGGGGGCAAGATGATGATAATAAAGCGGTGTTGGATACGATTGCGAGAGTTTCTTATTGGGAATGTACTTATGCAGAGATCGCTGAGAAGTTAGAGAAAATCTCCTGAAATAATAAAGCTTAGAGCACTAGGAAGTCAGATACTGGGAGAAACACTTTTTCAGTACAATCTATACACAACCCAGTCGCAGATGATATTCGTGAAGAAATGGCTCAAATGAGAACTGAGCTTGGGTTAGTGTTAAAACATGTCACTGGGGGTACGGAGAGAGTGAATGCGATGAATTATTTGACTAAGCCACCACCGCTGATAGATGAGTTTTACTATGAGGAAGATTCTTATGCACTGAATGAGCAGACGGGGGGTTTCCGACCGAACGCCCAAGGCTCCAATCAGGAAAATTGGCGCCAAGGTCAAGGAAATCAAGGTCGGAACTATGGGAATTACAAATGAGAGGGTTAGTACATTCGCGAAGGAAACTACAACCACGATAACAACTTCAATCGGAGTAACTATGGAAACAGAAACGATCGAAGTAGGCCCTATGTTCCACCTCAAAATCGGGAAGTTGCTCCTAGGGATGGTGGAGGTAGTATAGCGCGAGTTGAAGACATGTTGCAAAAGATGATGAGGAGGTTTGACGCAAGTGATGAGCACGCCAAGGAATTGAGAGGTGATTTGGCTAACATTGGGCAAAAAGTGGATGCACATGCAGTCTCCATCAAGCATCTTGAGATGCAAATGGCCCAATTGTCATCTACTGTAAACCCTCGTCAACCGGGTACTCTTCCTAGCAACACTGTTCAAAATCCGAAGAAAGATGGACATTGTATGACAGTCATTACTCGAGGTGGTAAGCAAACCATAGATCCACCTATGCCGTTTGGCGTAGAAAATAAGATGAGAAAAGAAGATGAAGTAGTTGAAGCTAATGGTGAGTTGGTAAATGAAGCACGAAAAGAAGCAGAGAAGCACCAAACTGTGACTCCCATTCCAAGACCACCACCTCCATTTCCACAGAGATTAGTGAAAAAGACCAAGGATGGTAAATATCGGCGTTTTCTCACTATGCTCAAACAGCCTTCCATCAATGTCCCTTTGATAGAATCTCTTGAACAAATGCCCGATTATGCCAAGTTTATGAAAGATATGGTCACTAACAAAAGATCGGTCAGTTTTGAGAATGATGATAAAATGCAGCATTGTAGTGCTATTGCTACAAGGTCTCTAGTGCAAAAGAAAGAAGATCCGGGTGCCTTCACTATTCTATGTACAATCGGGTTATTACACTTTGCGAAAGCATTATGTGATCTTGGGGCAAGCATAAACCTCATGCCTCTCTCTATTTACAAGAAGTTGGGTTTGGGTGACCCAAAGCCCACTGCGATGAGGCTACTGATGGCCGATCGAACAGTGAAAAGGCCTATTGGGATACTCCACGATATGCTAGTAAAGGTGGAGTCATTCATATTTTTGGCCGATTTTGTGATTCTGGATTGTGAGGTCGATTTTGAGGTGCCTATTATTCTTGGGAGGCCATTCCTTGCTACGGGTAGAGCCTTGGTTGATATGGAGAAAGGGCAAATGAAATTTTGGTTGAATAATGAAGAAGTGACTTTCAACATTTGTAGGTCCATGAGACAGAGTGGTGAGCTCCAATCGGTATCTACCATATCTTACAGGGTTGAAAAGTCATCTGAGGTACAAATAGAAGAGCGTCTGGGTGTAGAAGCACTAGCGACAGTGATCATGAATTTTGATAGTGATTGCATTGAAGAGTATGGATCATTGGTTGCGGCACTTGATCGAGGTGATGTTCGATTTAAACCAAAGAAGTTGGAGTTAGATATGAAGCATCGCGAGTTTCCATCCGCGAAAAAATCTATAGTGGAGGCTCCAAAAGTAGAACTTAAAGCTCTACCACCTCATCTGAGGTATGCATTTTTGGGAAAAGGTGACACTTTGCCGATAATTATTGCATCAGATTTGAATGTGCATCAAGTTGAGAGTTTGGTGGAGGTGTTAAAAAAGTTCAAAAGAGCTATTGGGTGGACTATTACGGATATTATTGGGATCCCTCCCGGGATTTGTTCACATAAAATCCAACTCATGCCCGATAATAAGCCAAGTATTGAGCACCAGAGACGTTTAAATCCACCTATGCAAGAGGTGGTGAAGAAGGAAATTATTAAGTGGTTGGATGCTGGAGTGATATATCCAATCGCCGATAGTAGTTGGGTATGCCCTGTTCAGTGTGTACCTAAGAAAGGGGGAATGACTGTGGTCCCCAATGAGAAAAATGAGCTTGTCCCGATGAGACCGGTGACTGGATAGAGGGTGTGTATGGATTACCGGAAATTAAATGCATGGACCGAAAATGACCATTTTCCTATGCCCTTCATGGATCAGATGTTGGATAGACTTGCAGGAAAGGGGTGGTACTGTTTTCTTGATGGTTATTCAGGTTATAATCAGATTTCTATTGCACCAGAAAATCAAGACAAAACCACCTTTACTTGTCCTTATGGGACCTTCGCGTTCAAGAGAATGCCGTTTGGGTTATGTAATGCACCGGCCACGTTTCAGAGATGTATGATGTCGATATTCTCCGATATGGTGGAGGACACTATTGAGGTGTTTATGGATGATTTATTAGTGGTTGGTGACTCCTTTGAGTGGTGTTTGAGTCATTTGTCCAAGGTTCGTAAGAGGTGTGAAGATTGCAATCTTGTGCTAAATTGGGAAAAATGTCACTTCATGGTGAAAGAAGGTATTGTATTGGGTCATCGCATTTCAGAGAAGGGTATAGAGGTTGATCGAGCTAAAGTTGAGGTGATAGAGAGACTTCCTCCACCCATCTCTATAAAAGGTGTGAGAAGTTTTCTTGGGCATGCAGGCTTTTACCGGAGGTTCATCAAGGATTTTTCAAAGATTGCACATCCTTTGTGCAAGTTGCTTGAGAAAGAGTGTAAGTTTTATTTTGATGAATTCTGTCTTAAGGCATTTGGTGAGTTGAAGGAAAAGTTGGTGTCTGCACCTATCATCATTTCTCCGGATTGGAGCAAGCCATTTGAGGTGATGTGTGATGCGAGTAGGGTTGCTCTCGGTGTGGTATTGGGAAAAGAAGGGACAAAATCCTTCATCCCATTTACTATGCTAGTAAAGCCCTGAATGAAGCCCAAAAGAACTACACCGTGACTGAACAAGAGCTCCTTGCAGTAGTCTTTGCTTTCGAGAAATTTTGCTCCTATTTGCTTGGCACAAGGGTTATAGTGCATACTGGTCATTCTGCTTTGAGATATTTGATGGAAAAGAAGGATGCTAAACCGAGGTTGATTCATTGGGTATTACTAATGCAAGAATTTGACTTTGAGGTGAAAGATAGAAAAGGGACCGAAAATTAAATTACTGATCACTTGTCCCGATTAGAAGATGAAGCAATGAGGGAGTTAGGTGAAAAGGCTGAAATTGATGATACTTTCCCTGATGAGCATGTACTGGCTGCCTCCTAAGACTTAATTCCATGGTTCACAGATTTTGCGAATTATCTGGCTAGTGATATCGTCCCACCGGACTTGTCCTTTCATCAAAGGAAAAAGTTCATGCATGATGTGAAAAAGTTCTTTTGGGATGAGCCATACTTATATAGGAGTTGTGCCGATGGGATTATTCGGCGTTGTGTGCCGGAAGTTGAGATGTTGAGTGTTTTGGAGGCATGCCATTCTTCGCCTGTAGGTGGGCATCATAGTGGTATCCGGACTGCTCACAAGATCTTGCAATGTGGCTACTATTGGCCAACCATCCACCAAGATGCTCATGAGTTCGCCAAGGCATGTGATAGATGCCAAAGAGATGGTGGCATTTCGAGAAAGCAAGAGCTTCCGTTAAATCCCATTCTTGTGATTGAATTGTTTGATGTATGGGGCATTGACTTTATGGGCCCTTTTGTGAGTTCTCATGGGATGAAGTACATTCTTGTGGCAGTTGATTATGTTTCAAAATGGGTAGAAGCTATCGCACTTGCGAATAATGAAGGGAAGAGTGTCACCGCGTTCTTGAAAAAGAACATATTTTCTAGATTTGGCACCCCAAGGGCTATTATTAGTGATGCGGGATCCCACTTTTGCAACAAGCTGTTTAAGGGATTATTGGAAAAATATGGGGTCCTCCATAATGTGGCCACTCCTTACCATCCTCAAACTAGTGGGCAAGTTGAGGTGTCAAACAGGGAGATTAGGCAGATTTTGGCAAAAACGGTGAATGCTAGTAGAACGGATTGGTCAAGGAGGCTTGATGATGCTCTTTGGTCCTACCGGACAACATACAAGACTCCCATTGGTATGTCCCATACCAATTTGTATATGGGAAGGCTTGTCACTTACCGGTTGAATTAGAGCACAAGGCCATGTGGGCAATGAAGAAGTTGAAAATGGATTGGAATGAGGCTGTGGAACAGAGGTTAAACGGGTTGAATGAGCTTGATGAATTTCGCTTGAAGGCATATGAAAGTTCAGCCCTCTACAAAGAAAAGATGAATAAGTACCATGACCAAAAGATTGAGAAGCGCGATTTTTTGGTTGGGGATTTGGTGTTTTTGTTCAATTCTAGGTTGCACTTGTTTCCAGGCAAACTCAAGTCCAAATGGACTGGTCCCTATTTGATCACCCAACTATTCCCTCATGGTGCGGTTGAGTTGGAGAACAAGGAGGGTGTAAGGTTCAAAGTGAATGAGCAGCGAATCAAAATCTATCTAGGGCATGCTGAAACGGCGAATGAAGTGATCGAGGCATACCATCTTGATGAAGTCTGAGTGATCAAGAGTCCTCCGTTGTGCCGCAACGTTAAATCAAGAACTGATTGGGAGGCAATCCAATATGTATCCTCTAGCCAACTATAGGTTTTTCGTGATTTTCTAGGCATAGTTCCATTATTTTTGCTTTTATTACTTATGTCACGTCTGACTGTTCTTTTATTTTTCCTTTAGAAGTGTTGGCTAGAGCGTAGAGTAGGGTCCGTGTCCAAAAAAAGTGTCTAGAAAACACAAAAAGATTAGCTTAATGGGTGTTAAATGTTCAGGGATCAAATCACCAGAATCTGCAGAATATTGGTCTGGTGCAACCATCGACGGACCAATAGACGGGCCATCGGTAGGATCCGTCGTGCCCAGGTATGTTTTTGAAATTTTTCTAAGTTAGGTCACTGTCGACGGAGGGGTCGAGGGACCGTCGATCGACTTACGGTCCGTCGATGGGGAATCGTCGATCTCTCATCATCCAACCCGACCCGATCCGTCCGACTACATATTAAAAGTTTTTAAACTTTTCAGTTACCCACCTCTTCACATACCCCCCATAACCGTTTCCCTCCCTATTTCCTTTCATTTTTCTCCCACTTCCTCACCCATTAACTCCCATTCCATCATCAGATTCCCCCACTTCCCCCACTTCCATAAACTCCATTCTCTCCCCAAATCTTCCTTCTTCTTCAGTCTCCTTGCTGGTCGGTGTTCGTGGTTGGTGTTGCTGCTGTTAAACTACAAATTTTCATACTCCTTTTTTCCTCCACTATAGTTTCCAGGTATGTTCTTCTGATCTGCTAGATTAACTATCGTTAATTTTCATGTTAACTTGATGTCTTACCTTGTGGGTCTTGAATTTGGGACCTCTTTGCATGCTAAAAACTTACACCTGAAGTCCTAAGTCCCTTAGAACACTGAAATTGAAAGGGATGGGGGTGTCTTGTTAAAAGATGTGTTGTGTTTGCATGTTGTGTTTTTGACCTAGGGTTTTGATAGGCTGTAGAGTCGAATGTTCAAACTATGAAAATTCATACCCTAGGAATGATAAAATGCTGGGTTAAATGTTAGGGACACTTAAGGTTACCAAGGATGCTCTAAATTAGTACGTGGGGGAACCAAAATGGCTGCAAAATTCTATCCCTGAAAGACAGAACGAGACCCCGTCGACAGACCATCGGTCCCTTGACGGACCGTCGTTGGGGTCCGTCAACCCCAACATCCCTTGTTTAGTCTAAGTATCCGTCGACGGATCCCACTGATGGACCGTTGTCCCTTCGACAGTCCGTCCTGGACAACCATCGACGCTGTCAGAACCTTTGTTTCTGATTTTCCAAAAATATATTTTAAGTGTTCGTTGACGGACCCCACTGACGGACCGTCGTCCCTTCGACGGTCCATCCTGCACAACCGTCGACACTGTCAAAACCTTTGTTTCTGATGTTCTAACAAAATATCCTAAGTGTCTGTCGACAGACCCCACTGACGGACCGTCGTCCCTTCGACGGTCTATCCTACACAACCGTCAACACTTTCAGAACCTTTGGTTCTGATGTTCTAAAAAATATTCTAAGTGTCCATCGACGGAACCCACTGACGGACTGCACAACTGTCAACACTATCAGAACCTTTGTTTCTGATGTTTTAAAAACAAAATAGTCTAAGTGTCCCTCGACGGACCTCCATGACGGACCGTCATCTCTTCGACGGACCTCCATGATGGACCGTCGTCTCTTCGATGGACCGTCGATGGGTCCGTCAGGCAGTGCTGCACTTCTGCACTGCCATTCCATTCTGTGTTTTACTCTTGTGTTTGATGCTTTTGAATGTGTTACAGGCTTGTAGTGGTACTAATAACTTCTCTTTGCAGGTACATATGGCACCCAAACAAGACCGTGTCTACTCGAGAGGGCGTTCTAAGTCTGTCGCCCCGTCAAACCGAATGATCATAGGCTCAGACGATGAGCGTGACCCGGAGTACGTGCCACCAGGAACCCTCACTCCTGCCCGTGCTGCCCGCATCACCAGAGCCATGCCCATGAAGGTGGAGCCCGGCGAAGTCACTGCCTCCCACTCTGATGAGGAGTGCATACTGACCGGCACCCCTTTTAGGTCGGCTGCACATTCTGAGGGAGCGTCTGGCTCCGAGGAGCCTTCTGGTTTTGAGGAAGCGTCAGGCTCTGTGGAGGCTTCCAGGTCTTAGGAGGAGCCTGCCACGTGTGATGAGGTTGATAGTGCTGATTCTACTCTAGCACCGCAGACTGTCGTCCCCACTTCGGTTGCTGATCAGCCCAACCGGTGGTGTGTCGAGGGTCAATATCAGGTATATGCTGATGCCAAAGTGCCCAATGACAAGGGGGTCATGACCCGGACCTTGACACCCGAGAGGCGGGTTCGCACTGGGAGTCTTCCCAGTATGCCGGCCATCCATGCTATATTCACCAGACATCGGCTGGAGTGGACGGCTCGGAATATGGGCCGCTATAGCAAAGAAATGGTGCGAGAGTTCTACGCCTCCTATGTGGCGACTCTCCGGTCTTAGTTGGACAGGCGGGCCAACCCAGCCAAACATGCACCTCTAGAGTACGTCCGAGTCCGCGGTAAGCGGGTTGATATTTCTCTGCAGGCCATTCGCAGGTTTCTCTATGGCGCGGACGTTGATGCCACCAGGACCCCCCTCACCACTGAGTTTGAATATAGGTGGAAGTTGATCAAGGATGGACGGTTCCAGCGTGAGCCAGATGTGAGAGAGACCACCAAGTGGTGGATAGCACAGAACCTCTCTATGGATGGTGAGTCTGCTAATTGGGTGCTGGAGCCAAAGGGGAGCATCAAGAAGTCCAACCTCACCTTCCCAGCCAAATTCTTATGGCTACTGGTCTGACAATGCCTTTCTCCCACTGCTGCAGATAACATTGTCACTTGGGATCGTGCAGTGCTGATGGCTGCCATGGTTGCGGGGTTTGAGGTGGACTTCGCGTGGCTGTTGTAGGCGGTGATGCATGAGAGGGCCTTTAAGGCCACTACTACTTACCCCTTCCCTTGCATGGTCTTTGAGTTGTGCAGGTCTGCAGGTGTGCCCGTATGGCACATTGATGTGATCAAGGCCCCGCCCGGCACAGTGGATATAGGCCTCATTCGGGATGACGCAAATGAGTTGGCTCCCCACAGAGGGCCCCATCCAGAGGTGCAGCCGCTCGGTGAGAACCTGGCGTCCACGGTAGAGCAAGCCCAAGCGGCTAATCCGGCTACATCTGAGCCTACCGACACCACCCCGGTTGAGTCTATCCCGGGTGCTAGCACCGCTCCGAGCTCCTCGCGCTCGACTCTCTCTGCTATACTGGTCCCGCTTGCTAGGGTCCAGAAATTAGAGGCCCAAATGGCCACACTTCTGCATCACATCCAGCCTTGGATGCAGAAGTCCATTACTGAGGCGGAGGAGTGGATAGAGAGGAAGATGGCCCAGCATACTGAGCGGCAGATCATGGAGTTCCACCAGCGCTTGGATGCATTGGAGTTGCGGGTTCTCGCCCGGTCAGCCCCTACAGTGGATTTGACGACTCTCTAGGCTGCTGTGGAGAGTCTGAGAGCAGACTTGGATACCATACTGGAGGCTCGCGTGCCTGAGTCTGAGGCCCCTTCTGCAGAGCCTGTTGAGGACACGGTGTTGACTGCCCTGTTCTCCACCACTACTGTGCCACTGCCTCCCCCACAAGATCGTGCCAAGAGGCACCGAGTTAGAGATGAGGATGAGTCTTGGTCACGGAAGAAAGAGCGCACTGAGTTGGAGGCCGCGAGGAGAGCCTCGCTGATTGATGAGAAGGCCCGCCAGTTGAGGGTTCTAGAAGTGGCTGCTGGGGCGTCTAGCTCCAGAATTGTTGAGGCTGAGAGGAGCACTACTGATGGTGCTGTTATTGCTGAGGACACCACTGATGGTGTCCGTACTACAGAGGGAGCGGTTTTCGAGAAATCGGACCCGCCAGCATATTGATCGTCGGCGCTTTGCGCCTCAGGTTTGCTTCACCTACTACCCCATTTTATATACTTTAATGCATTGGGGACAATGGCATGTCTTTTTGTTGGGGGTGGGGTAAATGGAAAGTGAGTGCTAGGGTGAAGTCTGAGTAGCCCAACTCACGATCCTCTCTTGGGATTTTCTTGCCTGTGTTCTTTTTCCCCAAGAGACTAGTTATTTTATTGTTGAATCGGCATGTTGGTATCTTTTGTACATAGTATAGAAATGAAATCTGAAGCGTGATGGCTAAATAAAGTGATATCCTGATTTAAAGAAAATGCTTGCATGATTAGGCATAGTTAATGATGAATATGTGGCTCTAAGCATGACATAGAGATACACCCCTGCATGAACCTTAATCTTAAGCTCGAACTAAGTGTCTGATAATCTAGTAGGGTAATGATGTGTTAAGTGAGTGTGAGAAAGTTGAATAGACCACCGTTGGTACTGATCTAGAACTTCCCCGGTTAGTCCTGCTAAAAGTAATCTATAATAGATAATTAGGAAAGGATCATAGGCCCTTGTTCAAAATAGTCAATTTTTATCCTAGATAAAAGAAAACCGAATGAAATTAATCCCTTCTTGATACAAATGATTTGAGCTTAAAATGAACCTTTCTTTCCTACCCCAACTTATCTTCTGAGAACAATGTGTTGGCCCTGGTCTCTCCTTGGACATGTGCACCTCAGCTTACGCCAAAAGTAGAAGTCGAGGGTGGCTAATGCAGAAAACAACCTTGTCGTGGCCCTGACCCAACCTTGGGTATTGTGTACCTTGACTCATGGCAAAGCCATGAGTTGAAGGTGGCTATTATGAGGAATGCTCTGGAAAGTGGGGTTGAAAGAATAAAGAGAGAGGTGACTCAAGCAAAGCTGAAATCAAGTGAAAAATTGCAAAATTTGAAAGTAAAAAAAAAAATAAATAAATAAAAGAAGAGTTACTTACACAAAAGGAGAAAAGCAAGGCAAAAGAATATAAGAAAATCAAGAATAGGGCGGAACAAACGACGAAAAGGTAGGACGCTTAGCCTTTATGACAAGGAGGGCAACAAGTCACTAAAATGTATCCAAATGTACCCTACCTGACCCTGAGCCTACGTTACAAGCTAATAAAGTCCTATCGTGATCCTAAGAGTCTAATATGTTGAACTTAAAGCAGTGAAATAAGGGCAAGCCTATGGCAAAAAGTATAAATGAGGTGTGAAGTTGTTCTGAGAGAAAGTGTTGAAAAAAATAATCCTTATACTAAAACTGAAATCATTGTGTGAAAAATGAGGATATTGTTTTGACGTGAGGACACTAGTTGCAATACCGGACAATTGGTACCTTGGTGAGAGATCAAAGAGGATAGGTGTCGGTGTATGGTGAGTCTGTGTCATGGTCTGATCCACATGAGCAAGCCTAATAGTGATAACATGCATAAACATAATGAAAATAATTGGGATTGATAGCCAGATGATTGTGAAAGATAAAATAAGGATACTCTTGTACAAAGGGTTTGTGGTGAGTCATAGTGCATTGCTTGAGGACAAACAACGAATTTAAGTTGGGGGTGTTGATGTACCGTGGTTTTACGGCACTTTTTATTGTTTGAATTTGGAAAGGACTTGATTAAAATAGAATTAATCATAGATTAAAGTTAAGTCTAAACCATTTTCCTCGTGGAATCGACCCCAACCTAACATTTGGGTTCTTTACTTGATACGACCGCTTATACTTCTTTAGGGAAGTGTAATTTGAGCGTATCAGTACCCACTTCACTTCTCCATTTCACAAATATTTCCAAAAGGGCCTTGGTACTCGTGTTAAGTGATGTGCCGTGATTTGATGGAATATCTAATGCATTTCACTAAAGAGTTGTGTGTGTCTAAAGCCTTTTTGTAGTGATTTTAACAAGTTATGTGTTTTGTTTTTCCAGTAAAGATGTTCAGGTGGCAAGAAAAGAAAGAAACTGAAAAATAGTGCAGAACCAGACTATGGATGCAATTGACGGTCCTCGTTCAATCAACGGACCGTAGGTGTGGTCGTAGATGAGTAGATCAGGATGTTGATGGAAAATCAGGGAAGTCTGACTAAGTGTGGAACCATGAGAGGCAATGACGGTCCATCGATTGATCGATGGACCGTACTGGTGAACCATCCTTTGGTTTGGAGAACGTTCCAGTACCTCATTTTGGGAAAATTCTATGTATGGAGCTACGGAGGAGCATCGACGGGCCGTAGGTGGATCGACGTACCATGATGTTGGTCCGTCGTTTGATTTAGAGAGGGTGCCATCCGAGTGGGGAAAAATATTCTAAGTCCTGAATAACAAAGGCATTCTCAATCGAGGGTCCGTCAGTTGGTTCGTCGATTCATGCCGCGTCCCTGAATAAAACTTTCCTTATTTAAATTACTTTTTATTTAGGACTATATTTTCTATATATAGGGTATTAAAACCTCGTTTTTGGGGTTAGATACTATTACTTTTGTTCTACTTTGTGTTTTGGAGATTGGTTGTTGCAACTTTGGCAATGAATTAATTTCTGGATTCGGTTTGAAGATTTTCTTGCAATTTCAAGTTGGATTTCTGGGTTTATTCTTCTTGTTAAGTAAGTTCATGATTTCTTCATCTAAAAATATGAATTGTTATCTTGTTAACATGGGTAACTAAATCCACAACTAGGGTTGTGGGAACCATGGGTAATTAACAAAGTAATCCTAGTAATCAAGCAATTCTCAAACAGTGTTGTTGCATGCATTGATAACTCTTTTGCTTAGAAGTCCTTTAACGAGTGCATGCATTAGAACTCGTCTTGGTGCTACTTGCCGGACCAAGGTGGTAGTAATAGGAAAAGAATTATCAACATAGATTTAGTGTGATACTATCTAATAGGCTAGTGTCGATTGGTGCAAAGTAATAAGACATACATCGATTATGATGTCTAATATGAGGTAACGATAAGGCTTAGTAAATTATACACACGTAGCAGGATGAAGGTGTGGGGTGAAATTCTCTAGATGCTGGACCAAGTATTTAGAGATACCTAACTTATCACTTTGCATGTAAAACACTAGGAAAGAATTGCTATTGCTGGGAATACGTCGTTATGAACCTGTGGGGAACACATAAGCCCTAGTTAATCTCTTATCTTGATAAAACCAACGTTTACTTTTGTTCAACTGCTAATTACACTGTTAAAGGAATCTGTTTCACAAACCCCCCTCCCCCCTTACTTACTTGCTTTGGAAAGACATTGACTAAATAGATACAATCGTGAATTAAAGTTAAATCTAAACCATTTTCATTGTGGGATCGACTCCAACTTACTAGTTGGGTTCTCTACTTGATAACGATCGCTTACGCTTCTTTAGGGAGATTTAATTTGAGCGTATCAAATTTTTACGTCGTTGCCGGGGCACCTGGCTTTTAGATTAATTTTAATTAGATTATTGAAATTTAGTTAACTATTTCCTGATTTTACTCTTTCTTTTTGTTTATGTTTCTCTCAGGTCTAGATCTAGTGTATGCCAAGTACATGGAGCCAAGGTGAACCACTCACTCCATACGATCTAGAACTAAATCAAACTCTGAGAAGGATGGTCAACCAAAGGGTCCCACTTAACCCTAACAGAGTGAATCTAAGTGATGGAGCAGACCAACAACCTCCATTAGAAGTTGAGGCACGCAACCAGGCACACATTGAGAATCAACTAGGTGATGCCTTGAGGGTGCAACCTCCAACTGCCCCACGACTTCAGGATAACTATAGGGACAACATGAACATTGCAGACTCCGATGGGCCTCTTGTCCAAACCCCTCTTCCCTCGGGGCATACATTCATTGTAGCTTGATGCAGCTGCTCAGCGCGAGGGGCTTGTTTGCGGGACTATCATCAGAAGACCCACATGCCCATATAGCCAAACTGAGATCTGTGTGCAAAAGTTGTGTTGGTAGACAAGACTTGGATATGATCATCATCAGTTTGTGAGTGTTTCCTTTATCACTGGCAGGAGATGCCGCAATGTGGTTCACTGATATTCCCAACAACTCTATCTATACTTGGGATCAGTTGAAAAATGTGTTCCTAGCGAGGTAATATCCAGTGTTCAAGAATCTTAACCACAAGGATAAGGTGAACAACTTTGTGGCATTACCAGGAGATTCTGTGAGTAGCTCTTGGGACAGATTTACTGTGTTCGTGAGAGGCGTCCCAAACCACCACATTAATGATGAGTCATTGAAAGAATACTTCTACAGAGGTCAAGATGATAATAACATAGCAGTGCTCAATACTATTGCGGGTGGCTCCTATGGGAAATGTGCATATGCTGAGATTGCAGAGAAGTTGGAGAAGATATCTCGCAACAATAAATCTTAGAGCACAAGAAAGTCGGACACCAACTCAAATGCAGATAAGATTCGTGAAGATATGGAACAAATGAGAACTGAGTTAGGGTTGATCTTGAAAGCATGTGAGTGGAGGCGCAGAGAAAGTGAACACGACAAATTATTTGTCTAAACAACCACCTCCAGTAGATGAGTACTACTATGAAGAGGATACATATGCAGTTAATGATCAGACGGGTTTTTTTTGACCAAGTTCCCTAGGTTCCAATCAGTATAATTGGCGCCAAGGTCAAGGAAACCAAGGTCAGAAATATGGTAATTACAACTGAGAGGGTCAATATGCCCGAGATGGGAACTACAATTGCAAAAAAAACTTCAACCGAAACAACCATGGTAATAGGAATGAACGAGGTGTGCCATATGTTCCACCTAAAAATAGGGAAGTTGCACCTAGGGACGGTGGAGGTAGTATGGCGGGATGAGGATATGCTGCAAAAGATGTTGAGGAGGATCGAGGCGACTGATGAGAATGTCAAGGAGATTAGAACAGACCTATCTGGCATTGGGCAGAAGGTGGATGCACATGCGGTCTCGATAAAGCATCTTGAGCTACAAATGAATCAGTTCTCTGCCACTGTGAACCCACCCAACTTGGCAATCTTCCAAGCAACACTATCCAGAACCCAAAGAATGATGAACATTGCATGGCAGTCACTACTCGAGGAGGTAAGCAGACTATTGACCCACCTATTCTGTCTGAAGTGCAAGATGATATGATGAAGGAAGATGATGTACCAAAAGATAGTGGAGAGTTGGTGGATGCAACAACGAAAGAAGCAGAGTTATCCCAAAAAGTGGTCCCCATTCCTAGACCTCCACCACCATTCCCACAAAGATTAGTGAAGAAAACAAAAGATGGTAAATACCAGGGATTTATCACTATGTTGAAACAATTTTCCATTAATGTCCCGTTGATAGAAGCATTGGAACAAGTGCCTGATTAAGATAAGTTTATGAAGGATATGGTGACAAAGAAGAGGTTGGTGAGTTTTGAGGATGATGACAGAATCCAACATTGTAGTGCTATTTCTACAAGGTCTCATGTGCATAAAAAAGAGGATCCGGGTGCTTTCACTATTCCGTGTACGATAGGGCTACTACACTTTGGTAAGGTGTTGTGTGATCTTAGAGCGAGCAGAAATCTCATGCCACTGTCCATTTATAACAAGTTGGGTTTGGGAGACCGAAATCCTACTATGATACGGTTACTGATGGCCAATCGAACTGTGAAGAGGCCCATAGGTATACTCCATGATGTTCTTATGAAAGTGGAGTTGTTTATCTTTCCGACCGATTTTGCGATTCTTGACTGTGAGGTTGCCTTTGAGGTCCCCATCATCCTAGGAAGACTATTCCTTGCCACTAGGCGTGCACTAGTTGATATGGAAAAGGGGCAGATGAAGTTTAGGTTGAACAATGTAGAAGCAACTTTTAACATTTTTAGGTCCATGAAGCAGAGTGGTGATATCCAAACGGTATCTTCTATATCCTACAAAGTTGAGAGTATATCCGAGGTGCAAATCGAAGAGCGACTAGATGTTGAGGCACTACCAGCGGTCATCATGAATTTCGACAGTGATGGTATTGAAGAGTATGATTCTTTGGTGGCTGCACTTGGACGAAAAAAATGTCAAAGCCAAGGATATTGGAGTTGGATAACAAGCATCGAGGGTCTCCACCTGCGAGACCATCCATTGTGGAGGCCCCAAAATTAGAGCTTAAAGCTCTACCACCTCATCTGAGGTATGTGTTCTTGGGTATATATGACACTTTTTCGATAATAATTGTATCAGAGTTGAATGGGCAACAAGTAGATTGCTTAGTGGCGTTACTGAAGAGGTTCAAGTGAGCCATTGGTTGGACTATTGCGGATATTTTTGGGATCCCTCTTGGTATTTGTTCCCACAAAATCCAACTCATGCCAGATCACAAGCCGAGCATTGAGCACCAAATAAGGTTGAATCCCCCTATGCAAGAAGTAGTGAAAATAGAGATCATCAAGTGGTTGGATGTTGGAGTCATTTATCCTATTGCGGACAATAGTTGGGTCTGTCCTATTTAGTGTGTGCCTAAAAAGGGTGTGATGTCTGTGGTACCTAATAAAAGGAATGAGCTTGTTCCGATGAGTCCAGTGACCGGTTGGAGAGTTTGCATAGCCTATCAAAAGTTGAATGCTTGAACTGAGAAGGACCATTTCCCAATGCCCTTTATGGATCAAATGTTAAATAGACTTGTAGGCAAGTTTGGTATTTCTTTCTTGATGGCTATTCGGGCTACAATCAGATCTCTATCGCTCCGGAAGATCAAGAAAAGACCACCTTCACTTGTCCCTATGGGACTTTTGCATTTAAAAGGATGCCGTTTGGGTTATGTAATGCATCGACTACCTTCCAGCGCTGTATGATGTCAAGATTTTCTGATATGGTGGAGGAAACTATTAAGGTATTCATGGATGATTTTTATGTAGTGGGTGACTCCTTTGATCGGTGTTTGAGTAATTTGGCTGAGGTGCTCAAGAGATGTGAGGATTGTAACTTGGTGCTAAATTGGGAGAAATGTCACTTTATGGTAAAAAAGGTATAAGGTTGATCCATCTCATCTCAGAGAAGGGGATAGAGGTTGATCGATCCAAAGTGGAGGTGATAGAGAAGCTTCCTCCACCAATCTCTGTCAAGGGTGTGAGAAGTTTTCTTAGGCATGCTGGCTTTTATCGGAGGTTCAGTAAGGATTTTTCAAAAATTGCACATCCTTTGTGCAAATTACTCGAGAAGGAATGTAAGTTCTATTTCGATGAATCATGTCTGAAAGCATTTAGAGAGATGAAAGAGAAGTTGGTGTCTGCGCCCATTATTATTTCACCAGATTGGAGTGATCCATTTGAGGTGATGTGTGATGCGAGTGGGGTTGCACTTGGTGTGGTATTGGGAAAATAAGGGATAAAATCCTTTACCACATCTAGTATGCAAGCAAAGCCCTGAATGAAGACCAAAAGAACTACACGACAACTGAATAGGAACTTCTTGCGGTGGTATTTGCATTCGAGAAATTTCTCTCCTATTTGCTTGGTACGAGGGTCATAGTGCATACCGAGCATTCTGCATTGAGGTACTTTGTAACGACCCAAAGTACACCCTATTCGTTACCGGTGTCCTCGTCCTCATCCTCGAAGAGGACTAAGACAATCCCTTAGCATACATCATAACACATCATAGGTCAAAAATGCGGAATAATTTAAAACTTTACCTAGTGAAGTGTACTTAGACTTCTCGCATATTATATATGAAGTTTACATAGACTCCTCGCATACGAAGTTTACATAGAATTCTCTTTTAGCATAACAGATCATATAAGAGTCTAAAGTCTCATCTCACATATAAACCATCTACAAGAGTACAAATGTTTGGACATAGCCAATACAAAACAATACGCCATTATAGGCTTACAATAATTGTCTCAATGATAAAAGAAAGAATGAATGTCTCTAAACAAAAGCAACATCATAGCTATATTGGAACATGGAAACATCCCCAAACATGAGGACTCACCAATGACTTGGGGAAATATCCAAGTATTCCTTGCAATCGACCACAAACTTCTCAACGACTCGAACCTAAAATGTTTGGGAAAAAGGAAAGAAATATGGGTTAGTACATCACACGTACTAAGTATGGCTTCTATGCACAAAAATAATCAATGCATGCGAAAAAGACATAGTCAAAATCATGCTTTCTATCAACTTAACTCAGCATGCACATATAATAAGCCTAGTAAGTAAATTCAACATAATATCAACCCAATATGTAGACCACCTAAGCAATACTAGTGCAATGCCAAAGATAGAGACCCATAACCTTATGCAAAACTAAGTATCACATCAAGCAACCCACATCATACTTACAACATATTCTCATTATTCATCATGACATGCTTAATAAATCAATACTACTCATAGATTATCAACATAATCATAATCATAATCATAATCATAAAATAACACTACTAGGACAATCCCTTAGGACCCTACAAGTGCAATGTGCAAGGAAAGTCCCATACCCTTCCTTACACCATGTAGAAACCTTCAAGACTAATCTAATAAGAGTTCACATACTTAGCTTGTTCATTTACATTTTACATTAGAGAAAGAAGTGCAATAACCGACATGATACCATGTGAGCTACATGGAATCCGGTGTTCTACTCCCATACCGAAAAGAGAGGGTTAACACTTGCCTAAGGTGTAACCATTCGTACATAGCTATCTAGGTGGATCGACTAAGCTAGAGTCCTATGTGGGCACATAGTTAAGGGTCAAGGAGATTGTTCCGAGAGACCTTGACTTGCTAAACGTGGAGGTTCCATCTCGTGGGACAACACATATCTAGGGAATCCGGACTTACTAAACGTGAATAAACCCATGTGGGAGGCCGAACTTACTAAACATGAGACCTCCATCTCATTTACATGCCCTTTTGGTGCTAAGAAATTATTCCCTTTAGTAATCATCTTATTTCATCATTACAAGATCACATTAGTCTCTTCTAGACCTCTCTATAAACATCTTATCATATCTCGCTCATAGGTCATCACAAGTGAGAACAATCCTTTCAGTTTAGACACCACTTCATAAGTGAGTAAACCATTCACTTAACACTTTATTATAATCATGAGAAACTACTTTCAATTATATAATAATCGTATCATAACATGCATACATAATTCATGTCTAATTCAATGTCTTAGGGTTAAGGATGAGGAATACCTAGCATCAAGATCACAACCACACATTAGACATAGCAACATTACTATCTAAGTAACTCATAATTCACAATTGAATCCAAGGAGAACCCATCAACATACCTCTTTGCCCCTTTCAAGAACCTTCATACTTCTATTACCAATAATACATAACCAATTACATTAACAAGGTAATTCAAGAAGCAATTACATAATACCAACAATGTAGTCAATCTACATGTTCATATTCTTCACAACTCACCATATCAATTCAAGGTTTTCATGAAATTGGGGAAAAGACATGGGTCTATGGAAAAATTATAGGAAATCATCAATTAACCATCAATACATACTTAAACAACAATAACTCATCATAATTCAACACAATTAATTCACAATTTCGTTTTTCAAAGAAGACCTATGTGAGTAGAAAAACCCTAGTTTTGGGGGATTTAGAAATCATCTTTTGGAGGGACCTCTTGAGAAAAGAATCCCTTGAGTGAAAGAATGCATACCTTAAAGATGAATGCCCACGAAATTTGAGTAGAACCTTGAAGTATTTGGTCTTCTTCTTCAACCTTTAAAGCTTCTTCAATGGAGGATGAATAGAGAGAGAAAGTAGAGAGAGGTGAGAACTTTTGAGTTTGATTTGGGGATTTGGTATTTGTTGGAAATTGTGATGAAAAACTGATTTAAAATCAATATATAACCCTCCCCTAAAATACACAAAAGACCTCTCACTTAAATTGACCTTTTAATGAAGTCAAACTCGAGTTTAAATTTCAGATTTTTTCGTCGGGAAACAAGTCCGCGTCGCGGAGCTGTTCCCGCATGATTTTCGAATTTTTTTTGAAACAGTAGAGTTCACGATGTGCCCACATTGCAGACCAAACTTTTGTCCTTGGGTGTTCCAAGTCTGCGACGCGGACTGGCTCCCTCCAAGTGCAAAAGCTTGCTGCCTCTTGGTAGCTTGCTTGGTCCAACATGGGGTCCCTTCGTGGACCCCTCCGGCAATCCTTGTGGGGTGGGACCTGGACGTTTTGACCCTATATACTTCATTCTACCTATTTAAAGTATTTTTACAAGTTTTAGACTTCATATGACACTTCTAAGACTTCGCAAGATCCATAGACATTTACTAGTTCAACTTGCACTAGTTCCCGGACGTCAAGGTCGTTTTCTTAGAGTTTAGTTCTAATACCACCTAATCAAGTTTACTAATGTAATTTTAGGTCTAAAACATCATTATTACACATATGGGTATCTAGTATAGGTCATGGAAATTACAGGGTGTTACAAGGAGTAGACTCAAGACTAGCTTTCCAACAACAAACAATATCATAACGAGTCACAACTCATAGGAGGAAATATCAACTCCTTTCAACATCTAAACATAACATCAACAACATATAGGATCTTACTCCACATTTCATAATACATAAGGCTTATCATTTTCATCACATAAGGAGGAACTACCTTCTCTGTATTAACATATTCTCAATATGAACAACTTCAAAGAGTTGACATGCAAGTTTCTTATCAAAACAACACTAAACATGTTCAACACAACTTTCATGAAAGCAATATAACACTCTACATATTTAAGTGCAAACTAGCCATAAGAAGCATACTTATGAAAACTCAATTTAGGCATGAATTTCTACAAAAGGATGCACATATTAGAGAACATGGTAAGTTCAACATTATTCATAGAACTCATTTAAGAGAAAAATACTAACCTTAAATTAGGAGGAAAAAGGTAAGGGTAGCGGGACTTCATGTCGGCCTCGGCATCCCATTTTGCACCCTCGGCAAGGTGGTTCCTCCATAGAACTTTTACGGAGGAAACCTCTTTATTCCTCAATTTCTTAACTTGACGGTACAAGATCTCAACCGGGAACTCTTCATAAGAAAGGTCCTCTTTTACCCCTAAACCTTCTAGAGGGAGAATCAACACCGGATCACCTATACACTTCTTGAGCATAGACACATAGAACACCAGACGAACTGAGGCCGATTCAATTGGCAACTCTAACTCATATGCCACTTCCCCTACTCTTTTCAAAATCTCATAAGGGACCTCATAACGGGGACTAAGTTTCCCTTTCTTTCCAAACCTCATCCCCCCTTTCATGGATGAAATTTTCAAATTGATCCAATCTCCTACTTCGAATTCAAGATCCCTCTTTCTATTGTCGGCATAATATTTTTGCCGAATATAAGCCATTTTCAACCTCTCTTTTATGATTCGAACCTTCTCCATGGCCTCATACACTATCTCGGTGCCAAGAAGAGAAAACTCACCCACTTCAAATCATCCAATCGGGGACCGGCACCTCCTACCATAAAGTGCTTCAAAAGGTGCCATACCAATACTCGCATCGTAGATATTGTTGTAGGAGAACTCTATCAAAGTCAGATGATCATCATAATTACCTTTGAAATCAATCACACAAGACCTCAACATGTCTTCTAGAGTTTTGATGGTGCGCTTCGCTTGTCCATCCGTTTGGGGGTGGAAAGCGGTGCTAAGCTTTACTTGAGTACCAAGCCCACTTTGGAAAGATTTCCAAAAGTGGGAAGTGAATTGGGCACCTCTAGCCGAAATAATTGACAAGGGGCCCCCATGTAAACTCACAATCTCCTTAACATACAATTTAACATACTCCTTCGCCGAGTAAGAAACCTTTATGAGAAGGATGTAGGCTGACTTGGTCAACCTATCCACTATGACCCAAATGGAGTCATGTTGTGGACGTGTGCGAGGAAAACCTACCACAAAGTGCATGTTGACATCTTCCCACTTCCAAGTGGGGATGTCAATATCTTGGGTTAGACCTCCCGGGCCTTGATGCTTGGCTTTGAATTGTTGGCAATTTGGTCACCTCGACACAAACTTAGCTACCTCTCTTTTCATTCCATTCCACCAATAAATATCACGTAAATCATGATACATCTTGGTGGCCCCCGGATGGATGGAGTATCAAGAACCATGAGTCTCTTCCATGATTTTCTCCCTTAAACCATCCACATCCGGCACACATAACCTCCCTTGGTACCTAAGCACCGCATCCTCCCCTTGGTATAAAGATTCATTCTTCTTCTTAAGGACCGATTCTTTTAACTCCATCAATAGAGGATCAAGATGTTGCTTGGACTTTACATCAACCACTAGAGATGACTCGGAGTTATGACGGACCATGAAATAACCTTTTGAAGATTCTTCTAGTCGGACACCCAATCGGGACAACCTATGAACCTACTTCACCAATTCTTTCTTATCATCAACCACATGAGCCACACTACCCATGGGCAATCGGCTTCGTGCATCCGCTACCACATTGGCGTTCCCGGGATGGTAAAGGACACTCATATCATAATCCTTTAAAAGTTCTACCATCTTCTTTGTCGTAGATTCAAGTCTTTTTGAGTAAATACATATTGTAGACTCTTGTGATCGGTGAACACATCAACATGTACCCCATAGAGATAATGCCTCCAAATTTTCAAGGCAAATACCACAGCCGCAAGCTCAAGGTCATGAGTTGGGTAATTCTTCTCATGAGGCTTGAGTTGCCTAGAGGCATATACTATCACTTTGTCATGTTGCATGAGCACACATACTAGACCCACTCGGGAGGCATCACAATAAACCACAAACACTTTTGTACCCTCCGGCAAGGTCAATACTATAGTGGAGGTGAGTCTATTTTTCAATAATTGGAAGCTTTTTTCACAATATTTGGACCATTTGAACTTTTACTTCTTTTGGTTAAGGTTGTTAATGGAGATGCAATACCTGAAATCCCTCAACAAACCTCCTATAGTAATCGGCCAACCCTAGAAAACTTCGGATGTCGGTAGGACTCAAAGGTCTAGGCCAACTTTTGACCACTTTCGTCTTCCTCGGATCAACCTCTGCCTCTTCACTAGAGATAATGTGACCAAGGAATGCAACCGATCTCAACAAAAATTCAGACTTACTAAACTTAGCAAAAAGTTAGTTATCCTTGATAACTTGCAAAACTATCCTCAAATGGCTCATATGATCATTCTCACTCCTAGAGTATATCAAAATGTCCTTGATGAAGACAATCACAAACAAATCAAGATACTTTATAAAAACTCGATTCATAAGGTCCATGAAAGCTGTCGGGGCATTTGTTACAAATGACATAACTAGAATTGAAAGTGACCATATCTTGTTCGGAATGGCGTTTTTGGAATATCAACCTCCCTCACTCTAAGTTGGTGATAACCAGATCTCAAGTCAATCTTTTAAAAGTAACTCGCTCCTTGGAGTTGATCAAACAAGTCATCAATCCTAGGGAGTGGGTACTTATTCTTTAAGATGACTTTATTCAATTAATGATAGTCAATACACATTCTCAAAGACCCATCTTTCTTCTTCAGAAAGAATATAGGCGCACCCCATGGATATATGCTTGGTTGAATAAAACCCTTATTTAGCAAATCTTTGAGTTGAGCCTTTAGTTCTTTCAATCGTTGGGGCCATCCTATAAGGAGGGTTTGAAATAGGTTTTGTATTCGGCAATAAATCTATGCCGAAGTAAATCTCCCATTCGCAAGAGATTCCGGGCAGGTCATCGGAAAATACCTCTGGAAATTCCCTCACTACGGGTACCGACTCTAAGGGAGGGACCTTGGATTCAAGATCTCTAACTCTAACTATGTGGTAGAGACAACCCTTTGCAATCAACTTGCAAGCTTTAAGACACGAAATAATGATACCCCTAGGATTTGAGTTTCCTCCCTTCCACTCAAAAATGGGTTCATTTGGAAATTGAAATTTGACTACCCTTGTCCTACAATCAATAGAGGCAAAACAAGCATGCAACCAATCCATTCACAATATGACACAAAAATCTAGCATATCAAGTTCTATCAAGTCAACTAATGTAACTGTATTGGGCAAGGAAATAAGACAACCTTTATAGACTCTTTTAGCCACCACAGAATCACCCACCGGGGTAGAAACCGAAAAAGGCTCATCTAATATGTAGGGTAGTATCGCAAATTTCATGCCTACATGAGGGGTCAAAAATGACAATATAGCTCCGGGGTCCAATAAAACATATACATTAAAGGAAAATAATTGCAACATACCGGTAACCACATCTGGTGAGCTCTCTTGATCACCTTGGGATTGGAGAGAATAAAAGCAATTCTTTTAGGAGCATCCGGATTTGGTGAATTTGCTTGTGCTTTAGATTTTTCCCTTCCTTGAGCCTTCATCATAGGGAAATCTCTCTTCATGTGACCACTCTTTCCATAACCATAGCAATTTCCAATGCCAACTTGGCACTTAACATCATGTTTTCTATCACATTTTGAACAAAGAGGCTTCTCAACATAATATTTACCACCTTTTCTCTGTTGGGGCTTGGGAGTATACACCTTACTCTTGTTGAACCTTGTATCATTAGGATGGCCTTGATTGGAAAACCTCTTCTTGAACAACAAATCTAGTCTTAGAAGAATTCCCATCTTACCTTCTTCAACTCTCTACCAACTTGCTTAAGCTTTTGTTCCTCAATTTGTTCTGCATGAACCATGAGACGAGAATTGTCCATGATAGGAATCAACATATCCAACCTACATTCATTAACCACTAGGTCATATATCCCCATAAAAAAATTGTTCATCTTATCCCTAGAATCCACAACCATAGTAAAAACATGCTTTGATTGTTGAGTGAACTTGAGGTTGTACTCCTTCACGCTCACATCCCCTTGACGAAGGTTGATGAATTCTTGCATTTTCCTCTCTCTTAACTCCAAGGGAAAGAACCTATCAAGGAAATCCATCTTGAATGATGCCCAAGTAATCCGGACTTCTCTAACCGGCCTCTCATCCTTCCATTGCTCATGCCATACTTGAGCCACATCTTTGAGTTGGTAGGCGGCTAGTTCCACCTTTTATTGAGAAGACACACCCATAACATCAATAAATTGATCACTTCATTAATGAACCCTTGTGGATCCTCCTCTACCTTAGAACTGTAGAAAGTAGGGGGATTCATCCTTGTGAAATCCCTAATCCTTGAAGGGTGGTGTTAGTATTGGGATTCACTTACACCCTTGTATCCCTAGCAACTTGAGTAGCCAACACTTGCGTCAAGCTATGAATGGCCGACCTTATCTCCACGTTAGACATATCACCTTCTTCAATAGGAACTTGAGGGTTTTGAGGAGCTTGAGGGGGAACCACCTTATTCAAATTCTCCTCCTCGGCCCTTCGAGCATTGCTCCTATTGTTCCTCATTGTATTCATTGCCTATGAGCACAATAAGAGGATTAGAAGAAAGGACTAGATAGATTTAAGACACTTAGGCACGACTAAGGAATAACAAGAGAGCTAACGTTCCTAAGCATCACATTGTCTCTCATTCATAAGTATGGCGCGCTTCACAATTATGAATAAGACCCTACATAGACGTGGTTTAGTGAGACATAAATCCTAAGATTAATCAACCTCATGCTCTGATACAAGGTTTATAGTGACCCAAAGTACACCCTAGTCGTTACCGCCATCGTCATCCTCGAAGAGGACTAAGACAAACCCTTAACATATATCATAGAACATCATAGGTTAAAAATGCAGAACTTAAAACTTTACGTAGTGAAGTGTACATAGACTTCTCGTATACTATATATGGATTTTACATAGACTCCTCACATACGGAGTTTACATAGACTTCTCTTTTAGCATAACAAATCATATAAGAGTCTAAAGTCTCATCTCACATATAAACTATCTACAAGAGTAAAAATGTTTGAACATAGCCAATACAAAACAATACGCCATTATAAGCTTACAATAATTATCTCAATGATAAAAGAAAGAATGAATTTCTCTAATGAAAAGCAACATCATAGCTAGATTGGAACATGGCAACATCCCCGGACATGAGGACTCACCAATGACTTGGGAAAACATCCAAGTCTTCCTTGCAATCAACCATGAACTTCTCAATGGCGCAAACCTTAAATGTTTGGGAAAAGGGAAAGAAATATGGGTTAGTACATCACACATACTAAGTATAACTTCTATGCACAAAAATCATCAATGCATGCGAAAAGAACATTTTAGTCAAAATCATGCTTTCTGTTAACTTAACTCAACATGCACATATAATAAGCATAGTAAGTCAATTCAACATAATATCAACCCAATACGTAGACCACCTAAGCAATACTAATGCAATGCCAAAGATAGAGCCCCATAACCCTATCCAAAGCTAAGTATCACATCAAACAACCCACTTCATACTTATAACATATTCTCATTATTCATCATGACATGCTTAATACATCAATAATACTCATAGCTTATCAACATAATCATAATCATAATCATAAAAGAACACTACCATGACCATCCCTTAGGACCCCATAAGTGCAATGTGCAAGAAAAGTCCCATACCCTCCCTTACACCATGTAGAAACCTTCAAGACTACCCTAATAAGAGTTGACATACTTAGCTTTTTTATTTACTTTTTACATTAGGGAAAGAAGTGCAATAGCTGACATGAGACCATGTGAGTTACATGGAATCCAGTGTTCTACTCCCACACTGAAAATAGAGGGTTAACAATTTCCTAAGGTGTAACCATTTGTACATAGCTATCTAGGTGGATCCACTAAGATAGAATCCTATGTGGGCACATAGTTAAGAGTCAAGAAGACTATTACGAGAGACCTTGACTTGCTAAACGTGGAGGTTCCATCTCATGAGACAACACATATCTAGGGAATCCGGACTTACTAAACGTGCAGAAACCCATGTGGGAGGCCAGACTCACTAAACGCGAGACCTTTATCTCATTTACATGCCCTTTTGGTTCTAAGAAATTATTCCCTTTATTAAACATCTTATTTTATCATTCAAGTTCACATTAGTCTCTTCTAGACCCCTATCTAAACATCTTATCATATCTAGATAATAGGTCATCACAACTGAGAAAAATCCTTTCACTTTAGACACCACTTCATAAGTGAGTAAACCTTTCACATAACACTTTATTATAATCATGAGAAACTACTTTCAATCATATAATAATCGTATCAAAACATGCATACATAATTAATGTCTTATTCAATATCTTAGGGTTAAGGATGAGGAATACCTAGCATCAACATCACAACAACACATTAGACATAGAAACATTACTATCTAAATAACTCATAATTAACAATTGAATCCAAGGAGAACCAATTAACATACCTCTTTCATTCTTTCAAGAAACTTTATACTTCTATTACCAAGAATACATAACCAATTACATAAACAAGGCAAATTCTAGAAGCAATTACATAATTAGCAACAATGTAGTCAATCTACATGTTTATATTCTTCACAACTCACCATATCAATTCAAGGTTTTCATAAAATTGAGGAAAAGACATGGTCTATGGAAAACTCATAGGAAATCATCAATTAACCATCAATACATACTTAAACAACAATAACTCATCATAATTGAACACAATTAATTCACAATTTTGTTTTTCAAAGAAAACACATGTGAGGAGAAAAACCCTTGTTTTAAGGGATTTCAAAATCATCTTTTGTAGGGACCTCTTGGGGAAAGGAATCCAAAGAGTGAAACAAAACATACCTTAAAGATGAATATCGACGAAATTTGAGTAGAACCTTGGAGGATTTGGTCTTCTTCTTCAACCTTCAAAGCTTCTTCAATGGAGGATGAATAGAAAGAGAAAAACAGAGAGGTGAGAACTTTTGAGTTTGATTTGGGGTTTTGTTTTTTTGTGGGAAATTATGGTGAAAAACTGATTTAAGATAAATATATAACCCTCCCCTAAAATACCCAAAAGACTCCTCACTTAAATTAAACTTTTAATGAAGTCAAACTCGAATTCAAATTTCATAATTTTTGTCGGGAAACTAGTCCACGTCACGGAGCTGTTACTGCATGATTTTCGGAATTAATTTTTGAAACAGTTGAGTCCGCGATTTTCCCACGTCGCAAACCAAAATTTTGGCCTTGGGTTTTCCATGTCCTTGACGCGGATTGGCTCCATCCATGAGCAAAAGCTTGTTGCTTTTTGACAACTTTCTTGGTTCTAAGTAGGGTCCCATCGTGGACCCCTCGG
Source organism: Solanum sitiens (assembly GCA_016801875.1). Lineage (NCBI taxonomy): Eukaryota > Viridiplantae > Streptophyta > Magnoliopsida > Solanales > Solanaceae > Solanum > Solanum sitiens. The sequence goes on along the minus strand of JABWTJ010000311.1, from coordinate 820,158 downwards.
GCAATACTTGGGGGATTGGACCTTGACGGTTTGACCCTATATACTTCATTTACCTATTTAAAGTGTTTTTAAATGTTTTAGACTTCATATGAAACTCCTAAGCCTTCACAAGATCCATAGACGTTTACTACTTCAACTTTCACTAGTTCCCGGACGTCAAGGTTGTTTTCTTAGCGTTTGGATCTAATTACACCTAGTCAGGTTTACTACTGTCATTTTAGGTTCAAAACATTATTATTCAACATATGGGTCTCTAGTATAGGTCATGGAAATTATGGGGTGTTACATACTTGATGGAGAAAAAGGATGTAAAGCCAAGGTCGATCAGATGGGTATTGTTGCTGCAAGAGTTTGATTTTGAGGTAAAATATAGAATGGGACTAATAATCAAGTTGCCGACCACTTTTCTATATTGGAGGATGAAGCTATTCCTGAATTGGGAGAAGAGGCTGAAATTAATGATGCATTCCAAGATGAACATGTATTGGCCGCTTCTTAGGATTTGATCCTATGGTTAGCAGACTTTGCGAACTATCTAGCAAGTAATGTGGTTCCGTCAAATTTGACCTTCCACCAAAGGAAATATTTCATGCATGGTGTGAAAAAGTGCTTTTGGGGTGAGCCTTATTTATATCGGAGTTGTGCCGATGGTATAATTCGCCGTTGTGTACTTGAGGTTGAGATTTTGAGTGTTTTGGAGGCATGTCATTCCTCGCCTGTAGGTGGACACCATAGTGGTATCCAAACTACGCATAAGATCTTCCAATCTGGGTATTATGGGCAAACCATTCACCAAGATGCTCAAAATATTGCCAAATCATGTGATTAGTGCCAACGAGATAGAGGAATTTTCAAAGAGGGAAGAGCTTCCCTTGAATCCCATTTTGGTGATAGAGCGATTTGATGTATGGGGAATTGACTTTATGAAAAAGTTTGTGAGTTCTCATGGGATGAAATATATTCTTGTAGCAGTTGACTATGTGTCGAAATGGGTTGAATCAATCGCGCTCCCCACAATGAAGGAAAGAGTGTTACCGCATTCCTGAAGAGTTATATCTTCTCCAGATTCGATATACCTAGGGCCATTATTAGTGATGGCGGTTCACACTTTTGTAATAAACTGTTCAAAGGGTTGCTGGAAAAATATGGTGTTCGTCACAATGTGGATACTCCTTACCACCCAAAGACTAGCGTGCAAGTGGAGGTGTCCAATTAAGAGATCAAACAGATTTTGGCAAAAATTGTGAATGCCAATAGAACGGACTGGTCAAGGAGGCTATATGATACTCTTTGGGCCTACCGCACTGCATACAAGACCCCCATTGGTATGTCTCCATACTAACTTGTATATGGGAAATCTTGTAACTTGCCGGTCGATCTAGAGCACAAAGACAATATGGGCAATGAAGAGACTAAAGTTGGATTGGACCGGATCATCAGAACAAATACTCAGTGAGTTGAATGAGCTTGATGAGTTTCTCCTAAAAGCCTATGAAAGTTCAGCCATGTACAAAGAGAAGATGAAGAAGTATCACGACCAAAGAATCGAAAATCTAGAATTTGCGGTTGGTGATTTGGTGCTTCTATTCAACTCTAGGTTGCACTTGTTTCCGGACAACTCAATTCCAAGTGAACTGGGCCATTCCTTATTACCAAAGTGTTCCCGCATGGAGCAATTGAGTTAGAGAACAAGGAAGACAGAAGGTTCACAGTCAATGGACAAAGGATAAAGACCTATCTGGGGCATGCGGAGAGTGTTCATGAAGTGGTTGAGGCCTATCATCTTGATGAAATCTGAGTAATCAAGAGGCCTGCATCGTGTCACGACGTTAAATCAAGCGCTTCTTGGGAGGCAACCCAAGGTGTACTCTTTAGCAAACTATAGGTTTTGTTTTCCTTGAAGAATTAGTCGTAGTCTTGTTTAGTTCTTCTTATTATTTAATTTTTGTTTGTGTGCTAGTCTTGACTAGAGATTAGTATAGAGCCCGTGTCTCAAAAGTGTCTAGAAAAACACAAAAAGAATTGCTTAATTGTTGTTATATGTGCAGGAAGCAAATGCAAAAATCTGCAGAAAATGGTCTGTTGCAGAGGTTTTCGAACTCCATCGACGGGTCGTCGTTCCATCGAAGGACCTTCGATAGTGTCCCTAGATCCCATATATTTTTTAATTTTTCTCTAAGTCTAAAGTGACCGGCGGTCCCAATCGATGGACCATCAATTGATCCAAGGCCCATCGATGGGGTTTCGTGTATCCAAGATTGCTAGTGACCCGACCCGACTCGTCCGATAATATTTAAAAAAGACAATCTTTCAAATTCCTTCCCTCTTTCCATTTCTCTTAAAATTCCCTTCCTTAACCGTTTCATCCCACCATTTCCTTCCTATTTCACTCCCAAATCAACCTTTCCAAATCCCAAAATCATTCACCCCATCAGATTACTCACTTCCCAAAGTTTCTCTTTCTCCTAAATTCTCTTTTTTCTACTCACAAAAAGGTCAGTGATCGGGCTCGGAAGCGTATGCTACTTCGTCATGTCTCACAACCACAACACTCTACACTACTACGAAAGGTACTTTGATTTCCATTGAATTTTAATTCTCATTCATAGTTGTATATAGAAATTCGGGAGTGGGTCTTGACCTTAGGACTGAATTAACTAAATTTGCATGTTAATAGTTCCGTAGTTACCCCCCTTGGAATGATAGACTGTGGTTGTGTAGCAAATTGGTCTGTTTAAAATGTTGTGTGTCTCAAAATGCCTAAAATTTCTGACTTAGGGTTCCATGTTTTTACTGAATTGGGTTGATAATTGCACGAAATTGGAACCCTAAGAATGACAAACTAGTGTTTAGTGTGTTAATAAGGATGGTTGGAACTTGTTTGTGATAAAAGTGGTTACCAAAGAAACTAAAAATGGAACTTGTAAAAGGCCTAAATTCAATCCCAGGACGACAGTATGAGACCCCGTCTACGGACCGTCAATCAATCTCCGGGCCATCGATAGGGTTCGTCGATTGAAATGCCCAGAAAATCTTGAAGTTCAAAACGATGAAAGTGGACTACGGTCCGTCAATTGATCGACGGGACATTCTCCACATCCTTCATTTCCATAAGAGAACCTGATCGACAAACCATTTAGCACGTCTGTCGTTTCCATTAGAGAACCTGATTTCATCCCATCCTAAAATAATTCTAAGTGTCAGACGATAGAAGTGGACTACGGTCCATCGATTGATCGACAGGCCATTCTCCACGTCCATCGTTTCCATCAAAGAACCTGATTCATCCCATCTAGTGATAATTCTAAGGGTCAGACGACATATAGGATCTACGAACAGTCAATTGATCGACGGGCCCTCGATGGTGTCCGTCGATCTGAATCTGCATCAATAATCTTTGTTTTTAATTTCCAAGTTTCTTCTTTCTGTTGTTTTTTGAGTGTGTTGTTATGCTGCTATGATACTAACAACTAATTTACAGGTACTGATGGCTCCCAAGAAGGACAATTTCTATACAAACAGGGGCAAATCCAAACCGGTCGCCCCGTCTCTTCGGTTGATCAACGAAGACACCAATAATGAGCGAGACCTAACCTATGTCCCTCCTAGTTCTACAAAACTGATAGAATCACCATAAGTCACTAGGGGAACCATCCGGAAGGTAAATTACGACGTAGTCACTGCCCCCCAGTCTAATGAGGAGCGCACACTGATCGCTTCATCGGCCGGGGCTATTTCCGGTTAAAAAGGGAGCTCAGCATCTGGCTCCGAGGAGGCCACAGGTTCAGAATTGACCCAGTTTTAAGGTTCCAAGACGGCCACTGCTTCCGGCTCCAACCCTCAGGGAGCCACCACATCTAGGGATGCAGGCCACCAAGCCTCGTCTGATGAGGCTACTAGTTCATAGTCTGCACCCGCACCCCAAACGGATGACCCTACTCTAGTTGAAGATGAACCAAACCGGTGTTGTATAGAGGGATAGTGGCAGGTGTATCAGATGCAAAGATGCTAAATCAGAAGGGTGTGATGATCCGGTTGGTGGTTGAGGAGCGTCGAGTCCTCACAGGGAGTTTGCCCACAGCCACCGAGGCATAGACTTATTGATATCCTCAAATGTGACTGGATGGCTTGGGACTTGGAGAGCTATAGCGAGGAGGTTGTTCGGGAGTTTTATGCCTACTACGTAGCGACTTTTTGAGGGTCCATCGATAAGTGGGAAAGACTTGCTAAACAAGACCCTCTCACTTCTACACTGGTATGGGGGTGCCGGGTAGACATATATAAAACCACCATCCGCCACTTCTTATACGGCCCCAACACTGGTTCATAGTGGACTCACAATACCTCAAAGTTTGATTACAGGCAAGAGATTGTTCAGAGTGGTACGTTTCAGAATAATTTAGAGTAGTGTGAGGGATTTAAAAAATAGATGGCTCGGTATATCTCAACAGACGGCGAGAGGGACGATTGGGTTATAGATTCCCGAGGACTCATCAAGAAGGCCACTCTCACTTTTGTGGTCTATTTTGTCTGGCAGTTGGTTTGGCATCAATTATCGCCCACAAAGGCCGATAATGTACTTACATGGGATAGGGCGGTGATGGTGGCAGAACTGGTAGAGGGACTGGAGATAGACTTCACTCACATATTATAGCAGAGATTCAAGAGAGGGCATTCAAGACCTCTACCACTTACCCCTTTCCCTGTCTTATCTTCTACTTGTGCAGGGACGTCAGAGTGCCAATTTGTAATTGTGACAGCCTCTATATGCCGACAGGGACTTTTGATATAGGTCTCATCTAAGATGAGGCTAATGTGGCAACACCCCGCAGATGGCCCCGGATCGAGGTCCCTCCATTGAGCGAGAATTTGGCAGACACGGTAGAGCTAGGCCAAGGGGATGACACTGCCATACCAGAGCATGCAGATACCACTCTAGCCTCCTCCTCAGATGAAGCCAGCAGGGCCCCCAGCTCGTTGAGATCTAGGCCACCATCTACAGCATTGGTCCCTGTAGCTCAAGTCTAGAAGTTAGAGGCACAGATGGCCACCCTGCTCCACCACATTCAGCCTTGGATGCAGAAATCCATTGTTGAGGCAGATGATCATATAGAGAAGCGAGTGTTCAAGAAGGCTGAGCAGCAGATTCAGGCGGTCCACAAATTCCTTGACGCTTTCGAGCTGGGTGTTCTCGCACGACCAGCCCCTGCCACTAACCTCCCTACTATTCAGGCAGAGCTTACCAGCCTATGATGCGATGTTGCTGCCATCCTTGAGATGCGGGCGATTGATCCAGAGAGTGCTCCCACTGAGCTAGCAGAGGACACAATGCTAGATGCCTTATTCAAGGTCTTTGCTAAGCAACAACATGAGCAATAAGTTCATACCAAACGACACTACTCCAGCAATACCACTGAGGCCAATGATGAGGCCCGTGCGATAAAGAGAGAGAGGATGGAGCTAGAGCGGGCTAAGAGGGCCTCCTTGGTAGATGATGATATACGCCAGAGGAGAGTGCTAGAGATGGCTGCTGGGGCATCCAGTTTTCTACCAGTGAACGGAGAGAGGAACACTACCGATGGTGCGTAGGTTTATGTGGGCAATACTGGGGGGTGGCCCAAGTGATGATCCTGTGGGTTCCTACAAACCAAACCCACCCACATATTGAGAGTTCTTCGGCGCTATACGTCACAAGTTTGCTTCACCTATTACTCTGTATATTTGATTTCTTATGCATTGGGGACAATTGCAATATTTTTGTTGGGGGTGGGATAAATTGAAAGTGAGTGATAGGGTGAAGTTTGAGTAACCAAACTCACAATCCTCTCTTGGGGTTTTCTTGTGTGTGTTCTTTTTCCCCAAGAGACTGCTTAATTTTGTGTTGAATCGACATGTCTTAGGAAGTAGAAGTATAAAATCATAAAAAGAAATAAAGCATGATGGCTAATAAAAATGATACCCCGTCCATTGTTGTGCTTGCATGTATAGGTTAAAGATAAGTTGAATATGTTGGCTCTAAACATGACATAAATAGTCACCCACTGCATGAGCTTCAACTAAAACCTGAACTAGGAAATCCGATAGTCTGATAGTGCAACAATGTGCCAAGAGAGTATGAGGAGATTCGAGTGTTCAAACAATTGGTGCCTAGCTAGAACTTGCCCGGTTAGTCATGTGAAGGGAATCGACTCTAGAAACTAGGAAGTGATCATAGACCCTTGTTCAAAATAGCCAATATCTAGCCTAAAAAGAAGATGACCAAATGAAATAACTGTCCCTTTTTTATCCAAATATGTTGAGCCTGTAATAGGCTATTTTTTTTTGATTTACCAACTCACCTTCCTAGGGTCTAATATTTTGGCCCCAGTCCCTCCTTAGACATGTGCACCTAGAATTAGGCCAAAAGCCTAAAGTTGAGGGTGGCTTATGCAGTAAGTGACCTTGTCTTGGCCCTGACCCGACTTCGGGTATTGTGTACCTCAACCCATGGAAAATCCATGAGTTGAGGGTATCTATTATGAGTGATGACCCAAAAATGGATATAAAAAGAGTTGAATGTTGAAAAGAAAAGCTTAAGTGATAGAATGATGTGACTTGTCAAAAAATAAAATAAAAGTGGAAAAAGAAAAGAAAAAAAATAATAAAAGAGAAAAGAGTTTTTTGAGAAAAAAATGCAAAAGATAAGTAAAAGTCATTTAAAGAAAAAGGGAAACAAGGCAAAAAAGAGAAGAGAAGAGAATTAGGGGGTCAAAGGCAATGAAAAGAGGTAGGAAGCTTAGCAGTAATGTAAAGGAGGGAAGAAAGTCACTAAAAGTGTACCCAAATGTACCACACCTTACCCTGAGCCTACGTTACAAGCCAAGAAAGTCCTACCGTGATTCTAGAGTCTAGTGTGGTGAACCTAAGCAGCGAAAATAAGGGAAAGCCTATGGCGGAGAGTATTAACTGTATTTGATCTTGTTCCTAAGTGCTAGTGTTGAAAAAAAGATCCTTTTACCCAAAATGCATAATCACTGTGTGAAAAATGAGGATTTCTTTTGAGAAAGTTGGTACCTTTGTGAGAGGAAAAACAATAGAAGTGTCTGTTGCATGGTGAATTTGTGTCATGATGTGATCTGCATAATTTAGCTTGTCGATCCTGAGAGCGTAAGCCTGCACTCAATCAAGAAAGAGTCGGGATTGATAGTCATGTGATTGCTAAAGCTTAAAAATGTATACTTGTGTACAAGTGTCATTTAGGGTCATAGTGTGTTGCTTGAGTACAAACAACGAATTTAAGTTGAGGGTGTTGATGTGCTGTGATTTTACGACATTTATAATGCATTTCACATAAGAGTTATGTGTGTCTAAAGCCTTTTTGTAGTGATTTTAACAAGTTTTGTGCTTTGTTTTGCAGTAAAGATGTTCTGGTGGCAAGGAAAGAAAACAACTAAAAAATAGTGCAGAACCAGACTACGGATGCAATCGACGGTCCGTCGTTCAATCGATGGACTGTAGGTGTGGTCGTAGATGAGCAGCTCAGGATGTTGAAGGAAAATCAGGGAAGTCTGACTAAGTGTGGAACCACGAGATACAATGACGGTGATTGATAGACCATACTGGTGAACCATTATTTTGTTCAGAGAAGGTTCTAGTACCTGATTTTGGGAAAATTCTTAGTATGGAGCTACGGAAGAGCATTAACAGCCTGTAGGTGGATCGATGGACCGTGCTGTTGGTCCGGCATTTTATTCAGTGAGGGTGCCATATGAGTGGAGAAAAATATTCTAAGTCCTAACTGACGGAGGCAGTCTACGGACCATCGATTGATCGATAGTCTGTTAGTTGATTCGTCGATTGATGCGGCGTCCCTGAACAAAACTTTCTTTATTTTAATTCTTTGTTCTTTAGGACTATGTTTTATATATATAGAGTATTAAAACCTTGTTTTTGGGGTAATCTATTATTACTTTTTTTCTACTTTGTGTTTTGAACATTGGTTGTTGCAACTTTGGCAATTAACTAATTTCCAGATTTCATTTGAAGAATTTTCTTGCAATTTCAAGTTGAAATTCTAGGTTTATTCTTCTTGTTAAGTAAGTTCATGATTTCTTCATCTAAAAATATGAATTGCGATCTTGTTAACATTGGTAACTAAATCCACAACTAGGGTTGTGGGAACCATGGGTAATTAACAAAGTAATCCTTGTAATCAAGCAATTCTCAAATTGTGTTGTTTCATGTAGTGATAATTCTTTCACTTAGAAGTCTTTTTAACGATTGCACGCGTTAGAACTCTCCTTCTTGATACTTGTGGGACCAAGGACATATTAATAGGAAAAGAATTATCAATATAGATTTAGTGTGATACTATCTGTCACGACCGGAATCTAGACCCCAGACGAGACCGGCGTCGTTGACCTCTCACAGGTCGAAGAAAAGCCTACATACGTCATTCTTACTTCATCTAGGTTAATTTTAGCAGAAAATTTGAACTTTTTGTTTTCTTATTTCATGCTAAACATTTTAAACTTAACATCATGGGCGTTCACAAATCAACCATCTAATATAGAGATAATCAAATGAAAGAAAAGTTCATAATTGCATTAAACGTATTTTTGCCAAAACGGCACCAATACAAAGTCTAAAATGAAAGTGGAAAGAAACACTAGTGGAACATGATCCACTAGATAAAGCCTACATCTAAGCTAGATAATAACGGTAGACATCCTCAAAAGCATGAGGGCCTACCAAGTTCGGATGAAAGCTCCACGTCCGGATAGCTGCAACGTCAACCTGTAAGCTCTAGCGTCCACCTGTGCCTGTACCTAAAAATATAGAGTTCTATGGGATTAGTACACACTTGTACTAAGTATGGGTATATGCAAGCACACACCATGGACATGCATGAGTAAGAATAGCTCTTTCCTAGCAACATGATTATGGAAAGTCAAGTCAGTGGACTTGCCAAATTGGGATAGGAAACTTAGTGAACATTCCAAATATGGATTAGGAAAGTCAGTGAGCTTTCCAAATTTGGATTAGGAAAGTCAGTGAGCTTACCAAATTTGGATTAGGAAAGTCATGCCATGAGAGTAAAATGCATCATCATACTTATCATATTGCACACAACACATAACATCTTACACATAGCACATATCATATTGCATATAGCACATAACGTCTTTTATAACATTCATTCATATGCCATGAGACCTTGGAATCATGGACTTGACATTAAGACTTCTAAAATGAGGGCTCAACATATGGGACCTCAACTAGGGAGTCTTCATTAGCAAACACAGAGTTTGCTTCATTCATTCATACATACTTCATTTCATTTCGTTCATAGGCTAGTGTGAACACCAGCCATACCTAGGATGTAGTTTAAGACTTTCATCGGGTTTGCTAGGCAATGATCAAGAATATCCTAGTGTCATTACTTGAGTGTAGCTCACCTCTTGATTATCCTATCCTAAAACCTTTGGTATCATTCATTTCATTATGTGCATTATTTGAGGCTGGCCTCATTCATTCATTGGGAACTTTAACTTTAACCAACATAGATCATGTGAGCATCATGAAATCCAGTGTCTCCCCCACACCAAAAAGAGGTGGAATCACTGGCCAAAGTGACCCAAAACATGCTAGCGTACATGTGAATTTAACCCCGCCAGATCCCTATATTGGTAGTATAGGTTCGAAGACTAGGAGATATAAGGATACCCATACCCAGCATGCCGGACAGTCTTATCTAATGAGAGTTACGTGAACCTCCGCCCTTCCCGAAAGAAGGCATCACCTCTCATAGCTAGTCTATCGGTGCTCAGTATAAAGTTCCATTACATTCAACTCATACGTCATGGAAGCTGGCTTCTAGTATGAGGACATCATAGCTCAGTAGATGATTACTCATCTCATCATTAGTATTAAGTGTGTTAATCTCAATACTTTCATTAGAGTGTTCATAGAGACTGGTCTCTTCATTAACTTTACACTCTCATAGGTGAGTACGTTTTGGTAACATTTACTTAGGCTCATTTGAGATTGTTCTCATCTTTTACATTAGACTCATGTCATGTTGTCACCACATTCATTAACATTAGCACATTTGCTCTTTATAATTACTCACCCCATTTTACGTGAATGTTTATTTCATCATATGCCAATGCACTTGGCCATTTGTGTGTTTCACACCCTTACTTAGACCTTCTAGGGTTTCATCATTTTATTACATAATAATCATTTCATCGTATGCCAATGCTCGTGTCCATTTAGTGTATTTCACACTCGTACTTAACCCTTCTAGGATTACATCATTTCATTACATACATCTTAGGTTCACTTATTTTTAAACGTATGCTCGACTTATGGGTCTATACATACAAGCCATGAGGCTTCATTCATAGTTCGTTAAGTGACTCATATCTTCCTAAGATTATGTAGTACAAGACTTACGCATCTAGTATGTATGCCAAGATCTCGATTTCGATCTAAGTAGGTGGCATTATTCATAAACTTTTAATTCATGTATGATTTATGTATCAATACGGAAATTTGGGCAAGGCAACCCAAGTTCGAATCCCTTAGACAATACTTACATTTTTCCTTGATTTTATTTTTTATCCACATGACATTGGGACCCTAGATCGATCCCCAACATCAACATTTCTTTTTAGTTCCTTTTCTTTAGAAACTCTCTCCCTTGGCCGAGGGGTTGTGGGTTCGAACCCCCACAACCCCCTTTTATTTTCCTATTTATTTTACTTGTCTATTTCACATTAACCATGAGTTTGTGGGATCAAACCCCCACAACCTCTCTTTATTTTTCTTTTATTCGTTTGGGACTAAGAGGTTGTGGGTTCGAACCCCCACAGCTTCCTTATTTTAATTTCATTTAAATGTTGACTATCTCTGCGTTGGCAGTGAGGTTGTGGGATCGAGCCCCCACAGCCTCACTTTATTTTCTTTTATTTTCCCTTTCTCCTTTACTCTCCTTCACAGCCTTGAGGTCGTGGGTGCGATTCCCACGCCTCACATTTCCTTTCTTTTATTTTTCTTTACTTCACTCACTGCCTGGAGGTCGTGGGTTCGATTCCCAAGCCTCCCATTTTATTTTATTAATTTTTGCACTCTACTTTTTCAGCCAGCGTACCCCATATCTATTCCCCCTGACCCCATTTCTTTTCTTGCGATTTTAAGGCATTACACGGGTGAGGTCAGGTTCAAATCCTGGTGGCCTCATCCCTTTATACTCAATTAAATTTCCAGATTTATTCCTCTATATTTAGCCTAAACTAAACTTGTAAGTTTGCTGGAAATTTAGTCATTTTTTAAGCTTGTTTTCACCAACATTTTCACTTGAAATCTTAGGGAAAGTCATAGACCATTTAACACTTTTTGGGGTGCATTTTCATAGATTCGTTTAACCAAAATATTGATACTCAAATCAGCCACACTTCCATTTTAATGAACATCACGATTTACATAGATTTATGCACGTAAAATGACAACCAAAAAATTATCAAATTTGAAGCCTTAACCCGAGAACCTCATTTACAGTAACATACTTGCACATGCACACACTTGCACATAATTTCGAATACATGGTTGTCTTTCATACGATTTCAAGTGCACAAACATAATCATATTCATAAAGAAAACATAACATACACCTAAATCTACCAGCAATCATTCCCAACCTACGATTCACTGGGAGCTAGTGACAGGGGCATGCAAAAGGGGAAACAATCCTAGTTTTCGGATGAATAATATGAACCTTAAGGGGTCTCTTGGGAAAGGGACCAAGAGAGAACAAAACCCATACCTTTTTGATGTTAAACCCTTGACTTGCTTCCCAAAAACTTCACCCAAGAACACGTCTAAGCCTCCTCAATATCAACTCCACTCGAATGACAACCTCCCTTAGCCTAGTGTGCGATTAACGTTTGTTTTCTTGTGATTTCGTGTGAGTTCTTCAAGTGTGAAGAACTTGGTTTATTTTTCTGCTTTTGTATCTTATTTTGGCAGAGAAATTTTGTGTGAAATAATAAGAGAGATTGAGCATGAGAGTTGAGAGATAGACGTGAGAGAGTGGGAGTTATATTAGGCTTAGGAGTCTAGTTTAGGACTTAGTCAAATAAGGTTTAGTTAATTATTAAAAATCTGTTTTTTTATTTTATTTTAAATCAGCTAATGAATAATAATTATTAATTAATTACATTAATTCAATAGCTTAAATAAAAATAACTTTAATTCATTGCTTCCACCTAGGTTCGAACCCGGGTGGAGCAAGACTTCACTTCAAGAGCTCAATTTCGGCCCTCTCTCCCCAAATTGCCCCTCCACCTTATTAATTAAATAATTAATTACATATTTAGGGTAATTACGATACTAACCTTAGCCAGGAAAAAGACCATTTTACCCCGAGACCCTCCAAACCTAAGATTTCCTCTTTTTAAGTCTGGTAAAGACTCCTTCAAGTAAATCTTCGTATTCGAGAGCCCTACATGGTTGGACCCAACCTTTTGAAGCTCAACTAACTCCCCAAGTTAGTTGTCTTGGCTGTAGAAAGGGTTCCGAGGTCTGGTTCTACGCGCATCAATCCGTGTGAACCCTGGTCTAATCGTAGGCATTCTTGACACATTAAGCATTACTTATCTTATCCATTTTTTAGGGTTGTTACATTATCCCCCCCCCCTTAGGAACATTCGCCCCGAATGACACTACTACTATCTAGAGTAATGCCAGTCAGATCATAACATAATCACTATGCACAGTCAAGCAATAGCAACAAAAATAGAGAGATAAGGAAACTTAGACTTAAGAGTAGGAAGTCTAACCTCAAGAGCTGAAAAGATGAGGGTAGAGGGATCTCATATTGGCCTCCGCCTCCCACGTAGCACCCTCAACAAGATGATTTATCCACAATACCTTCACTGTGTAAATCTCCTTGTTCCTCAGACGCTTGATCTGTCTGTCTAAGATCTTCACAGGTACCTCCTCGTAGGACAAGTCTTCATCGACCCCCAAACCTTCCACAGGTAGAAACGATGCTGGATCACCTAGGCACTTCTTTAACATGGATACATGAAAGACTGGATGGACAGAAGCTAGCTCCGCAGGCAATGCCAACTCATAGGCCACCTCACCCACACGCTGTAGGATCTCGTATGGCCCAACATACCTTGGACTCAACTTACCCATCCTGCCAAACCTCATCCCCCCCTTCATATGTGATATCTTCAGATAGACCTGGTCACCAACATCAAACTCTAAGGGCCGTTTTCTGTTATCTGCATATGACTTCTGCCGACTGTAAGCAGTAGCCAACCTGTCCCTAATCACTCTGACCTTCTCTAAGGCCTCATGAATGATCTCTGGACACAAAATGGATGACTCTCCAACCTCGAACCACCCAACTGGAGATCTACACCTCCTACCATACAATGCCTCAAACGGTGCCATCTCAATGCTTGAGTGATAGCTATAATTATACGAGAACTCTATCAAAGGCAGATGGTCATCCCAGCTACCCCTGAAGTCAATCACACACGCTCTCAACATGTCCTCCAATGTCTGAATGGTGCGCTCTGCCTGCCCATCAGTCTGAGGATGAAAGGCAGTACTAAGCTTTACCTGCGTGCCCAAGCTCTTCGGGAAAGATCTCCAGAAATGTAAAGTAAACTGAGCTCCTCTATCTGAAATGATAGACAAAGGAATCCCATGCCATCTCACAATCTCATCAATGTAGAGTCTCGCATAATCCTCGGCTCTGTAAGTAGACTTCACGGGGATAAAGTGGGCAGACTTAGTCATCCTGTCCACAATAACCCATATGGAATCATGCTGTCTCCTAGTACACGGAAGACCAACCACGAAGTCCACATTAATGGCCTCCCACTTCCAATTTGGAACCTCAATACTCTGAGTAAGATCGCTAGGCTTAAGATGTTTCGCCTTAACCTGCTGACAATTAGGACACTTGGCCACATATTCTGCAATGTCCTTCTTCATGAAATCCCACCAATAAATCTGCTTAAGATCATGATACATCTTGGTGGAACCTGGATGTATGAAATATATGGAACCATGGGCCTCTGCAACAATCCTGGTTCGCAAATCATCCACATCTGGTACACAGAGCCTGTCCTGATACCTAAGTATGCCATCACCTCCCAAAGCGAAAGACTCATTCATCTTTATCAACACTGAGTCCTTCAGCTCCATCAACACAGGATCGAGATACTGACCCTGCTTGACTTCAACTACCAAGGATGATTCAGAACTAGGATTAACTGAAACACCCCCACTAGTAGAGTCAACCAATCGCACACCCAGTCTGTACAATCTGTGTACATCTTTCGCCAACTCCTTCTTCTCATCCTCAACGTGGGCTGTACTTCCCATGCTCATCCTACTCAAAGCATCAGCTACAACATTAGCCTTACCTGGATGGTAGTGAATATTTATGTCATAATCCTTCAACAGCTCCAACCATCTCCGCTGACGTAGATTCAACTCCCTCTGTGTGAACACGTACTGGAGACTCTTGTGGTCTGTGAACACATCCACATGCACTCCATATAGGTAGTGCCTCCACAGCTTCGGTGCAAACACCACAGCTGCCAACTCTAGGTCATGAGTGGGATAATTCTTCTCATGAACCTTGAGCTGTCTGGACGCATAGGCTATCACCTTACTAACCTGCATAAGAACCCAACCCATTCCAACCCTAGATGCATCACAATAAACAGTGTAATTCTCACCACACTTAGGCAAAGTAAGCACCGGGGCTGAAGTAAGTCTGTCCTTGAGCTCCTGGAATCTCTTCTCACAAGTCTCCGTCCATTCAAACTTGGCTTTCTTCTTAGTCAAAGTTGTCAGTAGGGCAGCAATGGAAGAAAAGCCCTCCACAAACCTGCGGTAGTAACCAGCCAATCCCAGAAAGCTACGGAAGTCAGTGGGAGTAAGAGGTTTTGGCCAGTTCTTCACAGCCTCAGTCTTCCTGGATCCACCTCCACGCCCTGATCGGACACAACATGACCCAGGAAGGTCACTAATCTAAGCCAAAATTCACACTTGATGAATTTGGCATACAGCTGATGTTGTCTAAGTACCTGCAAGGTTAGTCTCAAATGCTGTTCATGCTCTTCCTTGGTCCTAGAGTAGATGAGGATGTCATCAATGAATACTATGACGAAAGAATCAAGGTATTCACGGAAAACTCAGTTCATGAGGTCCATAAATGCAGCTGGTGCATTAGTGAGACCAAATGACATGACTAAGAACTCATAATGACCATAACGGGTATGAAAGGCTGTCTTTGGGATATCTCCATCCCTAACCCTAAGCTGATGATACCCTGAACGAAGATCAATCTTAGAGAAGAAACTAGACCCTTGGAGCTGATCGAACAAATCATCTATTCTTTGAAGTGGATACTTATTCTTTATAGTGACTTTGTTGAGCTGGCGATAATCAATACACATTCTAAGAGTTCCATCCTTGTTTTTCACAAACAACACTGGAGCGCCCCAAGGGGATTTGCTCGGCTGAATGAAACCCTTATTAGTGAGATCTTTTAAATGCAACTTCAACTCTTTGAGTTCAGCTGGAGCCATTTTGTAGGGAGGAATTGAAATTGGTTTAGTATCGGGTTCTAAGTCGATACCAAAGTCAATATCTCGAGGGGGAGGACTCCAGGCAAATTATCAGGAAATACATCTAGGAACTCATTCACTACATGCACTGAGTCTATGAAAGGGATGTCATGATCTAAATCATTAACACTCACAAGATGACACAATAACCCCTTGGAAATCATTTTATTGGCCTTAAGGTTCGAAATCAAGGGATTAGGAAGACTCAAGTTGTACCCCTCCCAGACTAGCTCCTCTTCATCAGGGAAACGAAATCTCACCACTCTACTACGACAATCCAAACAAGCATAACAACTGTGAAGCCAGTACATGCCAAGAATAACATTAAAATCATGCATGGGTAACTCAACCAAGTCTGCACACATAGTCTTACAACTTACAACTATTGGGCAATCCTTGTATACTCTATCAGTTCTTACATTTTCTCCTAAAGGTGTACTAACCACTATAGGATCATGCAGAACTTCAGGCAATATCTCAAAAGTGAGAGCAAGCAAAAGAGTTACAAAGGAAAGCGTAGACCTTGGATCAAGTAAAGCATAAACAGAAGTTGAGAATACTTGCAGCATACCTGTGACCACATCAACGGACCTCTCCTGCTCCTCCCTGCCCTTCAGGGCATAGAATCTGTTCCTCTTAGGAGGCTCGGCTGCTGCTGCACCCTGTGGATTAGGCCTAGGCTGAGCATTACCTCCAGCCTGACCTCTGTTCTGTGGGCACTCTCTAACCATGTGCCCACTCTTACCGCAACCGAAGCAGGCATTAGTGCCCTGTCTGCACTCTCCACTGTGAGCACGGCCCACTTAGCACAGTTTTTTTTGGGACGCTGCATCTCACCTCCATTGCCCTTCTTGGGGTTAGGTCTGCCTCCTCTAGGTGTTGTACTCCTCTGAGAATTAGAGTTCCCAGATTTCTGCTGCCCCTTCTTGAACCTGGGCTGCTCACGGACACCAAAATTATTTCTGTGGACTCCATGACTGGGACCTGCCTGATTTTGAGGCTTAGGCCTCCTAGCATCATGAATGCCCCTCCTTTTGCGGCTGTCCTCTACCTGCTGGACATGCACCATCAACCTGGAGAGGTCCATATTATCATGGAGCATCGCAGACCGACACTCCTCATCCAAATCGCCATTGATTCTTGTGAGGAACCTGCTCATCTCATCCCTGCTGTTAGATACAAGGGAAGTAGCATACCTGGATATTTTAACAAACTTCAGTACTCATCTCATCCTTGATGTTAGATACTAAGAAAAGTAGCATACCTGAATAGTTTAACAAACTTCAGGGGATACTCCCTGACTGTCATTGAGCCCTTCTTAAGGTTGATAAACTCCTCAACCTTTGCCTCCCTCATCTCCCTGGGAAATAATCTCTCCACAAAGGCTGTCTTAAACAGCTCCCAAGTGACCGGAACTCCGCCTAAAGCTCGGCTATCCTGCCACATCTTGCACCAAGTCTGTGCAACATCCTTGAGCTGATAGGAAGCCAGCTCAGCCTTCTCAATATCTGTGGCCCCCATAGCCACCAAAATCTTATGTACCTCATCCACAAACTCCTGGGGGTCCTCTGAAGTCTTAGACCCTGTGAAAATAGGAGGATTCATCCTCGTAAAGTCTCTCAACCTGTCAGTCATGCTACGAACCGGTGGGTTCTCCCTCTGAACATCCTGCCAGTTGACCTGGGCAGTCATAGCCTGGTCCTGCATAGTGATGGCCTGTGCCATCTAGGCGAGAGATGCCTGCACCTCTGCATCAGTCAACCCAGCTGGGTTAACCGGCATAGCCACTCCTTTAGCTGGAGCCTGGGGTGGAACCTGATTGCCCCCAGCAGCTGCACCTCCTCTTCTCTGACCAATGGTTCTCGTAGTATTCATTCTTTGAGAACAACAAAGATTGATGTTAGACACGCTCATAACACCAAGAAATTAGACATTAGGAAAAACACGATAAGATCAGAAGAAGGGAAGTTTAGTGGTGCACTTCACTAACATGACTTAGAAACTACTCAATGTGGTTGATGTGAACTCATTATTCTCAGAATTTAACCTAGTGCTCTGATACCAACTTTTTCACGACCGGAATCTAGACCCAGACGAGATCGACATTGTTGACCTCTCAGAGGTCGCAGACAAGCCTACATACGTCATTCTTACTTCATCTAGGTTAATTTTAGCGGAAAATTTGAAATTTTTGTTTTCTTATTTCATGCTAAATATTTTAAACTTAACATCATGGGCGTTCACAAATTAACCATCTAATATAGAGATGATCAAATGAAAGAAACAGTTCATAATTGCATTAAACGTATTTTTGCCAAAACGACACAAATACAAAGTATGAAATGAAAGTGGAAAGAAACACTAGTGGAACATGCTCCAATAGCTAAATCCTACATCTAAGCTATATAATAACGGTAGACATCCTGGAAAGCATGAGGGCCTACCAAGTCCGGATGAAAGCTCCACGTCTGGATAGCTGCAACGTCAACTTGTAAGCTCTAGCGTCCACCTGTGCCTGCACCTAAGTTGTATGGGATTAGTACACACTTGTACTAAGTATGGGTATATGTAAGTACACACCAAGGACATGCATGAGTAAGAATAGCTCTTTCCTAGCAACATGATTATGGAAAGTCAAGTCAGTGGACTTGCCAAATTGTGATTAGGAAAGTTAGTGAACTTTCCAAATATGGATTAGGAAAGTCAGTGAGCTTTCCAAATTTGGATTAGGAAAGTCAGTGAGCTTTCCAAATTTGGATTAGAAAAGTCAGTGAGCTTTCCAAATTTGGATTAGGAAAGTCATGCCATGAGAGTAACATGCATAATCATACTTATCATATTGCACACAACACATAACATCTTACACATAGCACATATCATATTGCATATAGCACATAACGTCTTTTATAACATTCATTCATATGCCATGAGACATTGGAATCATGGACTTGGCATTAAGACTTTCCAAAATGAGGGATCAACATATGGGACCTCAACTAGGGAGTCTTCATTAGCAAACACAGAGTCTGCTTCATTCATTCATACGTACTTCATTTCATTTCGTTCATAGGCTAGTGTGAACACCAGCTATACCTAGGATGTAGTTTAAGACTTTCATCGGGTTTGCTGTGCAATGATC
The DNA here is from genome assembly GCA_016801875.1 of Solanum sitiens. Lineage (NCBI taxonomy): Eukaryota > Viridiplantae > Streptophyta > Magnoliopsida > Solanales > Solanaceae > Solanum > Solanum sitiens. Next base: position 801,378 of record JABWTJ010000311.1, on the reverse strand, counting down.
AAGAATAACCTAGTGTCATTACTTGAGTCTAGCTCACCTCTTGATTATCCTATCCTAACACCTTTGGTATCATTCATTTCATTATGTGCATCATTTGAGGCTGGCCTCATTCATTCATTGGGAACTTTAACTTTAACCGACATAGATCATGTGAGCATCATGAAATCCAGTGTCTTTCCCACACCGAAAAGAGGTGGAATCACTGGCCAAAGTGACCCAAAACATGCTAGCGTACATGTGAATTTAACCCCGCTAGATCCCTACATTGGCAGTATAGGTTCGAAGACTAGGAGATATAAGGAGACCCATACCCGGCATGCCGGCCAGTCTCATCTAATGAGAGTTATGTGAACCTCCGTCCTTCCCGAAAGAAGGCGTCACCGCTCATAGCTAGTCTATCGGTGCTCAGTATAAAGTTCCATTACATTCAACTCATACGTCATGAAAGCTGGCTTCTAGTATAAAGTTCCATTACATTTACTTAGGCTCATTTGAGACTGTTCTCATCTTTTACAGTAGGCTCATATCATGTTGTCACCACATTCATTAACATTAGCACATTTGCTCTTCATAATTACTCACCCCATTTTGCGTGAATGTTCATTCATCATATGCCAATGCACTTGTCCATTTGTGTGTTTCACACTCTTACTTAGCCCTTCTAGGGTTTCATCGTATCATTACATAATAATTATTTCATCGTATGCCAATGTTCTTGGCCATTTAGTGTATTTTACACTCTTACTTAACCCTTCTAGGGTTACATCATTTCATTACATAGATCTTAGGTTCACTTATTTTTAAACGTATGCTAGACTTATGGGTCTATACATACAAGCCATGAGGCTTCATTCATAGTTCGTTAAGTGACTCCTATCTTCCTAAGATTATGTTGTACAAGACTTATGCATCTTGTATGTATGCCAAGAATTCGATTTCGATCTAAGTAGGTGACATTATTCTTGAACATTTAATTTACGTATGATTTATGTATCAATGGAAATTTGGGCAAGGAACCCAAGTTTGAATCCCTTAGACAATACTTACATTTTTCCTTGATTTTATTTTTAATCCACATGACATTCTGACCCTAGATCGAGCCCCAACATCAACATTTCTTTTTAGTTCCTTTTCTTTAGAAACTCTCTCCCTTGGCCGAGGGATTATGGGTTCGAACCCCCACAGCCCCCTTTTATTTTCCTATTTATTTTACTTGTCTATTTCACATTAACCATGAGATTGTGGGATCAAACCCCCACAACCTCTCTCTATTTTTCTTTTATTCGTTTGGGACTGAGAGGTTGTGCGTTCGAATCCCCACAACCTCCTTATTTTAATTTCATTTAAATGTTGACTATCTCTGCGTTGGCAGTGAGGTTGTGGGATCGAGCCCCCACAACCTCACTTTATTTTCTTTTATTTTCCCTTTCTCCTTTACTCTCCTTCACAGCCTTGAGTTCGTGGGTTCGATCCCCACGCCTCCCATTTTATTTTATTAATTTTTGAACTCTACTTTTTCAGCCAGCGTACCCCATATCTATTCCCCCTGACCCCATTTATTTTCTTTCGATTTTAAGGCATTATACGGGTGAGGTCACAGGTTCGAATCCTAGTGGCCTCATCCTTTTATACTAAATTAAATATCTAGATTTAATCCTCTACATTTTGCCTAAACTAAACTTGTAAGTTTGCTGGAAATTTAGTCATTTTTTAAGCTTATTTTCATGTAAGACCCTGAAAGTGAGGTAAGGTGTATAGAGACTAACGTGATCGTCTTAATGTTATAAGGTCCTAAAATGCCTTATTATGTGGTATAGAGGCAGTGTACAAAGTTTGAAGTGATTTGGAAGTCGAACGTCAAGGGACGTCCAAGACGTTCGACGAATAGTCGCTTATGTGGCTCATGTGTGTATGCATGCTTAAGTTGTATGAACTGAGTCTAATAAGTCTTGAAATGGTTTTAAATGTTGTTTAATGTTATTATATGAAGTTTCGTGAAGTTTGGAGGTCACACGCCCAAGAACGTCCAAGGCGTTCGAAATATAGCCCCTAAGACGTTCATCGTATGTCATGTAAAGGGTCAAGGCTGTTTGGACGTCTTGTAGGTGTTTGTTTTGGATGAAACTTATGTGGAAGGTCTATAACATGCTAAGGTTTGTAATCGCATTGGAAACGTCCGGGTAAGACTTATAAAGGGCCCCACAAGAGGCCCCAAAAGAAGGACCCCAAAGCTGCCTAGACACTGCCTGGGCAGTGTCCCTTGACGGACCCAACGACGGATCGTTGGTCCCCCAACGGCCCATCGAGCAGGTCTCGTCGAAGGGTACTTGCCTTGGGCATGACTTAAGCCAAGATTTTGGCTTAGTCATGGGGGACGGAGGGCATGACGCCCCGTCGAGGCCCACGGCACGAGTGCCTGCAGGTTTGGCTGCCTGCGTGCTGCCACTTAAAGGGGTGAATGGGAAATTCACCCCACGTCCTAACCTGACTATAATAGATTTATTTAAGTAATTTTAGGTGTATTTAAGTCATCCAAAACGTGATCAACTCGTTCATAAAATCCTCTCACATGTTTAAAGCCTTTCCCTCCCAAAAATGTTCTCTCTAAAACCACCATTGTTGGTGAAGCTCAAGAGCTGCTTGGAGATGGATTTTATATGGATGAATCATGAAGTTTTAGAGGTTTTCATGTATATAAAGGTATGGCAATCCTTCATATTCAAGTAACCTTTCACTTGAAGAGTTCTTCTCATTGTTTTTCAAAGAAATCTTATGATCAAGTTTCCAATCTTCCAATCTAGCCATGGGTTCTTTCTCAAAACGTTTTTAATGATTAAATCATGATGAATTGAAGTTAATACAATGGTTTTAATGTATTTTCACTCCAATTGAATGATGAACCCATTTTCCTTCCAAAATTGGTTTAGCCTTTTCATGGGCTTTGTGATCTTGACTTGTTATCGATTGAATTATGATTCCCTTACGTTGAAGTGATTGTATATACTGTTATTTACATGAATTTATGTTGAATTGATGTTGAATGATCCATGAGGATCAATGTATGAGGATTTGAGCATGTTTAGCCTAGTTTCTATAGTTCACTGTAACATTGGCTTTCTTATGATCTAAAGTGAATTTCGATTAAGTTGGGGTTCTTGTAGCTACTATTTTAGGTTAATACCATGGTTGAATTGTGGATATAAATCATGTATGACCAAAGTATAGAAGGCTTGGTTTGAATTAATCTAGGTTCTTCTTGTCTATGAAGTTGTAACTTGTGATGTTGACGTTAGGATAGTCGCTATAGGAATTGATTATGGTTAATGTCTATAGCTGCTGCCTACAATGAAATATGAGGATGAATTATATGTAATTAATACAATATGGGTCAATTCATGATAGGTTGAATATGATTAATCTATGTAAACTTACTTTCCATGAACTCCCTATATGAAGCATGCTTGTATCGACCTTAATGGCAAATTGTAGTAGTGTCTCATATAGATATGATTTCATTAGCTACTTCCTTAGGGTGATATGATTCATTAAATATGACCTATAATCCATATGAATGAAATTGATTAACAATCTATGTTCTTCTACTTTCCTAGTATGTGATGTATATGTTATGGTATAATCATGTAGTGACTTGTACATGGTTTCTTATATGTTTAAAGTACATTTAGCTACTGCCATATATGTGTTTTATTGATGAATAAGGTGTATTGATCAATGATGATCAAAGGGTGAGAATTGGGTAAAAATGCTCATTTCCTTTACTCTTCTACTTCTCTATTCCTTTATAGTAATATTTTTGAAGCCTTGTATGGCATTGTGTGGTATGGTTCACTTATGGTGGCGGTGTTTACTTTATTGTCATTATATATGTGTTGACTATGGCCTTGAAGGCATATTGATGAACTTATGAACATGTGTTTAAGATGATACTATGAGAAGATTATGCTTACTTTCCTATTCTAGTTGTGAATTAGGTTGTGTGGCTATTTCATGAGCATGTGTATAACCATGTTAGGGTAAAGTATAGGTGCTGCCATTAATGTGTTAAGATGGTTAATAACCCCTTACCTATGTACCCCTTATATGAAAGTGTGAATAGCTAAAGTTAGGAGTCTTAATTACATTGTATATATTGTCTTGTCTCCTATGCTATTATGTGTTGTGTGCTATGTACTTGGAAGTGTAATGTGGTCTAAGAGGGTGGTTGACTTAAGAAGTCATTGATAGCCATTATGTGATCATGTTGGTCAATGTACACACACTCACTTACATGCATATTATATGTAGTATAAGTCATTGTGTCTAAATGAAAGGTAGTTCTCATATTCACTAGTGTCTACTACTATGCATATTAAGGTGATGTTTATGAATGTATGATTTGTATTCCCTTACTAGGATGACTTGATAGGTGTACTAGTATGGGCAAGGGTATGGGACCTTGTCTATGCATTGCACATGTGTATCTTGATAGGATAGTTCCTAGGTTTGGTTCTTATGCATATGAAGGATGATTATACGAACATGTTATGAATATGATATAATGAAGTATGAATGCGTATAGTGTCTTAGTAGGTTTATATAAAAGTATTACTCATATAGTTATGCCTATAGACTTATGCATTGATATATGAATATGTGTGACCTTATGTGTTATGTGAAAGGTTTGCTCACATCTAAGTATACACTCACACACATGGATGATCTAGTTAGTGAGAGGGGCCTTACTAGGGGTGCCCAAGAATACTCCAAATCTAGATAGGTGTTTGAATATGCTATAAGCATATGAATGATGAATATCCTAATCTTATGTTTTTATAAACAAACGTAATAAAGGCTTTTCAATAAAGGGAACTTAGCCTAGCACCGAGTGAACTTGTAGATGAGGGAGTGACACTTTCCAACATAGGAGAGGTAGGGTTCACTACGGTCCTCATGTGAGGGGTGATACTTTCTTGCATAAGAAAGGTAGGGTTCATTACGATCCTCACGGGGTGGATAGCCTCATGACCCAACATAGGGTGTAGAGTTGATATTTCCATGAATTCCCCAAGTTCCATAAACTATGTTGCCACCATAGGATACTTGCTAGTGGATTTCCACCTAGATAGCTATGTCATGTTCGGTTCTACTATGGCCGGTAGATCCACCTTCCATCGGTGTAAGGTTTTATGACACCGGATTCCATGATTAGCACCCATGGTCTTAGTATCGGTTAAGGCTATGATTTCCCTAAAGTTAAAATGGACAATGGAAGTAATTGAATAGGATCCTAACTAGTAGGACTTAAGGTAAGTTACTTAGGATAGGTGGAAGTAATGAACCCATCTAGACATTGCACAAGTGACTCCTTAGGAAGTCTTAGGAAGGTGACTTAGTGCATATGATTATGTATGTGTCCTTTATACATGGTGTTGATCTTGTTAATTATATGAAGAAGGTCTTACTTGACATAAATGAAGTTGTCTTCTCTTACTATGTTGATATATGATTTGGATGTAAAGGCTTGTGGTCTCATGATAAGTTTACTAAGTATGTGTGAGGTTATGGGGCCTTACATGTACATTGCACTAGTGGACTTAGATTGGGGGCATGACTTAGGTTCTATAAGGTTCGATGTGAAGTAAAATAAGTATATGTGCATAATGACTAGGAGTTCTTTGTAATGTACTTGTAGTCTCGGTTTAACTATGTCTATATTGTACTATACTTATATGATGGCATGTGTTATCTTGTGTAGATGCTATGTATGGTCTTCTCTTGTGTTCCTAAAGCGATGCATTGCACCAAGTATCCTTAAAGGATTACTTGAAAGACTAATGAATTAAAAGAAAGAGTTAATGTTAAGGAGAGTGAGTTTACTGTAAAGTGACCTCAAATGGGGTTTAAATTCTATATGTGCTTTTCTATGATCTTTGGCCTTTGATTGTGTTTCTATGAAGTATGTGGATGAAATAAATGCTATTGATAAAGGTTTTATGATGATTTACTTAAAATGGCATGAAGTATGATTTCAAAGGAAACGTCCCTTTTAAATGCATGTTTTTGAATGGTTGTCATACTTAGTGCATTCTTGTACTAATCCCATTCTTCTCTACTTTTTACACAAAGTGTAGGTAATGGAATGCTTAAAGGAGGTCTATGATTGAGGAGCTTTATAGGTTATTTTCCCAAGATCAAGGAAAGGAATCCTTAAGTTCAAGGATGTCCTAATGTGTACTTATTGTAAAGTCTATTTAGTAATGTATAGCTTTATATTATGTCTTAAGGGCCTTGTCCTTAATATACTCTAAAGTTATTGAGTCTAAGATGGCAAAGAGACTTAGAGTCTAAATATGTATTATGACTTATATTTTATATATATATGATGTGATGTTTCTAGCATATGATGTGCTATGAAAAGTTTTAAATTTTTCGCTAAATTTACTATGCCAATGCAATGAATGATATGAGAGGCTTGTCTTAGACCTCCGAGAGGTCGACGACGCCGGTTACAATCCAAGATTGTATCCTATCTTCTAGGGTTTGGTTTCGGGTTGTGAAAAACTTGGTATCAGAGCATGAGGTTTATGTAGCGGTTTTAGGTTCTAAAAGTTTCATATTGCCACATCTAGTAGAGTCTCGTAGCATTGGTGGTGAGTCGCGACACATCAAATGGTACGAGAGGCTATAGGACGATAGAGTTTCCCTTCTTCATCATTCTCATATCGTGCCATAGAACTTAACTCTATAAGGTCTCTCTCTTATGTTTTCTTGTCCGGTAGTCTTTTAGATGTGATTGCTTGGATGAGATTGCTCTATGCTTGAGAGAGAAAAGGTGAGTTTAAAATGCTTATCCTTGTTTTATGGTTTGAATGAGTATGGGTGAAGGTGACACTTGTACTTATTTGATGATGTATATACTAACTAAGACGACTTGAAGGGTTAACTAGACTTAGGTAGGGGTATGGGACTCTACCTATGTCTTGCACTAGTTTGCCTTGATGGAGACCTTAGGAGGTTAATACTATGTATGTGTATGATGATAAATGTGAATGCCCTTATGAGGTGATCTCTATGCTTGTAAACATGTAAGTAGCCTAGTGTGCTAAAAGATATAGAGTTATCCATGCGTGAAGGTTATAGATGAGTGGAGTATGGTGCTAATTGTAGTTCTTGTTGGGTTACTTCGTTTAGTTAAGTTATGGAGCTTTACTTGATCATTGCACATGTTAACTTTATGAGGATTATGATTGGTTATCTTACCTTGTTAAGTATGAAGTATCTCTTATTTGATGATGTGATGCCAATTATGGCAATATATGAAGTCTTTTTGAAATAAGTAAGTGATGTCGAATGATGTAGGTCGTGATATAGTTGAAGCATGCTAGAAGTTATAGTGGTTAAAGTGAATTCTCTTAAATTGTGTATTCCTATATGGTTTTGTATGATGGTAGACAAATATTAGGAATTTGAACTTGGATTGTTTAATAACTACCTATGGAAATATGCTATCCTATGAGTATATGTGATTAACAGTGTGCATTGTTTTCCTTTGTATATAAGTGGTACTTGATGAGTTACTAGTATAAATTGGAGTCTTTTGTGGAGACTTGAGTTGTAAATATAGTATGCATGCTTATAAAGAATGAGTGGGTAAAGCTTTGTATCTTATAATTCCATACTTGTTCCATCAAATGTCTAAAGGTTGCACTTTTGGGTATTTGGATGCTAGTTGTAAAGACTAGGCAACTTATTGTATCATGTTTGTAGAACTTACTAAATTGCCATTTGATTTGATGTTGTTGAAAAATGTGTAGAATTTATGAATATGAACATGATAAGGAATGTGGAAACGAATTTTGCTATTTAAATTAAAGGATGAGAATCTTATGACATGATGAGTCGTAGAGATTATTTCTAAACTTCTTGTTGTGTTATGAACTTCCTTGTTGTTTCCCACTAATGATGTATGGCCTTAGTGTCTATTGCATTGTAGGAAGACCTTATGTGAATAGAATAGTATGATCAAAATTGATGGTTGAGGATGATTTGTCTAAATTGATAAGGTTTAGAATGCCTTGGTGTTGCTAAATTGAATTAATGAAAATTTCCTCTAAAGTAGTAATCACTTTAAGTGATGAATATGAAGGTTGTGTATTTGAGATCCTCTATATGTTGGGTTAAGTTACTCTTAATTGGGTTTACCCTAAGTGGGGGATGGTGTTTGAGTAGTGAGATTGTAGAAATTGTCTACATTGTTCTTCTATTCTTACTTGAATTGGAAAATATGAATTTCTTGGTATGCTTGTTCATGAAAATAGTCTTGCATAAAGTGTGAATTGCATGATCTTTATATAATTGGTATGAATTGATTGACATCATCTTAGAGTCATGGTGAATTTTCCAAAGAGCATGTAAAGAAGTTTTTGATAAAATACATGTTTTCTCTTGTTGACTTGCATTTCAATGTGCTAATTGTGAAGTTGACTTCATGAGGTAAGACAAGGAACTTGGTAATAGTCACTTGTAGGGTAAATTGTTTAGCCTTGTAATGGAAATTGAGTCTCTTTTACAATCAAATATGTTGACTCTCTTAAAAATTTAGTGATTTGATGATTTGTAATGCAAAATTGTAGGCTCATTGTTGAAAGGTGAAAGCATGTCAAGCTAAGTGTTCATGTGTATGCCTATAATTGTGTTATTTTTCCAAAATAAGGCTTACTATAAGGGTGTGTATTATGTTAAGAAAAGAAATTGTGGAATGACTTCCTATTTTGTTGTGATGTATTTGGTGTGACTTGCCGTTTAGACTTCACTAGGAAGAAAAATATATGCATGTCTTGGCTTGAAAGTTGAGATTTCTCATATTTAAAGAAATTGATCTTGTACTTTGCTAAGGTGTGAACTCATGATGCATGAAATGTGTTGAGGAGCAAGATATTCCTCCATGTACACCACTAAGCATGGTATGATTGAGTATGACCTTCATGGTACTAGGTCTAACTAATGAAGATCTTTGTGATTTAACTAACTCAAGCTTATATGCATTGAAGTATGAGTGCCTAATTAACTTTAAGTATGAGTTATGATCTGCCTATGAGTAGCTTTTCAAGGTTTTTCTTGTAATGAATTAAGGCGTAATGATCTTGTTATGATTAGGATAAGGATGTTCTCCCATGAACATGAAAAAGAACTTGTGTTTGATGCATTAAAGAGTGAGTGAGTAATGGTTTTGCTTGCTTGTGTGCATCGAGTTCTAAGATGATTTGATGATATTTTAAATGTTATTTAACTGCTCTTATGTGCATTGAAGTCCTTGTTGTGATTAAAGAGTCCTAAGTGTCATTCGAGGACGAATGTTCCCAAGTGGGGGATATTGTAAGACCCCAAAAGTGAGATAAGGTGTCTAGAGCCTAACGTTCTCGTCTTAATGTTATAAGGTCCTAAAATTCCTTATTATGTGGTATAGAGGCAGTGTACAAAGTTTGAAGTAATTTGGAAGTCGAACGTCAAGGGACGTCCAAGACATTCGACGAATAGTCGCTTATGTACCTCATGTGTGTATGCATGCTTAAATTGTATGAACTGAGTCTAATAAGTCTTGAAATGGTTTTAAATGATGTTTAATGTTATTATATGAAGTTTCGTGAAGTTTGGAGGTCAAACGCCCAAGAACGTCCAAGGCGTTCGAAAGATAGCCCCTAAGACGTTCATCGTATGTCATGAGGGGTCAAGGCTGTTTGGACATCTTGTAGGTGTTTGTTTTGGATGAAACTTATGTGGAAGGTCTATAACATGCTAAGGTTTTTAATAGCGTTGGAAACGTCCGGGTAAGACTTCTAAAGGGCCCCACAAGAGGCCCCAAAAGAAGGACCCCAAAGCTGCCTAGACACTGCCTGGGCAGTATCCCTTGACGGACCCAACGACGGATCGTTGGTCCCCCAACGGCCCGTCGAGCAGGTCTCTTCGAAGGGTACTTTCCTTGGGCATGACTTAAGCCAAGATTTTGGCTAAGTCATGGGCGACGGAGGGCATGACGCCCCGTCGAGGCCCACGTCGCGAGTGCCTGCAGGTTTGGCTGCCTGCGTGCTGCCACTTATAGGGGTGAATGGGAAATTCATCCCACGTCCTAACCTGACTATAATAGGTTTATTTAAATACTTATAGGTGTATTTAAGTCATCCAAATCGTGATCAACTGATTCATAAAATCCTCTCACATGTTTAAAGCCTTTCCCTCCCAAAAATGTTCTCTCTAAAACCACCATTGTTGGTGAAGCTCAAGAGCTGCTTGGAGATGGATTTTCTATGGATGAATCATGAAGTTTTAGAGGTTTTAATGTATATAAAGGTATATAAATCCTTCATCTTCAAGTAACCTTTCACTTGAAGAGTTCTTCTCAATGTTTTTCAAAGAAATCTTATGATCAAGTTTCCAATCTTCCAATCTTCCAATCTAGCCATGGATTCTTTCTCAAAACGTTTTTAATGATTAAATCATGATGAATTGAAGTTAATACAATGGTTTTAATGTGTTTTCACTCCAATTGAATGATGAACTCATTTTCCTTCCAAAATTGGTTTAGCCTTTTCATGGGCTTTGTGATCTTGACTTGTTATCGATTGAATTATGATTCCCTTACGTTGAAGTGATTGTATATACTGTTATTTACATGAATTTATGTTGAATTGATGTTGAATGATCCATGAGGATCAATGTATGAGGATTTGAGCATGTTTAGCCTAGTTTCTATAGTTCACTGTAACATTGGCTTTCTTATGATCTAAAGTGAATTTCGATTAAGTTGGGGTTCTTGTAGCTACTATTTTAGGTTAATACCATGGTTTAATTGTGGATATAAATCATGTATGACCAAAGTATAGAAGGCTTGGTTTGAATTAATCTAGGTTCTTCTTGTCTATGAAGTTGTAACTTGTGATGTTGACGTTAGGATAGTCGCTATAGGAATTGATTATGGTTAATGTCTATAGCTGCTGCCTACAATGAAATATGAGGATGAATTATATGTAATTAATACAATATGGGTCAATTCATGATAGGTTGAATATGATTAATCTATGTAAACTTACTTTCCATGAACTCCCTATATGAAGCATGCTTGTATCGACCTTAATGGCAAATTGTAGTAGTGTCTCATCTAGATATGATTTCATTAGATACTTCCTTAGGGTGATATGATTCATTAAATATGACCTATAATCCATATGAATGAAATTGATTAACAATCTATGTTCTTCTACTTTCCTAGTATGTGATGTATATGTTATGGTATAATCATGTAGTGACTTGTACATGGTTTCTTATATGTTTAAAGTACATTTAGCTACTGCCATATATGTGTTTTATTGATGAATAAGGTGTATTGATCAATGATGATCAAAGGGAGATCTTTGGGTAAGAATGCTTATTTCCTTTACTCTTCTACTTCTCTATTGCTTTATAGTAATGTTGATGAAGCCTTGTATGGCATTGTGTGGTATGGTTCACTTATGGTGGCGGTGTTTACTTTATTGTCATTATATATGTGTTGACTATGGCCTTGAAGGCATATTGATGAACTTATGAACATGTGCTTAAGATGATACTATGAGAAGATTATGCTTACTTTCCTATTCTAGTTGTGAATTAGGTTGTGTGGCTATTTCATGAGCATGTGTATAACCATGTTAGGGTAAAGTATAGGTGCTGCCATTAATGTGTTAAGATGGTTAATAACCCCTTACCTATGTACCCCTTATATGAAAGTGTGAATAGCTAAAGTTAGGAGTCTTAATTACATTGTATATATTGTCTTGTCTCCTATGCTATTATGTGTTGTGTGCTATGTACTTGGAAGTGTAATGTGGTCTAAGAGGGTGGTTGACTTAAGAAGTCATTGATAGCCATTATGTGATCATGTTGGTCAATGTACACACACTCTCACTTACATGCATATTATAAGTAGTATAAGTCATTGTGTCTAAATGAAAGGTAGTTCTCATATTCACTAGTGTCTACTACTATGCATATTAAGGTGATGTTTATGAATGTATGATTTGTATTCCCTTACTAGGATGACTTGATAGGTGTACTAGTATGGGCAAGGGTATGGGACCTTGTCTATGCATTGCACATGTGTATCTTGATAGGATAGTTCCTAGGTTTGGTTCTTATGCATATGAAGGATGATTATATGAACATGTTATGAATATGATATAATGAAGTATGAATGCGTATAGGGTCTTAGTAGGTTTATATAAAAGTATTACTCATATAGTTATGCCTATAGACTTATGCATTGATATATGAATATGTGTGACCTTATGTGTTATGTGAAAGGTTTGCTCACATCTAAGTATACACTCACACACATGGATGATCTAGTTAGTGCGAGGGGCCTTACTAGGGGTGCCCAAGAATACTCCAAATCTAGATAGGTGGTTGAATATGCTATAAGCATATGAATGATGAATATCCTAAGCTTATGTTTTTATAAACAACCGTAATAAAGGCTTTTCAATAAAGGGAACTTATCCTAGCACCGAGTGAACTTGTAGATGAGGGAGTGACACTTTCCAACATAGGAGAGGTAGGGTTCACTACGGTCCTCATGTGAGGGGTGACACTTTCTTACATAAGAAAGGTAGGGTTCATTACAGTCCTCACGGGCTGGATAGCCTCATGACCTAACATAGGGTGTAGAGTTGATATTTCCATGAATTCCCCAAGTTCCATAAACTATGTTGCCACCATAGGATACTAGCTAGTGGATTTCCACCTAGATAGCTATGTCATGTTCGGTTCTACTTTGGCCGGTAGAACCACCTTCCATCGGTATAAGGTTTTATGACACCGGATTCCATGATTAGCACCCATGGTCTTAGTGTCGGTTAAGGCTATGATTTCCCTAAAGTTAAAATGGACAATGGAAGTAATTGAATAGGGTCCTAACTAGGAGGACTTAAGGTAAGTTACTTAGGATAGGTGGAAGTAATGAACCCATCTAGATATTGCACAAGTGACTCCATAGGAAGTCATAGGAAGGTGACTTAGTGCATATGACTATGTATGTTACCTTTATGCATGATGTTGATCTTGTTAATTATATGAAAAAGGTCTTACTTGACATAAATGAAGTTGTCTTCTCTTACTATGTTGATATATGATTTGGATGTAAAGGCTTGTGGTCTCATGATAAGTTTACTAAGTATGTGTGAGGTTATGGGGCCTTACATGTACATTGCACTAGTGGACTTAGATTGGGGGCATGAGTTAGGTTCTATAAGGTTCGATGTGAAGTAAAATAAGTATATGTGCCTAATGACTAGGAGTTCATTGTAATGTACTTGTAGTCTCGGTTTAACTATTTCTATATTGTACTATACTTATATGATGGCATGTGTTATCTTGTGTAGATGCTATGTATGGTCTTCTCTTGTGTTCCTAAAGCGATGCATTGCACCAAGTATCCTTAAAGGATTACTTGAAAGACTAATGAATTAAAAGAAAGAGTTAATGTTAAGGAGAGTGAGTTTACTGTAAAGTGACCTCAAATGGGGTTTAAATTCTATATGTGCTTTTCTATGATGTTTGGCCTTTGATTGTGTTTCTATGAAGTATATGGATGAAATAAATGCTATTGATAAAGGTTTTATGATGATTTACTTAAAATGGCATGAAGTATGATTTCAAAGGAAACGTCCCTTTTAAATGCATATTTTTGCATGGTTGTCATACTTAGTGCATTCTTGTACTAATCCCATTCTTCTCTACTTTTTACACAAAGTGTAGGTAATGGAATGCTTAAAGGAGGTCTATGATTGAGGAGCTTTATAGGTTATTTTCCCAAGCTCAAGGAAAGGAATCCTTAAGTTCAAGGATGTCCTAATGTGTACTTATTGTAAAGTCTATTTAGTAATGTATAGCTTTATATTATGTCTTAAGGGCCTTGTCCTTAATATACTCTAAAGTTATTGAGTCTAAGATGGCAAAGAGACTTAGAGTCTAAATATGTATTATGACTTATATTTTATATATATATGATGTGATGTTTCTAGCATATGATGTGCTATGAAAAGTTTTAAATTTTTTGCTAAATTTACTATGCCAATGCAATGAATGATATGAGAGGCTTGTCTTAGACCTCCGAGAGGTTGATGACGCCGGTTACAATCAAAGATTGTATCCTATCTTCTAGGGTTTGGTTTCGGGTTGTGAAAAACTTGGTATCAGAGCATGAGGTTTATGTAGCGGTTTTAGGTTCTAAAAGTTTCATATTGCCACATCTAGTAGAGTCTCGTAGCATTGGTGGTGAGTCGCGACACATCAAATGGTAAGAGAGGCTATAGGATGATAGAGTTTCCCTTCTTCATCATTCTCATATCGTGCCATAGAACTTAACTCTATAAGGTCTCTCTCTTATGTTTTCTCGTCCGGTAGTCTTTTAGATGTGATTGCTTGGATGAGATTGCTCTATGCTTGAGGGAGAAAAGGTGAGTTTAAAATGCTTATCCTTGTTTTATGGTTTGAATGAGTATGGGTGAAGGTGACACTTGTACTTATTTGATGATGTATATACTAACTAAGGCGACTTGAAGGGTTAACTAGACTTAGGTAGGGGTATGGGACTCTACCTATGTCTTGCACTAGTTTGCCTTGATGGAGACCTTAGGAGGTTAATACTATGTATGTGTATGATGATAAATGTGAATGCCCTTATGAGGTGATCTCTATGCTTGTAAACATGTAAGTAGCCTAGTGTGCTAAAAGATATGGAGTTATCCATGCGTGAAGGTTATAGATGAGTGGAGTATGGTGCTAATTGTAGTTCTTATTGGGTTACTTGGTTTAGTGAAGTTATCGAGCTTTACTTGATCATAGCACATGTTAACTCTATGAGGATTATGATTGGTTATCTTACCTTGTTATGTATGAAATATCTCTTATTTGATGATGTGATACCAATTATGGCAATATATGAAGTCTTTGTGAAATAAGTAAGTGATGTCGAATGATGTAGGTCGTGATATAGTTGAAGCATGCTAGAAGTTATAGTGGTTAAAGTGAATTCTCTTAAATTGTGTATTCCTATATGGTTTTGTATGATGGTAGACAAATATTAGGAATTTGAACTTGGATTGTTTAATAACTACCTATGGAAGTATGCTATCCTATGAGTATATGTGATTAACAGTGTGCATTGTTTTCCTTTCTATATAAGTGGTACTTGATGAGTTGCTAGTATAAATTGGAGTCTTTTGTGGAGACTTGAGTTGTAAATACAGTATGCATGCTTATAAAGGATGAGTGGGTAAAGCTTTGTGATACGCTCAAACTTACTTCTCAAATAAGAAGTAAAGCGGTCGTATCAAGTAAAGAACCCAACTAATGACGTTGGGTCGATCCCACAAGGAAAATAGTTCAGACTTAACTTTATTCTATTATTACTATTATTTAGCCAACTATTTTCCGAGAAAA
The DNA here is from genome assembly GCA_016801875.1 of Solanum sitiens. Classification (NCBI taxonomy): domain Eukaryota; kingdom Viridiplantae; phylum Streptophyta; class Magnoliopsida; order Solanales; family Solanaceae; genus Solanum; species Solanum sitiens. The sequence continues at coordinate 785,904 of JABWTJ010000311.1, read as the reverse complement.
CAAAAGACAAAAGGGGGATTCTATTTCTAAATTAATGAAAATGATTAACTAAATAAAAATGAACAACTAACAGCTTCAGCTTTTGGAGTTTAATCAAATTATAAAAGTAACTAGGGTTTAAGTGTTCCCCACAGGTTCCTAACTTGATAAATCTAACTATAACAATTCTATCCTAATATCTTGCATGTAAAGTGATAAGTTATGTATCTCTAAATCCTTGGTCCGGCATCTAGAGAATTTCACTCCGTACCTTGGTCCGGCTACGTGTGTTGCTATACTAACCCTTATCTTTACCTCATATTAAACATTGTATTCGGTATTTGACTATGTTATTAACTCGTACTAACCAATACTAGCCTATTAGATAGTCTACACTAAATCTATGTTGATAACTCTTTTCCTATTATCTACTTCCTTGGTCCGGCAAGTAGCATTAAGGCGAGTTCTAACGTTGGCCATCCGTTAAAAAGACTTTTACACGAAAGAATTATCAATACATGCAAGACACCATTCTAGAATTGTTATTTTAGTTAGATTTTTACCTTGTTATTCACCCATGGTTCCCACAACCCTAGCTGTGAGATTTAGTTACCCATGTTCATAATTACACAATTCATATTGTTAATGGAAGAATTCATGCACTTACTTTTATGAGAACAAATAAATTCCAGAATTTAACTTGATCAATCAACAAAATCACCAACAATCAATTCCGAAAAAAAAGTATCTTAATTCCCAAAATCGAGAGTTCAATACTATAAAAAGAGAACTAAAAATTATTCAAAAAGTCTAACCCCAAAAACGAGTTTCTTCAAACTATTTATAATAAAAACAAAATCTAATCAAAGAAGGATTCTATTTACTAAAAATCTGTCCAAATGCGTCTGGGTCGACGGACAACGTGACGGACCGTCATGGACACGACGGACCGTCATGGCCTCCGTCGTCCCATACTTCACACATTCTTCTGCTGCTTTCTTTATTCCCCTCGACGGACAGGTATGACGGACCGTTTCAAGCATGACGGTCCGTCAAGGGTCTCCGTTCCAAAATACTTGAACTTCTTGGAATTTGGGTGCTGATCATCACGACGAACAAGCAGGACGGACCGTTGTGGCCATGACGGTCCGTCATGGACTTTCGTAATCCCACACTTGGTCAGACTTCCCCATCTTCCTTCAGCAACTTCTCTCCTCACTACGATGCCACCTACGGACCGTCACAGCCTCGATGGACCGTCATAAGTTCCGTAGGTGGTCTCTTCTACGTTTCTTTCTCAAAAACTTCTGCGTTCATCCTTGGACAGATTTTCTGCAAATAAAGAGAAACTTACATAAAAATCAACACAAAAAGGCTTTTGACACACACTAAACATAAGTAAAAAGCATTAGAAATACCGTGAAACCACGGTACATCAACACCCTCAACTTAAATTTGTTGTTTGTCCTCAAGCGACGCACTATGACTCACTACAAAATCTTTGTACAAGAGTATCCATATTTTAACTTTCGCAATCATTTGGCTATCAATCCCGATCATTCTCATTATGTTCATGCATGGTATCACTATTAGGCATTGACTTGTGTAGAATCAGACCATGACACAAACTCACTACGCAATGACACCTATCCTCTTCAATTTCTCACCGAGGTACTAATATTTCCGGTGTTGCAACTACTGTCCTCACTTCAAATAACATCCTCATTTTTCACACAATGATTTTAGTTTGAGTATAAGGATCACTTTTTGACACTCACTCTCAGAACAAATTCACAACTCATTTATACATATTGCCATAGGCTTGCCCTTATTTTCACTACTTCAAGTTCGCCATACAACTCTTAGGATCCCAATAGGACTTCTTAAGATTATAACATAGGCTCAGGGTCAGGTAGGGTATATTTAGGTATACTTTAGTGACTTGTTTCCCTCCTTGACATATCGGCTAAGCGTACCACCTTTTTATCATTTTATTTCGCCCTATTTCTCAATTTTCTTTTCACCTTGCTGTTTTCCTTTTCTTATCCTTATATGTAAGTGACTTTTCTCTTTTCTTGTGTTTATTTTGCTTCATATGTATACTTTATTCATATTTTTTTTTAGTCACTTCTGTTTTGTTCTTTCTTTCTCTTCATTCTTTCAACCCCTCTTTCCGGGGTTTTCCTTATAACAGCCACCCTCAACTCATGATTTTACCATGAGTCAAGGTTCACAATACCCATGGTTTGGTCAGGGCCAAAACAAGGTTGATTTCTGCATTAGCCACCCTCAACTTATGCTTTTGGCATAAACTGAGGTGCACATGTCCAAGGAGGGACCAGGGCCAACACATTGTTCCCAGAGAAGATCATTTGGGGTGAAAAAGAAAGATCTATTTTAAGCTCAATTCATTTGGATCAAAAAGGGATTAACTTCATTTGGTTTTCTGTTATTTTTTTTTGCTCAAGATTGACTATTTCGAACAAGGGCCTATGATCCTTTCCTAATTGATTGATTTGACTCACTTTTAGCAGGACTAACCAGGCAAGTTCTAGCTCAGTATTGATGGTGGACATTCGAATTCACCTCACACTCACTTGACATTCCTTACATTCCCAGATTATTAGTCACCTAGTTCAAGTCTTAGATTCAGGATCATGCAGTAATGTATCTTTATTTCATGTTTCAAATCACACAATTATCACTTACTATGCCTAGTCATGCATCATTTTGATTATCGGGATATCATATTTGTTTTAGCCATCATGCTTCAGATTTATACTATGTACATAAGATATGATATGCCGGTTCAACAATAAAAGTAATCAGTCTTTTGGGGAAAAAGAACACAGGCAAGAAAACCCCAAAAGAGGATCGTGAACTTGAGCTACTCAGAATTCACCCAAGTACTCACTTTACATTTACCCCACCCCCAACAAAAGATATGCAATTGTCCCCAATGCATAAAAAAAACTAAAATACACGAAAGGTAAGTGAAGCAAACCTGAGGCGCTAAGCGCCAGCGATCAGTAAGCTGGTGGGTCCGGTTCACCGGAACCCACTCCTTGCGTAGTCTGGACACCCTCAGTAGTGTCCACAGCATCAACAACACCATCAGTAGTGCCTCCCACAGTATCTACAATTCTGGAGCTAGACGCCCCGGCAGCTAACTCTACAGCCCTCAATGTACGGGCCTCCTCGTCAGTAATCGAGGCTCTCCTCGCAGCCTCCATCTCACGACGCTCCTTCTTCCTCGCCCTAGCCTCATCCTGCTCTCGTGGGGGAGGTGGTGGAACATCAGAAGTGGCAAAAAGAGCAGCCATCACTGTGTCCTCAGCAGGCTCTGCAGAAGGGGCCTCAGACTCAGGCACCCTCGCCTCTATGATCATATCGAGATCAGCCCGCAGACTCTCAACCGCAGCCTGAAGGGTCGACATGTCCACCGGAGGTGCTGGTCGAGCTAGCACTCACAACTCAAAAGCGTCTAAATCGCTGATGTACCTCTGCAATCTTCCTCTCTGTGTGTTGTGCCATCTTGCGCTCCATGCGCTCCTCTGCCTCAGCAATAGATCTCTGCATCCAAGGCTGGATGTGATGCAGAAGTGTAGCCGTCTGTGCCTCGAGTTTCTGGACCCTAGCAAGTGGGACTAGAGTGGCGGAAGGATCCGAGCGAGAGGAGCTCGGGGCAGTGCTACTACCCGAGATAGACTCGACCGGGGTAGTGTCAGTGTGTGCAGCAGCAGCCTGGGAAGCCGTATGAGCATGCTCTATGGTATCTGCCAGTTTCTCACCAAGTGGGACCACCTCCGGGCGGGGCCCTCTGCGTGGAGCCAACTCATTGGCCTCATCCCTTATGAGGCCGATGTCAACATTTCCCTGCAGGGTCCTGAGCTGGTCAATGTGCCAAATGGGCACACCTGCGGATCTGCATAAAGAGAAAACCATGCAAGGAAAAGGGTAAGTCATGGTGACCTTGAAGGCCCTCTCGTGCATGACCGCCTGTAGAAGCCAAGCAAAGTCGACCTCGAACCCTGCCATCATTGCGGCCATCAGAACTGCATGATCCCATGTGACTATATTATCAGCAGTAGTGGGGGAAAGGCAGTGGCGGACTATCAACCAAAGAAACTTGGCCGTAAAGGTCAAGTTGGCCTTCTTGATGGATCCCTTTGGCTCCATCACCCAATCAGCAGCCTCTCCATCAATAGACAAGTGCTGGGCCATCCACCTCTTGGTGGTCTCTCTCAGCTATGGCTCACGTAAGAACCAACCCTCTTTCACAATTTACCACCGATAGTCGAACTCGGCGGTGAGAGGTGTCCTGGTGGTATCAACATCCTTGCCGTAAAGATATCGGCGGATAGCTGACAAGGAGATGTCGACCTGTATGCCACGTACTTGGACGTGCTCAAGTGGGGCCTGTTTGGCCGGGGCAGCCCGCCTATCTATCTGTGATCGGAGAGTGGCCACATAAGAGGCATAGAACTCTCGGACCAACTCCTCACTGTAGCGGCCCAAAGAATGAGCCATCCACTCCAGCCGGTGTCTGGTGAAGAGAGTGTGAATATCCGGCATGGTGGGGAGACTTCCCGTAAGGACCTGCCTCTCCAGTGTAAGGGTACGTGTCATGACGCCTTTATCATTGAGAACCTTGGCGTCTAAGTACACTTGGTATTGCCCGTCAACACACCACCGGTTGGGCTGGTCGGTAACCGAAGCAGGAACTCCAGTCGGTGAGCCAGGAGTGGAGTCAGTGCTGTCAGCCTCATCAGCCGAGGCAGACTGTGTAGCTGTGGCTGGTGTAGAGGCGTCTGCGGACCCGGAGGCTTCCTCTGACCACGAAACTCCTAAGGAGCCAGATGCTCCTTCGTCTTGGGCAGCTGACCCAGAAGGTGTGCCGGTAAGTATGCGCTCCTCATCCGACTGGGAGGCAGTGACTACGCCGGATGCCACCTTCTTGGGCGTGGTTCTCGGTGCACGTGGAGCTCGTGCTGTAGTAGCAGTGCCTGGGGGCACGTACTCGGGATCATGCTCATCATCAGAGCCTATCACCAGTCGGGCAGACGGGGCGACAGGCTTGGAATTCCCACGTGCGTAAACGCGATCTTGTTTTGGTGCCATGATAGATAGTACCTGTAAAGAATCATCATGAGTACTAGAAGGAGAAAACATGACAAGAAAAAAAAATGAGACAAAATACGCATAAATTCAAAGCAGTAATGACAGCACTGTAGTAGCAGTGAGGCACGACGGACCTGGTGACGGCCCGTCGTTAGTATGACGGACCGTCATGGGGTCTGTCATGTTATAATTAACAATATAGACTCTAAGAAAGAAGGTCTCTGACTGGTACGATGGTCGTACAGGATGGGCCATCGTGGGCATGATGCCCCGTCACATGTGTTCGTCAATGGACACTTAGAAAAATTATTGAGACCCTTGGGACAGGGGTCTCTGACCGTCACGACGGTTCTACAGGACGGACCGTCGTGGGTATGATGGTCTGTCACATGTGTCCGTCAGTGGACACTTAGAAAAAGTGTTGAGACCCTTAAGACAGGGATCTCTGACCATCACGACGGTTATACAGGACGGACCGTCGTGGGTATGACGGTCCGTCACATGTGTCCGTCAGTGGAGTCTTAGAAAAAGTGTTGAGACCCTTAAGACAGGGATCTCTGACCGTCACGACGGTCCTACAGGACGGACCGTCGTGGGTATGACGGTCCGTCACATGTGTCTGTCAGTGGACACTTAGAAAAAGTGATGAGACCCTTAGGACAGGGGTCTCTGACAACCAAGACGGTTGTGCAGGATAGACCGTCGTGGGTATGACGGTCCATCACATGTGTCCGTCAGTGGACACTTGGAAAACTTATTGAGACCCTTGGGATAGGGGTCTCTGACAACCAAGACGGTTGTACAGGATGGACCATCGGGGGGGTATAACGGTCCGTCACATGTGTCCGTCAGTGGACACTTGGAAAAATTATTGAGAACCTTGGGACAGGGGTCTCTGACAACCAAGACGGTTGTGCAGGACGGACCTTCGTGGGCATGACGGTCCGTCACATGTATTCGTTGGTGGACACTTGGAGAAAACAAGTTGTGGGGTGTTGGGAGGGACCCTATGACGGTCCGTCGTGGTTACGACCGTCCGTCATCGGGGTATCGTTCTGTCATTCAGAGACAGAACTGGGGATGCCACAATCAACCCATGTGATTCAAACCAAATACCCAACATTTCCCTAACGCTCTTTAACCTAAATACCTATCAAATTTACAAATCTAAAGCCCTAATTTCTCGAGGTTTATCAAGGCATTTTGTGGGACTAATAACCTAGGTTAGACAAGATATGATCAAAGATCAAAGACCCACATGCTAATAGTAAATAAAGACCAAAATGAACAGTAAATGGGTAGAGTTCAGAAACACATACCTTGGAAGAGGAGAAAACAACATGGAAGTGATGGCACCCAACAAGAAAAACTGAGAATCACAGCAGCAGACTCCGACCAAGAAAGGAGATTTGGGATGGGGAAAGGGAGAATGTGGGGAATTTGGGAAGGGAAGGAAGTTGAAAGGGAAGGAAATGGGAGAAAGAGGGAAAGAAACGGTTTAATAAAGGGGTGGGGAGTTTAAAAAAGTTTTAAAACTTTTGAAATTCCTTTGTCGGGTCGGGTCGGATTGCTGGGTAATGAAGTGACGAAACCCCGATGACGGTCTGTCACAGCTGTGACGGTCCGTCATGGGTTCCGTCGCATGTGCCCTAATTTTTCAAAACAATAAAGAACGTACCTGGCACGACGGAGTAATGCGACGGTCCGTCACAGGCGTGACGGTCCGTCGATGTATCCGTCAGTGAATGTGGCAGAGTAATTTTCTGCAGAACTTCCTGTAGATGTGCTACCTGAAAATTTACAACCCATTAGTAGAAAATGCTACCGTTACTAGAAAGAAAACTATAAATTGTTTAGATGATTCATATTGGGTTGCCTCCCAACCAGCGCCTGATTTAACGTCGCGGCACGACTGAGGACACTCGATTACTCAGACTTCATCAAGATGATATGCCTCAATCACCTCATTCGCCGATTCCGCATGACCTATATAGATTTTTAGACGTTGTTCGTTCACCTTAAACCGCACACCTTCCTTGTTTTCCAACTCAACCGCTCCATGAGGGAATAGTTGGGTGATCAAGTAAGGGCCAGTCCATTTGGACTTGAGCTTGCCCGGAAACAAGCGCAATCTAGAGTTGAATAAAAGCACTGAATCCCCAATCATAAACTCTCGTTTCTCGATTTTTAGGTCATGGTACTTCTTCATCTTTTCTTTGTAGAGGGCTGAGCTTTCACAAGCTTTTAGGCGAAATTCATCGAGTTCATTTAACCCATTTAACCGTTGTTCTGCAGCTTCGTTCCAGTCCATTTTTAACTTCTTCATAGCCCACATGGCTTTATGCTCTAATTCAACCGGAAGATGACATGCTTTCCCATATACTAGTTGGTATGGGGACATACCTATGGGAGTCATATACGCTGTCCGGTAGGCCCAAAGAGCATCATCAAGCCTCCTTGACCAATCTGTTCTACTAGCGTTCACTATTTTTGACAAAATCTGTTTGATCTCCCTATTTGATACTTCAACTTGCTCACTAGTTTGAGGATGGTAAGGAGTGGCCACATTATGGCGAACCCCATATTTCTCCAATAATCCCTTGAACAATTTGTTGCAAAAGTGGGATCCCCCATCACTAATAATTGCCCGTGGGGTACCAAATCGAGAGAATATATTCTTTTTCAAGAATGCAGTGACACTCTTCCCCTCATTGTTCGCGAGGGCGATAGCTTCCACCCACTTAGATACATAATCAACTGCTACTAAAATATACTTCATTCCATGAGAACTCACAATCGGACCCATAAAGTCAATACCCCAAACATCAAATAACTCAATCACAAGAATGGGGTTTAGAGGGCGCTCTTGCTTTCTTGAAATGCTGCCATCTCTTTGGCATCTATCACATGCTTTGGTGAACTCATGAGCATCTTGATGAATAGTTGGCCAATAGTAACCACATTGTAAGATCTTATGAGCAGTACGGATATCACTATGATATCCACCAAAGGGTGAGGAATGGCATGCCTCTAAAACACTCAACATCTCAACTTCTGGCACACAACGCCAAATAAGCCCATCAGTACAGCTCCTATATAAGTATGGTTCTTCCCAAAAGAACTTCTTCACATCGTACATGAACTTTTTCCTTTGATGAAAAGACAAGTCTGATGGAACAATATCACTAGCTAAGAAGTTCGCAAAATCTGCGAACCATGGAATCAAGTCTTGTGAGGCAGCCAATATATGCTCATCGGGGAACGTGTCATCAATATCAGTCTTATCCCCCAACTCACTCATAGCTTCATCTTCTAAATGGGACAAGTGATCAGCAACTTGATTTTCGGTCCCTTTTCTATCCCTTACCTCAAAGTCAAATTCTTGCAGTACTAATACCCAACGAATTAACCTCGGTTTCGCATCCTTCTTTGCCATCACATATCTCAGGGCTGAATGGTCAGTATGCAATATAACTCTAGTACCTAGAAAATAGGAGCGAAATTTTTCAAAAGCAAAGACTACTGCAAGGAGCTCTTGTTCAATTACTGTATAGTTCTTCTGAGCTTCATTGAGGGCTTTACTAGCATAGTAAATGGGATGAAGGATTTTGTCCCTTCTTTGTCCCAATACCACACCAAGGGCAACCCCACTCGCATCACACATCATCTCAAATGGAGTGCTCCAATCCGGAGAAATAATGATAGGTGCAGATACCAATTTTTCTTTTAGCTCGCCGAATGCTTTAAGACAGGATTCATCAAAATAAAATTTACAATCTTTCTCCAGCATTTTGCACAACGGATGTGCAATTTTTGAGAAATCTTTGATGAATCTCCTGTAAAAACCTGCATGCCCAAGAAAGCTTCTCACACCTTTTACAGAGATAGGTCGAGGAAGTCTCTCTATTACCTCGACTTTGGCTCGATCAACCTCTATACCCTTTTCTGAAATGCGATGGCCCAAAACAATACCTTCTTTCACCATGAAGTGGCATTTTTCCCAATTGAGTACTAAATTGCAGTCTTCACATCTCTTAAGAACCTCAGATAAATGACTCAAACACCGCTCGAATGATTCACCAACCACAGAAAAATCATCCATAAAAACCTCAATAGTATCTTCCACCATGTCGGAGAATATTGATATCATACATCTCTGAAATATGGCGGGTGCATTGCACAACCCAAACGGCATTCTCTTGAACGCAAAGGTCCCATATGGACAAGTAAAAGTGGTCTTCTCTTGATCTTATGGTGCAATAGAAATCTGATTATACCCCGAATAACCATCAAGAAAACAGTACCACCCTTTTCCAGCGAGTCTATCCAACATCTGATCCATGAAGGGCATGGGAAAATAGTCCTTTTTGGTCCATGCATTTAATTTTTGGTAATCCATACACACCCTCCATCCAGTCACCGGTCTCACTGGAACAAGTTCATTTTTTTCATTGGGGACCACAGTCATTCCCCCTTTCTTAGGTACACACTAAACAGGTCATACCCAACTACTATCGGCGATCGGATATATTACTCCAGCATCTAACCATTTTATGATTTCCTTCTTCACGACCTCTTGTATAGTGGATTTAAGCGTCTCTGGTGCTCAATACTTGGCTTATGATCGGGCATGAGTTGGATTTTATGAGAACAAATACCAGGAGGGATCCCAATAATGTCCGCAATAGTCCACCCAATAGCTCTTTTGAACCTTTTTAGCACTTTCACCAAACTCTCAACTTGTTGTTTATTCAGGTCTGATGCAATGATTACCGGCAATGTGTCACCGTTTCCTAAGAATTCATACCTGAGATGAGGTGGGAGAGCTTTTAGTTCTAACTTTGGAGCCTCCTCTATAGATGGTTTAGCGGGTGGAGACTCACGATTCTTCATGTCTGGCTCATATTTCTTTGGTTTAAACCAAACATTATCACGATCAAGAGCAGCGACTAATGACCCATTTTCTTCAATGCATTCATTATCAAAATTCATTATCACTGCCGCCAGTGCTTCTACACCTAGACGTTCTTCTATTTGTATCTCGGGTGATTTACCAACTTTGTAAGATATAGCAGATACCGATTGGAGATCACCACTCTGCCGCATGGACCTACAAATGTTGAAAGTCACTTCTTCATTGTTCAACCGAAATTTCATTTGCCCTTTTTCGATATCAACTAAGGCTCTACCCATAGCAAGGAATGGTCTCCCAAGAATAATAGGCACCTCAAAATCGACTTCACAATCAAGAATAACAAAATCTGCCGGAAATATGAACGACTCCACTTTTACTAGCACATCATGGAGTATCCCTATAGGCCTTTTTACTGTTCGATCGGCCATCAGTAGCCGCATTGCAGTGGGATTTGGATCACCCAAACCCAACTTCTTGTAAATCGAGAGGGGCATGAGATTTATGCTTGCCCCCAGATCACATAATGCTTTCGCAAAATGTAATAACCCGATTGTACAAGGAATAGTGAATGCACTCGGATCTTCTTTCTTTTGCACTAAAGACCTTGTAGCAATAGCACTACAATGCTGCATTCTGTCATCATCCTCAAAAGTGACCAATCTTTTCTTTGTTACCAAATCTTTCATAAACTTGGCATAACCGGGCATTTGTTCAAGAGCTTCTACCAAAGGGACATTGATAGAAAGCTGCTTCAACATTGTTATAAAACGCCGATATTTACCATCCTCGGTCTTTTTCACTAATCTTTGAGGAAAGGGGGGGTGGGGGTGGTCTAGGCATGGGAGTTACCTTTTTAGGCACTTCAGCATCTTTTTCAATGTTATCTTCTACTTCATCACTAACCTCTACCATTTTATCATTATCTCTCATCACTTTTTCCACAATAGACGGCATAGGTGGGTCAATAGTTTGTTTACCACCATGAGTAGTAATTGCCATACAGTGTCCATTATTTTTCGGATTTTGGACAGTGTTGCTAGGGAGAGTGCCCGGTTGCCGTGTGTTCACAGTCGCAGATAATTGGGCCATTTGCAATTCAAGCTGCTTAATCGATATGGCATGTGTATCGACTTTCTGTCCAATACCCGCTACATCACTCCTTAACTCTTTTGTGTGCTCATCACTAGCATCGAACCTCCTCCTTATCTTGTGCAACATATCCTCAACTCGCGCCATACTACCTCCACCATCCCTAGGAGCAACTTCACGATTTTGAGGAGGAACATAGGGCCCACTCCTATCATTTCTGTTACCATAGTTACCCCTATTGAAGTTGTTGTCGCGGTTGTAATTTCCATCACGGACATAATTACCCTCACGGTTGTAGTTACCATAGTTCCGACCTTGATTCCCTTGACCTTGGCGCCAATTCTCCTGATTGGAGCCTTGGGCATTCGGTCGAAAACCCCCCGTCTGATCATTTACTGCATATGAATCTTCCTCATAATAATATTCATCAGTTGGTGGTGGTGGTTTAGACAAGTAGTTCACTGCGTTTATCTTTTCTGCACCCCCAGTGACATGTTTTAACACCAACCCAAGCTCAGTTCTCATCTGTGCCATTTCTTCACGAATCTCATCCGTGGCTGGGTTGTGTGTGGATTGCACTGCAAAGTTATTTCTCCCAGTATCTGACTTCCTACTACTCCATGCTTTATTATTCCGGGAGATTTTCTCTAATTTTTCGGCATTTTCAGCATAAGGACACTCCCCATAAGAACCACCTGCTATAGTATCCAATACCACTTTATTATTATCATCTTGTCCCCGGTAGAAGTATTCTTTCAGTTACTCATCATCTATGCGGTGATTGGGGACACTTCTCAAAAATGAAGTGAACCTATCCCAAGAACTGCTAACTCACTCTCCTGGTAGTTCCACAAAGTTGTTCACTATGTCTTTGTGATTTAGTTTCTTGGAGACCGGGTAGTAACGTGCTAAGAAAACGTCCCTTAGTTGGTTCCAAGTGAAAATTGAGTTATAAGGGAGCTCAGTGAACCAAATAGCAGCCTCTCCCGTTAGTGAGAGAGGAAATACTCTTAGCCCTATTACATCCAAATTCAAATAAGGCCTCCCTACATAGCTTTTACACACTGCCCTCACTTTAGCTATATGGGCATATGTGTCCTCAGACGGTAGTCCTGAAAACAAACCTCTAGCAGTGAGCATTTGCATCAGACTACTAGTGACTACAAAGGTGTGACCTTCTGGTAGAGGGGGCAAGACAAGTGGCCCATCAGAATCTGCAATATTATCATAACCTCTGTAGTATTCTTGAGGACGTGGAGCGGGATTTTGTCCCCTTTGTGCATCTTGATCAGGATTATCAGGTAATAATCGACCATGAGCATCTACTGGAGCTGGGATGTTCTGGTTTGGATCATCATCATTTATACCCAAGTTTCGATTCATATTGCGTAGTGTATGCTCTAACTCGTGATCGTAGGGAAACAAGGGTTCTCTTCCTCTCCGTGTATTTGGCATACAAGGACGTTAGTTCTGCAAAAAATAAAAAATAACAGAAAAGTTAAAATCAGGAAAATATTGACTAAACTTTAGTAATAAGTTTAAGTTAATCTAAAAGCTATATTCCCCGGCAGCGGCGCCAAAATTTGATACGCTCAAACTTACTTCTCAAATAAGAAGTAAAGCGGTCATATCAAGTAAAGAACCCAACTAATGAGGTTGGGATCGATCCCACAAGGAAAATAGTTCAGACTTAACTTTATTCTATTATTACTATTATTTAGCCAACTATTTTTCGAGAAAACAAAAGACAAAAGGGGGGTTCTATTTCTAAATTAATGAAAATGATTAACTAAATAAAAATGAACAACTAACAGCTTCAGCTTTTGGAGTTTAATCAAATTATAAAAGTAACTAGGGTTTAAGTGTTCCCCACAGGTTCCTAACTTGATAAATCTAACTATAATAATTCTATCCTAATATCTTGCATGTAAAGTGATAAGTTATGTATCTCTAAATCCTTGGTCCGGCATCTAGAGAATTTCACTCCGCACCTTGGTCCGGCTACGTGTGTTGCTATACTAACCCTTATCTTTACCTCATATTAAACATTGTATTCGATATTTGACTAAGTTATTAACTCGTACCAACCAATACTAGCCTATTAGATAGTCTACACTAAATCTATGTTGATAATTCTTTTCCTATTATCTACCTCCTTGGTCCGGCAAGTAGCATTAAGGCGAGTTCTAACGTTGGCCATCCGTTAAAAAGACTTCTACACGAAAGAATTATCAATACATGCAAGACACCATTCTAGAATTGTTATTTTAGTTAGATTTTTACCTTGTTATTCACCCATGGTTCCCACAACCCTAGCTATGAGGTTTAGTTACCCATGTTCATAATTACACAATTCATATTGTTAATGGAAGAATTCATGCACTTACTTTTATGAGAACAAATAAATTCCAGAATTTAACTTGATCAATCAACAAAATCACCAACAATCAATTCCGAAAAAAAAGTATCTTAATTCCCAAAATCGAGAGTTCAATACTATAACAAGAGAACCAAAAATTATTCAAAAAGTCTAACCCCAAAAACGAGGTTTTTCAAACTATTTATAATAAAAACAAAATCTAATCAAAGAAGGATTCTATTTACTAAAAATCTGTCCAAACGCGTCTGGGTCGACGGACCACGTGACGGACCATCACGGACACGACGGACCGTCATGGCCTCCGTCGTCCCATACTTCACACATTCTTCTGCTGCTTTATTCATTCCCCTCGACGGACAGGTATGACGGACCGTTTCAAGCACGACGGTCCGTCGAGGGTCTCCGTTCCAAAATACTTGAACTTCTTGGAATTTGGGTACTGGGACTACTTCTCTGATCATCACGACGAACAAGCAGGACGGACCATCGTGGCCATGATGGTCCGTCATGGACTTCCGTAATCCCACACTTGGTCAGACTTCCCCATCTTCCTTCAGCAACTTCTCTCCTCACTACGATGCCACCTACAGACCGTCACAGCCTCGACGGACCATCAAAAGTTCTGTAGGTGGTCTCTTCTGCTTTTTTTTCTCAAAAACTTTTGCGTTCATCCTTGGACAGATTTTCTGCAAACAAAGAGAAGCTTACATAAAAATCAACACAAAAAGGCTTTCGACAAACACTAAACTTAAGGAAAAAGCATTAGAAATACCGTGAAACCACGGTACATCACTTTGTATCTTATAATTCCATACTTGTTCCATCAAATGTCTAAAGGTTGCACTTTTGGGTATTTGGATGCTAGTTGTAAAGACTAGGCAACTTATTGTATCATGTTTTTAGAACTTACTAAATTGCCATTTGATTTGATGTTGTTGAAAAATGTATAGAATTTATGAATATGAACATAATAAGGAATGTGGAAAAGAATTTTGCTATTTAAATTAAAGGATGAGAATCTTATGACATGATGAGTCGTAGAGATTATTTCTAAACTTCTTGTTGTGTTATGAACTTCCTTATTGTTTCCCACTAATGATGTATGGCCTTAGTGTCTATTGCATTGTAGGAAGACCTTATGTGAATAGAATAGTATGATCAAAATTGATGGTTGAGGATGATTTTGTCTAAATTGATAAGGTTTAGAATGCCTTGGTGTTGCTAAATTGAATTAATGAAAATTTCCTCTAAAGTAGTAATCACTTTAAGTGATGAATATGAAGGTTGTGTATTTGAGATCCTCTATATGTTGGGTTAAGTTACTCTTAATTGGGTTTACCCTAAGTGGGGGATAGTGTTTGAGTAGTGAGATTGTAGAAATTGTCTACATTGTTCTTCTATTCTTACTTGAATTGGAAAATATGAATTTCTTAGTATGCTTGTTAATGAAAATAGTCTTGCATAAAGTGTGAATTGCATGATCTTTATATAAGTGGTATGAATTGATTGACATCATCTTAGAGTCATTGTAAGACCTCGAAAATGAGATAAGGTGTCTAGAGCCTAACATGTTCGTCTTATTGTTATAAGGTCCTAAAATGCCTTATTATGTGATATAGAGGCAGTGTGCAAAGTTTGAAGAGATTTAGAAGTTGAACGTCAAGGGACGTCCAAGACGTTCGACGAATAGTCGCTTATGTGCCTCATGTGTGTATGCATGCCTAAATTGTGTGAAATTAGTCAAATAAGTCTTGAAATGGTTTTAAATGATGTTTAATGTTATTATATGAAGTTTCATGAAGTTTGGAGGTCAAACGCCCAAGAACGTCCAAGACGTTCGAAAGATAGACCCTAAGACTTTCATCGTATGTCATGTTGGGGTCAAGGCTGTTTGGACGTCTTGTAGGTGTTTGTTTTGGATGAAACTTATGTGGTAGGTCTATAACATGTAAGGTTTTTAATCGCGTTGTAAACGTCCGGGTACGACTTCTAAAGGGCCCCACAAGAGGCCCCAAAAGAAGGACCTCAAGGCTGCCTAAACACTGCCTGGGCAGTGTCTCTTGACGGATCCAATGACGGACCGTTGGGCCGCCAACGGACCGTCAAGCAGTTCTCGTCGAAGGGGACTTGCCTTGGTCAGGTTGTGAGCCAAGAAATTGGCTAAGTGTCCTGCGGCGGAAGGCTGCCACGGCCAGTCATGGCCATGATGCCCCGTCATGGGCCACGTCGCGGCTGCCTGTGAGTTGGCTGCCTGCGTGCTGCCACTTAAAGGGGTGAATGGTAAATTCACCCCACGTCCTAACCTGACTGTAATAGGTTTAATTAAGTGATTTTAGGTGTATATAAGCCATCCAAAACGTGACCAACCCATTCTCAAATCCCCTCACTCAAATTGAACCCTTCCCTTCCCAAAATATTCTCTCTAGAAACCCCCATGGTTTTTGAAGCTCAAGAACAGCTTGTAGATGGGATTCTCAGGGGTTCTTCATCAAGTTTTATGGGTCTTCATGAATATTAAGGTATGGTGATCCTTCATCTCTAAGTAACCTTTCACTTGGAGAGTTCTTCTCAATGTTTTTCAAAGAAATCTTATGAACAAGTTTCCAATCTTCCAATCTAGCCATGGGTTCTTTCTCAAAACGTTTCTAAAGATTAAATCATGATGAATTAGTATTAATATGATGATTTGAATGTGATTTCACTTCAATTGCATGATGAACCCATGTTCCTTCCAAAATTAGGTTTAGCTCTTACATGGGCTTTGTGATTATGGCTTGTTCTTGATGAATTGGTGATTCTCTTATGTTGAATTGCTTGTGGTTATTGTTATTGACATTAAATGATGTTGAATTGATGATGATAAGTCCATGATGATAAATATATGAAGTTTTGAGCATGAATAACCTATGTTTCTATATGTTGTCTTGAAGACGATTGTGAGATCGGTTGTGTAGGCTCTTGATTATGTATGAACTGTTGTAGCTACTCTTTTAGGGTGATGTAATGGATGAATTTTGTAAGTATAAATCCTTAATGTTCAAATTAAGAAGGGCTTGCATGAATTGGTATAGATTCCTTTAGGTTATGAAGTCAAGAAGCTAAGTTGTGATGTATCTCGAAATGTGATTAGATAAAGTATGATTTAGTCTTGATTTATTATCTAATTAGCTACTGCCTAATGAGTATATTATTGATGAAATATGAATGATGATCATGCCCTTAGATAATTCATAGTATTGATAAAGTCTCCTATACTCTAGCAAATCGATAAGCCTAAATGCCTATGTTGTAACCCTAATCTTGAATGTATGTAATCATGATTTCAATATGGTTAAATGTAGGTTTAGCTACTGCCTTAGACTTACACATGTATGAACTATGATCTAAAATCAATGTAAGGGAAGTTAGCTAATGACCTATGTTATTCTACTTTCCTAGTATGTTGATATGTTTCATTATGTTATGGCATAATTTTGTGGCGACTTGTACATGGTTTCTTATATGTTTAAAGTACATATAGATACTGCCATATATGTGTTTTATTGATGAATAAAGTGTATTGATCAATGATGATCAAAGGGTGAGAAATTGGTAAGAATGCTTAATTCCTCTACTCTTCTACTTCTCTATTCTTTATAGAAATGTTGATGAAGCCTTGTATGGCATTGTGTGGTATGGTCCACTTATGGTGGCGGTGTTTACTTTATTGTCATTATATATGTGTTGACCATGGCCATGAAGGCAAATTGATGAACTTATGAACATATGCTTAAAATGATACTATGAGAAGATTATGCCTACTTTCCTATTCTAGATGTGAATTAGGTTGTGTGGCTATTGTATGAGCATGTGTATAACTATGTTAGGGTAAAGTATAGGTGCTGCCATGGATGTGTTAAGATGGTTAATAACCCCTTACCTATGTATCCTTATATGAAAGTGTAAATGGCTAAAGTTAGGAGTCTTGGTTACATCGTATGTATAGTCTTGTCTCCTATGCTGCTATGTGTTGTGTGCTATGTGCTTGAAGTGCAATGTGGTCTAATAGGGTGGCTTACTAAATAAGTTATTGATAGCCATTATGTGATCATGTTGGTCAATGTACACACAGTCCCACTTACATGCATGTTATAAGTAGTATAAGTCATTGTGTCTAAATGAAAGGTAGTTCTCATATTCACTAGTGTCTACTACTATGCATATTAAGGTGATGTTTATGGAAGTATGATTTGTATTTCCCTTACTAGTATGACTTGATAGGTGTACTAGTATGGTCAAGGGTATGGAACCTTGTCTATACATTGCACATGCGTATCTTGATAGGATAGTTCCTAGATTTGGTTTCTATGAACATGAAGGATGAATCTATGAACATGTTATGAATACGATGTATATGATATGATGAAGTATGAATGTGCATAGTGTCTTAGTAGGTGTATATGAAAGGATTTCTCATATAGTTATGCCTATAGACTTATGCATTGATATATGAACATGTGTGACATTATGTGATTATGTGAAAGGTTTGCTCACATCTAAGTAAACACTCACACATGGATGATCTAGTTAATGAGAGGGGCCTTGCTAGGGGTGCCCAAGAATACTCCAAAACTAGATAGGTGCTTGAAGATGCTATAAGCATATGAATGATGAATATTCTAAAGCTTATGTTTTATGAACAAACGTAATAAAAGCTTTTCAATAAAGGGAACTTAGCCTAACACCGAGCGAACTTGTATATGAGGGAGTGACACTTTCCAACATAGGAAAGGCAGGGTTCACTACGGTCCTCATGTGAGGGGTGACACTTTCTTACATAAGAAAGGCAGGGTTCATTACGGTCCTCACGGGGTGGATAGCCTCATGACCCAATCTAGGGTGTAGAGTTGATATTTCCATGATTTCCCCAAGTTCCATAAACTATGTTGCCACCATAGGATACTAGCTAGTGGATTTCCACATAAACAGCTATGTCATGTTAGGGTCTACTTTGGCCGGTAGACCACCTTCCATCGGTGTAAGGTTTTATGACACCGAATTCCATGATTAGCACCCATGGTCTATGTCGGTTGAGGTTATGGTTTCCCTAAAGGTAAAATGGACAATGGAAGTAATTGAATAGGATCCTAACTAGGAGGACTTAAGGTAAGTTACTTAGGATAGATGGAAGTAATGAACCCATCTAGACATTGCACAAGTGACTCCTTAGGAAGTCTTAGGAAGGTTCTCTAATGCATATGATTATGTATGTGTCCTTTATGTATGATATTGTAGTCTTGGTTTGACTATGTTTATGTTGTACTATACTTGTATGACGGCATGTGTTGTCTTGTGTAGATACTATATATGGTATTCTCTTATGTTCCTAAGGTGATGCATTGCACCAAGTATCTCTAAAGGATTTGTTAGTAAGCAAATGAATTGAAAGAAAGAGTTAAATATCAAGGAGAGTGAGTTCACTGTAAAGTGACCTCTCTTTGTACTTAAATTCTATATGTGCTTTTCTATGATGTTTGGCCTTTGATTGTGTTTCTATGACGTATGTGGATGATATAAATGATGTTAACAAAGGTTTTATGATAATTTACTCAAAATGGCATGAAGTATGATTTCAAAGGAAATGTCCCTTTAAATGCATGTTTTCGCATGGTTGCCATACTTAGTACATTCTTATACTAATCCCATTCTTCTTTACTTTTTACACAAAGTGTAGGTTATGGAATGCTTAAAGGAGATCTATGATCGAGAAGCTTGATAGGTGTTTTCTCAAGCTCAAGGAAAGGAATCCTTAAGTTCAAGGATGTCCTACTTATGTCTTTAATACGAATCTTTAAATATTGTATAGTTATGTAAGGTGTTGTGTGGGCCGTGTCCCTAATGTATTCTAAAGTTATTGAGTCTAAGATGGCAAAGAGACTTAGAGTCTAAATATGTATTATGACTTATGTTTTATATATATGATGTGATGTTTCTAGCATATGAGGTGCTATGAAAAGTTTTAAATTTTCCGCTAAATTTACTATGCCAATGCAATGAATGATATGAGAGGCTTGTCTTAGACCTCCGAGAGGTCGACGACGCCAGTTACAATCCAAGATTGTATCCTATCTTCTAGGGTATGCTTTTGGGTTGTGACAAACTTGGTATCAGAGCATGAGGTTTATATAGCGGTTTTAGGTTCTAAGAAGTCTCATATTGCCACGTCTAGTAGAGTCTTGTATCATTGGTGGTGAGTCACGACACATCAAATGGTACGAGAGGCTATAGGACGATAGAGTTTCCCCTTCTTCGTTATTCTCATATCGTGCCATAGAACTTAATTCTATAAGATCTCTCTCTTATGTTTTCTTGTCCGGTGGTCTTTTAGATGTGATTTCTTGGATGAGATTGCTCTATGCTTGAGGGAGAAAAAGTGAGTTTAAAATGCTTATCCTTGTTTTATGGTTTGAATGAGTATGTGTGAAGGTGACATTTGTCCTTATTTGATGATGTATATACTAGCTAAGGCGACTTGAAGGGTTAACTAGACTTAGGTAGGGGTATGGGACTCTACCTATGTCTTGCACTAGTTTGCCTTGATGGAGACCTTAGGAGGTTAATACTATGTATGTGTATGATGATAAATATGAATGTCCTTATGTAATGATCTCTATGCTTATAATCATGTAGATAGCCTAGTGTGCTAAAGATATGGAGTTATCCATGCATGAATGTTATGGATGAGTGGAGTATGGTGCTAATTATAGTTCTTGTTGGGTTACTTGATTTAGTGAAGTTATGGAGCTTTACTTGATCATTGCACATGTTAACTCTATGGGGATTATGATTGGTTATCTTACCTTGCTTTATATGAAATATCTCTTATATTAATGATGTGATGTCAATTATGGCAATATATGAAATCTATGTGAAATAGCATGTTATGTCGGATGATGTAAGTCATCATATAGTTGAAGCATGCTAGAAGTTATAGTGGTTAAGGTGATTTCTCTTAAATTGTGTATTCCTATATGATTTTGTATGGTAGTAGCCAAGTATTAGGATTTGAACTTGGAATGTTTTAATAACTACATATGGAAGTATGCTATCCTATGAGTATATGTGATTGACAGTGTGCACTGTTTTCCTTTGTATATAAGTGGTACTTCATGAGTTTCTAGGGTAAAAAAATTGTAGTCTTTTGTAGAGACTTGAGTTGTAAATATAGTATGCATGCTTATGAAGAATGAGTTAGTAGAGCTTTGTATCTTATAATTCCATGCTTGTTCCATTAGATGTCTAAATGTTGCATTTTTGGATATTTGGAAGCATGCTCACTGTAAAGACTAGGCAACTTATTGTAATATAATTGGAGAACCTACTAAATTGTCATTTGATTGTACGTTATTGAAATATGTGTAGAATTTATGAATATGAACATGATAAGGAATGTGGAAAAGAATCTTTGCTATTTAGATTGAAGGATGAGAATCTTATGACATGATGAGTTGTAGAGTTATTTCTAAACTTCTTGTTGTGTATGAACTTCCTTGTTGTTTTCCGCTAATGATGTATGACCTTAGTGTCTATTGCATTGTAGGAAGACCTTATGTGAATCGAATAGTATGATCAAAGTTGATGGTTGAGGATGATTTGCCTAAGATGATAAGGTTTTGAATGCCTTAGTGTTGTTAAATTGAATTAATGAAAATTCTCTCTAAAGTAGTAATCACTCTAAGTGATGAATGTTAAGGTTTTATATTTGAAATCCTCTATATGTTGGGTTAAATTTGCTCTTAATTGGGTTTACCCTAAGTGGGGGATGGTGTTTAAGTAATGAGATGGTAGAAATGGTCTACATTGTCCTTCTATTCTTACACGAATTTGAAAATATAAATTCTTAGTATGCTTGTTCATGAAAATAATCTTGCATAAAGTGTGAATTGCATGATCTTTATATGATTGGTATGAATTAATTGACATCATCTTAGAGACATGGTGAATTTTCCAAAGGGCATGAAAAGAAATTTTTGATAAAATCCATGTTTTCTCTTGTTGACTTGCATTTTAATGTGCTAATTGTGAAGTTGACTTCATGAGGTAAGACAAGGAACTTGGAAATAGTCACTTGTAGGGTAAATTGTTTAGCCTTGCAATAGAAGTTGAGTCTCTTTTACCATGAAATATGTTGACTCTCTTGAAAATTTAGTGACTTGATGATTTGTAATATAAAATTGTAGGCTCATTCTTGAAAGGTGAAAGCATGTTTTGCTAAGTGTATACGTGTGTGCCTATGGTTTGTGCTATTTTTCCAAAATGAGGCTTACTTTAAGGGTGAGTAATATGTTAAGAAAAGAGATTTGTGGAATGACTTCCTATTTTGTTGTGATGCACTTGGTGTGACTTGCCATTTAGACTTCACTAGGAAGAAAAATATATGCATGTCTTGGCTTGAAAGTTGAGATTTCTCATTATTTTAAAAAAAAAAAAAAAAAATTGACCTTGTGCTTTGCTAAGGTGTGAACTCATGATACATGTAATGTGTTGAGGAGCAAGACATTCCTCCTTGGACACCACTAAGCATGGTATGGTTGAGTTTGACCTTCATGGTACTAGGTCTAACTAATGAAGATTTATGTTAAATGTAATTAACTCAAGTCTATGTGCATTGAAGTATGAATGCCTACTTGTTTTGGGTATTGTTGAAATCTTCCTATATGTGGCCTTGCAAGATGATATCTTGATGAGTTAAGGTGCAATGACCATGTTATGATTAGGAGAAGTATGTTCCTCCTACGAACATGATAAGAGCCTCTTTGATTAATGCATTAAGGGTGAGTGAATCGAAGTTTTGCTTACTTGTGTGCATGGAGTGCTAAAATGATTTGATGATATTTTAAAGGTGATGAACTGCTCTTATATGCATTGAAGTCATTGATGTGATTAAAGAGTCCTAAGTGTCATTCGAGGACGAATGTTCCCAAGTGGGGGATATTGTAAGACCTCGAAAATGAGATAAGGTGTCTAGAGCCTAACATGTTCGTCTTATCGTTATAAGGTCCTAAAATGCCTTATTATGTGATATAGAGGCAGTGTGCAAAGTTTGAAGAGATTTGGAAGTTGAACGTCAAGGGACGTCCAAGACGTTCGACGAATAGTCGCTTATGTGCCTCATGTGTGTATGCATGCCTAAATTGTGTGAAATTAGTCAAATAAGTCTTGAAATGGTTTTAAATGATGTTTAATGTTATTATATGAAGTTTCATGAAGTTTGGAGGTCAAACGCCCAAGAACGTCCAAGACGTTCGAAAGATAGACCCTAAGACTTTCATCGTATGTCATGTTGGGGTCAAGGCTGTTTGGACGTCTTGTAGGTGTTTGTTTTGGATGAAACTTATGTGGTAGGTCTATAACATGTTAAGGTTTGTTAACGCGTTGTAAAAGTCCGGGTACGAGTTCTAAAGGGCCCCACAAGAGGCCCCAAAAGAAGGACCTCAAGGCTGCCTAAACACTGCCTGGGCAGTGTCTCTTGACGGACCCAATGACGGACCGTTGGGCCCCCAACGGACCGTCAAGCAGGTCTCGTCGAAGGACACTTGCCTTGGTCAGGTTGTGAGCCAATAAATTGGCTAAGTGTCCTGCGACGGAAGGCTGCCACGGCCCGTCATGGCCATGACGCCCCGTCATGGGCCACGTCGCGGCTGCCTGTGAGTTGGCTGCCTGCGTGCTGCCACTTAAAGGGGTGAATGGTAAATTCACACCACGTCCTAACCTGACTATAATAGGTTTAATTAAGTGATGTTAGGTGTATATAATCCATCCAAAACGTGACCAACCCATTCTCAAATCCCCTCACTCAAATTGAACCCTTCCCTTCCCAAAATATTCTCTCTAGAAAGCCCCATGGTTTTTGAAGCTCAAGAACAGCTTGTAGATGGGATTCTCAGGGGTTCTTCATCAAGTTTTATGGGTCTTCATGAAGATTAAGGTATGGTGATCCTTCATCTCTAAGTAACCTTTCACTTGGAGAGTTCTTCTCAATGTTTTTCAAAGAAATCTTATGAACAAGTTTCCAATCTTCCAATCTAGCCATGGGTTCTTTCTCAAAACGTTTCTAAAGATTAAATCATGATGAATTAGTATTAATATGATGATTTGAATGTGATTTCACTTCAATTGCATGATGAACCCATGTTCCTTCCAAAACTAGGTTTAGCTCTTACATGGGCTTTGTGATTATGGCTTGTTCTTGATGAATTGGTGATTCTCATATGTTGAATTGCTTGTGGTTATTGTTATTGACATTAAATGATGTTGAATTGATGATGATAAGTCCATGATGATAAATATATGAAGTTTTGAGCATGAATAACCTATGTTTCTATATGTTGTCTTGAAGACGATTGTGAGATCGGTTGTGTAGGCTCTTGATTATGTATGAACTGCTGTAGCTACTCTTTTAGGGTGATGTAATGGATGAATTTTCTAAGTATAAATCCTTAATGTTCAAATTAAGAAGGGCTTGCATGAATTGGTATAGATTCCTTTAGGTTATGAAGTCAAGAAGCTAAGTTGTGATGTATCTCAAAATGTGATTAGATAAAGTATGATTTAGTCTTGATTTATTATCTAATTAGCTACTGCCTAATGAGTATATTATTGATGACATATGAATGATGATCATGCCCTTAGATAATTCATAGTATTGATAAAGTCTCCTATACTCTAGCAAATCGATAAGCCTAAATGCCTATGTTGTAACCCTAATCTTGAATGTATGTAATCATGATTTCAATATGGTTAAATGTAGGTTTAGCTACTGCGTTAGACTTACACATGTATGAACTATGATCTAAAATCAATGTAAGGGAAGTTAGCTGATGACCTATGTTATTCTACTTTCCTAGTATGTTGATATGTTTCATTATGTTATGGCATAATCTTGTGGCGACTTGTACATGGTTTCTTATATGTTTAAAGTACATATAGATACTGCCATATATGTGTTTTATTGATGAATAAAGTGTATTGATCAATGATGATCAAAGGGTGAGAAATTGGTAAGAATGCTTAATTCCTCTACTCTTCTACTTCTCTATTCTTTATAGAAATGTTGATGAAGCCTTGTATGGCATTGTGTGGTATGATCCACTTATGGTGGCGGTGTTTACTTTATTGTCATTATATATGTGTTGACCATGGCCATGAAGGCAAATTGATGAACATATGAACATATGCTTAAAATGATACTATGAGAAGATTATGCCTACTTTCCTATTCTAGATGTGAATTAGGTTGTGTGGCTATTGTATAAGCAGGTGTATAACTATGTTAGGGTAAAGTATAGGTGCTGCCATGGATGTGTTAAGATGGTTAATAACCCCTTACCTATGTATCCTTATATGAAAGTGTAAATGGCTAAAGTTAGGAGTCTTGGTTACATCGTATGTATAGTCTTGTCTCCTATGCTGCTATGTGTTGTGTGCTATGTGCTTGAAGTGCAATGTGGTCTAATAGGGTGGCTGACTAAATAAGTTATTGATAGCCATTATGTGATCATGTTGGTCAATGTACACACACTCCCACTTACATGCATGTTATAAGTAGTATAAGTCATTGTGTCTAAATGAAAGGTAGTTCTCATATTCACTAGTGTCTACTACTATGCATATTAAGGTGATATTTATGGAAGTATGATTTGTATTTCCCTTACTAGGATGACTTAATAGGTGTACTAGTATGGTCAAGGGTATGGAGCCTTGTCTATACATTGCACATGTGTATCTTGATAGGATAGTTCCTAGATTTGGTTTCTATGAACATGAAGGATGAATGTATGAACATGTTATGAATACGATGTATATGATATGATGAAGTATGAATGTGCATAGTGTCTTAGTAGGTGTATATGAAAGGATTTCTCATATAGTTATGCCTATAGACTTATGCATTGATATATGAACATGTGTGACATTATGTGATTATGTGAAAGGTTTGCTCACATCTAAGTAAACACTCACACATGGATGATCTAGTTAGTGAGAGGGGCCTTGCTAGGGGTGCCCAAGAATACTCCAAAACTAGATAGGTGCTTGAAGATGCTATAAGCATATGAATGATGAATATTCTAAAGCTTATGTTTTATGAACAAACGTAATAAAAGCTTTTCAATAAAGGGAACTTAGCCTAGCACCGAGCGAACTTGTATATGAGGGAGTGACACTTTCCAACATAGGAAAGGCAGGGTTCACTACGGTCCTCATGTGAGGGGTGACACTTTCTTACATAAGAAAGGCAGGGTTCATTACGGTCCTCACGGGGTGGATAGCCTCATGACCCAATCTAGGGTGTAGAGTTGATATTTCCATGATTTCCCCAAGTTCCATAAACTATGTTGCCACCATAGGATACTAGCTAGTGGATTTCCACATAAACAGCTATGTCATGTTAGGGTCTACTTTGGCCGGTAGACCACCTTCCATCGGTGTAAGGTTTTATGACACCGGATTCCATGATTAGCACCCATGGTCTATGTCGGTTGAGGTTATGGTTTCCCTAAAGGTAAAATGGACAATGGAAGTAATTGAATAGGATCCTAACTAGGAGGACTTAAGGTAAGTTACTTAGGATAGATGGAAGTAATGAACCCATCTAGACATTGCACAAGTGACTCCTTAGGAAGTCTTAGGAAGGTTCTCTAATGCATATGATTATGTATGTGTCCTTTATGTATGATATTGTAGTCTTGGTTTGACTATGTTTATGTTGTACTATACTTCTATGATGGCATGTGTTGTCTTGTGTAGATACTATATATGGTATTCTCTTATGTTCCTAAGGTGATGCATTGCACCAAGTATCTCTAAAGGATTTGTTAGTAAGCAAATGAATTGAAAGAAAGAGTTAAATATCAAGGAGAGTGAGTTCACTATAAAGTGACCTCTCTTTGTACTTAAATTCTATATGTGCTTTTCTATGATGTTTGGCCTTTGATTGTGTTTCTATGACGTATGTGGATGATATAAATGATGTTAACAAAGGTTTTATGATAATTTACTCAAAATGGCATGAAGTATGATTTCAAAGGAAATGTCCCTTTAAATGCATGTTTTCGCATGGTTGCCATACTTAGTACATTCTTGTGCTAATCCCATTCTTCTTTACTTTTTACACAAAGTGTAGGTTATGGAATGCTTAAAGGAGATCTATGATCGAGAAGCTTGATAGGTGTTTTCTCAAGCTTAAGGAAAGGAATCCTTAAGTTCAAGGATGTCCTACTTATGTCTTTAATACGAATCTTTAAATATTGTATAGTTATGTAAGGTGTTGTGTGGGCTGTGTCCCTAATGTATTCTAAAGTTATTGAGTCTAAGATGGCAAAGAGACTTAGAGTCTAAATATGTATTATGACTTATGTTTTATATATATATGATGTGATGTTTCTAGCATATGAGGTGCTATGAAAAGTTTTAAATTTTCCGCTAAATTTACTATGCCAATGCAATGAATGATATGAGAGGCTTGTCTTAGAACTCCGAGAGGTCGACGATGCCGGTTACAATCCAAGATTGTATCCTATCTTCTAGGGTATGCTTTTGGGTTGTGACAGTTATGGTGAATTTTCCAAAGAGCATGTAAAGAACTTTTTGATAAAATCCATGTTTTCTCTTGTTGACTTGCATTTCAATGTGTTAATTGTGAAGTTGACTTCATGAGGTAAGACAAGGAACTTGGTAATAGTCACTTGTAGGGTAAATTGCTTAGCCTTGTAATGGAAATTGAGTCTCTTTTACAATCAAATATGTTGACTCTCTTAAAAATTTAGTGATTTGATGATTTGTAATGCAAAATTGTAGGCTCATTGTTGAAAGGTGAAAGTATGTCAAGCTAAGTGTTCATGTGCATGCCTATAATTGTGTTATTTTTCCAAAATAAGGCTTACTATAAGGGTGAGTATTATGTTAAGAAAAGAAATTGTGGAATGACTTCCTATTTTGTTGTGATGTATTTGGTGTGACTTGCCGTTTAGACTTCACTAGGAAGAAAAATATATGCATGTCTTGTCTTGAAAGTTGAGATTTCTCATTTTTAAAGAAATTGATCTTGTACTTTGCTAAGGTGTGAACTCATGATGCATGAAATGTGTTGAGGAGCAAGATATTCCTCCATGTACACCACTAAGCATGGTATGATTGAGTATGACCTTCATGGTACTAGGTCGAACTAATGAAGATCTTTGTGATTTAACTAACTCAAGCTTATATGCATTGAAGTATGAGTGCCTAATTAACTTTGAGTATGAGTTATGATCTGCCTATGAGTAGCTTTTCAAGGTTTTTCTTGTAATGAATTAAGGCGTAATGATCTTGTTATGATTAGGATAAGGATGTTCTCCCATGAACATGAAAAAGAACTTTTGTGTTTGATGCATTAAAGAGTGAGTGAGTAATGGTTTTGCTTGATTGTGTGCATCGAGTTCTAAGATGATTTGATGATATTTTAAATGTTATTAACTGCTCTTATGTGCATTGAAGTCCTTGTTGTGATTAAAGAGTCCTAAGTGTCATTCGAGGACGAATGTTCCCAAGTGGGGGATATTGTAAGACCCCGAAAGTGAGGTAAGGTGTCTAGAGCCTAACGTGCTAGTCTTAATGTTATAAGGTCCTAAAATTCCTTATTATGTGGTATAGAGGTAGTGTACAAAGTTTGAAGTGATTTGGAAGTCGAACGTCAAGGGACGTCCAAGACATTCGACGAATAGTCGCTTATGTGCCTCATGTGTGTATGCATGCTTAAATTGTATGAACTGAGTCTAATAAGTCTTGAAATGGTTTTAAATGATGTTTAATGTTATTATATGAAGTTTCGTGAAGTTTGGAGGTCAAACGCCCAAGAACGTCCAAGGCGTTCGAAAGATAGCCCCTAAGACGTTCATCGTATGTCAAGTAGGGGTCAAGGCTATTTGGACGTCTTGTAGGTGTTTGTTTTGGAGTAAACTTATGTGGAAGGTATATAACATGCTAAGGTTTGTAATCGCGTTGGAAACGTCCGGGTAAGACTTCTAAAGGGCCCCACAAGAGGCCGCAAAAGAAGGACCCCAAAGCTGCCTAGACACTGCCTGGGCAGTGTCCCTTGACGGACCCAACGACGGATCGTTGTTCCCCCAACGGCCCGTCAAGCAGGTCTCGTCGAAGGGTACTTTCCTTGGGCATGACTTAAGCCAAGATTTTGGCTAAGTCATGGGCGACGGAGGGCATGACGCCCCGTCGAGGCCCACGTCGCGAGTGCCTGCAGGTTTGGCTGCCTGCGTGCTGCCACTTAAAGGGGTGAATGGGAAATTCACCCCACGTCCTAACCTGACTATAATAGGTTTATTTAAGTAATTTTAGGTGTATTTAAGTCATACAAAACGTGATCAACTCATTCATAAAATCGTCTCACATGTTTAAAGCCTTTCCCTCCCAAAAATGTTCTCTCTAAAACCACCATTGTTGGTGAAGCTCAAGAGCTGCTTGGAGATGGATTTTCTATGGATGAATCATGAAGTTTTAGAGGTTTTCATGTATATAAATGTATGGCAATCCTTCATCTTCAAGTAACCTTTCACTTGAAGAGTTCTTCTTAATGTTTTTCAAAGAAATCTTATGATCAAGTTTCCAATCTTCCAATCTAGCCATGGGTTTTTTCTCAAAACGTTTTTAATGATTAAATCATGATGAATTGAAGTTAATACAATGGTTTTAATGTGTTTTCACTCCAATTGAATGATGAACCCATGTTCCTTCCAAAATTGGTTTAGCCTTTTCATGGGCTTTGTGATCTTGACTTGTTATCGATTGAATTATGATTCCCTTACGTTGAAGTGATTGTATATACTGTTATTTACATGAATTTATGTTGAATTTATGTTCAATGATCCATGAGGATCAATGTATGAGTATTTGAGCATGTTTAGCCTAGTTTCTATAGTTCACTGTAACATTGGCTTTCTTATGATCTAAAGTGAATTTCGATTAAGTCGGGGTTCTTATAGCTACTGTTTTAGGTTAATACCATGGTTGGATTATGGATATAAATCATGTATGACCAAAGTATAGAAGGCTTGGTTTGAATTAATCTAGGTTCTTCTTGTCTATGAAGTTGTAACTTGTGATGTTGACGTTAGGATAGTCGCTATAGGAATTGATTATGGTTAATGTCTATAGCTGCTGCCTACAATGAAATATGAGGATTAATTATATGTAATTAATACAATATGGGTCAATTCATGATAGGTTGAATATGATTAATCTATGTAAACTTACTTTCCATGAACTCCCTATATGAAGCATGCTTGTATCGACCTTAATGGTAAATTGTAGTAGTGTCTCATCTAGATTATGATTTCATTAGCTACTTCCTTAGGGTGATATGATTCATTAAATATGACCTATAATCCATATGAATGAAATTGATTAACAATCTATGTTCTTCTACTTTCCTAGTATGTGATGTATATGTTATGGTATAATCATGTAGTGACTTGTACATGGTTTCTTATATGTTTAAAGTACATTTAGCTACTGACATATATGTGTTTTATTGATGAATAAGGTGTATTGATCAATGATGATCAAAGGGTGATCTTTGGGTAAGAATGCTTATTTCCTTTACTCTTCTACTTCTCTATTCCTTTATAGTAATGTTGATGAAGCCTTGTATGGCATTGTGTGGTATGGTTCACTTATGGTGGCGGTGTTTACTTTATTGTCATTATATATGTGTTGACTATGGCCTTGAAGGCATATTGATGAACTTATGAACATGTGCTTAAGATGATACTATGAGAAGATTATGCTTACTTTCCTATTCTAGTTGTGAATTAGGTTGTGTGGCTATTTCATGAGCATGTGTATAACCATGTTAGGGTAAAGTATAGGTGCTGCCATTAATTTGTTAAGATGGTTAATAACCCCTTACCTATGCACCCCTTATATGAAAGTGTGAATAGCTAAAGTTAGGAGTCTTGATTACATTGAATATATTGTCTTGTCTCCTATGCTATTATGTGTTGTGTGCTATGTACTTGGAAGTGTAATGTGGTCTAAGAGGGTGGTTGACTTAAGAAGTCATTGATAGCCATTATGTGATCATGTTGGTCAATGTACACACACTCTCACTTACATGCATATTATAAGTAGTATAAGTCATTGTGTCTAAATGAAATGTTCTCATATTCACTAGTGTCCACTACTATGCATATTAAGGTGATGTTTATGAATGTATGATTTGTATTCCCTTACTAGGATGACTTGATAGGTGTACTAGTATGGGCAAGGGTATGGGACCTTGTCTACGCATTGCACATGTGTATCTTGATAGGATAGTTCCTAGGTTTGCTTCTTATGCATATGAATGATGATTATATGAACATGTTATGAATATGATATAATGAAGTATGAATGTGTATAGTGTCTTAGTAGGTTTATATAAAAGTATTGCTCATATAGTAATGCCTATAGACTTATGCATTGATATACGAATATGTGTGACCTTATGTGTTAAGTGAAAGGTTTGCTCACATCTAAGTATACACTCACACACATGGATGATCTAGTTAGTGAGAGGGGCCTTACTAGGGGTGCCCAAGAATACTCCAAATCTAGATAGGTGCTTGAATATGCTATAAGCATATGAATGATGAATATCCTAAGCTTATGTTTTTATAAACAAACGTAATAAAGGCTTTTCAATAAAGAGAACTTAGCCTACCACCGAGTGAACTTGTAGATGAGGGAGTGACACTTTCCAACATAGGAGAGGTAGGGTTCACTACGGTCCTCATGTGAGTGGTGACACTTTTTTACATAAGAAAGGTAGGGTTCATTACGGTCCTCATGGGGTGGATAGCCTCATGACCCAACATAGGGTGTAGAGTTGATATTTCCATGAATTCCCCAAGTTCCATAAACTATGTTGCCACCATAGGATACTAGCAAGTGGATTTCCACCTAGATAGCTATGTCATGTTCGGATCTACTTTGGCCGGTAGATCCACCTTCCATCGGTGTAAGGTTTTATGACACCGGATTCCATGATTAGCACCCATGGTCTTAGTGTCGGTTAAGGCTATGATTTTCCTAAAGTTAAAATGGACAATGGAAGTAATTGAATAGGATCCTAACTAGGGGGACTTAAGGTAAGTTACTTAGGATAGGTGGAAGTAATGAACCCATCTAGACATTGCACAAGTGACTCCTTAGGAAGTCTTAGGAAGGTGACTTAGTGCATATGATTATGTATGTGTCCTTTATGCATGATGTTGATCTTGTTAATTATATGAAGAAGGTCTTACTTGACATAAATGAAGTTCTCTTCTCTTACTATGTTGATATATGATTTGGATGTAAAGGCTTGTGGTCTCATGATAAGTTTACTAAGTATGTGGGAGGTTATGGGGCCTTACATGTACATTGCACTAGTGGACTTAGATTGGGGGCATGAGTTAGGTTCTATAAGGTTCGATGTGAAGTAAAATAAGTATATGTGCCTAATGACTAGGAGTTCATTGTAATGTACTTGTAGTCTCGGTTTAACTATGTCTATATTGTACTATACTTATATGATGGCATGTGTTATCTTGTGTAGATGCTATGTATGGTCTTCTCTTGTGTTCCTAAAGCGATGCATTGCACCAAGTATCCTTAAAGGATTACTTGAAAGACTAATGAATTAAAAGAAAGAGTTAATGTCAAGGAGAGTGAGTTCACTGTAAAGTGACCTCAAATGGGGTTTAAATTCTATATGTGCTTTTCTATGATGTTTGGCCTTTGATTGTGTTTCTATGAAGTATGTGGATGAAATAAATGCTATTGATAAAGGTTTTATGATGATTTACTTAAAATGGCATGAAGTATGATTTCAAAGGAAACGTCCCTTTTAAATGCATGTTTTGCATGGTTGTCATACTTAGTGCATTCTTGTACTAATCCCATTCTTCTCTACTTTTTACACAAAGTGTAGGTAATGGAATGCTTAAAGGAGGTCTATGATTGAGGAGCTTGATAAGTGTTTTTCCCAAGCTCAAGGAAAGGAATCCTTAAGTTCAAGGATGTCCTAATGTGTACTTATTGTAAAGTCTATTTAGTAATGTATGGCTTTGTATTATTGAGTCTAAGATGGCAAAGAGACTTAGAGTCTAAATATGTATTATGACTTATATTATATATATATATGATGTGATGTTTCTAGCATATGATGTGCTATGAAAAGTTTTAAATTTTCCGCTAAATTTACTATGCCAATGCAATGAATTATATGAGAGGATTATCTTAGACCTCCGAGAGGTCGACGACGCCGGTTACAATCCAAGATTGTATCCTATCTTCTAGGGTATGGTTTCGGGTTGTGACATTTCACCAACATTTTCACTTGAAATCTTAGGGAAATTCATAGATCATTTAACACTTTTTGGGGTGCATTTTCATAGATTCGTTTAACCAAAATATTGACACTCAAATCAGCCACACTTCCATTTTAATGAACAGCACGATTTACATAGATTTATGCACGTAAATTGACAACCAAAACATTATCAAATTTGAAGCCTTAACCCGAGAACCTCATTTACAGTAACATACTTGCACACGCACACACTTGAACATAATTTCGAATACATGGTTGTCTTTCATACTTCAAGTGCACAAACATAATCATATTCATCACGAAAACATAACATACACCTAAATATACCAGCAATCATACCCAACCTACGATTCATTAGGAGCTAGTGACAGGGGCATGCAAAAGGGGAAACAATCCTAGTTTTCTGATGAATAATATGAACCTTAAGGGGTCTCTTGGGAAATGGACCAAGAGAAAAGAAAACCCATACCTTTTTGATGTTAAACCCTTGACTTGCTGCCCAAAAACTTCACCCAAGAACATGTCTAAGCCTCCTCAATATCACCTCCACTCGAATGACAACCTCCCTTAACCTAGTGTGCGATTAACGTTTGTTTTCTTGTGATTTCGTGTGAGTTATTCAAGTGTGAAGAACTTGGTTTATTTTTCTGCTTTTGTATCTTATTTTGGCAGAGAATTTCGTGTGAAAGAATAAGAGAGATTGAGCGTGAGAGTTGAGAGATAGACGTGAGAGAGTGGGAGTTATATTAGGCTTAGGAGTCTAGTTTAGGACTTAGTCAAATAAGGTTTAGTTAATTATTAAAAATCTATTTTTTATTTTATTTTAATTCAGCTAATGAATAATAATTATTAATTAATTACATTAATTCAATAGCTTAAATAAAAATCACTTTAATTCATTGCTTCCACCTAGGTTCGAACCTGGGTGGAGCAAGACTTCACTTCAAGAGCTCAATTTCGGCCCTCTCTCCCCAAATTCCCCCTCCACCTTATTAATTAAATAATTAATTACATATTTAGGGTAATTACGATACTAACCTTAGCTAGCAGAAAGACCATTTTACCCCTAGACCCTCCAAACCTACGATTTCCTCTTTTTAAGTCCGGTAAAGACTCCTTTGAGTAAATCTTCGTATTCGAGAGCCCTACATAGTTGGACCCAACCTTTCCAAGCTCAAATAACTCCCCAAGTTAGTTGGCTTGTCTGTAGCAAGGGTTCCGAGGTCTGTTTCTACGCGCATCAATCCTTGTGAACCCTGGTCTAATCGTAGGCATTCTTGACACATTAAGCATTACTTATCTTATCCATTTTTTAGGGTTGTTACATTATCCCCCCCTTAGGAACATTCGTCCCCGAATGACACTACTACTATCTAGCGTAATGCCAGTCAGATCATAACATAATCACTATGCACAGTCAAGCAATAGCAACAAAAATGGAGAGATTAGGAAACTTAGACTTACTAGTAGGAAGTCTAACCTCAAGAGCTGAAAAGATGAGGGTAGAGAGATCTCATATCGGCCTCCGCCTCCCACGTATCACCCTCAACAAGATGATTTGTCCATAATACCTTCACTGTGTCAATCTCCTTGTTCCTCATTCGCTTGATCTGTCTGTCTAAGATATCCACAGGTACCTCCTCATAGGACAAGTCTTCATCGACCCCCAAACCTTCCACAGGTAGAATCGATGCTGGATCACCTAGGCACTTCTTTAAAATTGATACATGAAAGACTGGTGCATTAGTGAGACCAAATGCAGCTGGTGCATTAGTGAGACCAAATGACATGACTAAGAACTCATAATGACCATAACGGGTACGAAAGGCTGTCTTTGGGATATCTCCATCCCTAACCCTAAGCTGATGATACCCTGAACGAAGATCAATCTTAGAGAAGAAACTAGACCCTTGGAGCTGATCGAACAAATCATCTATTCTCGGAAGTGGATACTTATTCTTTATAGTGACTTTGTTGAGCTGGCGATAATCGATACACATTCTAAGAGTTCCATCCTTCTTTTTCACAAACAACACTGGAGCGCCCCAAGGGGATTTGCTCGGCTGAATGAAACACTTATTAGTGAGATCTTTTAACTGCAGCTTCAACTCTTTGAGTTCAGCTGGAGCCATTCTGTAGGGAGGAATTGAAATTGGTTTAGTATCGGGTTCTAAGTCGATACCAAAGTCAATATCTCGAGGGGGAGGGACTCTAGGCAAATCATCAGGAAATACATCTAGGAACTCATTCACTACAGGCACTGAGTCTATGGAAGGGATGTCATGATCTAAATCATTAACACTCACAAGTTGACACAATAACCCCTTGGACATCATTTTATTGGCCTTAAGGTTCGAAATCAAGGGATTAGGAAGACTCAAGATGTACCCCTCCCAGACTAGCTCCTCTTCATCAGGGAAACGAAATCTCACCACTCTACTACGACAATCCAAACAAGCATAACAATGTGAAGCCAGTCCACGCCAAGAATAACATCAAAATCATGCATGGGTAACTCAACCAAGTTTGCACACATAGTCTTACAACTTACAACTATTGGGCAATCCTTATATACTCTATCAGTTCTTACATTTTCTCCTAAAGGTGTACTAACCACTATAGGATCATGCAGAACTTCAGGCAATATCTCAAAAGTGAGAGCAAGCAAAAGAGTTACAAAGGAAAGCGTAGACCCTGGATCAAGTAAAGCATAAACAGAAGTTGAGAATACTTGCAGCATACCTGTGACCACATCAGCGGACTTCTCCTGCTCCTCCCTGCCCTTCAGGGCATAGAATCTGTTCCTCTTAGGAGGCTCGGCTTCTGCTGCACCCTGTGGATTAGGCCTAGGCTGAGCATTACCTCCATCTTGACCTCTGTTCTGTGGGCAGTCTCTAACCATGTTCCCACTTTTACCGCAACTGAAGCAGGAATTAGTGCCCTGTCTTCACTCTCCATTGTGAGCACGGCCAAACTTAGCACAGTTATTTTTGGGACGCTGCATCTCACCTCCATTGCCCTTATTGGGCTCAGGTCTTCCTCCTCTAGGTGCTATACTCCTCTGAGAATTAGAGTTCCCAGAACTCTGCTGCCCCTTCTTGAACCTGGGCTGCTCATGGACACCAAAATTGTTTCTGTAAACTCCATGGCTGGGACCTGCTTGATCTTGAGGCTTAGGCCTCCTAGCATCACGAATGCCCCTCTTTTTGCGGCTGCCCTCTACCTGCTGGACATGCACCATCAACTTGGAGAGGTCCATATTATCATGGAGCATCGCAGATTGACACTCCTCATCTTGATCTCCATTGAGTCCTGTGAGGAACCTGCTCATCTCATCCCTGCTATTAGATACAAGGGAAGTAGCATACCTGGATAATTTAACAAACTTCAGTACTCATCTCATCCTTGATGTTAGATACTAAGAAAAGTAGCATACCTAGATAGTTTAACAAACTTCAGGGAATAATCCCTGACTGTCATTGATCCCTGCTTAAGGTTGATAAACTCCTCAACCTTTGCCTCCCTCATCTCCCTGGGAAAGAATCTCTCCAGAAAGGCTGTCTTAAAAAGCTCCCAAGTGACCGGAACTCCGCCTAAAGCTCGGCTATCCTGCCACATCTTGCACGAAGTCTGTGCAACATCCTTGAGCTGATAGGAAGCCAGCTCAGCCTTCTCAATATCTGTGGCCCCCATAGCCACCAAAATCTTATGCACCTCATCCACAAACTCCTGGGGGTCCTCTGAAGTCTTCGACCCTGTGAAAATAGGAGGATTCATCCTCGTGAAGTCTCTCAACCTGTCAGTCATGCTACGAACCGGTGGGTTCTCCCTCTGAACATCCTGCCGGTTGACCTGGGCAGTCATAGCCTGGGCCTACATAGTGATGGCCTGTGCCATCTGGGCGAGAGATGCCCTCACCTCCGCATCAGTCAACCCAGCTGGGTTAACCGGCATAGCCACTCCTTCAGCTGGAGCCTGGGGTGGATCTTGATTGCCCCTAGCAGCTGCACCTCCTCTCCTCTGACCAATGGTTCTCCTAGTATTCATTCTCTTAAAAAAACAAAGATTGATATTAGACACGCTCATAACACCATGAAATTAGACATTAGGAAAAGCACGATAAGATCAGAAGAAGGAAAATTTTCCTACGCATCATGCAGTGTCTAATTCAGGATAGTGGTGCACTTCACTACCATGACTTAGAAACTACTCAATGTGGTTGATGTGAACTCATTCTCGGAATTTAACCTAGTGCTATGATACCAACTTTTTCATGACCGGAATATAGACCCCAAACGAGACCGGCGTCGTTGACCTCTCAGAGGTCGCAGACAAGCCTACATACGTCATTCTTACTTCATCTAGGTTAATTTTAGCAGAAAATTTGAACTTTTTGTTTTCTTATTTCATGCTAAACATTTTAAACTTAACATCATGGGCGTTCACAAATCAACCATCTAATATAGAGATAATCAAATGAAAGAATCACTTCATAATTGCATTAAACGTATTTTTGCCAAAATGGCACCAATACAAAGTCTGAAATGAAAGTGGAAAGAAACACTAGTCGAACATGCTCCACTAGCTAAAGCCTACATCTAAGCTAGATAATAACGGTAGACATCCTCAAAAGCATGAGGGCCTACCAAGTCCGGATGAAAGCTCCACGTCCGGATAGATGCAACGTCAACCTGTAAGCTCTAGCGTCCACCTGTGCCTGCACCTAAAAATATAGAGTTGTATGGGATTAGTACACACTTGTACAAAGTATGGGTATATACAAGCACACACCAAGGACATGCATGAGTAAGAATAGCTCTTTCCTAGCAACATGATTATGGAAAGTCAAGTCAGTGGACTTGCCAAACTGGGATTAGGAAAGTTAGTGAACTTTCCAAATATGGATTAGGAAAGTCAGTGAGCTTTCCAAATTTGGATTAGGAAAGTCAGTGAGCTTTCCAAATTTGGATTAGGAAAGTCATGCCATGAGAGTAACATGCATCATCATACTTATCATATTGCACACAACACATAACATCTTATACATAGTACATATCATATTGTATATAGCACATAACGTCTTTTATAACATTCATTCATATGCCATGAGACATTGGAATCATGGACTTGACATTAAGACTTTCCAAAATGAGGGCTCAACATATGGGACCTCAACTAGGGAGTCTTCATTAGCAAACACAGAGTCTGCTTCATTCATTCATACGTACTTCATTTCATTTCGTTCATAGGCTAGTGTGAACACCAGCTATACCTAGGATGTAGTTTAAGACTTTCATCGGGTTTGCTGTGCAATGATCAAGAATAACCTAGTGTCATTAATTGAGTCTAGCTCACCTCTTGATTAATGTATCCTAACACCTTTGGTATCATTCATTTCATTATGTGCTTCATTTGAGGCTGGCCTCATTCATTCATTGGGAAATTTTAACTTTAACCAACATAGATCATGTGATCATCATGAAATCCAGTGTCTCTCCCACACCGAAAAGAGGTGGAATCACTGTCCAAAGTGACCCAAAACATGCTAGCGTACATGTGAATTTAACCCCACAAGATCCCTACATTGGCAGTATAGGTTCGAAGACTAGGAGATATAAGGATATCCATACCCAGCATGCCGGACAGTCTCATCTCATTGGAGTTACGTGAACCTCCGTCCTTCCCGAAAGAAGGCGTCACCGCTCATAGCTAGTCTATCGGTGCTCAGTATAAAGTTCCATTACATTCAACTCATACGTCATGAAAGCTGGCTTCTAGTATGAGGACATCATAGCTCAGTAGAGATTACTCATCTCATCATTAGTATTAAGTGTGTTAATCTCAATACTTTCATTAGAGTGTTCATAGAGACTTCTCTTTTCATTAACTTTACACTCTCATAGGTGAGTACGTTTTGGTAACATTTACTTAGGCTCATTTGAGATTGTTCTCATCTTTTACATTAGCCTCATATCATGTTGTCACCACATTCATTAACATTAGCACATTTGCTCTTCATAATTACTCACCCCATTTTACGTGAATGTTCATTTCATCATATGCCAATGCACTTGGCCATTTGTGTGTTTCACACTCTTACTTAGCCCTTCTAGGGTTTCATTGTTTCATTACATAATAATCATTTCATCGTATGCTAATGCTCTTGGTCATTTAGTGTATTTCACACTCCTACTTAACCCCTGTAGGGTTACATAATTTCATTACATACATCTTACGTTCACTTATTTTTAAACGTATGCTAGAATAATGGGTCTATACATACAAGCCATGAGACTTCATTCATAGTTCGTTAAGTGACTCATATCTTCCTAAGATTATGTAGTACAAGACTTATGCATCTTGTATGTATGCCAAGAATTCGATTTCGATCTAAGTAGGTGACATTATTCTTGAACATTTAATTCACGTATGATTTATGTATCAATACGGAAATTTGGGCAAGGGAACCCAAGTTCGAATCCCTTAGACAATACTTACATTTTTCCTTGATTTTATTTTTAATCCACATGACATTGGGACCCTAGATCGAGCCCTAACATCAACATTTCTTTTTAGTTCCTTTTCTTTAGAAACTCTCTCCCTTGGCCGAGGGGTTGCGGTTCGAACCCCCACAGCCCCCTTTTATTTTCCTATTTATTTTACTTGTCTATTTCACATTAACCATGAGGTTGTGGGATCAAACCCCCACAACCTCTCTTTATTTTTTCTTTTATTCGTTTGGGACTGAGAGGTTGTGGGTTTGAACCCCCACAGCCTCCTTATTTTAATTTCATTTAAATGTTGACTATCTCTGCGTTGGCAGTGAGGTTGTGGGATCGAGCCCCCACAACCTCACTTTATTTTCTTTTATTTTCCCTTTCTCCTTTACTCTCCTTCACAGCCTTGAGGTCGTGGGTTCGATTCCCACGCCTCACATTTCCTTTCTTATATTTTTCTTTACTTCACTCGCTGCCTGGAGGTCGTGGGTTCGATTCCCACGCCTCCCATTTTATTTTATTAATTTTTGCACTCTACTTTTTCAGCCAGCGTACCCCATATCTATTCCCCCTGACCCCATTTCTTTTCTTGCGATTTTAAGGCATTACACGGGTGAGGTCACAGGTTCAAATCCTGGTGGTCTCATCCCTTTATACTTAATAAATTTCCAGATTTATTCCTCTACATTTAGCCTAAACTAAACTTGTAAGTTTGCTGGAAATTTAGTCATTTTTTAAGCTTATTTTCACCAACATTTTCACTTGAAATCTTAGGGAAATTCATAGATCATTTAACACTTTTTGGGTGTATTTTCATAGATTCGTTTAACCAAAATATTGATACTCAAATCAGCCACACTTCCATTTTAATGAACATCACGATTTACATAGATTTATGCACGTAAAATGACAACCAAAACATTATCAAATTTGAATCCTTAACCCGAGAACCTCATTTACAGTAACATACTTGCACACGCACACACTTCCACATAATTTCAAATAAATGGTTGTCTTTCATACGATTTCAAGTGCACAAACATAATCATATTCATCACGAAAACATAACATACACCTAAATCTACCAGCAATCATGCCCAATACGATTCATTGGGAGCTAGTGACAGGGGCATGCAAAAGGGGAAACAATCCTAGTTTTCGGATGAATAATATGAACCTTAAAGGGTCTCTTGGGAAAGGGACCCAGAGAGAAGTAAACCCATACCTTTTTGAAGTTAAACCCTTGACTTGATGCACAAAAACTTCACCCAAGAACACATCTAAGCTTCCTCAATATCACCTCCACTCGAATGACAACCTCCCTTAGCCTAGTGTGCAATTAACCTTTGTTTTCTTGTGATTTCGTGTGAGTTCTTTAAGTGTGAAGAACTTGGTTTATTTTTCTGCTTTTGTATCTTATTTTGGCAGAGAAATTTCGTGTGAAAGAATAAGAGAGATTGAGCGTGAGAGTTGAGAGATAGACGTGAGAGAGTGGGAGTTATATTAGGCTTAGGAGTCTGGTTTAGGACTTAGTCAAATAAGGTTTAGCTAATTATTAAAAATCTATTTTTTATTTTATTTTAAATCAGGTAATGAATAATAATTATTAATTAATTACATTAATTCAATAGCATAAATAAAAATCACTTTAATTCATTGCTTCAACCTAGGTTCGAACCCGGGTGGAGCAAGACTTCACTTCAAGAGCTCAATTTCGGCCCTCTCTCCCCAAATTGCCCCTCCACCTTATTAATTAAATAATTAATTACATATTTAGGGTAATTAACCTTAGCCAGGAAAAAGACCATTTTACCCCTAGACCCTCCAAACCTAAGATTTCCTCTTTTTAAGTACGGAAAGACTCCTTCGAGTAAATCTTCGTATTTGAGAGCCCTACATGGTTGGACCCAACCTTTACAAGCTCAACTAACTCCCTAAGTTAGTTGGCTTGGCTGTAGCTAGGGTTCCGAGGTCTGGTTCTACGCGCATCAATCCGTGTGAACCCTGGTCTAATCGTAGGCATTCTTCACACATTAAGCATTACTTATATTATCCATTTTTAGGGTTGTTACACTATCTAATAGGCTAGTGTCGATTGGTGCGAAGTAATAACTAAGTCATACATCGATTATGATGTCTAATATGAGGTAACGGTAAGGGTTAGTAAATTATAAACACGTAGTCGGACCAAGGCGCGGGGTGAAATTCTCTAGATAGAGGACCAAGGATTTAGAGATACCTAACTTTATCACTTTGCATGTACAACACTAGGAAAGAATTGCTATTGCTAGGAATACGACGTTATGAACCTGTGTGGAACACATAAGCCCATGTTATTTTTGTTCAACTGCTAATTACACTGTTAAAGGAATTAGTTTCACAACCCCGCATTTACTTACTTTATTTGGGAAGACATTGACTAAATAGATATAATCGTGAAGTAAAGTTAAGCCTAAACCATTTTCCTCGTGGGATCGACCCCAACCTACTAATTGGATTCTCTACTTGATAATTATCGCTTATGATTCTTTAGGGAGACATAATTTGAGTGTATCATTAAGCTTAGTACGCCATTTCATCCTCAAACTGATGGAAAGTAGAGCGTACTATCCTAAATTTGGAAGATATGTTCAGATTCTTTGTGATTGACTTCAAGGGTAATTGGGATTATAATTTATGTATAATAATTGCTATCATTCATGCATTGGTGTGGGTTTATTTGAGGTTCTACATGGTAGGAGGTTTAGATCTCGTATAGGTTGGTTTAAAGTTGGTGAGATTGCTTTTATAGATCTCGAATTGTTGCATGAGGCTATGGAGAAGGTTTGACTTATTACAGAAAGGTTGAGACGTCTAAAAATAGATAAATGTCTTATGCCGATGTTAGAAGGAGAGACCTTAGGTTTGAGGTAAATGACTTGGTCTACTTGAAAATTCCATACATGAACGGTGTAATGAGGTTTGAGAATAAAGGGAAGCTTAGTCTCCATTATGTGGGCCGTCATAAGATTTTAAGGTGCATTGGTAAAGTTTCGTTTGAGCTCCATTTGCGTGATGACTTGACATCGAAGCATCAAATTTTCCATGCCTTCTTGTTGACGAAATGTGTTGGTGATCCAAATATCAATTGTACCATTAGATATTATTAGTATAAATGAGAGTTTTTCTTATGAAGAGGTTCCGGTAGAGATATCGGACCAACATGTTACAAAATTGAGAAATAAGAAAGTTGAATTTGTAATGGTCATGTGGAGAAATCAAGGGGTTGAGGGAGATACTTTGGAGGATGAGGACGATATTATGTCCCATTACCCCATCTCTTTTCTTCAATACTACTCCATGTTGAGAAATTTAGTTTCTCATGGTCCATCCTCATGACTTAGTAATTCTCATGTTTCCTCATGCATGCATGCTCTTGAAAAACTTGTTAAGATTTTAATTTATCTTGGATTGGTTTCTCCATGATTATGTGCATTTGAATATTATATGCAATTATGCCTTAAGAAATAATATTTCAATTATTTTTTATCTTAGAGTTGATTTGGTTCCTTGATATTATGCATTTTGAGTTAGTTGCATCATATTGGACAATTATATGTTCTTCCTGTAACAACCCTCAAAATGAACTAGGTTAAATTAGATAGTATCATGTGTGTTATGATTTAATAAAGTGTTAAAAACATGAATAATAGCTTTATAAGTCAGTTTGAAGAGTTTGGAAGTCAAGACATCAAAGGAGGACTAAGACGTACGAAAGCTAGTCTAGTTGAACTAGTGTGTAGTAGGGTTTTATAGCGGAGTTTTGGGGTATGGTATGAGGGTGAAATGAGTATAAATGATTCCTACATGTATACTGACATGTAAAGGGTCAAAATGTTCAAGTACGACTCCCGGGGGACCACCGTAAGGGTCCCCAAAGAGGACCCAAATGTTAGCAAAGAAAGCTGCCAGACAGCCCATTTTTGGAGTCCATGACGCATCGCGCCTGCAACAATTAAAGGCCAAGTTTTTTCCTGCGACGCGGGGACAACGGGAACCATTCTGTTTCAAAAATAGTTCTAAAACATGATGTGGACGTGTCCCCGCGACGCGCAGCCATCTCCCAGATTTGGTCGCGTCGTTTTAATGTCAAATTAGAATTGGTTAAAAGGTCCATTAAGTGTAGGGGTATTTTGGGTACTTTGGGGATTATGTATTAAACGGTTATTGAGTCTTTTTAAACCCCAAATTCACCTATAAAATCAAAACCCTCAACCTAAAAACAAAAGCTCTCAACTCTTTCTCTCCAAAACCTCCATTGTTGAAGCTTTGAAGCTCTAATGAAGAAGACCAAATTGTTCAAGTTTTTCAACCCAATTTCGTGGGATTTCTTCAAATAAGGTATGGTGATTTCATCCTTGACTATTCTCTCATTCAAGGAGCAAATTCGAAAGGCTTTTCAAAGATGTTCAAAAACATAGAAATTCCTATTTTGAATTCTAAGTACGGGTTCTTGCATGAAAAAGTTTTAAAACAATGTTTTATGATATAATTGATGCTAATTAATGATTTTAAGATCAATACTTCCATGAACCCATGTATTCCTTGAACTCCTAGTCTTGGCTCTAAAGTGGGTGACTTGACCATGGCTTGATCTTAGTGAATTCATGTGTAGATTGT
The DNA here is from genome assembly GCA_016801875.1 of Solanum sitiens. Lineage (NCBI taxonomy): Eukaryota > Viridiplantae > Streptophyta > Magnoliopsida > Solanales > Solanaceae > Solanum > Solanum sitiens. The sequence goes on along the minus strand of JABWTJ010000311.1, from coordinate 741,881 downwards.
ATTGGGTTATTGAATTATGTATAGATCATTATAGATTTGTCTATAGCCTTCCTTATAATGAAGATATTCATATTTTATGTTATTGGATCATTTATATGGATTGGTCTTTCGCTTATTATTGTGTGTATGGCTATTGGTAAAAGCCTTTGTAAAGTGAATTGGTTGAAAGGCTAAGGAATGGCGATGATGATGATTGGAAGGTGGTGAGTTGTCCTAATTCATCTGTTTATTATAGAATTTATATTGAATTGTGTTAATTGGTATGGTCCACATATGGTGACGGTGTTTATGTGTTATAATTGCTATGAACATGCCTTGCCGGCATTATTATGCAAAGTATGGTGCTATCATGCTATAGCTTGTATAGATGAACAACGTGAAGGATTATATGGTTTATGTGCATGTGTGAGGTGAAAGTGTAAATTCCTCTAAATTTTTATATGTGAATATCATAGACTATGATGAGTCTCTATATGTATTGATAGGGTAACTTGTTAGGTAGACTTAGTTGTCCCTACATGGTACTTGAATGTGATTGAATAAATGATGCGATGATGTTGTGTCTTGATTGGTAGACTTAGGTCTATCTACTTGATACAAGAAAGTTATGTGAAGGTTATGTTTTGACTTGGAAGGCTTAGGCACCCTTATCTTGTACGTGTATGAATAAATTTATAAATGAAGTCTTGGATCGGTTGACCTAAAATAGGTGCCCTTCTATGAAAGACTTACCTGTAGGACCTTGAATATGAAAAGAAGGTCAAGAACATAGAACCTTTAATATTGAAAATAAGGTTAAGAATGAGGACCTTCAATATAAAAAAGAATGTTAATAGAAGCCACGTGAAATACCGTAATGGTATCCTTCTTAAGCGAAATTATGGGCTTAGGAATAGGTTGGCTGGAACGGCATGAAACCATCTCTAAGAAAGTCATGAGAGCTATCCTTATAGACCTCGATTGACAGCCATAGTGGACCCATTCTTAATAGTGGTATTGTGAGTTGGTAGAACTAAGAAATGGTACCTTCTCAAATACCTTTATATGAATTAAATTACTCTATAAGAACCAAGGCAAAACACCTTGTCAATATGCTTGTCATAGTAGATCTAGTTAACATGAAACTAGAGTACAAAGAAACCCTTGATATTCCTTAACCATGTGCCAACATGGGATGTGTCCTAGTTCTACCCTTGGCAAGTATATCACCCTCCATGGGGTACGGTAGACTCCGGATTCCATACCTAGCTAGTATGGTCTATGTCGGTTAATTCCTATTCTCATATTTTAGGATGTGCACTCTAGTATTGGATGGGTTCTACGACGTGTAGGTAGTGGAATGGGACGCACTATATACATGGCACAAGTAGGCCTTGAAGATGCTAGGATGAATTTCCTAGGTCTCCTCCGAGACCATTATTTGAAGTCCTCTATTTGTTGGATATCTCTTAAATAGTTTAATAAATATGGTTGACTTCGTTAATGTATGATGAATAGAATGGTTCTTACCTAGGTAGCATTAAGGATTGCTTAGGTAGTCTTGAAGATGGTGTATGGGTGGTCTCTTCATGTGTTACCTAGGCGAGTCCTAGAGTAACTTTATGTAGAGAGTCTAAATGATGTAAAGGATTATCTTATTGAATATGAACTATATCATTTATTATTATGTGTATGGCTATTGGTAAAAGCCTTTGTAAAGTGAATTGGTTGAAAAGGCTAAGGAATGGCGATGATGATGATTGGAAGGTGGTGAGTTGACCTAATTCATCTTTTTAGTATAGAATTGATATTGAATTGTATTGATTGGTATGGTCTACAGATGGTGACGGTGTTTATGTGTTATAATTTCTATGAACATGTCCATGTCGACATTATTATGCGATTATGGTGCTATCATGCTATAACTTGTATAGATGAAAAATGTGAAAGGATTATATGGTATATGTGCATGTGTGAGGTGAAAGTATGATTTCCTCTAAATGGTTCAATGTGAATATGATAGACTATGATGAGTCTCTATATGTATTGATAGGGTATCTTGTTAGGTAGACTTAGTTGTCCCTACATGGTACTTGAATATTATTGAATACATGATATGATGATGTTGTGTCTTGATTGGTAGCCTCTACTTGATACATGCAAGTTATGTGAAGGTTATATATTGACTTGGAAGGCATAGGCACCCTTTTCTTGTACGTGTATGGATGAATGTATAAATGAAATCTAGGATCGGTAGACTTAAAGTAGGTGCCCTTTATGAAAGACTTATACGTAACACCTTGAATATGAAAAGAAGGTAAAGAACATAGAACCTTGAATATTGAAAAGAAGGTTAAGACTTAGGACCTTGAATATAGAAAAGAAGGTTAATATAAGCCTTGAACCAAAAGACCGTAACGATATACTTCTTGATAAGAATTATGGACTTAGGGATAGGTTGGGTGGAACGACATGAAACCATCTCTAAGAAAGTCATAAGAGCTATCCTTATAGACCTCGATTGGCAGCGCTAGTAGACCCATTCTTGGTGGTTGTATTGTGAGTTGATAGAACTAAGAAATGGTACCTTCTCAAATACCTTTATGTGATTGAAATAACTCTATGAGAACCAAGGCAAAACACCGAGTGAATATGCTTGTGGTAGTAGCTCTACTTAAGATGTGACTAGAGTACTAGGAAACCCTTGATATTCCTTAACCATGTGACAACATGAGATGTCTCCTAGTTCCACCCTTGGCAAGTAGAACACCCTTTACTGGGTAGGGTAGACTCCAGATTCCATGCTTAGCTAGTATGGTCTATGTCGGTTAATGCCTATTCTCATCATTTTGGATGTGCACTATAGTATTTAATGGGTTCTATGACGTGTAGGTAGTGGAATGGGACGCTATCTATACATGGCACGAGTAGGCCTTGAAGATGCTAGGATGAGTTCCCTAAGTCTCCTGCAAGACCATTATATGAAGTCCTCTAATTGTTGGATGTATCTTAAATGGTTTAATGAATATGGTTGACTTAGTTAATGTATGATGAATAGAAAGGCTCTTACCTAGGTAGCTTTGGGAATTGCTTAGGTAGGCTTTAAGAGGGTCTATGAGCGGTCTCTTCATATCTTACTTAGGTGAGTCTTAGAGTAACTTTAGGTAGAGAGTTTAAATGATGTAAAGGTTTATCTTATTGAATATGGACTATGTGATATGTGCTGATATGGAATAACTTTACTTTTGGTAGTCTTAAGGATTATTGAGGTATGCTAGAAGAGGGTGTATGGGCAGTCTCTTCTTGTCTTACTTAAGTGAGCCTTAGGATAACTTTTAGTGGGGGGTGTAATAAATATGGTCATGTTATTTATGTTACTTGATTATGTCTTATATGTGTATGTTGTCTTGAAAATGGTTCTTTTACTTATTTCATGAGATTTACATCAAAAGAGCATAAAAGACATGTTATAAAGCAAATGTCCGTTTTAGCATGGTTTTCTTGCATGCTCACTATACTTAGTGCATTCAATGTGCTAATTCCATATGTTGATTACTTCTACAAGTGTCGGTGGCAAGTGAGGAGTCTCTTAGAAGCAAAGCTTGGGAATATTCTCTCAAAAAGATTTTGTATGTCCTCATATGATTCGAGGACACTGTTATAATTAGTTTCCTTTTTCAAAAGACATTGTAATAGACTTTGGTTTTTCATTTTAAGTGATGTAAGGGATGTGACCCTAAGATTTATACGTGTCTAAGATGGCTATAAACAGACTGTCACGACCCGAGGGTATACCCTAGAAGAAATGGTATCCTCAAGTCGCCGCACTACGTATTCGACCTCTCGGAAGTCTTATATAAGCCCTTAGACATCATTAATAGCATATATATATATGAAAAGTAGTGTGGAATTAAAAAGATTTATAATAACATCTCAAAAACTCTTTATAGGAAAACATAGGAAATGCTAAGTCTGGTTGTCGCCATCTTAGACATAGGAATATCTTGGGTCATAGCCCATAATAACAAAGTCTAATACAATGTCTTTTGAATAGAAAATCTAAACATAGTTATGTCCTCGAGTCAATCGAGGACATACAAAAACTTGCTTGAATGGATGCTAATATCCAAGCTTCACTTCAAATGACTCCTCTCAATTGCCACCTATAACTTTAGAAATAACATATGGAATTAGTACATTAGATTGCACTAAGTATGGTGTAATGCAATAAATTCATGCTAAAAGGCCATTTGCTTTAACGTATGCTTTCATGCTCTTTTTGGAGAAAACCTCGTAACATAAGTATAAGAAACCACCTTCAAGTCAACATAAACATATATAAGATATATTCCAAGTAATCCACATTATAGCATCAACATCACTTCAAACCATATAAGCATATAACTCTCCTACCAAAGGTTATCCTAAGACTTACTTAAGTAAGACAAGAAGAGACCGCCCATACACCCTCTTCAAACACACCAAAATAATCCTTAAGACTACCTAAGATAAGATTATCCCTTTTAAACATTTAACTCACCACCTAAGGTTACTCTAAGATTCACTTGAGTAAACATGAAGAGACCGCCCATACACCCCCTTCAAGCCTACTCAAGCAACCCTCAAAGCTACCCTAGATAGGGATAGTTTTATTCAACTTATATTAAGTCATAATCACTCATTAAGTCAATTAAGATTCAATTCAGCATTTAGAGGATTTCACATAATGGTCTTGGAAAATACCTAGGGAACCTACACACTAGCATCTTCAAAGCCTACTCGTGCCATGTCTAGATAGCGTCACATTCCACTACCTAAACGTTGTAAAACTTATCCAATACTAGAATGTATCCCACATGATGAGAATAGGCATTAACCGACATAGACTATACTAGCTAGGCATGGAATCCGGAGTCTACCCTACTCCGATGGAGGGTGTTCTACTTGCCAAGGGTAGAACTAGGACACATCCTATGTAAGCACATGGTTAAGGAATATCAAGGGTTTCTTTGTACTCTAGTCTCAACTTAAGTAGAGTCACTCCCCAAGCATACTCACTCGGTTCTAGCCTTAGTTCTCATAGAGTAAGTTCAATCATAAGGGCATATGAAGAGGTACCATATTTTAGTCAGTACCAAATCATAATACACCTTACCAAGGATGGGTCCACTAGGGCTGCCACTCAATGATCAATTAGGATAGTTCAATGAATTTCTTAGAGATGGTTTCATGCCGTTCCAGCCAACCTATCCCTAAGTCCATCATTCACACAAGAAGGATACCATTACGACTTTCAACTTCAAGGATGTCATAACCTTCTTTCTAGTTTGAAGGTTCCAAGTTAGGGACCCTCTTAACTATGTTCATGGTCATATTTCAATCAAACATACACATACGTGACAAAGATACTTAAACATACTAAGTCAAGAGTTCATATTCACATTCTTCATGTATCAAGTAGAGGGACATAGGTCTACCAAAACAAGACACAGTTCATCATCATCTTATCACATGTACAACAACATTCAAGTAGCACCTAGGGACAACTAAGTCTACTACAAGTCACCCTATTAACTCCTATAGAAATATCAACATATTCCATCATAAGACTCACATTGTCAATTAGAAAGAATCATACTTCAACATCAAGTATACACACATAAGGACATCACCATAGTCTATCATGATAGCATAATAATCAATTAGGAGAAAACATGCTTTAACTTTATTCATACACATACCACATATTTTTTTCACATTGATCACCTATACAAGCTATAACATAATAATATCACAATTCATAAAGTAATGCTGACAAGACCATGTTCTTCACAATTATATCACATAAGCACCGCCACCATAAGTGTACCATAAGAATCAACACAATTCAATACCTATACAACACAACATAGAAGAAATTAGGTCAACATACCACCATTCTATCATTAACACCTCCTATCCTTAGTCATTCCCACCAATTCGATTCACAAAGGCTCTTACCAATAGCCATACACACCAATCCGAACCAATAATTGAACCATACCATGATTCATCAAGATACAATGTGAAAATCATCAAATTAAGGCAACCTATATACAATTCTGACATGAGCTTTACATAATTCAATAGCCTAAAGTAATCTATACAAGAATTCAATACAATTAGGCCATGATCAAATCAGCCACATTATAGCCAAAATTAGGATTTCATGTATTACATGGGTTCATAGGAATTTTGATAACATAAATCATTGATGTAAATAATTTTACGGAAAAGGGCCTAAAATACCCTTAAAGTATTGGAAATGGTACAAAATTACCCTCCATCCACCTATTGGCTCCAAAATACCCTTCTCACCCACCTATTGGGTCCAAAATACCCTTGTCATCCATCTTTTGGTTCAAAATTGACCACTTATTTAACGGTTTTATATTTAAACTATTTAAATATTTTTTTAAATACGTGGCACGCAACTATATGTTATAATTTAACTTATTAGTATAATTTATAAATCAATCCACTACCCACCCATTACTAATTAAACCCCTCCAAATTAATACACCCGTCACATTATTAATGCAACAACAAAAAAGCTACTGCCAATTGAGTGTTTTTAAAAATTTGAGGCGAAAATATCTATAGAAGTAAATTATCATACGTTAAGTGTCTAAATAAAAATTACCGATAAACTTAAAAATCTGACTATGTTCATCTTAATTATTCTTACGTCTCAATTATGTGATGTTACTTCATAGTTAACTTTTTTTCAAAATAATATATTAAAGGTTTTAAAACAAATCATAAATATTTATAAAATTATATTTTAAAAAAGTGCATGAATTAATTCGAAATGTATTACTTCTTTACCTTTAATCATAAATTTTTAATTCAATCTTAAAAGAGAATCATATTGAAAGTGTCCTCCTAAATAAGCGGCTCAACCTATATCTCATTGGGGCTTCGATTCGGACTCAAATAATTTTGAATGTCATTTTCAGGAATCTATAATTTCATCGTGTTTTAGTAGTGTTTATGACAATTTTGATATTATAATTGGATTATTAATTGGGTGGGGTTTAGTTAGTAATGAGTGGGTAGTGGGTTGATTTATAAATTATATTAATAAATTAAATTATAACCAATAGTTGAACGCCAAGTATTTTAAAAAATATTTAAAGAGTTTAATTTTAAAATAATTAAAAAAGTGGTCAATTTTGAACCCAAAGGTGGATGACAAGGGTATTTTGGAGCCAATAGGTGGATGAAAAGGGCATTTTGGAGCCAATAGGTGGATGGAGGGTAATTTTGTACCATTTTTAATACTTCAAGGGTATTTTAGGCCCTTTTCCGATAATTTTATGCAAGAACCATGGCTAGAATTGAATTTTGAAGATTTCATGTTTTGAAAAGTCTTAGAAAAGCCTTTGAAGTTTGGTTCCTTGAAGAAAGAGAGTTCAAGGATGAAACACCATACCCTGATTGATGATTATACATGAAAATAATGAAGATTTTATGGAGAAATCAAGCTCCTAGCTTCAACCTTGGTCCAAGCTTCGATGGAGTTCTAGAGGATTCTATTCGGGGTCTTGGGTTTTGATTTTGAATAATGAACTTAACTTTTGGTTCTAGACTTATAAAGTCACTTAAAATACCCAAAAATACATTAAGTAACCGCCCAATATATTCTTAGAATGCTAGGTGAATTACCTATATAGACCTTAGATTGAACGAGAGTCTACAGGAAAATGCAGACCCCAATTAACGAGCCCATCTATGGGGGCGTCGACTAGACGACGGGTTGTACTGCAACAGTCGTTTGGTTTAGATACTCCTCAAATGGGGGTTTAATCTCCCACACCTAAGTGTGGAGTGACTCCCCCCATAGATGGACCGTTTATAGGACGACGGGGCGTCCTTTGGGAGTCGTAGGTGGAGACTGTTTTTGACTTTTTTGAGCCAAAGGTTGGGTCCTCCTCAAGGACCCTTAGAGTGGTTTTTGGGGAGTCGTGCCAAATATTTCAACACTAAACACACCCGTCTATATATTAGGAACCTCTCCCATCAATTTGAACTCAAACGAACAAGTAAAACATGCCAAGGTACACTAGAACACACAAACATGTTTCAAGGGTCTCTTTTGAACGTCTTGGACGTTTCACTTCCAAAATCTTCTAAACTTTATACACTACCTTAAAAAACTATAATTAACCATTTTAAGACCTTAAAAACTCATAACACACATGATAGGCTCTAGTTTCACCTAGTTCATTTTAGGGATGTTACAGAGACTTAGCTCTTTCTTATACTTCTATAAAGATTGGAACTATTGTCGTGAAAAGTTTAATTTCACACTACTTTTCATATATATATTCGATGAATGATGTCTAAGGGATTGCATAAGACCTTCGAGAGGTCAAGTACGCCGTCTGGCTACTTAAGGGTGCTCTAACTTCTAGGGTATACATTGGGTTGTTAACTTCCCTACCTTTCTTATGATGTCTTGAGTTCCATTCGAGGACAAATATTTGATGGGTGGTAGATTTGCACTTATTTAACGCCTATTTAACTCAATAACTAGTGTCCTCATTGCCTAATTTTGTCTTACTCAAATGGAATGTTTATGGTTTGTAGGTATGAAAGCAATCAGCCAAGGCAAGGACATATGTTTAAAATGATGTCCAAAATACAAAGTGAAGTTCAAAGTAAATATTGTTGATCTCCTATCATGAGCGAAAAACATAATATGACCTCACCTTAATAGACAATACATAGCATTGAGATGGACGGGCTCTGATACAGACGGTGATACGTCGAGTGAGAATGGCGATCTTGATGCACATCGCCTGAAGTGATAGTGTGTAAACCATAGATTTTGCAAACTCAGGTTCAAACACCTGAAGCCTAGAGCATTATTAGGTGATTTGAGGAGTGAAGGGCAATTTCCTGAGCTGCTTTGCTTAGCCCAACTAATGTCACTGAGTCAGTAACGAAATGAATTCTAGGCAAAATTTGGGAAAGTATAAATATCCCAAAGGATAAAGATTTTAGAGAGCTATCTTTTGAGTTTAAAAAGTTCTCTTTTGAGAATAGAATTGAGAGTTGTTCGAGCACTTTACCTTTTAAAGAAAACATTTCTAGATTTTGGGATTTTACAAGTTGGAGTTTGGAATTGATAAATTGAAGTTGAATCTAAAGTGGGTTTACTCTTAATTTCCTTATTTGAAGTTACCCATCAATGCGTTCATTGAAGATATAATTTCTTTACTTTTTGCGATGGATGGCTAAAACCCCAAGATCTAGGGGGTGCTCAAATGGGGTTTTGTGCTAATTTGATGTAGTGTGTGTTGTGCTATTCTCTATTTTTTTGTTCATACTTGAATTTGGTCTAAGCACCATGAGGTTAACTTAAGGGTTGAGGTTCCAAAATTAATTCCTACTTCTGATCTCTGGTTGATGCTCGAAAGAGATTAATTGGAGTGGGTAATTAGTTCAATACTAGCAAATTAGGTTTGATGTCCATGACTTCCTTGAAAAGTAGGTTATGAGTCGGATATATTTCCCTTGTTCTTGAAAAATAGAATATATTAAGGTACGGATTTTTTAGATTTGCATTGAGGTGAGATCAAAAGGAGATTTTATGCATATATGCTTTGAGATCGAAAGATAATTAGCGTCAATGAAAATGACTTAACTTATTCATGAATGTTTATCACTATAGAGCAACTCAATTACACCTATGTTACATCAATTTCCAATCCCCACAATCCTAAATTTCATTCAAACTCATGTTTTCTTCTATATTTTAGTTCAATTGCAATAACGGATAACCAAAGCTTTATATTAAGTTGGTGATGTTATCGACCCAATCGTTCTTTTCATAAAAATGAGATAAATTTAACTCCATTTTTTTTACTAGGAGTTCTCTAATATACCATTCCCTGTGAGATTCGACCCTTGTTTACATCCATACATTATTCAAATTTAGAAACAAAAATACCAAATAACAATAAGCTTTGAAGCTTAGGATATCACAAAATCAATTTTAAATGTAAAAAAATGTCAAGCCGATATGCATATATAAGTCAATATAAACAATATAATATTACTACTACTAATAATAACTAAAAAGTGCATGATAATATCGGTAAAATAAATCAACAACTAAAAAAAATCACACTAACCAACACGCTTTCATTTAAATAACCATTATAACTTATGACTAGTCATTTTTAAGAAATTGAGAGAAAACAAACTATTATTAATTAATAATAACTTTAGTATTAATCACAAATAAAAAAACTAATCAAGAAATTAGCCACAGATAAACAAACTAATTAAGAATAGCTAACCACAATAGTAATAGTAAACTAAACAAATAATGGATGCAAACATCTTTAATGAACACTAAAACAGTAAACACATACCTTAATAAAAAGAAACAAAGTAATAAAAGAGATAAAAGTTACCGATCCTCGAGTTTGAAACTTTTGATTGTTGTTTACCGAAATGGGAGCGGCTCCTTTGTGTTGGTGCTTTATGGTGGTATCATTTCTATCTCGTAGTGCTTCATCAGAGAGTTTGGAGCTCAACGTGAGAATTATGAAAATGAGGTTTTTGGGATGGTTCACCGGAGTTTGAAACCTCGCCGAATACATGCAAAAAATAACAAAAAATCAAAAAGGGGAAAGGGGAAGGGGTCTGACATTGTTTACCTCTAGTTCAATAGAGCTTTGAGAAGGTGGTGCTTCGACAATTTTGGGGTTGCGATGGGTCTGCTTTCGCAGGAAAGGAGAAGAGTGAAGGGTCGGGTTGAGTTGTGTGGTCATTGTTCATGACTACTCCAAAAGTGAGCTTAGCCGGAGAGGGAGATCTGATTTATTTATTTATTGGGTGGCAGCTATTTGAGAGGATAGGAGTAAATTGTAGGGTTTTTCCTTTAGGAATTTCTTACACCCTAGTCTAAAAATTTCATCCACCACCATAACCTGGTAAACCAATTTTTCTATATATAGGAAATTGTTAAAAATCGGCCTAAGATAAGGACTCGAGATTGTGACAAAAAATTGTTTGTTGATAAAGTATCAGTGTATGTAAATTGTATTTGAATTTGAATGAATTTTTAAATTGTACAAAATATCAGAATGAATATTAACCAATGTAACAAATAAAATGAATATTAAAAACAAACATAACGACGTAACTAATGACATGTATAAATGTAATTTTAAAATTAACTAATAAAAAATTCTAAATTTTGATAAATAAGGATAATTATAGATTAACTTATTTAATTTAAAAAAATATTATTTTGAACTATTAAATAAATAAAGTCACGAATTTGAAAATATTTGGCCAAAATTTGGTGTCAACAAGTGTCCCTTTCGCTGGATATGATTGATGAAAGAAATCGTGGACAACGAAAATTGACAAATCCAATTTTGGCAAAAACATGACTTTTATATAAAAATATGGTTGGATTGTCGTGGAAGTCGATCCCGAACTTGTTTCCAAAAGGTTCCATGTTGTGTTGCGTCCTTGTTGAAATAATCTGCACCTATGTCTCAACAGAGAATGCATCCTCTTGGATGTTCTCAAAAAAACAAATATGAAACTCATTAGTATGGAAACAATTAGAGGGAGAAAGGTAGCATCTCTTATAATACGACAAATGAAGATGATCCATTGGTAGGATAGGAGTGCATGTCGATTGGTAGGACAAATGAAAAAAGATCCATTGGTACGGTATGAATGTATGTCCATTGGTCGAACGAATAAGGATGATCCATTTGTAAGATTTTGAATGTATGCCCATCGTTCGGACGAATAAGGATGATCAATTGGTAGGATTTTGGATGTATGTCCATCAGTAGGACGAATGAAAAAAATGACAATCCATCGGTAGGATTTTGAATGTATGTCCATCGATAGGACGAATGAAAATTATTTCAACGCAATTCTCCTCCAACTTGAACGTGGAATAGATAGGGTGCACATCCTTCACCTCCGAATAGATGCGACTTAAATGCAAATATCATTAAACACAAGTTTCCACCGAGTTGAACATTGAATAGATAGGGTGCACATCCTTCACCTCCGAATAGATGCGACTCAAATGCAAATATCTTTCAACGTAAGTTTCCACCGATATGAACGTTACAAAGATATGGTGCACATTCTTCACCTCTGAATAGATGCGACTTAAATGCAAATATCTTTCAACGCAAGTTCCACCAACTTGAACGTTTAATTGATATGGTGCATCCTTCACCTCCGAATAGATTTGACTTAAATGCAAATATCTTTCAACGCAAGTTTCCACCGATTTGAACTTTGAATAGATAGGGTGCAAATCCTTCACCTCCAAATAGATGCAACTTAGATGCAAATATCTTTTAACGCACGTTTCCACCGACTTAAAAATTGAATAGATAGGGTTCACATCCTTCACCTCCAAATAGATGCGACTTAAGTGCAAATATCTTTCAACGCAAGTTTTCACCGACTTGAACGTTGAATAGATAGGGTTCACATACTTTACCTATGAATAGATGCAACTTAAATGCAAATATCTTTCAACGAGAGTTTCCACTGACTTGAACGTTGAATAGATTGGGTGCACATCCTTCACCTCCAAATAGATGCGACTTAAATGCAAATATCTTTCAACGTAAGTTTCCACCGACTTGAACGTTAAATAGATAGGGTGCACATCCTTAACCTCCATATAAATTCGACTTAAATGCAAATAACTTTCAACGCAAGTTTCCACCAACTTTAATGTTAAATATATAGGGTGTACATCCTTCGACTCTGAATTGATACGACTTAAATGCAATGACCTTCTCGGTAAATGAAAAATGCAATGACCTTCTCGACAAATGAAAAATGTGATGACCTTTTGTGCAAATAAAAATACTATGAAAAATACTAATGATGGATGACCCAATAATTTTTCACGGTTACGAGGTGGATGGATCGATGATTGGCCACTGTAACGAGGTGGATGACTTTATGATTATACAACTGTAACAAGTTGGATGACTTGATGATTATCCAACTGTAACGAGGTGGATAACTCGATGATTGTCCACTATAACGACGTGGATGGCTCGGTGATTGTGCAACTGTAACGAGGTGAATGACTCGTGGTTATCCAACTGTAATGAGGTTGATGACTCCTACGTCTTGAAAATGTCATCATCTCGATGCTTTCATGTGTCCCTGTATTCAAAAAAGAACAGTTAGAAGACACAACGTCGCTTTAGCTAGCAACATGATTAAAAACTTTAAGGAAAGATTCACAAGAGAATATGTACAAAGTACCTTTCACTTTGACACAAGTGAGCAATCATCATTTTGCTCTTGAACGCTTTATGTTCTTTGAAACACATGATTTATTGGGGATTTGTATGAGGAGCTGCTGGATCGCAATGAAAATGCTTGAAATTTCCAAGTTGACTTAGAACTTCAAGCGATGATGGATGATTTGAAGTTGACTATCAAGCTTCGCATGATATTTGTTAGAATTTTTTAGGTCTTCCTTTATTGTGAATTTTTGAGATGCTCTCAAAAATTCTGTCTCAGTTTTTATCGCAAGGAGAAATAAAAACCACACTGGGTATATGACCGAGCCGTAGTGGCTCCTACATATCCTGTTGAGACAGGAATCAATTCAAATGTAGTTCCAATTATGTACATGATGAATATAAATAGAATCTAAGACAAGATCATCAGTAGAAAATGTACAATAGGAACATGATGAAATATGAAATGATATTTCCTTGTCATATTCAAACCTTAAAGACAAAAGACATGTCACACTTTAAAGACGGAAAACCCAATGAAATAAAGTAGATGTCTCACACCTACGAGGTTAGCCTAATGCTGCGTATTACAACGAACAACCCAAAAAGAAAAATGCAAATTTTTTTTTGGAAAAGAATCTAAAAAAAATGCTTCAAAAAATATTAAAGAGTGGGTATTTTTTCACCTTTTTATTCTATTCTTTTTTTAAAAAAATAAAAATAATAAATAAATAAAGAATGTGATGAGACAGTCAAATCTTGACTACAATTGGTACCAACAGTTAGGATTACATGTAAATCTCTCCTTCTTTTTTTTTTCTCTTTTTCTAACTAAGATTGAATTCAAGGTAATTCTTACGGCTTCAAGTAGTACCTCAAACATACTTAAGGATCAATAAGATTCGTTCATCTTATTTCAGACAAAGGTTTTGAATTGTACCTATTCTTAGATTTCACGTGCCCTCACAACAAAGACAAGTCTTTTTTCACACATGTTCAAAGCGTTTTATTTGAGGATATTTTTCAAAGTGCACTCACGCTCGCAAGAATGTTCAACGAATAAAACTGTGATATCATAAATGTTCAACGAATAAAACTGTGATATCATATTCATGACCCTTATGTAAATCTCGACTAATGTGAGAACATTTGGAATGAGATTATGTAGGTCTTGACATTGGCTTGTAATGTAGGCTTAGGGATGGTAGGATATTTATTTAGGATAAGAGTGACTTAATTTCTCCTTGAGCGTCACACTGAATTTGTACTTTTGACTATTGATACGCCTTTGACGTCAGATCCTCTTCATTGTCCTCCCTTTTTCGACTTCTTTTGAATTATTTTTTGTTGGGTATTTTCCTTCTTTTTTTGTTTTGACTTATTTTGAGTCCTTATTTCTTGTAGATTTTCCTTTTCACCCCCTTCCTCCAAAGTTTTCTCCCCTTTTGTTGGACTGTTTTCTTCCTCATCTTCCATTTACTTTGTAGGGGTGTTTTTGTCTTTATTTATTTCTTTTCACCTTTCTTTTTTTTCTTTTCTAGAAGTGTTTTTTTTCCTTCCTATACTTTGGGAGACTTTGTATGTTTTGCCTTTGGCAACTTCAAACATGGATCTTCTCTTATAATTTACATATTCTTGGTTCACTCAAGAAGGTTGGGCCGAAAGAGGGATAATGCATATAAAACACTCAAAAGGGGTAGTGGATAAGATGTGGTTATCCAAAGAAAAGACTTCAGACTCAAAGTGGGAAAACTAGGGATTAATTTTATTTGGTAGGCTTTAAAAGGCACAATAGGATCAAAGAAAACCTACAATCCTTTTCCAGACCAAACATTACTCAAGATTTCGCCTCGATAACATTTAAGCCAAATTCTAGATCAACAGTGCGATGCAATTGAATTTTGATCTAAAAGCTCAACACACAACGCACATAAAACCATGAGTTTGGTTTTATTCTTATCTTGAATACATGCAAGAGAATTTTCAAGAATCACAAAAGTAGAAATGAGAGGTACCAAAAGAGTCTATAATTTACCTCAATTTCAGTCCCTTCCATCATACCAAATATATTTACATTCTCCAAACTGCATTGGTCCCAACTGAGTTAAAGATATGGCTCTTACGATATATACATATTTTTTTTAAAGAATAAATACCGAATCCAAAAAGGGCTGCCTACGTATCTCATTGATATGAAAATCAGGTTCAGGCATATATGACTTAGAAAATATGAACAAACTATTTTAATCATTTTTTTGACTTTAAAAGAACAAATACCGAACCCAAGAAGGGTTGCCTACGTATCTCACCAAGATGAGAATCAGAGACGCATAGTTCATTCAGACATGTCTTTGAAAATATGCACACACCATTTGATTTTTTTTTTTAATTTAAAAGAATGAACACCAAATCCAAGAAGGGTTGCCTACGTATCTCACTGAAATGAGAACCTAGATCGCGTAGTTCATTGAGAAAGGGTATAAAATAAGTTAAAGATTTAGACAAACTAAAGGCAAGGCCTAGCGCCACTAAAATCTGTAGTCAGGAAGTGTTTTTTGACTTTTTTTTACCAATGTATTTTGCATCCTATAAAATGTCAATCTTTGTCCCTTCTGTTGAATGTGGCCTCCGAATTTTTATAGTATCACTTGTTGTATTCTTTTTTGGTTGTCTCTTCAAATCGTGTATACTCCCAATTAATGAAAATAACTACACATTATTATCACCATCCCCGACTGTTGTCGGGGAAACCATATTATCACCTTCCCCGACTGTTGTCGGAGACGGTTTCCCTGCAAAAATATGACACATGTGTGAAAGCAGGGTCAACATGCAAATACTTTTAAAAAATAGATAGTGCAATCTCATAGTCAAAGACTCCCCTGATTGGTCTTTTCGACGGGTTATTATTGTCTTGAAATCCGAAGACACATTTTTCGCGAGTACTCTTGACTCTTGTCACTTCGGACGAGCAATACTCTTCAAGCTTTCAAAAAACTACTCGAAAGGTAAAAGTGACTTGACAATGACTTGATATTTATGTCTATGAAGCTCCAAAAAAGTTGATATTTATGTCTATGGTCTATCAAATAACATATTCACATAAAATATGTATATCACATAACATACAAACAGTGAATGCATGCCTTATACAAATGTGCCTTGAGTGTTAACTCATCTCCGGCAAATGCGCTAAATTCAAGGTTTTGGCTTCGCTCTACACTAGCTGACTAAGACTGGTTTAGAAAAGACATGGTTACCCGAGTCGGACAAACTATAGGGTGAAGTATAATAAATGACTTTGAATGAACAGAAGCCAACTATTCGTTTATCACTTCAAAAGAATTCAAATGTGACTTTCTGAAGGACAGTCGTGGAAAGCCACGTAACCGCCTTTGTCCTAATGCATTTTATTTTCCACTTGGCTAAAATTATTTCATGAAATTCAATGACGATATATATAAAATTAAATGAATAATGAATAAACAACAAGAACAATATACAAATAATCAACAAAATATACAAAATTTAAATTATTATACAAAAAAGAAAACACTACTAAATTTGAAAAAGATGAATTCATAATGGTTAGAATCACTATATCTCCAGCAGAGTCGCCATCCTATTTACATCCCTACTTTATTCAAATAGGGCGAAACACCGTGGTGACTCAAAGAAATGATCAATTAACTCAATTTTAAAGAATTTAAAAAGTAAACGAATTTTAAAAAGAGTTGCCACCTAATTTTGGAAAAAACTAAGAAACTAATTAAAGTGATCTAAGAAACCATTAGATTATAGGTAATTGTTTCAAGTGATTTCGAAGGGAAGGTGTTAGGCACCCTTCGAAATCCACAACTATGGGTTCCGACTGAATTCTTTTTTTTTTCAAATTGAGTAGATAAAAATAATATATACAAATATAATTAATAACACATGCAATATACACAAATAATAAAATAAAATAATAATGAAAGAATCGGCCTAAGGTTTGCCTAATGTGAACAATATACACAATACTAAATAAAAAAGTGTAATTTGAATTCCATTTGAATAACTTCAATGAAAAGCGGCGTCGGGGTACCTATAAACACACTTAGTAAAAGTGTTAGTAGTAAATAAATATAAATAAATCAAATAAATAACTACAAATAAAACCCGTCTTATTAACATGTAAGACCTTGAAAATCGACGATAGTTTCTTCATCGGCCACTTCTATCTTAACTTTTTTTAAAATACAAAATCCAATAAAAAATGAACAGAAACAAAATAAATAAATAAATAAACATAAATTAGAAATATTGACCAAATATTAACAATAACTCACTCAGAATTCTTATAAAAATGTGTGACATCCATTCTAACGAAATTAACAGTAGCCAAACATAAATTAAAATAGAATAACAGTAAATAAATAAACTAATGAGACAAAAAGCGAGAATACATACTGAAAAATTACGGAGAATATGAACTTTCAATAAAAATACTACAACCTCATGAACAAAGTCAAGACCACCCAACAAGCATATAACAAATTTAGAAACAAAAATACCAAATAACAATAATCTTTGAAGCTTAGGATATCACAAAATCAAATTTTAAATGTAAAACAATGGATCAATATGCATATATAATTCAATATAAATTTTATTACTAATAATAAATAAATAAAAAGTCAATGATAATGTCGGTTATATAAATCAACAAATTAAAAAAATCACACTAGCCAACACTCTTTCATTTAATTAACCATTAAAACTTATCACTTGTCATTTTAAGAAAATGAGAGAAAACAAACTATTATTAAATAATAATTTTAGTATTAGTCACAAATAAATAAACTAATCAAGAAATTAGCCACACATAAACAAACTAATTAAGAATAGCTAATCACAATAGTAAAAATACACTAAACAAAATGATGGATGCAAACATCATTCATGAACACTAAAACAGTAAACACATACCTTAATAAAAAGAAACAAAGTAATAAAAGAGATAAAAGTTACTGATCCCCGAGTTTGAAACATCTGATTGTTGTTTACCGAAGCTGGAGCAACTCCTTTGTGGTGGTGCTTGTTGGTGGTATCGTTTCTATATCATAGTGCTTCACCTGAGAATTTGAAGCTTTGAGCTCAACGTGAGGATAATGAAAAGGAGGTTTTGGGATGGTTCGCCGAAGTTTGAAACCTCGCCGAATACCAACAAAAAATCAAAAAAGGGAAAGGGGAAGGGGTCTGACATTGTTTAACTCTGTTTCATCAGATCTTTGAGAAGGTGGTGCTTTTGCAATTTTGGGGTTGCGATGAATTTTCTTTCGCTGGAAAGGAGAAGAGTGAAGGGTCAGGTTGAGTTGTGTGGTCATTGTTCATGACTACTCCAAGAGGGAGATCTGATTTATTTATTTTTTGGGTGGCGGCTATTTGGGAGGATAGGAGTTAATTTTAGGGTTTTTCCTTTAGGAAATTCTTACCCCCCCCCCCCCCCCCCCCCCAGTCTAAAAATTTCATCCACCACCTTAACCTAGTGAACTAACTTTTCTATATATAGGAAATTGTGAAAATTGGCCTAAATTATGGACTTGAAATTGTGGCCCAAAAATTATTAGTTGTTAAAATATTTGTGTATGCAAATTGTATTCATATTTAAATTGAATTTTTAAACTTTACAAAATATCAAAATGAATATTAAACGATGTAACAAATAAAATAAATATTAAAAAATATAATGAACGTAACCAATGACATGTAAAAATATAATTTTAAAATTAACTAATAAAAAATTCCAAATTTTGACAAATAAGGATAGTTATTGATAAACTTATTTAAAATTAGAAAAAAATTATTTTGAATTATTAAATAAATAAAGTCACGAATTTAAAAATGCTTGGCCAAAATTGGGTGTCAACAACCCTGACTCTTCATTGTTTTTATTTATTTATGATTGCTCACTCATTTAATTTGTTTTGGAGAGTGATTTGAGAGTTATCAATGACTCCAAGGGGGATATACTGTAAAACCTCATTTTTGAAAAAAAAAGGAAAATACATTTTTTTGGGTTGAGACTATGTAAATGAGTCCTATCCATGAACCATAGAAGCTTCTATGGACCGTACATAGAAATCGTAGGATGTGGAGAAAATAAATTTCTAAAATCAAGTTCAAGCACCCTTTTACGTCTCACTGTTATACGAGTCGTAGATAGGTTCCGTTGGTGAGTCCCAGACTTAGTGAAATTTCAAGGGTTAAATATGGTTTATATGGTTTGCATGTATGGACCATAGGAAGACCTACGAGGCGTATATAGGTTTCGTAAAAAGTCAATCCATATTTTGTCTTTAACTTTCCAATGTTCTAATGATATTTCACTTTTATCTATTTCGCTGAAATTTAAACTTAGCACCGTGAGAGATTTAAGGTGGAGTCTCAAATAGGATAGTCTCTAGTACAAACCTCTTGTCCTAACTACGTGTCCCCATAAAATATGTCTTAAATGACCTAGCTAGTGGATCCACATTAGAAAATGATGATATACATGGATTATACCTTGGAAAATAGTCTCCTCTTATTTTGGTATAAGGGATATATCAAATTCCATGGTATAGCTCTCATGGTCTTATTGTCGGTTAAAACTAATATCCCAGAAAATGACTATGTTTTCTTCAATTCTTTTCTTATTGACTTTATGATAATATATTTGACCATGATTTCATGATTTTCATGTCATCTCTAATTTTTAAATGTACCATTATAATCACACCTACTCATTTTGAGTTACTTATGTTATCATGCCTATGTTTATGCATATTTTCCCATACTTAGTATATTTAATATACTAATGCATACTTCTGCCTACATTGTTCAAATAATGTAGGGTCTGATTCTTCTGTTCTCCATACTTGTGGCTAGTTTATTCCATTGGGACTTGAAAGATTGATGAGTAATCATGATCCAAGGGCCCAGAGTCTTTTTTTCCGCATTTCATATTTTGCATGTGATGTAATGGTTACGTCGTAATCACTTTCCTTATGATGTAATAGATGAAATTGAGAGTTATGTTTAAACTTCCACTTTTGTCAAAGTCTTTTGTATGAAATGCTTTATTTTAAACTCTTTGTTTCTATTATCTTGTATGATGTATTCTACGTGGCTTTTGTAGGGCCTCTCGAGGTCTTATACATCACGTTATGTCTCGAGTATACTTTGGATCGTGACATATGTATTTTATTTCATTTACAAGAATTGTAAAATAAATTATTCTCTAAAGATGAAGAAATATTCAAAAGCTTCAAAATATGACGATGAGTAGGAGTGGAGGGATGGTGAAGACATCGATACTAGTTAGGAGTGATGGTGATGGAAGTGGTGTTGACTTGACCGTTATACATAGCTTGGAGAGTGTACACGAAAGTCCATGGATATAAACCACCTTTAGGGTTCTCTACTTAACAACAAATGAGTAAGGTGAGAAGTCAAATGAAATATAATTATTGATACACAATTTGTAAACAGAGATAAGATCATTTCTCATATGAGGCACTCATAAAATATTAGTTAAATTGAGAGGGGTAGAGGAAGAGGGTAGAAGAGTAGATCCTATATGGATAATCTTGTGAGATTTACCGTCACAAAGCATGACATCCTTACTGCCACCATATATAGAGTGAAGATAAAGATTTTATAGTCTTGCATAACATGGTGAGAGACATTGAAATCGATAAGCTGATTTAGATCTACATTGGTGGATTGTGCAACAATGTTAGCTTTGGGTTGCTGATCATTGGATCGGTTGAAGTTTCTTGAAGAACCACTGGAGCTAGTACTTGTGACATTAGATAAAATGGAGAGTACTTTCTTGTATTGTCATGAGTTGTAGATTTGAACTCATTTGAGGTCTATTTAGCTCAATAATTAGTGTCCTCATTGTCTAACTTTGTCCTATTTTGATAAAATATTGATGATTTGCACCTATGAAGGCAATGGACAAGGAAATGATTGATATTTGAAAGAATAGCAAAAAATGCAAAAAGAAGTGCAAACTATACATTGTTGATCACTTAATAAGAATGAAGGATCACCTAATGAGCATGACCTTGCTTAAAATGACAATGCATAACACTTGTGTCTATCCAATTAGGTCGGCGAACTCCATCAGAGAAGGAAATGCACCGAATGATAAAGGTGGACTTGCTGAACAATGCCAAAAACGATAGTCTAAAAAGAAAATATTGAAACTCAAAAGGCAATCCAAGGTGGTACACAAAAAATCACCGAATATGAAAGGATGAGTCAAACAAGTTTGCTAACAGAGGTTAAATCACTTTAAGCCATGAACATGAAAATACAAGTTGAATAGCAAGATGTAATTTTGCTGAGTGAGCTCGATAATTCCAATTTATGTCACCGGCACATTAATATTTTGGGACAAAATTTGGAAAAACTATAAATGTCCCAAAGGAGAGATAATTTAAGCAGTCAAAGAAGAAAGGTCCTGAACTATTAGTTCTAAATATTTCTTTTGAGAGAAAATAGTTGACCATTATGAAAAACACTTTCTAGCTTTTGGGGGGATTTTTCAACTTTTCTCTTGAATTTTATAAATTAAATTTGAATCCCAAGTGTTTTTACTTATAATTTCTTAATTTCACGTTACCCATGTCTGCTTTATGAAAGGTATATTTTCTTTGCTTTTTGTGATGGGTGACTGCGTAAAATTATGGGGTTGGGTGTTGTTATGATCCCAAAATTAAATAAGGTTAAATAGAGTCTCTCATGTGTTTTAAGAGTCAATAACTCATTTTTAAGAAGTGTCACAGAATTTTGAAGTTAGTTTGAAGAGGTTTGAGGTCAAACGTCAAAGGACGACCAAGACGTTCAGAAGTTATCCTTTTTGTGAGCTAGTGTGCCTTAGTATGTTTATTGTGTTTTTAATTTTTTCTTGGAGTCTAAAATGATAGGGGAGTATCCTAACATGCATAAGGAAATATTTAGGGTCGGAACGCCCGGGTAAGACTCCCCAAGGACCACCCAAAGGGTCCTTGAAGAGGACCCAAAGGCTGGTAGAAACATTGTCATGGCAGTGTCAAACGACGTCTAGGCAGTGTCAAACAACACTCCGTTTACTGATCGATTCCCCGTATATTGTGGTCGTTGCTAAACACTTAGGCGTGGGAGCTCAGACCCCAAATGGTGGTGTCTCAGTCACAAACAATGGAGTGCAGGACAACCCCATTATTTCATCGATGGTATGTTATTAGGGACGTCGTTTGGACCTGCAACTTTGTTTTATATATTTAAGCAATAAAATATCCAATTAGAAACTGGACTCCAAAACAAAAACCTTTCCCTCTCAAAATTCTCTCAATAACCATTGAAGAAGAAGAGAAAAATGAGGCAACTTCTAGGACAAATTTTGCCATGGTTTCAAGCTTAGATTAAGGCTTTTATTAAAGGTATGTGAAGCTTATTCATTCATGGATTATTCCATCGATGGAGTCCCTCTAGTTTCCCCTAATTGTGAATCCAAAAACCCAATCTAGTTAGGGTTGTTATTGCATTGTGGGTAAGACTTGTTTGTGATCCCAATAAAGTTGTAGCATTTAATTATGTTTATATGATAATTATATGATGTTTTAATGATGTTTACTTGATGAATTATAGTATTTTATAATGAAGGTGATGGTGATTTAGGCCATTAAATGCAATATTTAGGGTTTTAGATTGATCTTCTTAATTCAATTGTCTTGAATACTAATTGATCATAGTAGGATCATCTAAATATAATTTGAACTAGATCTTATTGAATAGGATTGATCTTGACTTGTTATGTATTAATTGAACCTTAAAGATGAATTATGGCTAGATTCACCTAGTAATAAAGAATGTGAGAGGAAGCATACTACATGATAGTCCTAAAATCTATATATGAAAGAAGATAGAATGAAGTAAAGAATTATAAATCTTAGGTTGTTGTGTTGGATGTAGATTTAGGATCTTAATGAATAAAAGTGATAGAATCACTTGAGCATGGAGAGATTGTCTAGGACATCCCTCCATGAGAGAAAAGTGTTGAGCAAGGGTTAACAAGTAAATCTTGGAGTATATGCTTGACTCCAAGTGGATATGTCAATGATAAGGAATGTCACACAAGTTTTCGGACTCCAAGTATAAAAAAGAGACACACCAGTTATTGCGATGACTATCCAAGTTTAAGGGGGAACTCTTACGTGGTAGAGTGTGGGTTTCCCCAAAGTTAGGTCTCATGAGGCGGGAGTCATTCACATAGTTGAGTCAAGGTTTCCTAGTAGAGCTATCCATATCCTATGAACTAAGGTTTTCTTGAGAAGTATCTCATAGTGTTCAAAGCATAACGAACTAAGACTTACTTAATGAAGTAACTCGTAGTGTTCAAAGATGTGTGTATGAGCTTAGCCATACCCAAGAGGGTATCTCGTAGTGTTCATTATTATGGATGAACTTAGACATATACAAGGTGGTATCTCGTAGTGTTAATGATTATAAAAGGAACTTAGACATACTTAAAGAAGTATCTCAAAGTGTTCTTAAGTTAAAGAGAGGAAATAGGTTCCAAAGTAAGAAGAACTAGAAAGAGAACCTAAAGATAATACTTTGCATGAATAGTATTATGGGTGCTATGAGTGGATTGTACGAAGTATAACTTAAGGTTACTAAAGAGGAGTCTTAAGATAGGATTGGACTAGAGTTGTCTTTCCTAGTTATAGTTGACTACAGATGAGAGAATCTTAGTCGAGGAAGTTAAGTTAATGAAGAGGCTAAGGAGGGTGAACATGTTAAGGATGACTTCAAGATATGCTTAGTGTGTGAGGCAGTATGGGATGCCTCATATGCATTGCACAAGTGTGTTTTAAAGTGATAAAAAGGGTATAGTGCTCTTATGTATGAAGAATTTACGTCTTAGTTATGAAGGTGGACTATGATCAAGAATGACCAAACAACGGTACTTAGCTAGGTAGTAGAATGGGATACTACCATGCCCTTGCACAAGTATACTTAGAGGTGACTTGTGAGATAGCTCACTTGAGTAAGGAGGAAAAATAAGTTGAAGTATGAACTTAAGTATGCTTTATGATGATTTACTATGCTTATATTATTCATGTCGTGTTATGCTATTATATCTTATGATTATGTCTATTATTGACTAACCATTGGGATATCTTACGTTTTTGCTGTTAGATTTCATACTTGGTACATTTTGTATTAATGCATATTTGCCTACATTCTAATCCAACGTAGGGTGTTGAGGAGATTGAGTTGCTTTTGAAGGGTAGAGTTTTCAAGGCTTTCAAGTAGTGAAGATTGGTGAGTCCTCATAGCCTTCGAGGACAAGACCCTTATGTTTCATTTATGTCATTTACTTTGTTTTAGACTTTTGTGGGCTGCATCCCAAGACATTGTTACTCTTATACTACATAGATGGTTTTGATACATATGTTAGAAAGTCTTCCGTTGCTATGAAATAATTTTTCGTATTATGTTGGAATAAATTTTTTAATTACCTCCATTTTTGCATGATGTTATGTAATGTAGCTAAGTGGCTTGTATAAGACCTCCGAGAGTTCAAATACGTCATGTCACGACTTGGGCGTGCTACGGTCGTGACATGTGTTTATTCAACGTATTGAGATTTTATTATGATTCGTCCAAACATTGGAAGTGGAGCATACAGTAAAAACTTCGGAAAATATGTTGAGAGCATGTTTAATTGACTTCAAGGGTAACTGGGATAATCACTTGCCTTAGATTGAGTTTGTGTAAAATCATAGCTACAATTCAAGAATTGGTATGGCTCCATTCTAGACTTATATGGTAGGAAGTTTATATCTCATGTAGTTTGGTTTGAAGTGGGTGAACTTATCTTGATAGGTTCATGTAACACTCCGAAAAATGGTAGGTCAAATTAGAGCTTAAACATAAAGGTAAAATCATAAAATGACTCCGAGAATTATAGTAAGTCAATTAGGGTTGAAACGAGGTCTATTGGAGTCAAGGCCAGGGGGAAAGTGCCAAGGCAAAGGGGCCAAGACAAGTCCAAAGGCTAAGTCTACCCCTAGCTAGAAGCACACTGCCCTACCTTCACGACTGGGACTCTACGGCTCCTAAAGGGGCTCGTGAAGATTCCTTGGCCATGAAAAAATGGTCACCGTTTGTCCTAGCTACTGCCTCAACATCCACAAAAGGGAAGACGACCCGTGGTCTTCACCACGGCTCATGGAGCCCTTCGTGAAAATACCTTAGGCATTGAAGCTAAGGGACCTAGGTGGAAATCTCACTGCCTCAAGGACCATTAGAGGGACCACGACTCGTGGTTTTGACCACGTCCTTGTGGATCCCCTCGTGATGATGCCTTGGGCTTGTAAGCCTAAGGCACCATGTTCCTAGCAAGTGCCTCACCTTCACGTGTAGGACCACAAGTTGTGGTCCTCACCATAGCTCGTGAAAGTGGCTCGTAACACTTGGGTGTGGTCATTAAGTGAGGGTTTGTTTAGTCTTTTCCTATTATAATCCAATTAAAGTGAGATCGTTTAGGGTATTTTTAGGGGGTACTATATAATTCATTTTAAGTCCAAATTCACCCAAAGCAATTCATTATACTCATACATCAAAATCAGATAAAAAACTTCCTCTTCTCAAGATATTTCTCTCTCTAATCTCAAGAAAAAAGAAAGGACCCATTGGAGCTACGGTTTGTAGTTTTCAAAGGTTACTCCCCAAATTTCATGGAGTTTCTTAGTCAAAGTATGGATGCTTTTCATCTATGGGTAGTTTCCACCCATACAGTCCCTTCAAAGTTGGTTTATAAAATTTTAATTTCCCTCAAACCTAGGGTTTTCAATATATGACATGGGTCTTCTTCCAAATCATTTTCAGTTGTTTATGTATGGTTGATTATGGTTGGATATGATGAATCATGATTTAAATAATTAATTATTGTTGATTTATGGTTAAAATACCTCATTGACCCACGTTTCGCCCTTATTGATAAATTATTAGTTTATAATGTGGCTTGGTTGAGATTAGAAACATGTTAATTGATTATGTTTATGATGGATTAGTTATTGAATCATGAAATCCCTCTTATATTATTTAGTAATTGTATATGTTTAGGTTGATTGTGATTCATGGCCTTTGAAGGGCAAAGTTATGAGAGTTGTGTATAAGCTTGAGATTCACTTAGATAGTAAAGATCCAATGAATATTGTGTAATTGTCGTAATGTTGTAAGATCATGCTTCCCCTACCCTTACACATGACTATGTATGAATGACTATGAATATGGTGAGCTTTTTGTGTTGATTGAAAATCTATTCTCATGAACACACTATAAATAAGATGTAAAAGGTTTACTCAAATGTTGATGATTTTAAAGTTGAAAGGACATTCTCACCTAATGAATATGTGAGCTATTATTATGCTATGTTGGTTTGAGTAACTAGTCTATTATTACTTGAACATGAACTTAATTAAGTCTTAGTATGAATGTTAAAGGGAATTATGCTTAGCACCAAGTGAATATGAAAATGATATGGATGTTTTTGCGCTACAAACTCTGGCTTCCCAAAGTAAGTATCTCATGAGATGGAAACCTTTTACGTTAGAAAGTATGGGTTTCTAGTAGCTATATCCTTATCCCATAAATATGTGACCTCATAGGTCTTTAGCTAGTGGAACCATCTAAAAGCTAATTATGTTATTTCTACCTTAGGCAAGTAGGACACCTTTTTTCGATGGTGGGGTAAGACACCATATTCCATGTAGCTCACATGGTATATATCAGTTAAGTCTATATTTCCTTGTATGATAATAATATGAATTATGACAAGAGAATGTGTTATGAACTATGGTTCCTCAAGTGGTTCTACTTTGTATGAATGGGGGTATAGGACTTCATTCATGCATTGCACAAGTAGGCATGATATGTTAACCTTACGACATGATTATTATGAGATAAGGTGTGCTTAATTTTAATATGAACATGAATATACTTATGATTTCTTAATGAGCTTTACTTAGTGTGAGTGGGGGTATGAGACTTCACTTATACATTGCACAAGTAGAATCAAAAAAGATTTATGGTGTGGTTTCCTTATGCTATGAAGATATAGGAACTTATGTATGCATGATTTTATTGTTTATATGAGTGACTTTACTTATAACAATATATGAACATGAATGTCTCCTTGTCTATGAGTTTTGGCTATTTATAAGGTCATGTATTTTATGCATGATCGTCGTGGCTTAGACGTGATATTTAGTGTCGATTGGATTATGGGATCCTATCTATGCATTGCACAAGTATAACTTAGATTTTCTTCTGTGATAGTTCAATTATGATGATATGATCTTGGTATGTAATTATGTATGTGAACTATGTCTTGTGAAGATTGGAGTATGCATTATGTTGTGTTGGAGAGTATGCTTGTCATTATGATGATATCCTTTTATGTTACGATGAAATGTGTATAGTTTGTCTTATGATCTACATTCTTAAACTA
Organism: Solanum sitiens; assembly: GCA_016801875.1. NCBI lineage: Eukaryota > Viridiplantae > Streptophyta > Magnoliopsida > Solanales > Solanaceae > Solanum > Solanum sitiens. The sequence continues at coordinate 714,065 of JABWTJ010000311.1, read as the reverse complement.
TTTCAAAGATGATGTTCAAAAGTGGCATATAATATGGTTTCAAATAAAATGTCCCTTTTATGCATGTTTTAAGGGTTTTTATGCATGGCTTCCATACTAAGTATATTTCGTGCTAACCAATTTCTCTGTTTTTTTATAAGTGTAGGGTTTGGAGATATCAGATTCTACCCTAGTGGCTAGAACCATAGTAGATCAAGAACAATAAGATTGGTGAGTCCTCATGGTATTACAGATCTTGACCATTATGTCCTTTAAGTCTTTCTTAAATATTTTAGACTTATGCAAGGTACATGTCCCTAAAATTGTATTTAGAAGTTTAATTCCAAGTATTATACATGGTTTGAGACATGACATTATATACTCTATCATTTTTAAATGATTTTGACTATAAAAAAAGTTTTAAATTTTCTTTATTTTCCCTATGTTATTATGTCATGATATGCTATAGACTTGTATGAGACCCCTTCGGGTTCAAGTACGTCGTGTTACGTCTAGGGGGTACCCTTGAGTTCTGACAAACTTGGTAACCATAGCACAATGTTTTAAATTTTCTTCATTTTCCCTATGTTCTTATGTCATGATATGCTATAGACTTGTATGAGACCCCTTCGGGTTCAAGTACGTCGTGTTACGTCTAGGGGGTACCCTTGAGTTCTGACAAACTTGGTAACCATAGCACAATGTTTAAAATTGTTCTAGGATTGTCTCAAACCACGTCTAGTAGAGTCTTGTTCAGAAATGTGAAGCGCGCCACATTAATGAATAGGAGGCTATCGGATTTTAGGAAGCTTCACTACTTCATTCTCTAAGTCATGTCATAGAGTTTGGCTTTATTAGATCTTTCTCCTAATGTGTGCCCTATAGTTTTCAATATGTGACTACTACAAGGGCTTACGTTGAAGGAAATAAGGAAGACAATGTGGAGCAAGAGGTTCCTCTCCAAGCTCCTTCTCAAGCTCTGATTGACCCTATAGGGGAGAATGTCTCTTATGGAGTTAAGGTCTTCTATGCAAATGTTGTCTCAAGCCTTGAAGGTGCAAGCCAATAAAGAGGTTGTAACTCCGACAAACCCAATAATGTGGATGATTGCTTCTAGGGTAACGGAGTTCTTAGGGTGGTATCCTCCGATGTTTTATGGTTCCAAGGTATAAGAAAATCCTCAAGAGTTTGTGTATAAGGTATGTGAGAAGTTAGACCATATGGGACTAACTCCACTAGAGAAGGTGGAGTTAGCCTCTTGTCAATTCAAAGGGTTGCAAAAATATGTTATGAGCAATGAAAAGAGACTAGACCAATAAGATTAGGCCCTATGAGTGGGAAGGGTTGAAGAGTGCTTTTCTAGATAGGCTCTTCCCTTTAGAGATGAGAGAAGCTTTGATGCTTGAGTTCATCAACCTTAGACAAGGTGATATGAGTGTTAAGGAATATGAATAGAGGCTCACTTAATTGTTTAAGTATGTTCCAATTCTAGTGTCCGATCTCAAATTGGGAATGAGTGAGTTTATGTCGGGATTGTTCGATTTAGTGGTAAAAGACTGTAATATGGCCATCTTTGAACATAATATGAATATACCTCATATTTTGGTGTATGCCTTTGAAATTGATCAAAAGAAACGTGAAGAAGGGTTGAGGAGAAAAAGAGGGTTAAGATAGATGATGAAAACTCTTCTCTTAAGAGGTCCTTTGGACAAGATCCTTCTAAATATCTCCCGAAGTTTAGTGGGGAGAGGGACTCTACCCCGAAATCAAAATGAGTGAGTGGTAGTGGGTATTATGTGATACGAGCTACTTGTGTTAGGTGTGGAAAGAAACATGATGGTAGGTGTTTAGCCAGTATGGAAGGTTGTTATGGTTGTGGTGGAATTGACCACAATATAAGAGATTGTCCGGTACTTACCGCAGTAAATTAGGCTTGATTCTCTTCAAGCTAGAGGTGAAAAAGAGTGTCTTTCTAATGTCGCTCCTAGTATATGTTTCGTGCTTATTTCTATTTCGGTAGTACTTATATTATGTGACTTGATATGTTCGACATGATGAGCTTTTGTGTTATCCTTAGTATAAATGGGTTTACTTATGGTTATGTGTGTTGGTTGGTAGAACCTAACTTAGCCATAATGAGTGTTGATGATGCCTTCAGATTGCTTGAAAGGAGTAGTATTTGAGGTCTTAGTAAGGGGCTTACTCCAAAGGGGGAGATGTTGTGCTTAGATAGCAAACATATTGATTGAGATTTCCGATATCCTCATCCCTTTCTTCTATTCCTATTCTAGCTTGAGACCAAAAATTTCTTTTGGGGCTAGTTTTATGTTTTGGAGTCTTGTGTGTTTTAGAAATTTTTCATGATATCCTTATGTTATGCATACTCTTGAGAGATTCATGTTTAGCATAAAAATGAGTTTTCATGATTTAGATGTTCCTTATGTTGTTGTGCCTTTTAGTATGGTGATCGAATATTTGACTTCATGAGATGATTTGATGAACATACTTGTTTATGCTTTTGATGAAATGGCACATTGGCTCTATAATATTTCGTTGAGCTCACTTTTAGTTGGAACAGGTCATTCCTCCTATGATATTGTGATTAATGATGTTTAAAAGAGTTGGTGTAGGCTCATTCCCAAGGGGAGATGGTGTGCCTACCTAGCAGTGTTGTTAAGTGCTTATATGTTTCCATGACTTCCTTATATAATGCATGTTCATGAAAATTTGTGTTTTGAAAGAAAATGAGTTTATGTGAATTGTTTCCCTCATGTTGTAGTAATTTTAGTAAGAGTTGCGTATTGTATTTCATGAGAAGGATATATGAGCATGCTTTAGTTGGAGTTATTCCTACTAGAATAAAATGCTTTGTTTTGAGAAGTATTTTCATATGAGCTCCATGACATTATGTTAAGAATATTACGACTAGAATATGGTAATTCCTCTTCGAACATGACATGTTATTAAAATCTCTGCATAAATAGATTGTTAGATGTAGTTTATACTTTCTTGTGTTGCATTGAGTATGTTGAGATGGAGTAATATTTACTCCTTGTGTATGTGCATTTTTTTATGTTTGATGCATGATGGGATGCTAGTCACGAGTCTTTAATTCCATAAAGTGTTTAAAGTGTCATTAGAGGATGAATTTGACAAGGGGGAGATAATGTAACACACTGAAAAATGGTAGGTTAAACTAGTAAAAGAATGTAAAGGTAAAAATCATAAAATGACTCCTCGAATGATACTACGTCAATTAGGGTTGAAAATATGTCTATTTGAGTAAAGGCCAAAGGTCAAGTGCCAAGGAAAATGGGCCAATCCAAGGCTGCCCCTAGCTAGGAGTACATTGCCCCAACTTCATGAGTGGGACCACGGACCGTGGTCCACTCCACGGCTCGTGAAGCTGATAGTGAGGCTTTATGGGCCATAGAAAAATATCCAACCTTTGGCCTAGCTACTGCCTCAGCATCCATGGAAGAACCACTACTCGTGGAGCCCTTCGTTATGATGCCTTAGGCATTGAAGCTAAGGGCCACAAGTGGCAAGCTCACTACCTCAAGGACCACGACTCGTGGTGTTGACCACGGCTCATGGAGCCCCCCATGGTAATGCCTTGGGCTTGTGTGCCTAACATACTATGTTCTTATCCATTTCCTCACCTTCACGGGCTAGACGTAACACCTAGGCGTGATCATTAAGTGAGGGTTAGTTTAGTCTTTTCCTATTTTAATCCAATTAAAGTGAGGCATTTTTTTTATTTCTAGGGGTACTATATAAGTCATGTTAAGTCCAAATTCTCCCAAAACAATTCAGTATACGCCAACACCCAAATATATAAAAAAAAAACTTCCTCTTCTTTCAATATTTCTCTCTCTAAACTCAAGGAACAGTACAAAAAATGGCTCAATTTATGGCGGTTAATTTGTGAGAGTTTTAAGAAACCCCATTATTAATTCATTTTGTGAGGTTTTATTCTAACTCCCAAAATATAAACCTTTTTGTGGTGGTTTTATTATAAGGGTTAGAAAAACGCCACAAGTTAGTACAATTTGTGGCTATTGTCAACCCCCGAAAAATTATTAAATTTGTTACTTTTAGAAATTATATATATATATATATATATAAACTTAGATGCAAAATCAATAATCATATTTATTTTTTGTTGTTAATTTGCACTCAAATTTAATTTAACATCTTGTAATACTAGTTGACTTTTTAAATTAAAAATATTTTAATCAATAACTATAAGTAATATAAAATTAACAAAAATAATAAGAAAAGCTTGTTCCCACATACTCAATTAAATAACCACATCCACCACCTCATACATCCCCTTCCCACGTACTACATTCTAACTAAAATTACAGTTTCTCCTCAACTCATTCATTACATAACCCTCCTTCCCCCTTCTCCCTTTTACCCCATTATTTTGTGAAATTTATTTTTTCTAATTACTTTTTTGTTTTGTATATTTTGCGAAGTGGGATAGATGGCAATTCTCTGCTCTATGAGTTTTATACTTCACATTCGAATTTGAAATATATGCTATTATTTTTATTATTAATCAATAGGCATTTTATATTTTTCAAGTTGTGAAACATAATGCATTAATGTTTTATATATTTCAGAAAATGTTTGTGTTCTCATCACATTATTAAGTCCTTCATATTCTATGTTTAATTGATTTTTGGTAAGCCTTATTTTTTCTTTATCAAAATGTACAGAGATATATGTGTATAAATATATATTTAACTAAAATGTATTAGGTTCTTGGTTTTCATTATTGCAGGTTGATGAGGATATTTAGCTTGCTTCACCCGTGAATAAAAGAGTGGATGGCAACAACTCAAATCACCAAACAAATGCTATGGAATTTTTGTAATGTTTATTTGTTGTCTCCTTTAAAAATGTGTTGTCTTAGTTATTATTCAAAATTTTGTATTACTTTAATTTATATTATTTAAACTTGTAAAGCCTATTAATATGAGTTTATTTAATGAAATTTGATTTTTATTGAATGTTTTATTTAGTAAAATTATTTCTTCATGTTATTTTGAAGACTTGACGTTACTCATATTTATTATAAGATTATAATTATTTTGTAAAATTCCACAAATACAATTATGGAAAATTTGATTTCATATCACAATTGTCACAACCCAAGACCACACCCTAGAAGTTAGGGTGCAATCTCGGATTGCGACCGGCGTACTCGACCTCTCAGATGTCTCATACAAGCCTCTCATATCATTCATCGCATATACATAACGAAAAGTAGTGCGGAATTTAAAATTTTTCGTAAAATAAAATAGGAGTCATAAACTCTTTCATTATATGGAAATAGGAAACACTAAGTCTCGATTCATCATCTTAAGACACGATAATACTTGGGATACGGCCCATACGAATTTAAAACATACTACTATATAGTCTATTACAAAACTTCATTAAAGAAACATAAAATGACATATATGCCCTCGAGTCAAATGAAGACATACTTCAACTTCTCTTGAACGATTTCCTTGTCCAAGTCTTCTTCCCAAAGCTCTTCACCTACCAAGAACTATATAGATAGAAAATAAAGTATGGAATTAGTACAACCACATGTACTAAGTATGGCATTATGCATAAAATCATGAAAACAGACTTTATTGGAAATATGCATCTTTTCTTTAAAACACCATAATATCATCAACAGAATAACATTTAACAACTTAGAAACACATAAGAAAACGATTAAACAAAATATCACATTTTTAGAGAACAGTTTCCAGTGAACTCGAATCACTGTACAGTGAATTCCTTCACTGTTACGGTGAATCACTTTACCTTCCATTAACCAACTTCTAGAGTGTAATTTCCCACACTAAAAGCTATCCTAAGATTCACTTAAGTCACACAAAGAGAGGCCGCCCATACACACTCTCTAGATGTGCCTAAACGACCCTTCAGATTACTTATAATGAGTCACATACACACTTACAAAACATCTTAAACATCAAGGTAAGATTCTTCTACCAAAGGTGACTCTAAGTCTCACTTGAGTGAGTTGTGAAACAACCGCCCATACAATCCCTTACACACACACTCAAGAGATCCTATAGACTCCCTAGGATAGAATCATTCTCACTAAACACACCAACACATAGATGATATGACATTCTCCTTCCAAAGGTTATTAAAAGACCTACTTAAGTAAATCAAGAAGATAACGTCCATGTTTGACCTCTTCAAGATTACCTAAATAGTCATTAAGACTACCTAAGGCTTAGATCATGTCCACAACACTAAACCTTTTCCCTAACTAGAGTCATTCTCAAGACTTCCATAGATAAACCATGAAGAGATCATCCTTTATGCCCTCTTTGGAATTTAACTAAAGAATCCCTAAGGCGCTCTATATTAGGTACTTATTCACTGACATACTTCATAACGTAAGTCATTAGTTCATTAGTTCGTTTAGAAGACATACATCACATAAAGGACATGCAAATAATGGTCTTAGACAAGACCTAGGGACTCTTACTAACATCTTCAAAGTCTATTGTGCAATGTCTAGATAGCGTCCCATACCACCACCTAAACCTCATAGAACTTCTCTAATGCTAATAAGTATCCCATATGATGAGAATAGGCAATAACCGACATAGACCATGGTAGCAAAGCATGGAATCCAAAGTTCTATCCTACTTCGATGAGGTGTTCTACTTGCCAATGGTAGAACATAAAGATCCCACGTAGGCACATGGTTAAGGAATATGAAGGGCATACTAAGCATTCTAGTCTCTTTCTTAACTAGAACTACTTCCCCCTTGCTCATACTCACTCGGTGCTAGCCTTAGTTCTCATAGATCAATTCACATTAAGGTTCATATAAATGGGTCCCATATCTAGTTCATGACCTAATTACATTCACCATACGAAAGCAAGGTCCACTAGGGCATATCTCACTATGGCTACAAGAAGCTCATCGCGACTTTCCTAAAGTATGATATGATGCCGTTCCAGCCAACCAACCTTAAGTCAATCACTCATTACATGAAGGATACCATTACGGCTAACTACTTCACGATTTATAACCTTACCACTTGGTTCAAGGTTCCACATAAATGACCTTCGTATAATTATGCAAGGTCTCACCTATATTCATTTATTCAAGACTAAAACCCTTTAGGTTCCTAAGTCAAGACATCATATATTCACATAAGCATCAAGTAAGGGACACAAGTCTACCTAAACAAGACACAACATACTTCCATTTTAACACATATAGCCTATCTTTCTTTAGACCCTTTAAATGACCCTTAACCTTATTAAATCAATCTGTTCATTACCTTAACATTATCAACTTAACCATTTTAGACTCATATAGCCAAATTAAGATCAACCATGTAACAACCCTAAGACTACACACTTAACACATAGTCCAAGCATAACATGATTACTTAGATAGTATCAATAGTATAACACATATTTTCAAATATAGGTAGATATGATCATACATCATCAAATCAACTACACAAATAGACATATAAGTTCAAGTAGTGCCGACAAGGCCATGATCATCAATGTACTTAAAATAACGCCGACAAGGCCACATCAATTCACATAACACCGCCACCAAAGGTGGACCAAACCAATCATAACATAATTTAAGTATAATTAACATTGAATAAGAAGAAATAGGGCAGTGTACCACCACTTCATCATCAAAACTTCAAGCGAATACCAAATCACCCAATTTAACATCATAAGGCCCTTACCCACGGCCATGAACACCAACTCAATACACAATCATAGAAATCAATGAAATCTAAACAAATTCAACATAGATTCAAAAATCCAATACCAATTTTATAACAATTGAATACAATTCTTACATCAATAGAAAGCCCATAAGAAACTACACATGAATTCATCAACATTAAGCCACATCAAGTAACCCATAATTTAGTCAAAATCTTAGGTTCATCAATTTCATGGGTTCATAGGTAAGTTAGGTTAAAATTATCAACAAAAATATCAATGTAATCCATAATAGACGTTTGAAAACCTTTAATACAAGAACCCATGGTAGAATCATGAAATTGGACAATTCACCTTTTGAAAACTTTGAAAACATCTTTGAAAGTTGGATCCTTGATGAAACGAGTTTCAAGGATCAAAAGTAATACCTCAATGATAATAATTATTCACTTTGACGAAGAATTTTCACTCAAAACGTCACCTCCAAGCTGTTCCTTGATTTGGACTTCAATGGAGTCTTTGGGATTTCTTAAGGGATTTTGGGGTTTTGATTGTAGAAGAATGAAATATTCTAAGTGTTAAACACTTATATACACATTAAAAATACCCAATATACCCTTAATAAATTGCCAATACTCTTATTTAGAAGTGCGGTGAAATTCCCATTTCACCCCTCACTTAACAGTGAGGCTGTGTAGGGACTTGGCTTCACAGACGGAAGGCAGTCGACGGACTGTTTGTCCACAAATGGACCGTCCTGTCCTTCCGTTGATTGGGTCAGAGACTTGCCAAGGTTCCCACCTCACCCAATACCAAGTCTCCACCAACGACACCCATCGACGGGGCTTCGATTGGCCACGAGCCGTCGATGCCTCCGTCGTTTGGGGGCTGCCTGGGACAGTCTTGACATAAAGTTTGGGTTCTTCCTCAAGGACCGTTGGATGGTCCGTGGGGATAGTTTCCCGGACGTTTCCAACACAAATACGATTGTCTATGAGTTTAACACCTCTCTCACAAATTTCATCAAAAACGAACAAGTAAAACTCAACGAAACATGCCTAGACACACAAGGTCATTTCAAGGCATATCTTTCGAACTTCATGAACGTTCTTGGACGTTTGACCTCCAAACTTCACGAAACTTGACACACTGCCTATACATGATATAATAACTCATTTATGGATCTTACAACCTCATTAATCACACATAAATACATAAAACCACATATGAGGCATTTAGGTGACTTAGTCATCGAACGTCTTAGTCATCCCTTGACGTTTGAATTCCAATACACCTAATACTTTAGCTAATACCTCTACACAAAATTATAGACCATTTTAGGACCTTATACCACCATTACCAACATGTTAGGCTCTAGTTAACCTAAGTCATTTTTGGGGTCTTATAATCTCCCCCATTTGGACAACATTCGTCCTCGAATGACACTTCCCACTCTCCGAACACTTCCAAGATTAGAGAATCAACTTAACAGCACATAACCAAACCATACAACACATAATAAATAATAAAATATCAATTTCACAAGTTCAAGACATTCACAACACAACAAGAAACTAGAATACAATTCTATAACTCATTATGCTACAAAACTCACATGCTTCATTCCAAATGGTAAAAATTAATTGTATATTCAATATCATACTTATATACATCAGTTCTAACCATATTACAACAATTTTACAACAAAGAATCAATTAGCCAAGTTTCACAAAATTTTACAGTGAACAGTGCATGCTATAGTGATTTTTTAGACAATTTTTTTTTTCCAAAAATGCAATCTTATGCAATTCATGATGTAAACATGCTAATATGCAAGGTAATATCATATAAACACCTTTTTCAACATGCTCATAACTCAATAAAACACACAATGCAAAGAAGTTAATGAAATTCAATTTCAACCAAACTCCTAAACATCATGCACATGTAACAACTTCTAGCACAATTCTAACCATAATCCCCCACGTAGAAGGAAGTCATACTATAATAAGATAAACAAGGACTTACCAACATCATCACCACTCTCATCCGGATTCTCACCTCTAGTCCGGAGTGCATAGAAATGCCTCTTAGTTGAGGCATCTTCCTTTGTACTAGGAGCAACTTTCTTACCCTCCTTCCTAGAAGCAATGTTTGGACAATCTCTCACTTTGTGCCCATCTTTCCTACATCCAAAACAAATCCTGGTGCCCGCTAGACACTCCCCAAGATGTTTCTTACCACAAGTGGTACATGTAGGTTTGCCATTGTAAGAACCACCTCATTTCTCAAACTTCACTTTAGCACTACTAGATTCTTCTTGAGTGTGAACCCTCTTTTTGGATTTAGGTTGCACTTGGTCACTAGTAACACTCCTTTTCAATTTCCTTGACATCCTCCTAAGATTAGACTCTTTTATTGATTGTGCATACGCCATGTGTCTAGCTAAGGTCATATCATCATGTAGCATAGCCGTATAGCATTCTTCCTTTACTAAGTCTCTCAACCTAGATGACATAGTGCTCTCCACAACCCTAGGCACCATGTTCAAGTTTATTTGACTAGTCACGGTTTGGGTTAAAGCAAGCAAAGTCTATCTACTCTCCCGATTAGTCAACTCTGGCACCTCATTACCTCCTCCCACATTAGCAGCATGATCACCTTGAGGAGGCACTTGAGCACCTTGAGCACCTTGGGCACCTTGCCCATATTGAAGCACTTGCTCAACTTGCTCAACTTGAGGAGGAACTTCCTCATTCACCCTTCCCTCTTCCATCCTTCTAGCGGCCATCCTCCTAAAAACACAAGGGAACACATTAAGAAGGATACTCATAACATTACTCTACCGCACGACATAGGAGTAGAAATGAAGAGAAACACTATCGTCCTATAGCCTCTCGCCTATAGATGTGTTGCGACTCACACTGATGGTCAAGACTCTACTAGACGTGACTTTTCGAGACTTTTTGATACCTAAGACTACTTTCATTAACCTGACTTTGATACCAAGCTTTGTCACAATCCGAGAGCAGACCCTAGAGGTTAGGGTGCAATCTCGGATTGCGACCGGCGTACTCGACCTCTCGAAGATCTCATACAAGCCTCTCATATCATTCATCGCATATACATAACGAAAAGTAGTGCGGAATTTAAAACTTTTCGTAAAATAATATAGGAGTCATAAACTCTTTCATTATATGAAAATAGGAAAACACTAAGTCTCGATTCATCATCTTAAAACACGATAATACTTGGGACACAACCCATACGAATTTAAAACATACTAATATATAGTCTATTACAAAACTTTATTAAAGAAACATAAAATGACATATATGCCCTCGAGTCAAATGAGGACATACTTCAACTTCTCTTGAACGATTTCCTTGTCTAAGTCTTCTTCCCAAAGCTCTTCTCCTAAAAAGAACTACATAGATAGAAATAAAGCATGGGATTAGTACAACCACATATACTAAGTGTGGCATTATGCATAAAATCATGAAAATGGACTTTGTTGGAAATATGCATCTTTTCTTTAAAACACCATAATATCATCATAAGAATAACATTTAACAGCTTAGAAACACATAAGAAAATGATTAAACAAAAAATCACATTTTTAGAGAACACTTTCCAGTGAACTCGAATCATTGTACAGTGAATTCCTTCACTGTTACAGTGAATCACTTTACCTTCCATTAACCAACTTTTAGCGTGTAATTTCCCCCACTAAAAGTTATCCTAAGAATCACTTAAGTCACAGAAAGAGAGACCTCCCATACACCCTCTCTAGATGTGCCTAAACAACCCTTAAGATTACTTATAATGAGTCACATACATACTTACAAAGCATCTTAAACATCAAGGTAAGATTCTTCTACCAAAGGTGACTCTAAGTCTCACTTGAGTGAGTTGTGAAGCAACCGCCCATACAATCCCTTACACACACACTCAAGAGATCCTATAGACTCCCTAGGATAGAATCATTCTCACTAAACACACCAGCACATAGATGATATGACATTCTCCTTCCAAAGGCTATCAAAAGACCTACTTAAGTAAATCAAGAAGATAACGTCTATGATTGACCTCTTCAAGATTACCTAAATATTCCTTAAGACTACCTAAGTCTTAGATCATGTCCACAACACCAAACCTTTTCCCTAACTAGAGTCATTCTCAAGACTTCCATAGATAAACCATGAAGAGATCATCCTTTATGCCCTCTTCGCAATTTAACTAAAGAATCCCTAAGGCACTCTAGATTAGGTACTTATTCACTTACATACTTCATAACGTAAGTCATTTGTTCATTATTTTATTTAGAAGACATACATCACATAAAGGACATTCAAATAATGGTCTTAGACAAGACCTAGGGACTCTTATGAACATTTTCAAAGTCTATTGTGCAATGTCTAGATAGCGTCCCATACCACCAACTAAACCTCATAGAACTTCTCTAATGCTAATAGATATGATGAGAATAGTCAATAACCGACATAGATCATGGTAGCAAAGCATGGAATTCGAAGTTCTATCCTACTTCAATGAGGTGTTCTACTTGCCAATGGTAGAACATAAAGATCCCACGTAGGCACATGATTAATGAATATTAAGGGCATACTAAGCATTCTAGTCTCTTTCTTAACTAGAACTACTTCCCCCTTGCTCATACTCACTCGGTGCTAACCTTAGTTCTCATAGATCAATTCACATTAAGATTCATATAAATGGGTCCCATATCTAGTTTATGTCCCAATACATCCACCCTACCAAAGCAAGTTCCACTAGGGCATATCTCACTATGGAGACAAGAAGCTCATCGCGACTTTCCTAAGGTATGATATGATGCCGTTCCAGCAAACAAACCTTAAGTGAATCACTCATTACATGAAGGATACCATTACGGCTAACTACTTCGCGATTTATAACCTTACCACTTGGTTCAAGGTTCCACACAAATGACCTTAGTATCATTATGCAAGATCTCACGTATATTCATTTATTCAAGACTAAGACCCTTTTAGGTTCCTAAGTCAAGACATCACATATTCACATAAGCATCAAGTAAGGGACACAAGTCTACCTAAACAAGACACAACATACTTCCATTTTAACACATATAGCCTATCTTTCTTTAGACCCTTTAACATGACCCTTAACCTTATTAAATCAATCTATTCATTACCTTAACATTATCAACTTAACCATTTTAGACTCATATAGCTAAATTAAGAACAACCATGTAACAACCCTAAGACTACACACTTAACACATAGTCCAAGCATAACATGATTACTTAGATAGTATCAATAATCTAACACATACTTTCACATATAGGTAGATATGATCATACATCATCAAATCAACTACACAAATTGACATATAAGTTCAAGTAGTGCTGACAAGGCCATGATCATCAATGTACTTAAAATAACGCCTACAAGACCACATCAATTCACATAACACCGCCACCAAAGGTGGACCAAACCAATCATAACATAATTGAAGTATAATTACCTTTGAATAAGAATAAATAGGGCAGTGTACCACCACTTCATCATCAACACTTCAAGCGAATACCAAATCACCCAATTTAACATCATAAGGCCCTTACCCACGGCCATGAACACCAACTCAATACGCAATTATAGAAATCAATGAAATCTAAACCAATTCAACATAGATTCAAAAATCCAATACCAATTTTATAACAATTGAATACAATTCTTACATCAATAGAAAGCCCATAAGAAACTACACATGAATTCATCAACATTAAGCCACATCAAGTAACCCATAATTTAGTCAAAATCTTAGGTTCATCAATTTCATGGGTTCATAGGTAAGTTAGGTTAAAATCATCAATAAAATATCAATGTAATCCATAATAGACGTTTGAAAACCTTTAATGCAAGAACCCATGGTAGAATCATGAAATTGGACAATTCACCTTTTGAAAACTTTGAAAACATCTTTGAAAGTTGGATCCTTGATGAAACAAGTTTCAAGGATCAAACGTCATACCTCATTGATGATAATTATTCACTTTGACAAAAAATTTTCACTCAAAACGTCACCTCCAAGCTGTTCCTTGATTTGGACTTCAATGGAGTCTTTGGGATTTCTTAAGGGATTTTGGGGTTTTGATTGTAGAAGAATAAAATATTCTATGTGTTAAACACTTATACACACATTTAAAATACCCAATATACCCTTAATAAACCTCCAATACTATTATTTTGAAGTGGGGTGAAATTCCCATTTCGCCCCTCACTTAACAGTGAGGCTACGCAGGGACTTGGCTTCAGATACGGAAGGAAGTCGACGGACCGTTTTTCAACAAACGGACCGTCCTGTCCTTCCGTTGGTTGGGTCAGAGACTTTCCAAGGTTCCCACCTCACCCAAGACCAAGTCTCCACCAACGACACCCATCGACGGGGCGTCGATTGGCTCACGAGCCGTCGATGCCTCCGTCGTTTGGGGGCTGCCTAGGACAGTCTTGACATAAGGTTTGGGTCCTTTCTCAAGGACCCTTGGATGGTCCTTGGGGATAATTTCCCAGAAGTTTCCAACCCAAATAAGATTGTCTATGAGTTTAAAACCTCTCACACAAATTTCATCCAAAACAAACACGTAAAACTCGACGAAACATGCGTAGATACACAAGTTCATTTCAAGGCATATCTTTCGAACTTCATGAACGTTCTTGGACGTTTGACCTCCAAACTTCACAAAACTTGACACACTGCCTATACATTCTATAATAACTCATTTAAGGACCTTAAAACCTCATGAATCCAACATAAACACATAAAACCACTTATGAGGCATTTAGGTGACTTAGTCGTCGAATGTCTTAGTCATCCCTTGACGTTTGACTTCCAATACACCTAATACTTTAGCTACTGCCTCTACACAACATTATAGACCACTTTAGGACGTTAGACCACCATTACCAACATGTTAGGCTCTAGTTAACCTAAGTCATTTTCGGGGTCTTACAACAATATTTTAAATCCATACAAATTTAATTTTTAAAAACGTGAAATCATATTGAGAAGGTTTTACACCATCACAAAATGAAATTAAAAAACCTTTACAAATTAAATTATTATTTTGTGGAGGATTTTGTGGAGGTTAATTAAAACCGCAACAAATATGTCACGACCGGAATCTAGACCCCAGACGAGACCGGCGTCGTTGACCTCTCAGAGGTCGCAGACAAGCCTACATACGTCATTCTTACTTCATCTAGGTTAATTTTAGCGGAAAATTTGAACTTTTTGTTTTCTTATTTCATGCTAAACATTTTAAACTTAACATCATAGGCGTTCACAAATCAACCATCTAATATATAGATAATCAAATGAAAGAAATAGTTCATAATTGCATTAAACGTATTTTTGCCAAAACGGCACCAATACAAAGTCTGAAATTAAAGTGGAAAGAAACACTAATGGAACATGCTCCACTAGCTAAAGCCTACATCTAAGCTAGATAATAACGGTAGACATCCTCGAAAGCATGAGGGCCTACCAAGTTAGGATGAAAGCTCCACGTCCGGATAGCTGCAACGTCAACCTGTAAGCTCTAGCGTCCACCTGTGCCTACACCTAAAAATATAGAGTTGTATGGGATTAGTACACACTTGTACTAAGTATGGGTATATGCAAGCACACACCAAGGACATGCATGAGTAAGAATAGCTCTTTCCTAACAACATGATTATGGAAAGTCAAGTCAGTGGACTTGCCAAATTGGGATTTGGAAAGTTAGTGAACTTTCCAAATTTGGATTAGGAAAGCCAGTGAGCTTTCCAAATTTGGATTAGGAAAGTCAGTGAGCTTTCCAAATTTGGAATAGGAAAGTCATGCCATGAGAGTAACATGCATCATCATATTTATCATATTGCACACAACACATAACATCTTACACATAGCACATATCATATTGCATATAGCACATAACGTCTTTTATAACATTCATTCATATGCCATGAGACCTTGGAATCATGGACTTGACATTAAGACTTTCCAAAATGAGGGCTCAACATATGGGACCTCAACTAGGGAGTCTTCATTAGCAAACACAGAGTCTGCTTCATTCATTCATACGTACCTCATTTCATTTCGTCCATAGGCCAGTGTAAACAGCAGCTATACCTAGGATGTAGTTTAATACTTTCATCGGGCTTGTTGTACAATGATCAAGAATAACCTAGAGTCATTACTTGAGTCTAGCTCACCTCTTGATTATCCTATCCTAACACCTTTGGTATCATTCATTTCATTGTGTGCATCATTTGAGGCTGGCCTCATTCATTCATTGGGAACTTTAACTTTAACCGACATAGATCATGTGAGCATCATAAAATCCAGTGTCTCCCCCACACCGAAAAGAGGTGGAATCACCGGCCAAAGTGACCCAAAACATGCTAGCGTACATGGGAATTTAACCCTGCCAGATCCCTATATTGGCAGTATAGGTTCGAAGACTAGGATATATAAGGAGACCCATACCCGTCATGCCGGACAGTCTCATCTCATGAGAGTTACATGAACCTCCGCCCTTCCCGAAAGAAGGCATCACCGCTCATAGCTAGTCTATCGGTGCTCAGTATAAAGTTCCATTGCATTCAACTCATACGTCATGGAAGCTGGCTTCTAGTATAAGGACATCATAGCTCAATAGATGATTTCTCATCTCATCATTAGTATTCAGTGTGTTAATCTCAATAATTTCAGTAGAGTGTTCATAGAGATTTGTCTCTTCATTAACTTTACACTCTCATAGGTGAGTACGTTTTGGTAACATTTACGTAGGCTCATTTGAGATTGTTCTCTTTTTTTACATTAGCCACATATCATGTTGTCACCACATTCATTAACATTAGCACACTTACTCTTCTTAATTACTCACCCCATTTTACGTGAATGTTCATTTCATCATATGCCAATGCACTTGGCCATTTGTGTGTTTCACACTCTTACTTAACCCTTCTAGGGTTTCATCATTTCATTACATAATAATCATTTCATCGTATGCCAATGCACTTGGCCATTTAGTGTGTTTTACACTCGTACTTAACCCTTATAGGGTTACTTCATTTCATTACATACATCCTAGGTTCACTTATGTTTAAACGTATGCTAGACTTATGGGTCTATACATACAAGCCATGAGGCTTCATTCATAGTTCGTTAAGTGACTCATATCTTCCTAAGATTATGTAGTACAAGACTTATGTATTTTGTATGTATGCCAAGATCTCAATTTTGATCTAAGTAGGTGGCATTATTCTCGAATATTTAATTCACGTATGACTTATGTATCAATACGGAAATTTGGGCAAGGTAACCCAAGTTCGAATCCCTTGAACAACACTTACATTTTTCCTTGATTTTATTTTTAGTCCTCATGACATTGGGACCCTAGATCGAGCCCCAACATCAACATTCCCTCTTTATTTTTCTCCTTGGAATCTCCTCTCATTTGGCCGAAGGGTTGTGGGATCGAACCCCAACAGCCCCTTTTATATTTTTTTATTTAATTATCTTGTCTCATTCGCATAGACCATGAGGTTGTGGGATCAAACTCCAACAGCCTCTCTTAATTTTTTTCTTTTATTCATTTGGGACTGAGAGGTTGTGGGTTCGAACCCCCACAGCCTCCTTATTTTAAATTTCATTTAAATGTTGGGTATCTATGCGTTGGCAGTGAGGTTGTGGGATCGAGCCCCCACATCCTCACTTTATTTTCTTTTATTTCCCTTTATCCTTTACTCTCCTTCACAGCTTTGAGGTCGTGGGTTCGATTCCCATGCCTCACATTTCTTTTCTTTAATTTTTTCTTTACTTCACTCGCTGCCTGGAGGTCGTGGGTTCGATTCCCACGCCTCCCATTTTATCTTATTAATTTTTGCACTCTACTTTTGCAGCCAGCGTACCCCATATCAATTTCCCCTAATCCCATTCCTTTTCTTGCGATTTCAAGGCAGTACACGGGTGAGGTCACAGGTTCGAATCTTGGTGGCCTTATCCCTTTATACTCAATTAAATTTCCAGATTTATTCCTCTACATTTAGCCTAAACTAAACTTGTAAGTTTGATGGAAATTTAGTCATTTTTTAAGCTTATTTTCACCAACATTTTCACTTGAAATCTTAGGGAAATTCATAGATCATTTCACACTTTTTGGGGTGCATTTTCATGGATTCGTTTAGCTAAAATATTGATACTCAAATCAGCCACACTTCCATTTTAATGAACATCACTATTTACATAGGTTTATGCACGTAAAGTGAAAACCAAAACATTATCAAATTTGAAGCCTTAACTCGAGGACCCCATTTACAGTAACATTTTTGCACACGCACACACTTGCACAAAATTTCGAATACATGGTTGTCTTTCATACGATTTCAAGTACACAACATAATCATATTCATCACGAAAACATAACATACACCTAAATCTACCAGCAATCATACCGAACCTACGATTCATTTGGAGCTAGTGACAGGGGCATGCAAAAGGGGAAACAATCCTAGTTTTCGAATAAATAATATGAACCTTAAGGGGTCTCTTGGGAAAGGGACCAAGAGAGAAGAAAACCCATACCTTTTTGACGTTAAACCCTTGACTTGCTGCCCAAAAACTCAACCAAGAACACGTCTAAGCCTTCTCAATATCAACTCCACTCGACTGACAACCTCCCTTAGCCTAGTGTGCGATTAACGTTTGTTTTCTTGTAATTTCGTGTGAGTTCTTCAAGTGTGAAGAACTTGGTTTATTTTTTTGCTTTTGTATCTTATTTTGGCAGAGAATTTTCGTGAGAAAGAAGAAGAGAATTGAGCGTGAGAGTGGAGAGATAAACGTGAGAGAGTGGGAGTTATATTAGGCTTAGGAGTCTAGTTTAGGACTTAGTCAAATAAGGTTAAGTTAATTATTAAAAATCTGATTTTTATTTTATTTTAAATCAGATAATGAATAATAATTATTAATTAATTACATTAATTCAATATCTTAAATAAAAATCACTTTAATTCATTGCTTCCACCTAGGTTCGAACCCAGGTGGAGCAAGACTTTACTTCAAGAGCTCAATTTCGGCCCTCTCTCCCCAAATTGCTCCTCCACCTTATTAATTAAATAATTAATTACATATTTAGGGTAACTACGATACTACCCTTATCCAGGAAAAAGACCATTTTACCCCTAGACCCTCCAAACCTAAGATTTCCTCGTTTTAAGTCCGGTAAAGACTCCTTCGAGTAAATCTTCGTATTCGAGATCCCTACATGGTTGGACCCAACCTTTCCAAGCTCAACTAACTCTCCACGTTAGTTGGCTTGGCTGTAGCAAGGGTTCCGAGGTCTGGTTCGATGCGCATCAATCCGTGTGAACCCTGGTCTAAGCATATGCATTCTTGACACATTAAGCATTTCTTATCTTATCCATTTTTAGGGTTGTTACAAAATATGCTTGTGGCAAGGGTAATTATAGCATTATTAGAAACCTCTAAAATTCAAATTGTGGAGTCCCTAAACCGCCACAAATTGAAAACTAACCCCCATAAATTGAGTGTTTTCTTGTAGTGGAAAAAGAAAGTAGTCATTGGAGCTAGGGTTTGTGGATTTCAAGGGTTCTTCCATAAATTTCTTAGAGTTTCTTAGTCAAGGTATGTATGATATTTATCTATGGATAGTTTCCACCCATATAGTCCCTTCAATGTTGGTTTTCAAGATTTCAATTTCCCCCAAACTTAGGGTTTTGAATTTATGACAGGGTCTTCTTCCAAAACGTTTCAATTGCTTATTTATGTTTGATTATGGTTGGATATGATTAATCAAGATTGAATTAATGTAATATTGTTAATTTATGGTGAAAATCCCTCATGGAACCATGTTTCCCCCAAATTGATAAATTATGAATTTATGATGTGGGTTGGTTGAGATAGAAACATGTTAAATGATTATGTTTATTGTGGATTAGTTCTTGAATCATGAAATCCCTCCTATATTATGTAGTAATTGTATCTGTTTTGGTTGATTGTTATTCATGGCCCTTAAAGGGAAAAGTAATGAGAATTGTACATGTTTGTGGGAATTGTGTATAAGCTTGTGATTCACTTAGAAAGTGAAGATCCAACGAATATTGTGTAATTGTTGTAATTTTGTAAGATCATGCTTCCCCTACCCTTACACATGACTACGTATGACTGACTATGAATTTGGTAAGTTTGTTGTGTTGATTGAAAGGCTATTCTTATGAACATACTATGAATAAGATGTGAAAGATTTACTTATATGTTGATGATTCTAAGGTTGTATGGACATTGTCACCTAATGAATCTACGAGCTATTATGATGCTATGTTGGTTTGAGTGTTTAGTGTATTCTTACTTGAACATAAACTTAAGTAAAGACTTTATATGAATTTTAATGGTAATTAGCTGAGCACCGAGTGGACACGAAAATGAGATGGAATCTTTTACGCTAGAAAGTTTGGCTTCCTAAAGTAAGTATCTCATGCGATGGAAACCTTTTACGTTAGAAAGTCTGGTTTCTAGTAGAAATCTCCTTTATCTCATAATTATGTGACCACATAGGTCTTTAGGTAGTGGATCCACCTAAAAGCTAACTATGTTAGTTCTACCTTAGTCAAGTATGACCCCTCTTTTCGGTGTGGGGGTAAGACACTAGATTTCATGTAGCTCACATGGTCTATGTCGGTTAAGGCTATATTTCTCTATATGATTAGAATATTAATTATTACAAGAACATGTGTTATGAACTATGGTTCCTCAAGAGGTTCTACTAAGTATGAATGGGGATATGAGACTTTAATCATGCAATACACAAGTAGGCTTTGAGTGTGGGCATGGTATGTTTCTCTTATGACATGATGATTATGAGATAAGGTGTGCTTAATATGAATATGAAAAAGAACAATACTTATGACTTCTTGATGATATTTACTTAGTGTGAGTGGGAGTATGGGACTTCACATATACAATGCACAAGTAGACTTAAAAGGGGTTATGACGTGGTTTCCTTATGCTATGAATATATAAGAACTTATGTATGCATGATATGGATTGTTGTTATGAGTGACTTTACTTATTACAATATCTGAACATGAATGTCTCTGTCTATGAGTGTTGGTTATGAATAAGGTCAAGGTATGTTATGCATGATCATGGTGGCCTAGAAGTGATATTTAGTGTAGATTGGATTATGAGATCCTATCTATGCATTGTACAAGAATAGCTTAGGGTTGATTATGTGATAGTTCCATTATCATGATATGATATTGGTATATAATTATGTATGTGAACTATGTCTTGTAAAGACTTGATGTTTTGAAATCCTAAAATGGGTTCTAAGGCTGTAATGAGGCAGTGTCTAATGATTTAGGTGATTTGGAATTCAAACGTCAAGGGACGACTATAATGTTTGATGACTAGTCACAAAAAGGGGTCTTATATGTTTTTATGTGCTTTTGTGTGTGTCATAGGCTTATGAAGTTTTTATATGAGTAATATTGATGTTTAAAGTCAGTATATAAGTTTCATGATGTTTGGAGGTCAAACGTCCAAGACGTTCAAAAGTTAGCCCTGAGACGTGCATGTGTGTCTTGAGTGTGCCTAGCATGTTTGAAGGTGTTGCGAGTGTTTGTTTTTGGTGAAACTGATGTGGAAGGTCCTTGACATGTTAAGGTTTATATTTTCGTTGGAAACATCAGGGTACGAATCCCCAAGGGCCCCACAAAAGTCCCTCAAAGATGACCCAAAGGCTGTTGAGACACGCCCTTGGCAGTGTCAATCGACGGAGCCAAAGGACGGCTTGTGGTCTCACCTACGGCCTATCGATGGTGAGGAGTCGATGGAAACTTAGCCTGGTGAAGGCTTAAGGCAGTTTTCAAGCCCCAAACTCAAACGACGTCCTGTAGTATAGTCCGTCGATGGACCTACTAGGCATCGTTTGTGGCCGTCGATGCAGGCTGCAACAACTGTCATGCACGCTGTTTTAATTATGGGGTGAATGGGAAATTCACCCCACGTTCTAACCTGACCCTAGGTGGTTTATTTGGTTATTTTTGGGTATATTAAGACAATTAAAAACGTGAATATCCCATACTCAATCCTCAATTCAAAAATTAGACTTCCCTCTCACAAACTCTCTATAGAAAACCTCCATTGAAGTTGAAGCTCAAGAACAGCTTGGATCTTGGATTCCCATGGGTTCCTCATCAAGTATTAGAGGTCTTCTTCTATATTGAGGTATGGTGATCCTTCATCTCTCTAGTTAACCTTCCATCTAGAGAGTAATTCTCAAAGTTTTCGAAGAGAAAATATGATCAAACTTCCTATCTTTCAATCTAGCCATGGGTTCTTTCTCAAATCGATTTCAAAAGCATTATTATGATGAATTATGGATTAGCTACTATTTATAATGAAGTTTTCAATCCAATTACATGATGAACCCTTGGTCTCTTCCAAATTCTCGATTTAGCCTATGTGTGGGCTTTGTGATCTTGAATTTATGTTGATTGAATTATGATCCTAGCATGTTGAAATTAATTATATCTGCTTCTTACATGGTAATTTGACTGTGAATTATATGTAATGGATCCAATGTGGATCAAGGCTTTATGGTTTGAATGAGATTTTCCTGTAATCTTCCTATCTTCTATAAATTGCTAATGTAGTTCAATGTATCTCGATTCTAATTGATTTGTGAACTCGTATATGGTTATGGTAATTTAGCTACTGACTATGATGTATTGTGATGATGAATTATGTGTTGTTTTCCTAATGTGGATTGATGCTTGAAGAATTGATCTCTACTTCCTATCGATTGATAAATGTAGTATATTCACTGTAATCTCGACTGTATTGCATATAAATGTAGGATTTCGTTATGAAATGATACTTGTAGCTACTGACCTATATTGTATTTTGATGAATTAAGGAGGTTGATCATTGATGATCAAAGTAAGGAAGAATTGGTAAGTGATCAACTTTCCTTCGCATTCTATAGATTGATGATGTAATGCACTTGATATGATCTTGATCTTGTTACGATTAATGCATGATTTCGATTATGTTAGTATACCTTTAGATACTGCCCTAAATATGAATTGTTTATTAAAAAGGTGTATTGATCAAAGATGATCAAAGATTGATGAATTGGTAAGAATGACTCTTTCTATCTACGTTCTATAGAATTGTTAGTTGATGAAGCCTTATATGGCATTGTGTGGTATAGTCAACTTATGATGGCGGTATTTACTTTATTGTCAATATATATGTAATGTTATCATGGCCTTGAAGGCAATTTATATTATGAATGTGTGTTGGTGATGATCACCCAATGTGAAGCTCATGCCTAGTTTCCTATTCTAGTTGTCGTCTAGGTTATATGGCTATTGTGTATGCATGTGTATAACTATGTTAGGGATTGGCTTAGGTGCTGCCATTGATGAGTTTTGATGGTTGATGTCCCCTTACTTATGTACCCCTATGTGAATGTGTGAATAGCTAAGGTCAGGACTCTTTAGTGTAATATGAAGTTAGCTTGTCTCCTATGCTAAATTGTGTTGTGTGATATATGTTTGGTTGTGCATTGTGGTCCTAAGAGGGCGGCTGCCTCAATGTGTTGTTGTTGGCCATTACGTTATCATGTTGACCAATGTACACATACACTCACACATTATGCATGCTTACAATGTAGTAAAGGTTCATGGTGTCAAATGGAAGGTTGTTCTCATATTCACTAATGTCTACAACTATGCATGTAAGGTATATGTCTATGAAGCATATTATGGGATGTATCATTAACTAGGTTGATTTGATAGGTGTACTAGTATGGGCAAGGTATAGTTCCTAGGTTTGGTTTTCTATGTACATGAATATGAATGCATGGTTATGTCATAAATGTGTATAATGTCTTAAAGTGTTTATATGAAAGAATTGCTCATATAGTGACACTTATATACTTATGCAATGATGTATTAAAACGTGTGGCCTTAATGTGTTATGTGAAAGGATTGCTCACATATATGTATACACACATATGTATGATGATCTAGTCAATAGAGGGGCACTTGGATGGTGTTATCAAGATTACCCTAAACTAGATAAGTGCTTGAATATGATATGTCCATGTGAAAGAGTTTCACACATTATATAGGTTGATGAACTCTCATCTAAGACATATGAGCTAAGCATATGAGGAGTCAATCTCCTAAAGCCTATGTTTTATAAAGTAATGTAATAGTGGTTTTTCAATACAGGGAACTTAGCTTAGCACCGAGTGAATTTGACAATAAGAGGTGTTGACTTTACTTGGAGGAAGATTCACCATTGGGTTGTCATAAGGTGTTGACTTCCCTTGGAGGAACATTCACCTATGTTTCCCCATGAGTTGTTGACTTCCCTTGAGGAAGATTCACTCATGGTTTCTGATGAGATGGGGACTCCAATGCCTATGGGCATGGAGAGGGTCCAATTCATATCTCCAAGTTCAATAAACTATGCTTGCCACATAGGATCTAGAAAGTGATATTACTTATTATGCTAGCATGTTTTAATGTTCTACCTTGTCTAGGTAAGAACACCTTTCTTTGGTTTAAGGCTCTACAACACCAAATTCCATGTTTAACACCCATGGTCTTAGTGTCGGTTAAGGCTATAGTTTCCCTAAAGTAAAATAGACAATGGAAGTAAATTACTAGGACCCTAACTAGGATGACCTAAGGGAAGTTTCTTAGGATAGGTGAGAGTAATGAACTTACCTATACATTGCACATGTATCTCTTTAGGATGTTCTGGGAAGGTGTTCTAAGGTGTATGACTATGTTTATGTTCCTTATGTATGGCATTGTAGTATTGTTTACTTATTATGAAGATGGCCATGGTATGAGTCCTAATGGATCTATGTGATGTGGTCTCTTCTTATATGCACTATGTAGGTCTTATTGATTATGTGATGAAGGTCTAGCCTAGTTTGGATGAAGTTGTCTTGACTTGCTATGTTGATGTATGAATTGGATGTTAAGGCTTGTGGTCTCATGATAGGTTTACTAAGTATGTGTGAGGTTATGGGGCTTCACATGTACATTGCACTAGTAGGATTAAATTGGGATTTTGAGTAAGGTCTTATAATGTTCCATGTGAAGTAAAGTAGGTATATGTGCATAATGACTAGAGCTTGCTGTAATGTCCGTATGGTCTTGGCTTAAATGTGTCTATGGTGTATTATACTTCTATGATGGTATGTGTTGACTTGTGTAGGTTGTATGTATGGTGTCCTTGTGGTATTAAGGTGATGCTTGAGTATGGATGGTGTTATGGGACATTATCTATACATTGCACCAAGTGTCACTAGAGGATTACATGGGAAAGTGAAGGAGTTAGAATAAAACGAGTTCACTGTAAAGTGAACAAGAGTTCACTGTGAGCTTACTGTAAAATGCTTCAAAATGTGACTTAAATGCTATGTGTGATTCTTGTACTAACTCCATTCTTGTCTACCTTTTTACATAAAATGTAGGTTATGAATGCTTAAAGGATGTCTTTAAATGATGAGGAGCTTGATATGTGATTCCCAAGCTCAAGGAAAGGAATTCTTAAGTTCAAGGATTTCCTAAGTTGTGTCTTTACTGTAAAGTCTTTTAATATTCTACTTATGTTTTGTGTTGTAAGGGTCGTATCCCTAATTTACTCTAATGATGTTGAGTCTAGGATGGCAAAAAGAGATTAGAGTCTTAAGCTCTCTCTCTCTCTCTCTCTCTCTCTCTCTCTATCTATCTATCTATCTATCTATCTATCTATCTATCTATATATATATATATATATATATATATATATATATATATATATATATATATATATATATATATGAGGTGATGTTCTAGCATATGATGTGCTAAGAAAGTTTTAAATTTTTTCGCTAAATTTACCTATGACAATGCGATGAATGATGACTATGGGATTGTATAAGACCTCCGAGAGGACAACTACGCCATGTTAATTCTAAGGGGTTCTCCCCGGATGTTACAGCTATAATTTCCAACTATTTCAAAGATGATGTTCAAAAGTGGCATATTGCACGGTTTCAATTTAAATGTCCCTTTTATGCATATTTTAAGTGTAACGCCCCTAAAACAAACTAGGTTGAACTAGAGCTTCACTTGTGTCTCATGAGTTAATTATGTGTTAAAATGATTAATAATGATGTTTTTAGGCAGTTTATAAAGTTTGGTGTTGTATGGAGGTCAAACGTCCAATAACGTCCATGATGTTCGAAAGATGTGCCTTGGAATGTGCTTGTGTGTCTTAGTATGTTTTGGCAAGTTTTACGTGTTCGTTTTGGTTAAATTTATGGTAAAAGTTCCTAAGACCTAGATGAATATGTATAGGGGTTTAACGTCCGGGTACGACTCCACCTAGGATCCACGAGGGGTCCAAGAAGAAGACCCAAAACATGGCAACAAAACTGCTAAGACAGACCCAATCGATGCCCCTCTCCTACGGCCAGTAAGCTGGACAACGCCCCATCGTTGGGGGCGTAGCTCCACCCTTAGTGGTGGGAGCTTAATCCCCAAGTGACCAGTCTCAGTCCCAATCGACTCCCTATCAGAACTGGCCGTCGACCAGGCGATGCCCAGTAGCTAGGGGTCGTCGATGGATCACAGTAAAGCTGTTAAAAATCTGCCAAGACTTAGGGTGATTTAGTAAATTCACCCCAAGTATTTTGTGAAACTTGGATGGTTACTTTAGGGTCTTTAGGGTATTTTAAGTTTGTCTTAAGTCCTAGACCTAGACAAAACCTCATTTTCAAATATTCATATCCCCTCCCTCAAGAAAAACAATCTAAAGAGCTCATTGAATCTAAGACTCAAGGTTGAGCTCCGGTTGAAGAATTTGGACGTTTTCTTCATCAAACTTTCGTGAGTTTGCTTCTCATTGTTGTATGGTAGTCGTCCTTGAACCTTGTTTCATTCAAGAATCCACTTCTAAGAGATTTCAAAAAGGGTTTCAAGCTCCAACTTCTTTTATCTATGACTCTAAGCATGGGTCCTTGCATGAAAATGTTTTAATAATTCAAATATGTTGTTTTCAGTATTAGTTGATGATTTTCAAGTCAAAACCTCAATGAACCCATGCTTATACATATTTCCAACTTTTATCTTATGAAATGGGTTTAATGAATAGGATTAGATAATGTTAAAGTTATGTTTATTTATGGTTATATTGTGATTAGCTACTGCCTTAAGGGCTATTTTATGATGAACTATTGGTGGAATTGATAATAGGTGGTGAAAGCTTGGATAAATGGTAAGGTTGTTATATTGTCTAGTTCTTAATTTGAAATTCTCTTGAGTGGTAATGTCCACCTTTGGTGGTGGTGTTTATTTGAAGATTAATGATTATATTGTATGAATGTATGTATTGTGATTATGGCCATGAAGACATAGTATGTGAAGTAAAGTAATGATGATAATTATGTTCATGTTGATACGTTTTATGAATCTTGAATTGTATGGATTGTAGAGATCGTGTTAAATTAATTATGTGTATATGTGAAGCATGCTAGGGTGTGAATTATGATGAATGAAGGTGTAAGCATGTTTAGAAGTCAATGTTATAAAAATGGTAATTATGTGAAAGATGTTCTCACATGTACTCACACACACACCCTTTAAATGAATGAATGAAGTTAAATGAATGTGAATGGGGGATTTTAGGGCGGACACTCTTCGTGAGTAGAGATGAAGTGTCTAGACGACCCCTACTATTCCTATAGTATGAAGAAGGGGAGTTTTGGGGTGTATATTCTTCGTGAGTTGAGATGAAGTGTCTAGTAGCAACCTAACTATTCCCAAGATCTTTCTAAGATAGGTTGGAGGATGGACACCCTTCGTGAGTTGAGATGTGGTGTCCAATTGTTATTACTTAACCTTTAGTAATGAATGTTTAAGACTCCGTGGGGGAGTTATGCTTATCACTGAGAGGATTTGAAGAAGTGGTGGTTACACTTTGAGATTTTAGATGTTGTATCTAGTGTACCTCTTGAGATGAGTACTCCTAGTTATTAGAGAAAGAATTACTTAGAATCAATCTCCTTATTCCTTAAATATGTGCCCGCATAGGTGTTGCTATTGGAGAATCCATGTAAAGTCTAAGAGAATGACCATACCCTAGGCAAGTGGGGATCCCTCATCCGATAGGGGTTAATATCGGGATTCCATGTCTCGCTCTCATGGTCTATGTTGGTTGAAGCTATCCCCACATAAAATAATGTAATGAACTAAGTCTAATAAAGAGTGTAATACTTATGGTAGGTGGTGGTATGGGACACTATCTATCCATTGCACAAGTAGGCACTTGAAAGGGGAGTCTTGGTGTGTCTTTATATGCAATGAATGAATGGGTCATTATGTAATGAAAATGAAGTTATGTGTAATACCCCGTAATTTACATGACCTATACTACAACCTCATCTGTTTATAATGATATTTTAGACCTATAATGAGAGTAGTAATCCTGGTTAGGTGGTATTAGAACCAAACGCTAAGAAAAGACCTTGACGTCCGGGAACTAGTGCAAGTTGAACTAGTAAACATCTATGGATCTTGGGAAGGCTTAGAAGTGTCACATGAAGGATAAAACTTGTAAAAATACTTTAAATAGGTAAATGAAGTACATAGGGTCAAAATTTTCAGGTCTGACCCCCCAAGGATCGCCCTAGGGGTCCACGAAAGGACCCCACTTTGGACCAAGCAAGCTGCCAAGAGGCAGCAAGCTTTTGCTCTTGGAGGGAGCCAGTCCGCGTCGCGGAATTGGCACACACAAGGAAAAAAGTTTGGTCTGCGACGCGGGCACATCGCGGACTCTACTGTTTCAAAAATTATTTTAGAAAATCATGCGGGAACACTTCCGCGATGCGGACTTGTTTCTTGACGTAAAATCTGAAATTTGAAGTCGAGTTTGACTTCATTAAAAGGTCAATTTAAGTGAGGGGTCTTTTGGGTATTTTAGGGGGGGGGGTTATATATTGATTTTGAATAAGTTTTTCACCACAATTTCTCACAAAAACCAAATCCTCAAATTAAAACCCAAAAGCTCTCACCTCTCTCTACTTTCTCTCTCTATTCATCCTCCATTGAAAAATGTTTGAAGGTTCAAGAAGAAGACCAAATCCTCCAAGGTTATACTCAAATTTAGTGGATATTCATCTTTAAGGTATGTTTTTTTTCACTTTTGGGATTCTTTTCCTCAAGAGGTCCCTCCAAAAGATGATTTCTAAATCTCCCAAAACTAGGGTTTTTGTCCTCACATGGGTCTTCTTTAAAAAACAAATTGTGAATAAATTGTGTTGAATTTTGATGAATTATTGTTGTTTAAGTATGTATTGATGGTTAATTGATAATTTCCTATGATTTTTCCCTAGACCCATGTCTTTCCCCAAATTTCATGAAAACCTTGAATTAATATGGTGAGTTGTAAGGATTATGAACATGTAGATTGACTACATTGTTGTTAATTATGTAATTGCTTCTTCAATTTACCTTGTTTATGTAATTGGTTATGCATTCTGGGGAATGGAATTATAAAGGTTCTTGAAAGGGACAAAGAGGTATGTTGATTGGTTCTTCTTGGATTCAATTATGAATTATCAGTTACTTAGATAGTAATGCTTCTATGTCTAATGTGTGCTTGTGATGTTGATTCTAAGTATTCCTAATCCCTAACCCTAATACATCAAATTAAGATATTAATTATGTATGTATGTTATGATACAATTATTATATGATTGAAAGTAGTTTCTCATGATTATAATAAGGTGCTAAGTGAAAGTTTTACTCACTTGTGATGTGGTGTCTAAAGTGAAAGGATTGTTCTCACTTGTTGTGATGACCTAGGAGATAATATGATAAGATGTTTACATAGGGGTGTATATGAGACTAATGTGAACTTGTATGATGAAATAAGATGATTACTAAAGGGAATAATTTCTTAACACTGAAAGGACATGTAAATGAGATGGAGGTCTCACGTTTAGTAAGTCCGGCCTCCCACATGGGTTTCTTCAAGTTTAGTAAGTTAGTATTCCCTAGATATGTGATGTCTCATGAGATAGAACCTCCATGTTTAGCAAGTCAAGGTCTCTCGTAATAATCTCCTTGACCCTTAACTATGTGCCCACAGAGGACTCTAGAGTAGTGGATCCACCTACATAGTTATGCACGAATGGTTACACCTTATGCAAGTGTTAACCCTCTCTTTTCGGTGTGAGAGTAGAACACCGGATTCCATGTAGCTCACATGGTCTCATGTCGGTTATTGCACTTCTTTCCCTAATGTTAAAATTAAATGTACAAGTTAAGTATGTGAACTCTTATTAGGGTTGTCTTAAAGGCTACTACATAGTGTGAGGGAGGGTATGGGACTTCTCTTACACATTGCACATATGGGATCCTAAGGGATGGTTCTAGTCGTGTGCTTTTATGATTATGATTATGATTTTAATTATGTTGATAAGCTATGAGTAGTATGGATGTATTAAGCATGTCATGATGAATAATAAGAATATGTTTTAAGTATGAAGTGGGTTGCTTGATGTGATACTTAGCTTTGGATAGGGTTATGGGGCTCTATCTTTGGCATTGCACTAGTATTGCTTAGGTGGTCTACATATTGGATTGACATTATGTTGAATTGAATTATGATGTTTAGTATACGTGCATGTTGAGTAAAGTTGATACAAAGCATGATTTTGACTAAAATATCATTTACGCATGCATTCATGATTTTTGTGCATAGAAGTCATACTTTAGTACGTGTGATGTACTAACCCATATTTCTCCCTTTTTCCCAAACATTTTAGGTTGGGGCCATTGAGAAGTTCGTGGTCAATTGAAAAGAAGACTTGGATCTTTTCCCAAGTCATTGGTGAGTCCTCATGTCCGGGGATGTTGCCATGTTCCAATCTAGCTATGATGTTGCTTTTGTTTAGAAGCATTCATCCTTTCTTTTATCATTGAGGCAATAATTTTAAGCCTATAATGGTGTATTGTTTTGTATTGGCTATTTCCAAACATTTGTACTCTTGTAGATGGTTTATATGTGAGATGAGACTTTAGAATCTTATATGATTTGTTATGCTAAAATAGAAGTCTATGTAAACTTCATATGTGATCAATCTACGTAAACTCCATATATAATATGCGAGAAGTCTAAGTACACTTCACTACGTAAAGATTTAATTTTTTTGGCATTTTTGACCTATGATGTGATATGATGTATGCTAAGGGCTTGTCTTAGTCCTCTTTGAGGACGACCATGCTGGTAACGACTAGGGCGTACTTTGGGTCGTTACATTATGTGACTTAATGTCTAAATTTAATAAAGCATATTAAAGTTATGTCTTGTATGTTGAAGTTTATGAATGATGAATGTGATGTGATTGACCTAAGGGAATCCCCAAGGAGCACCTTATGGAAGTAGTAGTATGTGATGCTACTTTCACATTGCACCTTGTGTAACTTGGGGGTTGTCTTGGAGATGGGCACTTATGTGAAGTCGTTTAATGCAAGTATGTTTCTCTAATGTCTAGTTATAGAATGTTGACTCGTTACCCATGCGAAGTAAACCTATAATGGGTAGTCTTGAGGATCAAATATGTGTGAATTGAAGGGATTGTATGGGCGGTTCCTTCATGTCTTACCTTAGTGAAAATTAGGATAACCTTGGTTAGGGAAACTTCAAAGGAAATGAATTCACTGTGAGTTGAAATGATAAGGGTTCACTGTTTGATTTTCTTGAGTTTAGTGTAATGTGCATTTTTGTGCTAATTAGGGAAGTTCTAAACTATGTGCTAAATGATGATTAATATGTTATTTTACTTCTATATTCATGAAAGTTTAACTTAATTTATCATGAAAGCTTACTTCTACTAAAATGTCCATTTTACATGTGTTTTTGCATAATGCCATACTTAGTACAATGTTTGTACTAACCCCATACTTTTTCTATACTCTATAAGTATAGGTTGGAGGCAAGTGGAAGATTAGAAGGCAAGCATGGTAATTGATTCTCTCAAGAGTTGGTATGTCCTCATATATTCGAGGACATAGTCTTTGTTCTTTAGTTCTTCTTAAGACATGTACAAGACTTATTATGTATTTTATTTTAATGTAAAGGGTCATGTCCCTAAGATATTTAAGTTGTGTCTTTAAGATGGCTTGTGACTATGAGACTACTCTTTAGTGATTTATAAAAGATATTTCCTTATTATTATTAATATCGTGAAAAGTTTTAATTCCGCACTGCTTTCATGTCTTTTGTAATGAATGATAGCTAACAGGGTAGTACAAGACCTTCGAAAGGTCAAGTACACCTTGTGATGACTTAAGAGTGCCCCTTTTTCTATAGTGTACTTGCGGATCGTTACAAACTTGATATCAGAGCATAAGGTTTTGGGAAATATTTTAGAGTCCAAAGTCTCACAAGTCACGTCTAGTAGAGTATTGTTCATCAGCGTGAGTCACGACACATCTATGAGCGAGAGGCTATAAGGCGATAGAACTTTCACTTTCTTCATTACTCCCGTGTCGTGCCATAGAGCTTAACTCCCTAGGAACTCTCTCTCTTTCCTTTGTCCGGTGGTCTTGTAGATGTGACTGCTTGGAAGGGTTGATGTTGAAAGGATGGAGGGAGAAAAGGGTGAGTTTTGATGCTTATTGTGGTTTTGGTGACTAGATAAGTATATGGGAAGGTGGATTTGGAAGATTGTGATGTGATTCCATTTATGGATATGTGTGATTTATGAGATTAGAGGTAGTATGATGTGAAGTTGTATGGTGATTTAGTTTTAGCATGATAAGAGTTATGGTTATAGAATGAAGTCCTTTTTGGGGAAAATGAGTTATCTTATGGTTATGTGCAATAATAGTGGAAAAATATTAAAGTGTAAATTTGAGAAGTATTGAAGGAATGAGGTAATTTGGTAAGAGTTAAGGGCTGCCATCTTGTGTGGGTAATGTTTCATAGTTGTCCTTGTGATAGGATTGAAGTTCTTGTGTAGGTTTACTCTAAGGAGGAAAGATAGTATGTTTACCTAGCAAGGTTGTTGTGAGGTTATGTTAGAAAATGGTGGAATCTATATGTCAAAATTGTGGGTTTACAAATGAATCTACCTTGGTGAGTGGAAACCGAAAGAAGAAGTTTATTCTATGAGTTTAAGTTATGTGGTGCCTAAGAGTTGGATGAAGTGATGTTTAAGAGAGTTTGTGTAAGCTTGAATCCTAGAGGAAGGTGTTATTCGTAGGAGAGTTCATTATTAGTCTTCATGTTCATGAGTTAGGTTAAAATGATTTCCCACCTTATGAGAGGTATAGTGGGGCTATCAATTATGATACCTTGAAGATACTTAGTAAGGATCCTAGCAAGGAGTAATGAGAATGTGTAAAGGAGCTAAGCCGGAATGAAGGCCCCGGTGAGTCATGATTCCTTATGGTTGTCTTGATTTGTTCTAAATTAGTTTACCTCAAGTGGGGGAGTATGAGTTGAGTAGCAAGGTAGTTGATATGCTTATCTTTTCCTTCTATTCTTATTCAAGCTTGAGAGTTAGAATGTCATAGTAGCATGTTGCAGGATATTTAGGAGCCTATTTGAAAATGAATTTCATTGTTCTCCTTGCATTGTGCATTCCATGAGATTATGTTTATGTTGTAATATGAGTTTATATGGTCTTGCCTTTCATGTTGTCATGCCATCATAGTAGATTGCTTAAAAGATGAATTATTGAATTTTATGCATGCTTCACTGTGAAGGTTGGTATTCACTGTAAAGAAATTCAAAATTGACAAAATTGTATTTTCATGAATAATGGTTCCAATGTGTGTAGAAATGATGTATGTGAGCATGACTAATGTTGGAGAAGGTAGTTCCTCCATAAATGAAGAATTAAGTGTGTGCTTTGAATTGTGGAACTTGTTCCTAAAGTTGTCTATGTTGCTAACAAAATGCTTATCAATGTGTAGTTGCGTTCCTTGTTAAGTTGGTGCATTGACTATGAATGTTTCGACCTTGATTTGAGGTTTTATATGCTTCTAGTTGAGTCCATGATGTCCTTAAAAGTGTTTAGTGTCATTCGAAGACGAATGTTGTTCCAAGTGGGGGAGAATGTAACGCCCCTAAAACGAACTAGGTTGAACTAGAGTCTCGCTTGTGTCTAATGAGTTAATAATGTGTTAAATTGATTAATAATGATTTTTTGAGAAAGTTTCTAAAGTTTGGTGATGTTTTGAGGTCAAATGTCCAACAACGTCCATGATGTTCGAAAGATCTGCCTCGAAATGTGCTTGTGTATCTTAGTATGTTTTGGCAAGTTATACGTGTTCGTTTTGATTGAAATTAATGATGGAAGTTACTAAGACCTATATTAATATGTATAGGGGTTTAACTTTGAGGTACGACTCCACCTAGAATCCACGAGGGGTCCTAGAAGAGGACCCAAGACTTGGCAACAAAATTGCCAAGACTGACCCAGTCGATGCTCACCTACGGCCAGTAAATTGGATGACGCCCCGTTGTTAGGGGCGTAGCTCCACCCTTAGTGGTGGGAGCTTAACCCCCAATTGACCAGCCTCAGGCCCAATCGACACCATATCAGGACGGGCCATCGACCAGGCGACGCCCAGTAGTTAGGGGCCGTCGATGGATAAGTGTAAAGCTATTAAAAATCTGCCAAGACTTGGGGTGTTTTAGTAAATTCACCCCAAGTCTTTTGTGAACCTTGGCTGGTTACTTTAGTGTCTTTAGGGTATTTTAAGTTGGTTTTAAGTCCTAGAACTATACAAGACCTCATTTTCAAATATTCATAACCCCTCCCTAAATAAAAACAATCTCAAGACCCCATTGAAGCTAAGACTCAAGTTTAATATAACATTGTTGTCATTATGGTCTAAGGTCCTAACTAGGTCTATATGTTGTATAGAGGCAGTAGCTAAGAGTTTAGGTGCATTGGAAGTCAAATGTCAAGGGACGACCAAGACGTTCGACGACTAAGTCACCTAAGTGCCTCATATGTGGTTCTATGTGATTATGTGTGATGTATGAGGTTTTATGCTACTTAAAGCAGTTAATATGATGTATATAGGTAGTGTGTCAAGTTTCGAGAAGTTTGGAGGTCAAACGCTCAAGAACGTCCATGACGTTCAAAAGATGTGCCTTGAAATGACCTTGTGTGTCTAGGCTTGTTTCGTTGAGTTTTACGTGTTCGTTTTGGGTGAAATTCATGAGAGAGGTCCTAAACTCATATACGAGCATGTTTGGGTTGGAAACGTCCGGGAAATTATACCAAAGGACCATCCAAGGGTCGTTGAGGAAGGACCCAAAGTTGGTGCCTAGGGTGCCCAAGACAGCCCAAACCACGGAATGCAATCGACAGCCCGTGGGTCAGTCGACACCCCGTAGGTTGGTCCATCAATTAAGACTTAGCCTGGGGGAATGAAGGACCAAGGACAAGCCTTAGTCCCAGACCACGGACCAAGGGATGGTCCATAGGTCAAGGGATGGTCCGTCGGTGGTAGGCCATCGTTCGCGACTTATCCTGGGGATCTAAGCTCCCTTTTTTCAGTATCTGAACCCATCAACGAAGGACAAGATGGTACGTGGGTGGACTGACGTCCCGTAGATGGGCAACCGTCGGTTGGGATCTGTTTCTGCGTGCAGTTTACTGCCAAGTGAGAGGTGAACTTGTAATTTCACCCCACTTCCAAATAAGAGTGTTGGCGGTTCCTAAGGGGTCTTTTGGGTATTTTAAATGTGTTTATAAGTCTTTAACACTTAGAAGATTTCATTCTTCAAAATCAAAACCCCAAAATCCCTTAGAAATTCCCTAAGACTCCATTAAATCTAAAACTCCAGGAAGAGTTTGGATTGGTGATTTGAGTGGAGATTCTTCATCAAAATGAAGGATTAGCTTCATTGAGATATGGATTTTGATCCTTGAAACTCGTTTCATCAAGGAGCCCAAATTTCAAAGATGTTTTCTAAAGTTTTCAAAAGATGAATTGACCTATTTCATGATCTACCATGGGTTCTTGCATTAATGGTTTTTAATCATTGTTTAGTGATTGAATTTTTATTGTATTGATGATTTTAACCTAGTTAACCTATTAGCCCATGTAATTGATGAACCTTAGTTTTTGACTAATTTATGGGTTACTTGATATTGGTCTAATGTTTATGAATTAATGTGTAGTTTCTTATGGGCTTTCTAATGATGTAAGAATTGTATTCAATTGATGTATAATTTGTCTTAGATTGTTGAATCTATAATATATTGTCTTAGATTTCACTAAGTATTATAGTTTATATATTAAATTGATGTTCATGGCCATGGGTAAGGGCCTTATGAAATTGAATAGATGATTTGGCATTGGATTGAAGTGTTGATGATGAAGTGGTGGTACGCTGCCTATTTCCTTTTATTTAATGTTATTTAGACTTCAATTATGTTATGATTGGTTTGGTCCACTTATGGTGGCAGTGCTATGTGAATTGATGTGGCCTTGTCGGCGTTATTTTTAACTATATTGATGATCATTGCCTTGTCGGCAACTACTTGAAGTAATATGACTATTTGTGTAGTTGATTATGTGATGTGTGATCATATCTACCTATATATGAAAGTATGTGTTCTTCTATTGATACTATTTAGGTAATCGTGTTATGTTATGACTATGTGTTAAGTGTGTAGTCTTAGAGTTGATACATGGTTGTTCCTAACTTGGATATATGAGTCAATAATAGTTATGATGATGATGTTAAGGTAATGAATAGGTTGACATAATGTTGATAAGGTTCATTCCTTAGTGTCTAAAGAATGTATGTAATGTGTGCTAAATGAAGTATGTTGTGTCTTGTTTAGGTAGACATGTGTCCCTTACTTGATGCATGTATGAATATGAAAATGTGATATCTTGACTTAGGAAGCTAAAGAGTCTCAGTCTCTAATGAATGAATGAGACCTTGAATGATAATAAGGGGGTCCTTATGTGAAACCTTGAACCTAGTGGTAAGGTTATGAAACTTGAAGTCGAAAGTTGTAATGGTATCCTTCATGTAATGAATGATGCAATTAAGGTTGATTGGATGGAACGGAATCATATCAATCCTTAGGAAGGTTATGATGAGATTCTTTTTGCCTTAGGGAGGTAGCCCTAGTGGACCTTTCTTTGGTAGGGTAAATGTAATTGGGTTATGAACTTGATATGGAACCCTTTTGTATGAACCTTAGTGTGATTTAATCTATGAGAACGAAGGCTAGCACCAAGTGAGTATGGTAAGGGAAGTAGTTCTAGTTAAATAGTTAGAGTAGATTACAAAGCATGCCCTTCATATTCCTTAACCATGTGCCTACATAGGATGTGTCTAAGTTCTACCATTGGCAAGTAGAACAACCTCATCGGAGTAGGATAGAACTCCGGATTCCATGTTTTGCTACCATGGTCTATGTCGGTTATTGCCTATTCTCATCATATGGGATATCTATTAGCATTATAGAAGTCATATGAGGTTTAGGTGGTGGTATGGGACTCTATCTAGACATTGCACAATAGGCTTTGAAGATGTTAGTAAGAATCCCTAGGTCTTGTCCAAGACCATTATTTGGATGTCCTTTATGTAATGAATGTGTCTTAATGAACTAATGATTTAATGATATAAAATATGTAAATGATGAGTACCTAATCTAAAGTGACTTAAGAAATCCTTAATTAAAGTGTGAAGAGGGCATAAAGGATGATCTCTTCATGTCTTATCTATGGAAGTCTTGAGAATGACTCTAGTTAGGGAAGTTGGTTGTTATGTTTGACATTATCTAAACTTAGGAAGTCTTAAGGATTATTTAGGTAGCCTTGAAGAAGGTGTATGGGCATTCTCTTCTAGGAGTACTTAAGTAAGTCTTTTGATGGCCTTGGTAGGGGAGATTGTCATATTATGTATGTGTTGTATGTTGTATGTTGATGTATTGTAGGTGTGTATGTGTCTCGTTATGAGTAATCTTAAGGATCATTTAGGAACATCTAGAGAGGGTGTATGGGCTGTCTATCTTCGTGTGACTTAAGTGAATCTTAGGATGGAGTTAGTGAGAAGATTACATGCTATGAAGTGCTAAAAGGGGAAAGAAAGTACTTCACTGTTACAGTGAAGCAATTCATTGTCCAGTGAACCTAGCTTACTGGAAAGTGAGTTTTAAAAATATGATGTTTTGTTTTACTGATTTCTTATGTG
Organism: Solanum sitiens; assembly: GCA_016801875.1. NCBI lineage: Eukaryota > Viridiplantae > Streptophyta > Magnoliopsida > Solanales > Solanaceae > Solanum > Solanum sitiens. The sequence goes on along the minus strand of JABWTJ010000311.1, from coordinate 676,019 downwards.
TTTCTAAGTTCATAAATGTTATTCTTATGATGATATTATGATATTTAAATGAAAAGATGCATATTTCCAATAAATGTCCGTTTTCATGATTTTTATGCATAAGACATACTTAGTACATGTGGTTGTACTAATTCCATGCTTTTATCTATCTATATAGTTCTTGGTAGGTGAAGAGATTTTGGGAAGAAGACTTGGATTTTGAAGATCGCTCAAGAGAAGTTGAAGTATGTCCTCACTTGACTCGAGGGCATATATGTCTTTTATGTTTCTTATTGAAGTGTTGTAATAGACTTAGTAGTATTATGTCTTCTATTTCGTATGGGTCGTGTCCCATGTACTCTTGTGTCTTAAGATGATGATATTGAGACTTAGTATTTCCTATTACTTTTATATGAAAGAGCTTTTAAAGACTATGATATGTTTTGTGAAAAGTTTTAATTCCGCACTACTTTTCATTATGTATATGCGATGAATGATATGAAAGGCTTGTATGTGACCTCCGAGAGGTCGAGTACGCCGTGTCATAATCCGAGATTGTGCTCTAACTTCTAGGGTGTGGTCTCGGGATGTGACATCCTTGAACCTTCTTTCATTCAAGGAGCCACTTCTAAGAGATTTCAAAAAGGGTTTCAAGCTCCAACTTCTTCTATCTTTGACTCTAAGCATGGGTCCTTGCATGAAAATGTTTTAATGATTCAAATATGTTGTTTTTAGTATTAGTTGATGATTTTCAATTCAAAACCTCAATGAACCCATGCTTATGCATATTTCCAACTTTTAGCTTATGAAATGGATTTAATGAATAGGATTAGATAATGTTAAAGTTATGTTTATTTATGGTTATATTGTGATTAGCTACTGTCTTAAGGGCTATTTTATGATGAATTATTGGAGGAATTGAGAATAGGTGGTGAAAGCTTGGATAAATGGTAAGTATATTGTCTAGTTCTTAATTTGAAATGCTCTTGAGTGGTATGGTCCACATTTGGTGGCGGTGTTTATTTGAAGATTGATGATTATATTGTATGAATGTATGTATTGTGATTACGTCCATGAAGGCATAGTATGTGAAGTAAAGTAATGATGATAATGATGTTCATGTTGATACGCTTTATGAATCTTGAAATGTATGAATTCTAGAGATCGTGTTAAATGAAATATGTGTATATGTGAAGCATGATAGGGTGTAAATTATGATGAATGAAGGTGTAAGCATGTTTAGAAGTCAATGTTATGAAAATGGTAATTATGTGAAAGATGTGCTCACATGTACTCACACACACACCCTTTGAATCAATGAATGAAGTTAAATGAATGGGAATGGGGGATTTTAGGGTGGAAACTCTTCGTGAGTAGAGATGAAGTGTCTAGACCACCCCTACTATTCCTATAGTATGAAGAAGGGGAGTTTTGGGGTGGATATTCTTCGTGAGTTGATATGAAATATTTAGTAGCAACCTAACTATTTCCAAGATCTTCTAAGATAGGTTGGAGGATGGGCACCCTTCGTGAGTTGAGATGTGGTGTCCAATAGTTATTCCTTAAATTTAAGTAATGAATGTTTAAGACTCCGTGGGGAAATTATGCTTATCACCAAAAGGATTTGATGAAGGGGTGGTTACACTTCGTGAGTTGAGATGTTATATCAAATGTACCTCTTGAGATGAGTACTCCGCGTTAGTAGAGAATGAGTTACTTAGAAGCCATCTCGTTATCCCTTAATTATATGCCCGCATAGGTGTAGCTATTGGAGAATCAATGTAAAGTCTAAGAAAATGACCCTACCCTAGGCAAGTGGGGATCCCTCATCCGATAGGGGTTAATGTCGGGATTCCATGTCTAGCTATAATGGTCTATGTCGGTTGAAGCTATCACCCACAAAATAATGTAATGAACTAAGTCTCCTAAAGAGTTTACTACTTAGGGTAGGGTATGGGACTCTATCTATCCATTGCACAAGTAGGCACATGAAAGGGGAGTATTGATGTGTCTTTATATGCAATGAATGAATGGGTCATTATGTAATTAAAATGAAGTTATGTGACTTAATGTCTAATGTTAAGAGAGAATGTTAAAGTTATTTCTTGTATGATGAAGTTTATGAATGATGAATGTGATGTGCTTGACCTAGGGAAATCCCCAAGGAGCACCTTGTGGGAGTAGTAGTATGGGATGCTACTTTCACATTGCACCTTGTGTAACATGGGGATTGTCTTGGAGATGCGAACTTATGTGAAGTTGTTAAATGCAAGTATATTTCTCTAATGACTCGTTATAGAATTTGGACTTGTTACCCGTGCGAAGTAAGCCTGTAATGGGTAGTATTGAGGATCACTTAGGTGTGCATTGAAGGGATTGTATGGGTGGTTCCTTCATGTCTTACCTTAGTGAATCTTAGGATAACCTTGGTTAGAGAAACTTCAAAGGAAATGAGTTCACTGTGAGTTGAAATGAGAAGGGTTCACTGTATGATTTTCTTGAGTTCACTGTAAAGTGCATTTTTGTGCTAAAATTATGGAAGTTCTAATCTATGTGCTAAATGATGATTAATATGTTATTTTACTTCTATATTCATGAAGGTTTTACTTTATTAGCATGAAAGCTTACTTCTACTAAAATGTTCCTTTTACATGTGTTTTTGCATAATGTCATACTTAGTACAATGTTTGTACTAACCCCATACTTTTTCTATACTCTATAAGTATAGGTTGAAGGCAGTGGAAGATTAGAAGGCAAGCTTGGGAATTGATTCTCTCAAGACTCGGTATGTCATCATATATTCCAGGACATAGTCTTTGTTCTTTAGTTCTTCTTTAAGACATGTATAAGACTTATTATGTATTTTCTTTCAATGTATAGGGTTGTGTCCCTAAGATATTTAAGTTGTGTCTTTAAGATGGCTTGTGACGATTAGACTACTCTTTAGTGATTTATTAATATCGTGAAAAGTTTTAATTCCGCACTACTTTTCATGTCTTACATAATGAATGATAGCTAAGAGGCTAGTATAAGACCTCCGAAAGGTCAAGTACTTTGTGACGACTCAAGAGTGCTCCCTTCTTCTAGGGTGTACTTGCGGGTCGTTACATTACGGGTTTTTATGCATTGCTTCCATATATAGTTTATTTTTTGCTAACTCATATTTATTGATTTTCTAGAAGTTTAGGGTTTGAAAATATCAGATGGATTAGACCATAGTTATTCAAGAGAACAAGAAGATTGGTGAATCCTAATAGTATTCGGCGGCTTGACCATTATGTCCTTAAGTCTTTCTTATATATTTTAGACTTATGTGAGGGCTATGTCCCTAAGATTGAATTCTAGAGTTTGAATCCAAGTATTATAGATGGTTTGAGACATGATGTTATAGACTGTCTTATTTTCTAAAAGACTTCGACTGTAAAGAAAAGTTCCAATTTTCCGCATTTTCCCCTATTTTCTGATGTCATGATATGCTAAGGTATTTTATGAGAACTCTTAGGGGTCAAGTACATCGTGTTACATCTACATAGTACCCCTAGGTCATGAAAAATCCAAATTGATTTTATGAGGTTATGAAAAAGGTTCAGCTTATTAGAGAAAGACTGAAAATGGCTCAAGGTCGACAAAGTCCTATGCCGATTTGAAGAAGAGATCTTGAGTTTGGTGTTCATGATTGGGTCTACTTGAAAGTTTCACCCATGAAGGTATAATGAGATTTGGGAGAGAAGGAATCTTAGTCCCTACTATATGGGCCCATATCAGATTTTGAGACGAATTGGTTAGGTCGCTTATGAGCTCAAGTTGCCTAATGATTTGACATCAGTTCATCCAGTTTTCCATGTGTATATATATATATATATATATATATATATATATATATATATATATATATATATATATATATACATATATATGTTAAAGAAATATGTTGGAGCACTACACCATTTTAGGCCTACGACCACACCAGTAAAGTGTAGCCTAAAGTACCAAAAAGTGTGGCCATTGATAAAAGGCTACACTTTTGGACTTTAAGCAACACTTTTTAGGGGGTGGCCAAAAGAAGCGTAACCTTTGACATTAGGCAACACTTTTAAAATGTTGCCATCACAGCTACACTTATAAAGCGTGGCCAAAGAGGTATAAGGGCACGCTTTGGAGTGATTCATTAGCAACACCTTTTTTTAATTACACTACACTTAAAAGTGTTGCCTTTTCTTTGTTACTGGTCACACTTAAAAAGTGTTGCCTTTTATATCACATCTAAAAGAACACTTATAAAGTGTAACTTTTTTTGCATGTCCTACGACAACACTTTTGAAGTGTGGCTATCTTGTGTAGAATTTTGCAGCCCCAATTTTTATTTGCATATATTCAATAATAACATATTTAAATATACAAGTTACCTAATAAAAAAAATTAACTAATAATGAAATCGAAGCTATATTCAAATAAACTTCAAGAAACATGACTTGTACAAAAATCTTCATCGTTCACAACAATATTACAAAACCAAATAAATTACACAAAAACCACTCTTCATCATTTTGTACTATTAATTAATTCCACAAAGCCAAACGCATTCAAACATATAAGATATGTTTGTGCAAAAACTCTTCATTGTTCACTACAATAGATCGAGTTTACTTCTGGACAAAATTCAAATTCAATTACCGACATTTTCCTGCACATTCAATATAAAAATTATAAGTTGGTGACAAAAAACATGTATTTAATATGCCTAAGTTCCAATTAAGCCAAACAAATTCATAACAATCAAGCCTCAGGAAGTGCATAATTCGAGATTATTCACTGTAAGACAAATAATCCAAATCAATATAAAATATATATATATATATATATATATATATATATATATATTTATTGGGAGAGAGAGAGAGAGAACAGGCATCTGGCTTCATGACTACAATACATAAGCAGTTTTACTCAAGCAGGGCCAAATTATGCTGGGAAGGAAGCAACAAAGCACAAGCACAAGCACAAAAAATCTAAATAGCTTTATTGGAACATCAGGAAAAAAACTACTTAACTAGTACAAGTGACAACAAACACACCCACAAAAATACAACAAAGTCTTTAACCTTCCAAAATATCAAAAAGGGACAACTTTAACTATGAGAACCAACAAGTAAAGATAATTAACTGAATTGGATTAAACTATTATACATACTTTAATGGCCTTGCAATAAGTGGATGAGAAAATAGGCAAGGGAATGCAGCAGAAACCTTCAATAACAAGCATATACTCTTTCATCATATTCTGTCCACTCACATAGATCAAAACTAATCAGGTGCTTCACTGTTTGATTAAACATTACCTGCACATCCACCAATGAGCATGGAATTGCTCCTTTTGTTCTACTGTAAATATCATATCCTTATAAATGTTAATTTTTGGGGGCATCTGCATAGATGCATTTTTAGCACACTATTTAAATTGATCAAACGAAAGATTCATCCAGCTAGTTTTGAAGGCAAAATTTAGCTGATTGTGCTTATGGAATACAATTTAAGAGTAGCCTTAAAAGAAAACTTATAATGTCCTGAGTAGGAGTTCTAGCTTTAAAGTCTAATGCAACCGTCACCATCTTATGCATTGGAGTTAAAAAGAACATAAAATATTTCATGTCTCTGTTTTTAGGATCCTGAGAATTACTAATACGTTTCATAAAAAAAAAAGATACTCTTAAACATAACTAGCAGTGAACTTTCTTGAACTTCCAGCTAGTTACTACCTTAGAGTATCATAACCTGTGAACCTCACAGTTGCGAAAGACCTAGAATTCTGTCATCCAAAAGATCAATAAGAGTAACTTCATTCTTAAAATTGCACAATTCTAACATTTCTAGATGTGTTAATGTTGTGTTGCATATTATTGAGAAAAACTAATAAACACTAGATGATTTTACAGGTTGAATTCCTTTGATATTTGAATGGTTTGGACATTTTATCATGCTGGGATACTATACATTTATTTGTACCTTCCTCGACCAAACTATTAGGTAATAAGCTTTTGTAGTACATATTTCCATTTCTTGAGTGATATTTGACAGTAAGCACTTGATTTCCAATTGCACTGTAACTAGCCTCCACCTGACAATTATCATTCTATCTTAGGCCATTGATTAAATCATTTCCAACCAAGATGAGATACGAATGGAAATATATATTTGAAGCTTTAGAATATGGAGCTGGTTTGGACTACAAACAGAGTCCCTCTGAAGATCATAAGACGGCTAAATATCTGATCCTAGTATAAAGAAACTTTTCTTACTAACAACATTCCATGAAACTTTCCAGTGCATTATTAGCAACAGTAAAGAGTATTAATGTATATGCTATAATAACAGATGCAATAGCGAGTGATTCAACTCTCACATTACCTTTATTACAGTAAATACCATCATATTTAATATACAGTTGTATGTTATTTCTATTATACAAACTTCTACATATCAGGTTTAACAATCAAACAAATGTTTTGAATTCATTAAACATGAACATAAGTTTTGACCGACAATCCATACTCACATATATGGTTTTAGAACAAAGTTATGTGCTTTAATATACTGCCACTAATATAAGACAGAAAATTAAAGATATAAGATATGGAGTCAACATTCACAAATGAGATGCAACAAGGTGCCCATAAAGGATATTGTTGTCCATCACAGGCCCTCAATGTCTCATACAAATGCATTTTTTATTTTCAAGGAACAAACAAAACTAGATTAAGTATACATGAATAAGAAGTTTTGTACTTTTCTGCTTCGGTAAATTTAGGGAATCACTTAGCTGCTCAATGTCCTATAGCACTTATTCAGAAACACATCGAACAACCAACCAATTACTATACTAATAAAGATAGGCAAGAAATAAACAATTACCTCATTATCAGGTTGTAAACGAGATTGAAATATAATGAGGATTGTCAGCAAGGTCTTAAGTTGAAGACTCTCATCAGTCAGTTCCTCGTGCTGAGAAAAGATATAGAAAAAGGGTTGCGTTTAAATAATGCAATTATGGGGACCTTCAATGTTCTTCAATTGAGGTACCATCATCCTGCACTAGTTCTCAGAGTAGATCAACACAGGATTACAAACTAGTATGATCTGTCGAACATCACAAACAAATGAGGTTATATCCACCCAACTAAGCAGATAACCGAAAAACATTACAAGCCATCAAGAGCATGTGTTACTTGAAGCGGAAAAATTACTAATAAGACATCAAATGCTAGGCAGTAACACAAGTTAAGGGACATTTCATGAGCAAGATCAGGAAGAGAAACAACAAAACAAAACTTTGAATGACAAGTAGGGGAATAACAATAATGAATACAAATTATCAAATCTTCAAAGCGATATAACATCAGACTCGAGAAAGTAACTAATTAAGAAACAAAAATCTATATTGAATCAACATCAACTTAAAGATAAATCAAATAAACGAAACAAACTCATCAGAACAACTTTAAAAAAAATCACAATATCACTCTTAAAATAGAAAAAGAGGCGAAACAAGTACTTTGAGGAAAACAACATTACCTTTCTTCGCGCAGTGAACTCAAAAGGGAAGAGCAGGGAAACAATCTTAACTCGAACACTAACGACAAATGAGAATCCGAGCAGAATCTTGAACTCGAACAAAGTTTGGAAAACTGATCTGAGAAACGAATTAGAAAATGTAACTCTTTTACCGACAGTTAACTCTTCTTGCCCTTAATTTGTTTCTATATATATATTTTAACTATTTTCTTCAGCTGCTCTAAAAAAAGATTCTCAAATAAATCCCAAACTTTTTTCCAACCCCCCAACAGTGAAAAAGAGGTTTATATAGGAAGGTGAAAATACGAGCTACGCTCTCAAAAATCAACTAATGAAGATATAATAATAGCCACACTCTCAAAAATCGTATAAGAACACAAGAATATCCAAACCCTAAAGCTAAAATTTAGACTTTCAAAATAGAAGTCCTTACCTGATAAACCCTATTCCAACAAAATCTGTCTGAAATCCTTTTCTTCAGTGAGAAATTGGAGAGAAAAGCATGACAGAGAGACTATTTAACTTCATTTCATCATCTTGCCAACAACCCCAAGGTATCCAATTCCTTCTAAACACAAAACAAAGAAACAACCACTTCATCTAACTGGAAGACAGTTTTAGTCTTACGCTTGACGAAATAGGCATCGGAAAAGAGAATCGGACTTACTCTTCAAGAAATCATTGTCGTAGAGACGACTTGAACTATCAGTGACTTCAAATCGTCAACTCAGTTCTTCGATGACTTCAACTCTTCACGGGGTTGTTCTCCCAAATCGCAGAAGAGAATCTGTTCTCAGCTCTCTTCACTTCTCTTCACCAGTTGTTCATCATCAATATTGTTGTTTAGTGAAAGAACGTTGTTCAATGAAAAAGGAAAGTGTGAAAGTAAAAACTGAAGTCAAAGGGGAAAGCTGAAAAAGATAAATGTTTTATGATTTATTAATGTTTATTTTTTTTGGCCAATAAAAATGGGAGGGAGAGTTAAAAATATTGGAGGGAATAGAATACTTTAGTGAAATTTTTTTAGGCAACACTTATAAGGTGTTGTTTTTTCAATTATACAAAAAATACATTTTAGAAGTGTGGCCATATATGTAAATAGGTGTTGCCAATTATATCATATTGTAACAACACTTATAAAGTGTAGCTTATATCATTAAAGAGTACACTTTTGAAGTGTTGCCAATATTATTGTAGCTAAAAGTTAAAAAATTTGGCTACGCTTTAAAAGCGTTCCCAAAACTACTTTAGACAACACTTTATAAGCGTAGTCCAGAATTAGTGTTGTTGTAGACCTAAAATGGTGTAGTGGAGATTTGACATCTATAGTTCCCTTAGAAGGTTTGGGAGTTAATGAGAATCTTTGTTACATGGAAGTTCTGTTTGAGATTTTAGATCGGCAAGTTGAGAAGTTGAGGAATAAAGAAGTTGCTTCCGTGAAGGTTTTATAGAGGAATTAGTTAGTTTAGGATGCTACTTGGGAGGTTGAGGCCGATATGATGTCCCGTTATCCTCATCTCTTTCCCTTCGTCCCTACTCTAGCTTGAGGTAATTGGTCCTCATGGTTTACTCTTTTGGTGTCATGTGTCTTAGATATTCCCATGATTTCCTCCTTATGAATGATTCTTGAAAAATCTTAAATTTTAAGAAAATGAGTTAACTTGATTTGTTTCTACATGTTTATGTGCATTTGAATATGAGATGCATGCACTTTGGAGTTGATGTTTCCTCCTTGGATATGTGCACTTATGTGATTGCATTCATATTTGGCTGTTACGGTATGTTTATACCGTGCTTATGATGTCTTAAATCTCATTAGATAATGAATGCTCCCAAGGGGGAGGTAATGTAACACTTCAGATTAAAAAAGATAGGACACTGCAACTTTTGCAGGAACTTGTGCCCAAACCAATGAAGCCACCAACAGTCTATGGACTGATACATGAACCGTAGGTAGCCTCGTGGGTGGTCAGTGCATTTTTTTCAAAAATGTTAAGGTTCCAATACTTTGATATGGTTCACCGGGATGGTCCATGTTCCTATGCGAGAGTCGTGGGTGGGTCTTGTAAGTGAATCCCAAACATAGAGAGAGATTTTAGAGTTAAAGGTTCAGACCCACAACTGATGATGTATGGTCCATAGGTGGACCCAGGAACCGTAAATTGGTCTGTTGTTGGGAGTCCAAAATCAGTAGTATCTAAATTCAATGACAACCAACCAGGACAGTCAGTGGTCTGACCAACGGACCGTAGGTTTGGTCGTTGGTGAGGTCGACAATTATTTTTAAGAGGGGCTTTTGGATCTTTTCCTTATTATTATATCCCAATACTATGTTGTTTTACCCTCAGTTAGAACCCTATATAAAAGCTTTAACCCCCCACCCCCACCCCCACCCCCAAACTCTCTTAATTCAATTCATTCCCTCAAATTCCTAAAAGAACATGTTCATCCTTCTAAACATTTCTCTCTCTAGAAACTTAAAAAAGATTTGGGTTTCAAGTCAAGTCATCAATTTCACCATTGATTGTAAGATCTTGGCATCAAGGTATGTTAATATTCACCTATGGAGTCCTTTCCTCCATAGGGTTCCTAAGTTCTCCTATTTTGTAAAATGTGATTCTTCAATTGTGTTCAGGTTTTTTCAATTGACGTGGATTCTTTTCAATTATGATAATATTGATTGATTTGCATATTTTTATACTTGAACCGAGGAAATTACATGATCTTAAGTTGAATCCCCATGAACCCATGTGACATCCATGTTTTCTAAAATTGATCATATGATGCAGCTTTGAAATCATTAAAGGAGATTTTATGAAGATATGCATGTTCTTATGAAAATGATTTAAGTTGGTTTTAGAGGGAATATCCATGTTATTGTTATTGTGTTGTGAAAGGATTTCTCATACACACATGAAAGCATGATTGTGAAAGGGTGTTCTCACATAAAGAATTCTTGAGGTTGAAAGGTTTTCTTAATTAAACTTTGAATCAAGAGTTAAGGATCCATTCTAATGAACCTAGCTTGGATTATTTCCTTAATTGTAACTTTACATGAAATATAATATTATTTTATCTTGGATTGGCTACTTATGTGACCTTTCATAGATAATAAGACAAATTAAAAATAATGATGATTCCCTGAGATTTACGCTTAGCACCGAGAGGATATTGAGATAGAAGCTCTTCTACTAGTAGAGGTGGGGATTCTAGTAGTAATATTCTTATATCATGCCTATGTTCCCTCATAGGATGTTTGTCTTAGATAGACATTAGGTAGTGGATCCACATAAGCTAGAAGTTCATGGTATTACCTTGGCATGTAGTACACCCATTTTTGTTGTGGAGTAGACACTAGATTCCATGTTTATAACTTAAATGGTCTCTATATACGTTAAAGGTAAATCTCCCACAATAATAAACTAAGGTTAATTCTAGAAGTATCACACAAATGTTTTATAGATGTTAGCTTGCATTTACCATGTTTTATGAATTATATTTTCTAACCTTTTACCTCATGATTTAGCTTGGTCATTTCAAGTCACAAAAAGGGTTCTTTTTGCATGATTTCATAATATTGTGCATAGCTAACATACTTGGCACAATTTATGTACTAAAACATACTCTTTCCTACATTATTTCATTAATGTTGGGTTTGACGATCCTGATTCGCATTTCCATGGGTAGTGATCATAAAATAGAGTTGAGGATTGGTGATCCCTCATGTTTCGAGGATCAATATTTATCTCATATTGATTTTACTTTTCAGATTGTATGTTATGTACGGGTTATCTCCCTATCACTATTGATGTACTAGATGACTTTGAAACTATGTTAAATTTCTGCTACGGTTTATAAACTCTTATCATTTGAACTTGTCTTTTAAAATCTCTTAATTTTATGTTATCTTGTATGATGTATGGTAAGTGGCTTGTGTAGGGCCTTTCAGATTTCTATACACCATGTTATGCCTAGGGTACACTAAGGGTCATCATTAATTTCATGGGAAATGACAATGAAAAATAAAGTGAATCAAATAAAGAGGAATTCTAAATAATTTGTTCAAATCTCAAATGAAAAGAACTTGAGAATAGGTGATGATGATTGCAACAATGCTTTGAAAAAGTAAAGTCGCCAATCTAATTGACCATGCCTTAACCCTCAGGCCCATTACAAGCCTAAATGACACTTGAGATCTTGCATGAACTAGGTTGTGTAATGATTGGAAGATATGGGCAAACCTATGGACAAAGCTTGCATTTATTTATCTTTTGAGACAGTGAGAGTTGAATTCATTCCTATTACCTTTGTTGATTTTCTTTTTGAGAGCATGTTATCGTTCTTGATGTGAACACACTTAAATGCATATGTTGAAACATGTTCTTGCATTAAAGAAGAATCTAAAGTGAGATTGAGCTTGTGGTTAAACTAGCTAGTCATCATTGGAAGCTTTTTAGCATAATTTAGGGTAACATACTGTTGAGAGTAGTCTTGCCATGCATCTTGCTTGTTGACCCTATCCGATTGCTATTATGGACGATCATAATTTACTTGAGAACAAGCAAAAGTTTAAGTTAGGGTGTTGATGAGTGGTAGTTTAAACTCATTTAAGGTTGATGAGTGGTAGTTTAAACTCATTTAAGGTCCATTTAGATCAATAATTTGTGTCCTCAATGCCTAACTTTGTCCTTTCTAATCAAATATTGATGATTTGGAGCTATGAAGTCAATTTGTCAAGGAACAAACAAAAGCTTGAAAGAATGGCAAAAAAATACAAAAGAAGTGCAAAATGAACATTGTTGGTCTCTGAGCATGAAGAGGTGATCACCGACTGAGCTATACTCCGTTGAATCTAATAGTGCATTGTACTTTTATCTACCAAAGTAGGTTGGTGAACTCCATTTGAAAAGGTGGTACGCCGAATGAGAAAGGCGGATCTAAAGCACATCACCCAAAGTGATAGTGTGCAAGACAAAGACTTAATGCTTGAATAGAGAACTAAGGTGGGATTTGGCGATATGTCGAATGTGAAAGGCTGACTCACTCAAGTTTAACAATTGACGTTCAAACTGAAGCCTAGTGTATCACAAAGGTGAGCTGGCGAATGAAGGATGATTCTCCGAATGAATTAGGTTAGCCTGACTAATGTCGCCGAATTGGTTAAAAAGTGGATTTTTTGGTCAAATTTTGAGAAAATATAACTTGCCTAAAGGATAGAGTTTTTACAAAGTTTGATTAGAGGTTTGAACGCCTGAGTTTAGGAGAAAGTTTTGATAGAGAAAACCTCACTTTTTAGAACATTTTTTCTAGCCTTCTTGGGGTTTTACAATTTGAATCTTGAATTTGATAATTTGAAGTTCAATCCAAAGTGGATTTACTCTTAATTGCTTGATTACTCATGATTTCTTTCATGTAAGGTAAACTTTCTTTACTTTTTGTGATGGCTAGCTAAAACTCCAAGATCTAGGTGTGCTCTAATGGGGTTGGTTGTTAATTTAATGTTGTGTGTATTGTGCCATGCTCTGTTCTTTTAGTTCATGCATGAATTTGTTCATATTACCATGGGGTTAAGTTAAGGGTTAAGGTTGCAAACTTGATTCCTACTTTCGATCTCTGACCGATGCTCGAAATATATTAAATAGAATGGGTAATTAGTTCAATACTAGAAATTTAGGTTTAATGTCCTTTACTTGCTCGAAAGAGAGGTTATTCGTCGTATCTATTTGCCCTATTCTTGAAAGAGGGAATGGAGTAAGGTACTGGGTTGTTAAGAATATACATTGTATAAGACCGAAAAAGAGATTCTAGATGTAGATGCTTTGAGATCGAAAGATGATTAACATCATTAAAGATGATTTAGCCTATTCTTGTATGCACATCACTATAGAGAAAATCAATTACTCGTATATGACATTGATATCCGATCCCCAAACCACTAGATTTTCTTAAAACTCTTGATTCGCTTGAATTTTAGTTTAATTGCTATAATTGACAACAAATTTTTACATTAAGTTGGTGGTACCATCCAGCAAATTGGTCTTACTAATCCAAATGAGCTGATTTAAAGTCCAAGTCTCTTGAAAAATAATTCTCCACGATAACTCTTCATTGATTTTTGCTGAAAACAATAATTTACCTTTTTAATTGGGTTTGGAAGGCTATTTGATCATTAATAAATAAGTCATGGCAACGTTTTGCCAAAACGCATTAGAAGTTTTGGCATCAACAACAAAGGGTATAATTTCTGGTGAAAGGGATGCAACCATGCACTTCTAATGAGATGATCTTGTCGTTTAAAGACCGAGATAGTTTTGGTGAATGGTGGTTCATTTCTAAGATGAAGAAAATCAAAGGTTCGCATAAGTCGTGACTAGGTTTTGCCAAAGCGCATAGAAATTTTTTTCGTCAAGAATAAAGGATATAATTTCTATTGAAATGGATACAATCATCTTCTAATGAGATGGTCTTTTCGTTTATAGAGCGAGATAAATATGGTGGATGCTGCTTCGTTTATAAACTGTAGAAAATCATATGTTGTAACACCCCTAAAACTACTAGGTTAAACTAGGGCTTGACGTTAGGGATAGAACCTTAATTAATTACCGTACTTAAAATCAGTGTTTTTTGTGTTACAAGGTAAACGTACCAACCCCCAAGAATAAACTAAGGGTCCTTGAGGAGGACCCAAGCAAAACTGACCATAGGGGTTCCACACCCCATGGGCGGGGGTCATGGGTCAGGCTCCCTAGATATGAGTTGTAAGAACCACACCACGATTCATCAGAATGTCGCATGGGTCCATCCACATTATGTAGGTGGGTGACCATGGGGGGTGACTTGCACCCTGATTTGTAGGGATTAGTTAGGGGCATTATTGGGTTTTTCCATGTTAATTAAGTAATAAGTGATGTCGTTTTAGCCTAATTTTAAACACCTATAAAAGGATTTCAGAACACTAAACTAACTCATCCAAATCATTCTTTCTGAATCAAAAATCTAAACCAACTTTCCCCCAAAACCTCTCTCTAGAACTCCAAAGAAGAAGAAGAAGAACAAGAAACGTGAAGCTAGGGTTGAAGGAACAAGATTTTCCTCTCAAATTCATTGGATTTCATCACCAATATAACACTCTGAAAAATGTCATGACATAGACTAGATCTTAATCTATTAAATAATATTTAAAATGATGTTTTCAGACCTATATTAATGTAATAAACTCAACTGTAAAAGGTTAGATCCAAAACGACAAAGAAAAACCTTGACGTCCGAAACTAGCTAATTTGAGGTAGTTGACGACCCTATGTTTGGTGATGGTTTAGAGGTGTCAAATGAAGTACAAACCATGTAATGAGACCTTGGATAGGTAGTATGTAGTACAAAGGGTCCAAATTCCAGTAACTACACCCCAAGGACCACCCGAAGGGTCCTCGGGGAGGACCCAAACATGCATGGGAAGGACCCTAGGTGCATTGAAGACTTTAATATTACTTAGCATGTTTTCTAAAGAGATGATAAATGATCCTTTTTCATGCATGTACTTAAGTTTTATGTGCATATACCCATACTTAGTACATGTGGCGTACTAACCCCATTACTCTATATTACTACAACTGTAGGTTCCGGACATTGAAGTTTAAGGAGGTCGATTTGAAGAAGCTTGGAACTCTTTATCCAGGTCTTGGTAGGTCCTCATGTTCGGGGATTCTATCTTTTATTTTCCATCTTTCCGAAGACATTAGTACATTTTAAGAGTATTAGATTTCCATTTATGTTCTTTGGATTTTTTTGTATTAAGGCCTATATGGAATATTGACTATTATTGGCTAAGTCCAGATTTACACTCTTTAGATGGTTTTATATATGTGAGATATATTTCTAGATTATCGTATGTCTATATGTATGCCAAGTATGAAGTCTAAGTATACTTCAATAGTATGCTAAAAGTTTTAATTTTTCCGCAAATTTTACTGATCACATATAATGACGAATGTTAAGGGCTTGTCTGAGTCCTCTGAGAGGACGACAATGCCGGTCTCATCCGGGGTGTACTCTCTGGGTGTGACAAACTTGGTATCATAGCATGAGGTTAAATATCCTTAGGATCAATGTCTCACTAAACCACATTACCTAGTGTCTTGTTCATGGTTGTGAAGCGCGCCACAATTATGGACGAGAGGCTATGTGATGATTAGGAAAATTCTCTTTTCTTGATACTCCTATGTCGTGCCTTTAGAGTTTTGACACTATGTGTCATTTAGCATCTAATCCCTTTCTTGTGGTTATTGGCGATGAACACAAGAAGAACAACCGTGAGAAGGGTAGGAGAGGAGGTTGCGAATGCGGCAGCTACTCCCCAAGGCAATAGAAATGCTCCTCAAGTGCAAGCTGCTGCAAATGATCAAGTTTCGGTGAATCCTCCAACTATGACAGATGGTGAGGTGAGGGCAGCCCTGTTCCAAATGGCCCAAGCCATCACCACCCAAGCTCAAGCCATCACGGCACAAGCTAACAGAGAGGTTGCACCTCGAGAAAACCAACATGCTAGTACTATGGCTAGCTGTTTGAGAGATTTTACAAGGATGAATCCTCCCATCTACTTTGGATCAAAAGTTGATGAAGACCCCCAAGATTTCCTTGATGAGGTCTACAAGATTTTGTTTGCTATGGGGGTGAGTACCATTGAGAAGGCTGAACTTGCTGATTATCAACTCAAGGAAGTGGCTCAGACATGGTACAATCTGTGGAAAGATAGTAGGGCTTTAGGAGATGGTCCCGTGACTTGGGAGATCTTCAAAAAGTCCTTTCTTGACAGATTATTCCCAAGGGAGCAAAGAGAATCTAAGGTAGAGGAGTTCATCAACCTTCGTCAAGGAGGTATGAGTGTTAAGGAATACTCCTTGAAGTTCATTAAGTTGTCCAAATATGCTTCTTCTTTGGTTTCTAATGCTAGGGATGAATTGAGTTGTTATGTAACGGGCGTGTCCAAAGAGCTTGAAGAAGAATGTCGTGCATCCATGCTCATGACAATATGGATCTTTCTAGGTTGATGGTTCATGCTCAACGGGTTGTGGAAAGTCGCCTAAGGAAGAGGAATAGGGAAGCTAAGAAGGCAAAGTCTTTTGAGAGTGGTTCTTCTAAAAGTAGGTTTGATGTTCAAGACATGCCTAAGTTCAAGAAGAGGTTTTCAAACCAAGTCCCTTCAAATTCCTCCAAGAATCGCAATGATAGAGGTTCTTGTAACAACCCTAAAAAATGGATATGATAAGTAATGGTTAATGTGTCTAGAATGCCTACGATTAGACCAGGGTTCACACGGATTGATGCGCGTAGAACCAGACCTCGGAACCCTTGCTACAGCCAAGCCAACTAACTTGGGGAGTTAGTTGAGCTTGGAAAGGTTGGGTCCAACCATGTAGGCCTCTCGAATATGAAAATTTACTCGAAGGAGTCTTTACCGACTTAAAAAGGGAAAATCTTAGGTTTAGAGGGTCTAGGGGTAAAATGGTCTTTTTCCAAGCTAAGGGTAGTATCGTAATAACCCTAAATATATAATTAATTATTTAATTAATAAGGTGGAGGGGCAATTTGGGGAGAGAGGGCCGAAAATTGGCTCTTGAAGTGAAGTCTTGCTCCACCCGGGTTCGAACCTAGGTGGAAGCAATGAATTAAAATTGTTTTAAATTTAAGTTAGTAAATTAATATAATTAATTTATATTTATTATTTATTAGCTGATTTAAAATAAAATAAAATCAGATTTTTAATAATTAACTAAACCTTATTTGACTAAGTCCTAAACTAGACTCCTAAGCCTAATATAACTCTCTCCTCTCACGCCTATCTCTCAACACATGATCATTCTCTCTTCATATTCACGTTCTCTCTGCTAAATAAAGTAAAAGAACAGTAGGTAAACCAAAGTTCTTCACACTTGAAGAACTCACAACGAAAATTATAAACAAATAACTAATCAATCACGTAGGGAAAGAGAAGGTTTTCCGTCGAGTTTGGTGTTCAACTTTTGGTGTTGGACGTGTGTTTGGAGGAGTTATTTGGGCAGAAAGTCGAGGTTTGAACGTCAAAAAGGTATGGGTTCTCTTCTCTCTTGGTCCCTTTCCCAAGAGACCCCTTAAGGTTCAGATTATTCAGTCTTAAAACTAGGGTTGTTCTCCATTGCATGTCCCTGTCACTAGCTCCCAATAATTAGTAGGTTGGGTATGATTGCTGGTAGATTAAGGTGTATGTTGTGTTTTCATGATGAATATGTTTATGTTTGTGTATTTGAAATCGTATGAATGACAACCTATGTGTTTTCGAAACTATGTGCATGTGTGTGCAAGAATGTGACTATGACTAATGTTCTCTGTTTGATGCTCCAAAATGTTTAACATTATGGTTGTCATTTTACGTGCATAAATCTATGTAAATCGTGATGTTCATATAAGATGAAATGTGATTGATTTAAGAAACAATCTTTTGGCTAAACGAATCCATGAAAATGCACCTAAAACGTTATAAATGAACAA
The DNA here is from genome assembly GCA_016801875.1 of Solanum sitiens. Classification (NCBI taxonomy): domain Eukaryota; kingdom Viridiplantae; phylum Streptophyta; class Magnoliopsida; order Solanales; family Solanaceae; genus Solanum; species Solanum sitiens. The sequence continues at coordinate 657,947 of JABWTJ010000311.1, read as the reverse complement.
TGAAATTTTCCTAAGAACTAATGTGTAATTTGATGAAAAAGGTGCAGAAAAATCGTGGAATAAATTTCCAGAACCTGGAAATAGGCTTTAGAAAGAATCTGGAAATTTTGGACGTCAAAAAAAAAAAAGTGAGGTCTGCAGGGATCGAACCCAGGACATCACTAAGGCTTACCCTAATAAATAAACAAAAAAAAAGAAGGTGTTAGGCGGGGCTCGAACTGGGGCTGTCGTCAGCGAAATTCGGCAGGGCAAAAGGGAATAAAAATAAAATGTTGTCATGGGGTTTCGATCCCACGACATGGAAGACCTCAATTTATTTATTAAAAAAATATATGGGGTCGTGGGGAATCGATCCAAGGCCCCTCAGAGAATGCAGAAATAATTAAAAAAAAGGGGGGTCGTGGGGAATCGATCCCACGCCCCTCAGCAACTGCAGTAAATAAAAACAAAAAAAAAGGGGCTGTGGGGGATCGATCCCACAACCCCTTGGTCAGTAGCGAAATAGGAGTATAGGAGAAGGTAGAAAAAATTTCATTAAAAACTTTGGGGTCGTGGGGAATCGATCCCACGCCCCTCAGTAAGCTGCAGCAATTTAAAAGAGAAGAAAAAGAAGGGAAAATTAATGTGGCCATTGGGGATCGAACCTGGATCCCCAAGCCAAGGGACACAAAAATTGAAAGTTAAGGAAAAAGGCTAAGTGTTGTTCAAAGGGATTTGAAACCGGGTTCCCTTGCCCAACTTCCGTATTGACACATAAGTCTCACTTGATTTAAATAATTAACGAATGTTGTCTATAAGAATTAAATTGAGACTTTGATGTACTTACAAGATGCATAAGTCTTGTACCACATAATCTTAGGAAGATATGAATCACTTAAATGAACTATGAATGAAGCCTCATGGCTTGTATGTATAGACCCACAAGTCTAACATACGTTTAAAAATAAGTGAACCTATGATGTATGTAATGAACTGATGAGATGAGACTGTCCGGTATGCCGGGTATGGGTCTCTTTATATCTCCTAGTCTTCGAACCTATACTGCCAATATAGGGATCTGGCGAGGTTAAATTCCCATTTACGCTAGCATGTTTTGGGTCACTTTGGCCGGTGATTCCACCTCTTTTCGGTGTGGGGGAGACACTGGATTTCATGATGCTCACATGATCTATGTCAGTTAAAGTTAAAGTTCCCAATGAATGAATGAGGTCAGCCTCAAATAATGCACATAATGAAATGAACGATACCAAAAGTGTTAGGATAGGATAATCAAGAGGTGAGCTAGACTCAACTAATGACACTAGGTTATTCTTGATCATTGCACAACAAACCCGATGAGAGTCTTAAACTACATTTTAGTTATAGCTGGTGTTTACACTAGCTTATGAATGAATGAAATGAGTACGTATGAATGAATGTAGCAGACTCTGTGTTTGCTAAGAAAGACACCCTAGTTGAGGTCCCATATGTTGAGCCCTCATTTTGGGAAGTCTTAATATCAAGTCCACGATTCCAAGGTCTCATGGCATATGAATGAATGATATGAAAGATGTTATGTGTTATACGCAATATGATATGTGCTATGTGTAAGATGTTATGTGTTGTGTGCAATATGATAAATATGATGATGCATGTTACTCTCCTGGCATGACTTTCCTAATCCAAATTTGGAAAGCTCACTGACTTTCTTAATCCAAATTTGGAAAGGTCACTGACTTTCCTAATCCAAATTTTGAAAGTTCACTAACTTTCCTAATCCCAATTTGGCAAGTCCACTGACTTGACTTTCCATAATCATGTTGTTAGGAAAGAGCTATTCTTACTCATGCATGTCCTTAGTGTGCTTGCATATACCCATACTTAGTACAAGTGTGTACTAATCCCATACAACTCTATATTTGTAGGTGCAGGCACAGGTGGACGCTAGAGCTTACAGGTTGACGTTGCAGCTATCCGAACATGGAGCTTTCATCCGGACTTGGTAGGCCCTCATGCTTTTGAGGATGTCTACCGTTATTATCTAGCTTATATGTAGACTTTAGCTAGTGGAGCATGTTCCACTAGTGTTTCTTTCCACCTTCATTTCAGACTTTGTATTGGTGCCGTTTTGGCAAAAATACGTTTAATACAATTATGAACTGTTTCTTTCATTTGATTATCTCTATATTAGATGGTTGATTTGTGAACTCCTATGATGTTAAGTTTAAAATGTTTAGCATGAATAAGAAAACAAAAATTTCAAATTTTCCGCTAAAATTAACCTGAAAGTTTCCGTTTAATATGTATGTAGGCTTGTCTGCGACCTCTGAGAGGTCAACGATGCCGGTCTCGTCTGGGGTCTAGATTCTGGTTGTGACAAAGTTGGTATCAGAGCACTAGGTTAAATTCTGAGGATAATAAGTTCACATCAACCACATTGAGTAGTTTCTAAGTCATGGTAGTGAAGTGAACCACTATCCTGAATTAGAGACTGCATGATGCGTAGGAAAATTTCCCTTCTTTTGATCTTATCATGATTTTCCTAATGTCTAATTTCTTGGTGTTATGAGCGTGTCTAACATCAATCTTTGTTGTTTTCAGAGAATGAATACTAGGAGAACCATTTCGTCAGAGGAGAGGAGGTGCAGCTGTTGGGGACAATCAGGTTCCACCCCAGGCTCCAGCTGAAGGAGTGGCTATGCCGGTTAACCCAGCTTGGTTGACTGATACGGAGGTGCGGACATCTCTGGCCCAGATGGCACAGGCCATCACTATGCAAGCCCAGGCCATGACTGCCCAAGCCATGACTGCCCAGGTCAACCGGCAGAATGTTCAGAGGGAGAACCCACCGGTTTGTAGCATGACTGACAGGCTGAGAGACTTCACGAGGATGAATTCTCCCATTTTCACAGGGTCCAAGACTTCAGAGGACCCCCAGTATTTTGTGGACGAGGTGCATAAGATTTTGGTGACTATGGGGCCCACAGACACTGAGAAAGCAGAGTTGGCTTTCTATCAACTCAAGGTGTTGCACAGACTTGGTGCAAGATATGGAAGGATAGCCGATCTTTAGGCGGAGTTCCGGTCACTTGGGAGCTGTTTGAGACAGCCTTCCTGGAGAGATTCTTTCCCAAGGAGATGAGGGAGGCAGAGGTTGAGGAGTTTATCAACCTTAAGCAGGGATCAATGACAGTCAGGGAGTATTCCCTGAAGTTTGTTAAACTATCCAGGTATGCTACTTTACGTTGTATCTAACAGCAAGGAGGAGATGAGTACCGAAGTTTGTTAAATTATCCAGGTATGCTACTTCCCTTGTATCTAACAGCAGGGATGAGATGAGCAGGTTCCTCACAGGAATCAACGGAGATCTGGAGGTGGAGTTTCGGTCTGCGATGCTCCATGATAACATGGACCTCTCCATGTTGATGGTGCATGTCCTGCAGGTAGAGGACAGCCGCAATAAGAGGGGCGTTCGTGATGCTAGGAGGCCTAAGCCTCAAGATCAGGCAGGTCCCAGCCATGGAGTCCACAGAAATAATTTTGGCGTCCGTGAGCAGCCCAGGTTCAAAAAGGGGCAGCAGAGTTCTGGGAACTCTAATTCTCAGAGGAGTACAGCACCTAGAGGAGGCAGACCTGAGCCCAAGAAGGGCAATGGAGGTGAGATGCAGCATCCCAGAAAGAACTGTGCTAAGTGTGGCCGTGCTCACAGTGGAGAGTGCAGACCGGGCACTAATGCCTGCTTCGGTTTCGGTAAGAATGGGCACAATGTTAGAGACTGCCCACAGAACAGAGGTCAGGCTGGAGGTCATGCTCAGCCTAGGCCTAATCCACAGGGTGCAGCAGCAGCCGAGCCTCCTAAGAGGAACAGGTTCTATGCCCTGTAGGTCAGGGAGGAGCAGGAGAAGTCCGCTGATGTGTCACAGGTATGCTGCAAGTATTCTCAACTTCTGTTTATGCTTTACTTGATCCAGGGTATACGCTTTCCTTTGTAACTTTTTTGCTTGCTCTCACATTTGAGATATTGCCTGAAGTTCTGCATGATCCTATAGTGGTTTGTACACCTTTAGGAGAAAATGTAAGAACTGATAGAGTATACAAGGATTGCCCAATAGTTGTAAGTGGTAAGACTATGTGTGCAAACTTGGTTGAGTTACCCATGCATGATTTTGATGTTATTCTTTGCATGTACTGGCTTCACAGTTGTTATGCTTGTTTGGATTGTCGTAGTAGAGTGGTGAGATTTTGTTTCCCTAATGAAGAAGAGCTAGTCTGGGAAGGGTACAACTCGAGTCGTCTTAATCCCTTGATTTTGTACCTTAAGGCCAATAAAATAATGTCCAATGGGTTATTGTGTCATCTTGTGAGTGTTAATGATTTAGATCATGACATTCGTTCCATAGACTCAGTGCCTGTAGTGAATGAGTTCCTAGATGTATTTCCTGATGATTTGCTTGGAGTCCCTCCCTCTCGAGAGATTGACTTTGGTATAGACTTAGAACCCGATACTAAACCAATTTCAATTCCTCCCTACATAATGGATCCAGCTAAACTCAAAGAGTTGAAGCTGCAGTTAAAAGATCTCACTGATAAGGGTTTCATTCAGCCGAGCATATCCCCTTGGGGCGCTCCAGTATTGTTTGTGAAAAAGAAGGATGGAACCCTTAGAATGTGTATCGATTATCGGCAGCTCAACAAAGTCACTATAAAGAATAAGTATCCACTTCCCAGAATAGATGATTTGTTCGATCAGCTCCAAGGGTCTAGTTTCTACTCTAAGATTGATCTTCGTTCAGGGTATCATCAGCTTAGGGTTAGGGATAGAGATATCCCAAAGACAACCTTTCGTACCCATTATGGTCATTATGAGTTCTTAGTTATGTTATTTGGTCTCACAAATGCACCTACTGTATTTATGGACCTTATGAACCGAGTCTTCCATAAATACCTTGATTTTTTTGTCATAGTATTCATTGATGACATCCTCATCTACTCTAGGACCAAGGAAGTGCATGAACAGAATTTGAGACTAACCTTGTAGGTACTTAGACAACATCAGTTGTATGCCAAATTCAGTAAGTGTGAATTCTGGCTTAGATCAGTGACCTTCCTGGGTCATGTTGTGTCCGATAAGGGCATTGAGGTGGATCCTAGGAAGACTGAGGCTGTGAAGAACTGGACAAAACCTTTTACTCCCACTGACATCCGTAGCTTTCTGGGATTGGCTGGTTACTACCGTAGGTTCGTGGAGGGCTTTTCTTCCATTGCTGCCCCACTGACAGCTTTGACTAAGAAAAAGGCCAAGTTTGAATGGACGGAAACTAGTGAGAAGAGTTTCCAGGAGCTCAAGGACAGACTCACTTCAGCCCCGGTGCTTACTTTGCCTACGTGTGGTGATAATTACGCTGTTTATTGTGATGCATCTAGGGGTGGCTTGGGTTGTGTTATTATGCAGCTTGGTATGGTGATAGCTTATGCGTCCAGACAACTCAAGGTTCATGAGAAGAATTATCCCATTCATGACCTGGAGTTGACAGTTGTGGTGTTTGCACTGAAGCTGTGGAGGCACTACTTGTATGGAGTGCATGTTGATGTGTTCACAGACCACGAGAGTCTCCAGCACGTGTTCACGCAGAGGGAGTTGAATCTACGTCAGCAGAGATGGTTGGAGTTGTTGAAAGACTATGATATGAATGTCCACTACCATCCAGGTAAGGATAATGTTGTAGCTGATGCTTTGAGCAGGATGAGCATGGGAAGTACAGCCCACATTGAGGATGAGAAGAAGGAGTTGGTGAAAGATGTACATAGGCTGGCCAGACTAGGTGTGCGGTTGGTTGACTCTTCTAGTGGGGGTATTTCAGTTCATCCTAGTTCTGAATCATCCTTGGTAGTTGAAGTCAAGTAGGGTCAGCATCTCGATCCTGTGTTGATGGAGCTAAAGGACTCAGTGTTGATAAAGATAAATGAGTCTTTCACTTTGGGAGGTGATGGCATACTTAGGTATCAGGACAGGCTGTGTGTACCAGATGTGGATGTTTTGCGGACCAGGATTGTTGCAAAGGCCCATGGTTCCAGATATTCCATACATCCAGGTTCCACCAAGATGTATCATGATCTTAAGCAGATTTATTGGTGGGATGGCATGAAGAAGTACATTGCAGAATATGTGGCCAAGTGTCCTAATTGTCAGCAGGTTAAGGCAGAACATCTTAAGCCTGGCGGTCTTACTCAGATTATTGAGGTTCCGACTTAGAAGTGGGAGGCCATTAATATGGACTTCGTGGTTGGTCTTCCGAGGACTAGGAGACAGCATGACTCCACATGGGTTATTGTGTACAGGATGACTAAGTCTGCCCACTTTATCCCTGTGAAGTCTACTTACAGAGCCGAGGATTATGCGAGACTCTACATTGATGAGATTGTGAGATGGCATGGGATTCCTTTGTCTATCATTTCAGATAGAGGAGCTCAGTTTACTTCACATTTCTGGAGATCTTTCCATAAGAGCTTGGGCACGCAGGTAAAGCTTAGTAATGCCTTTCATCCTCAGACTGATGGGCAGGCAGAGCGCACCATTCAGACATTGGAGGACATGTTGAGAGCGTGTGTGATTGACTTCAGGGGTAGCTGGGATGACCATCTACCTTTGATAGAGTTATCGTATAATAATAGCTATCACTCCAGCATTGGGTTGGCACCGTTTTAAGCACTGTATGGTACGAGGTGTAGATCTCCAGTTGGGTGGTTCGAGGTTGGAGAGTCATCCATTTTGGTTGCAGAGATCAGCGTGTGGGTGAGGTGTCCTATGAGTTGGCATTGAATGTGGATCTAGCTTATGTCCATCCAGTCTTTCATGTATCCATGTTAAAGAAGTGCCTAGGTGATCTAGCATCGATTCTACCTGTGGAAGGTTTGGGGGTCGATGAAGACTTGTCCTACGAGGAGGTACCTGTTGAGATCTAAGATAGACAGATAAAGCGGCTGAGGAACAAGGAGATTGCCACAGTGAAGGTGTTGTGGAGGAATCATCTTGTTGAGGGTGCTACATGGGAGGGTGAGGCCGATATGAGATCCCGCTACCCTCATCTTTTCAGCTATTGAGGTTAGACTTTCTACTCTTAAGTCTAAGTTTCCTTATCTCTCAAGTTTTGTTGCTATTGCTTGACTGTGCATAGTAATTATTGTTATGATCTGACTGGCATTGCGCTAGATAGTAGTGTATCATTCGGGGACGAATATTCCTAAAGGGGGGGATAATGTAACAACCCTAAAAAATAGATATGATAAGTAATGCTTAATGTGTCTAGAATGCCTACGATTAGACCAGGGTTCACACGGATTGATGCGCGTAGAACCAGACCTCGGAACCCTTGATACAGCCAAGCCAACTAACTTGGGGAGTTAGTTGAGCTTGGAAAGGTTGGGTCCAACCATGTAGGGCTCTCGAATACGAAGATTTACTCACAGAAGTCTTTACCGGACTTAAAAAGGGAAAATCTTAGGTTTGGAGGGTCTAGGGGTAATGGTCTTTTTCCAGGCTAAGGGTACTATCATAATTACCCTAAATATATAATTAATTATTTAATTAATAAGGTGGAGGGGCAATTTGGGGAGATAGGGCCGAAAAATGGCTCTTGAAGTGAAGTCTTTCTCCACCCGGGTTCGAACCTAGGTGAAAGCAATGAATTAAAATTGTTTTAAATTTAAGTTGATAAATTAATATAATTAATTTATATTTATTATTTATTAGCTGATTTTAAAAAAAATCAGATTTTTAATAATTAACTAAACCTTATTTGACTAAGTCCAAAACTAGACTCCTAAGCCTAATATAACTCTCTCCTCTCACGCCTATCTCTCAACACACGATCATTCTCTCTTCATATTCACGTTCTCTCTGCCAAATAAAGTACAAGAACAGTAGGTAAACCAAAGTTCTTCACACTTGAAGAACTCACAACGAAAATTATAAACACACAACTAATCAATCACGTAGGCAAAGAGAAGGTTTTCCGTCGAGTTTGGTGTTGAACTTTTGGTGTTGGACGTGTGTTTGGAGGAGTTCTTTGGGCAGCAAGTCGAGGTTTGAACGTCAAAAAGGTATGGGTTTTCTTCTCTCTTGGTCCCTTTCCCAAGACACCCCTTAAGGTTTAGATTATTCAGTCCGAAAACTAGGGTTGTTCCCCGTTGCATGTCCCTGTCACTAGCTCCCAATGATTCGTAGGCTGGGTATGATTGCTGGTAGATTTAGGTGTATGTTGTGTTTTCGTGATGAATATGTTTATGTTTGTGTATTTGAAATTGTATGAATGACAACCTATGTGTTTTCGAAACTATGTGCATGTGTGTGCAAGAATGTGACTGTGACTAATGTTCTCTGTTTGATGCTCCAAAATGTGTAACATTATGGTTGTTATTTTACGTGCATAAACCTATGTAAATCGTGATGTTCATATAAGATGAAATGTGGCTGATTTAAGAAACAATCTTTTGGCTAAACGAATCCATGAAAATGCACCTAAAATGTTATAAATAAACTATGAATTCCCTAATAACTAATGTGTAATTTGATGAAAAAGGTGCAGAAAAATCGTGGAATAAATTTCCAGAACCTGGAAATAGGCTTTAGAAAGAATCTGGAAATTTTGGCCGTCAAAAATAAAAAGTGAGGTCTGCAGGGATCGAACCCAGGACATCACTAAGGCTTACCCTAATAAATAAACAAAAAAAAGAAGGTGTTAGGCGGGGCTCAAACTGGGGCTGTGGTCAGCGAAATTCGCCAGGGCAAAAGGGAATAAAAATAAAATGTTGTCGTGGGGTTTCGATCCCACGACATGGAAGAACCCAGTTTATTTTTAAAAAATATATATGGGGTCGTGGGGAATCGATCCGACGCCCCTCAGAGAATGCAGAAATAATTTAAAAAAAAAGGGGGTCGTGGGGAATCGATCCCACGCCCCTCAGCAACTGCAGTAAATTAAAACAAAAAAAAGGGGCTGTGGGGGATCGATCCCACAATCCCTTGGTCAGTAGCGAAATAGGAGGATAGGAGAAGGTAGAAAAAATTCATTAAAAACTTTGGGGTCGTGGGGAATCGATCCCACGCCCCTCAGTAAGCTGCAGCAATTTAAAAGAGAAGAAAAAGAAGGGAAAAATTAATGTGTCCATTGGGGATCGAACCTGGATCCCCAAGCCAAGGGACACAAAAATTGAAAGTTAAGGAAAATGGCTAAGTTTTGTTCAAGGGATTCGAAACCGGGTTCCCTTGCCCAACTTCCGTATTGACACATAAGTCTCACGTGATTTAAATAATAAACGAATGTTGTCTATAAGAATTAAATTGAGACTTTGATATACTTACAAGATGCATAAGTCTTGTACCACATAATCTTAGGAATATATGAATCACTTAAACGAACTATGAATGAAGCCTCATGGCTTGTATGTATATACCTATAAGTCTAACATACGTTTAAAAATAAGTGAACCTAAGGTGTATGTAATAAAATGATGTAAACCTAGAAGGGTTAAGTACGAGTGTAAAACACACTAAATGGCCAATTGTATTGGCATACGATGAAATGAATATTATGTAATGAAATGATGAAACCCTAGAAGGGTTAAGAGTGTGAAACACACTAAATGGCCAAGTGCATTGGCATATGATGAAATGAACATTCACGTAATAAGGGGTGAGTATTTATGAAGAGCAATGTGCTAAAGTTAATGAATGTGGTGACAACTTGATAAGAGGCTAATGTAAAAGATGAGAGCAATCTCAAATGAGCCTAAGTAAATGTTACCAAAACGTACTCACCTATGAGAGTGTAAAATTAATGAAGAGACCAGTCTCTATGAACACTCTAATGAAAGTATTGAGAATAATGTATACTTAATACTAATGATGAGATGAGAAATCATCTATTGAGCTATGATGTCCTCATACTAGAAGCCAACTTCCATGACGTATGAGTTGAATGAAATGGAACTTTATACTGAGCACCGATAGACTAGCTATGAGCGGTGATGCCTTCTTTCGGGAAGGGCAGAGGTTCATGTAACTCTCATGAGATGAGACTGTCCGGCATGCCGGGTATGGGTCTCGTTATATCTCCTAGTCTTCGAACCTATACTGCCAATATAGGGATCTGGCGGGGTTAAATTCCCATGTACGCTAGCATGTATTGGGTCACTTTAGGCGGTAATTCCACCTCTTTTCGGTGAAGGGGATACACTGATTTCATGATGCTCACATAATTTATGTCGGTAAAAAGTTAAAGTTCCCAATGAATGAATGAGGTCAGCCTCAAACAATGCACATAATGAAATGGACGATAACAAAGACGTTAGGATAGGATAATCAAGAGGTGAACTAGACTCAAGTAATGACACTAGGTTATTCTTGATCATTGCACAGCAAACCCGATAAAAGTCTTAAACTATATCCTAGGTATAGTTGGTGTTTACACTAGCTTATGAATGAATGAAATGAGGTACGTATGAATGAATGAAGCAGACTCTGTATTTGCTAAGGAAGACTCCCTAGTTGAGGTCCCATATGTTGAGCCCTCATTTTGGGAAGTCTTAATGTGAAGTCCATGATTCCAAGGTCTCAAGGCATATGAATGAATGATATGAATGATGTTATGTGCTATATGCAATATGATATGTGCTTGTGTAAGATGTTATGTGATGTGTGCAATATGATAAGTATGATGATGCATGTTACTCTCATGGCATGACTTTCCTAATCCAAATTTGGAAAGCTCACTGACTTTTCTAATCCAAATTTTGAAAGTTCACTAACTTTCCTTCCCAATTTGGCAAGTCCACTGACTTGACTTTCCATAATCATGTTGTTAGGAAAGAGCTATTCTTACTGATGCATGTCCTTGGTGTGTGCTTGCATATACCCATACGTAGTACAAGTGTGTACTAATCCCATACAACTCTATATTTTTAGGTGCAGGCACAGGTGGACGCTAGAGCTTATAGGTTGACGTTGCAGCTATCCGGACGTGGATCTTTCATCCGAACTTGGTAGGCCCTCATGCTTTCGAGGATGTCTACCGTTATTATCTAGCTTAGATGTAGACTATAGCTGGTGGAGCATGTTCCACTAGTGTTTCTTTCCACCTTCATTTCAGACTTTGTATTGGTGCCATTTTGGCAAAAATACGTTTAATGCAATTATGAACTGTTTCTTTCATTTGATTATCTCTATATTAGATGGTTGATTTGTGAACGCCTATGATGTTAAGTTTAAAATGTTTAGCATGAAATAAGAAAACAAAAAGTTCAAATTTTCCGCTAAAATTAACCTAGATGAAGTAAGAATGACGTATGTAGGCTTGTCTGCGACCTCTGAGAGGTCAACGATGCCGATATCGTCTGGGGTCTAGATTCCGGTCGTGACAGTTCTAATCCTAAACCTCAAAAGGGGAGAAATGTTTATCCACCAAAAGAAAGACGAACTTGTGGTAAGTGTGGTAACAAACATGGGGGCGAATGTCTTGTTGGGACTAATAGTTGTTATGGTTGTGGCAAAAGTGGTCATATGGTGAAAGATTATCCTAATGTGAGAAGTCAAGGTAAGGGAAATAGCCAAGATCAACCAAGCGGTCCTAATTCTGAAGCTCCAAAAAGGAACTGTTTCTATGCACTCAAGGCTAGGGGTGAACAAACGTTGTGACGGGTATGTTACAAGTTTTCTCTGTTAATGTTTATGCTTTACTTGACCCAGGTGCTACTCTTTATTTTGTTACACCCTTGGTAGCTAGGAAGTTTGATGTACTTCCCGATGTTTTAATTGAACCCTTTTCCATTTGTACCCCAATGGGTGACTCTATAGTTACAAAAAGAGTCTATAGGAAATGTCATGTTATGCTGGCCAATAGAGTTACTCTTGTTGATTTGGTAGAACTTGACATGTTTGATTTTGAAATCATCTTGGGTATGGATTGGCTTCATGATTGTTTTGTGTCTATAGATTTTAGAACAAGGGTAGTGAAATTTCAATTCTCTAATGAACCCATTTTTGAGTGGAAGGGGGGAAATTTTATGCCAAGGGGTAAAATTATTTCGTGTTTGAAGGCTTGTAAGTTGATAGCCAAGGGTTGTTTATACCATGTGGTGAGGGTTAAGGACCTAGAATGTGAAACTTCTTCTATTGATTCAGTCCCTGTAGTGAGCGAATTCCCAGAGGTTTTTCCTAATGACCTTCCAGGAGTTCCTCCCGAAAGAGAAATTGACTTTGGCATTGATTTATTACCGGATACAAATCGTATTTCAATTCCTCCATATAGATGGCTCCGGCTGAATTGAAAGAGTTGAAGCTACAACTCAAGGATTTACTAGACAAGGGTTTCATTCAACCTAGTATTTCTCCATGGGGTGCTCCGATCTTGTTTTTTAAGAAGAAGAATGGGTCCCTTAGAATGTGCATTGATTATCGCCAACTAAATAAGGTCACCATAAAGAACAAGTATCCTCTCCCTCGGATTGATGATCTCTTTGATCAACTCCAAGGTGCTAGCTACTTCTCCAAGATTGACTTAAGGTCGGGATATCACCAACTTAGGGTGAGAGGTGAAGATGTTCCCAAGATAGCTTTCTGAACTAGATATGGTCACTATGAATTTCTAGTTATGTCTTTTGGGTTAACAAATACCCCGGCTGTGTTTATGGACCTAATGAATAGAGTTTTCCGAGATTACCTCGACTCATTTGTGATTGTGTTCATTGATGATATTTTGATATACTCCAAGAATGAAGATGAGCATGGTCACTTGAGGTTGGCCTTGCAAGTCCTCAAAGAACACCAACTTTACGCCAAATTTAGCAAGTGTGAATTTTGGTTGAGGTCAGTTGCTTTTCTTGGCCATATTATCTCTGGTGATGGTGTAGAGGTTGATCTGAAAAAGACAGATGCGGTCAGAAATTGGCCTAGACCTTTGACTCCCACAGACATAAGGAGTTTCTTGGGTCTAGCCGGCTATTATAAAAGATTTGTTCATGGATTTTCGTCCATTGCTTCTCCTTTGACAGCTTTGACCCAAAAGAAGGTGAAGTTTGAGTGGTCAGAAGCTTGTGAGAAAGGTTTTCAAGAATTGAAAAATAAGCTTACCTCTGCTCTGGTGTTGACCTTACCGGAGGGTAATGAAGGTTTTGTGGTGTATTGTGATGCTTCTCGAGTGGGCTTGGGATGTGTCCTCATGCATCATGGTAAGTTGATAGCTTCTGCTTCTAGGCAACCCAAAGTTCATGAGAAGAATTACCCATATCATGATCTTGAGTTAGCCGTTGTAGTGTTTGCCTTAAAAATATGGAGGCATTATTTGTATGGTGTGCATGTTGATGTGTTTACTAACCATCAGAGTCTTAAATATGTGTTTACACAAAAGGAGTTGAACCTCCGACAGAGAACATAGTTAGAATTGTTGAAGGATTACGACATGAGTGTCCTTTACCACCCCGGCAAAGCCAACGTGGTTGCGGATACTTTGAGTCGTATGACTATGGGTAGTGTGTCTCATGTAGAAGAAGACAAGAAAGAACTTGTTAAAGATGTTCATAGTTTGGCTCGCTTAGGCGTGCGGTTAAAAGATTCTCCAATTGGTGGTTTCAAGGTCCATCATAACTCCGACTCATCATTAGTGATTGAGGTGAAATCTAAGCAACATCTTAATCCTCTATTGATGGAGTTTAAGGAATCGGTACTTAGTAAGCTCAATGAGTCATTCTCCCAATGGGGGGATGGTGTTCTTAGGTACCAAGGGAGAATATGTGTACCCGATGTTGAGGATTTGAGAAATCAGATTCTAGAAGAAGCCCATGGTTCTCGCTATTCTATACATCCGGGTTCCACAAAAATGTATCATGACCTTAGAGAGGTCTATTGGTGGGATGGTTTAAAAAGGGACATAGCAGAGTTTGTTGCTAAGTGTCCAAACTGCCAACAGGTTAAAGCTGAGCATCTAAAACCTGGTGGTTTAACTCAAATCATGGATGTTCCTACATGGAAGTGGGAAGCCATCAATATAGACTTTGTAGTTGGGTTGCCTCGAACCCGAAAGCAAAATGATTCTATATGGGTTATTGTGGACAGGTTGACCAAATCTGCCCATTTTATTCCTGTTAAGTCTACTTATACTGCCAAAGATTATGCAAGAATCTACATTAATGAGATTGGGAGTCTTCATGGAATTCCTTTGTCCATCATTTTGGATAGAGGTGCCCAATTCACTTCTTGTTTTTGGAAGGCTTTTGAAAAGAGTTTAGGTACTAAAGTGAAACTTAGTACCGCTTTCCATCCTCAGAAAGATGGTCAAGCAAAACGTACCATTCAGACCATTGAATACATGTTAATAGCATGTGTTATTGATTTCAAGGGAAGTTGGGATGATCACTTACCTTTGATTGAGTTCTCTTACAACAATAGCTATCATTCGAGCATCTCCATGGCACCATTTGAAGCTCGTTATGGTAGAAGGTGTAGATCTTCGGTTGGATGGTTTGAGGTTGGTGAGTCTTCACTCCTTGGTCAAGATATTATCTATGAGGCTATATAGGTTCGAATCATAAGATATAGATTGAAGACAGACTATAGTCGGCAAAAGTCTTTTGCCGACAATAGAAGAAGAGATCTTGAGTTTGAAATAGGTGATCATGTCTACTTGAAGATTTCACCTATGAAAGGGCTGATGAGTTTGGTAGAAAGGGGAAGTTAAGTTCCCGGTATGTTGGTCCTTATGAGGTTTTACAACGAATTGGGAAGGTTGCCTATGAGTTGAAACTACCTAGTGAACTAGCTTCGGTTCATCCGGTGTTTCAGGTTTATATGCTTAAGAAATGCATAGGCGACCCGGTATCTATTTTGCCTATCAAAGGTTTAGGAGTGGATGAGAACCTATCCTATGAAGAGGTTCCGGTTAAGATCCTAGATCGCCAAGTCAAGAAGTTGAGAAAAAAGGAGGTTGCCTCTGTAAAAGTTCTATGGAGGAACCATCTTGTTGATGGTGCAACATGGGAGGCTGAAGCCGACATGAAGTCCCGCTACCCTCATCAATTTACTCCTTGAGGTTAGATATTCCTCTTAATAGATAAAGAAATGCATAATCATGAAATCAACTTGTTTACTAAATAGGTGCATGTTTTGGTAAAAGATAGTACCAACTAGAGTTTTAAGAAGATGTTTTCATACTCTATTCTTGCACTTATGTGAAACTTGTATGGATATGTTTTCTTGAGATTTTGTTGTTTTGTTGTTATCTTGAGAATATTGATAGCATGGTAACTATTTGATACATTTTGAGCTTATGATAAGGTTGAGAAGGAAATTCCTCACTATGCGTTATGAAATATGTAGCTCTTATATGTTTGTGTATCATGAATTGAGTGTTAAGTGTAATGTTATGGTATGTGTTGTATGGAGTTGTGATTTACTCCTATGAGCTATGACTAATTATAACTTTATGTTGTTGATTGGTTAGGCTTCTAGTATTGAGTCTTTTCCTACCGTCCAAAAGATTTTAGTGTCATTCGGGGATGAATGTTCCTAGGGGGGGGGATAATGTAACACTCCAGAAAATGTCATGACTTAGACTAGAGCTTAATCTATTAAATAATTTTTAAAATGATGTTTCCAGACCTATATTAATGTAATAAACTCAATTGGAAAAGGTTAGAGACAAAACGACAAAGAAAAACCTTGACGTCCGGAAATTAGATAATTTGAGGTAGTTGACGACCCTATGTTTGGTGATGGTTTAGAGGTGTCAAATGAAGTAAAAACCGTGTAATGAGACCTCGGATAGGTATTATGTAGTACAAAGGGTCCAAACGTCCGGTAACGACACCATAAGGACCACCCAAAGGGTCCTTGGGGAGGACCCAAACATGCGCGGGCAGGCTGCCTGGCAGCCTGCGAGCAGGCCAGATGTGGAGGTGTGGTGCGCGACGCGCAAGGAACACGAGGTGTTCTGCCTCAAGATTTGAGAGGCATCCTTGCGACGCGAGGCTAACACGCACATCACTGCCTCAACTTAAAATTAAATATAAACGACAAGAATTGTCCCCGAGATGCGTAGTTACTTCCAGAATCGTTAAAGTCGTATTTTTGGTAATTTAACCTATTAAAAAGCCCCATTTAAGTGGAGGGTCTTTTGTGTAATTCATAGGACGACTATATATGTATATTAGGTCAATTTTTAGACCACTTTTTCAAGTCTCAAAGTAGATTAAACGAAAATTCTCTCATCTCTCAAGAACACTCTCTTTTCCAAACTCCATTGAAGAACAAGAAAAGCTTAAGGAGGAAGACGAAGGTTCCGAAGTTTCCAATCAGATTTTCGTGGATTCTTCATCTATAAGGTGTGGGTTTTTCACTCTTGGGATTCCTTTCCCCAAGAGGTCCATTCAAAGATAAGTTTTCAACACTTTCAATTCTAGGGTTTTTACTCTACAAAACGGGTTTTCTTCATAATTCCAGATTTATGATTTTTGATGAAAAGCAATTGTTTTCTATGGTTAATTATGCATGTATTGTTGAGTCTTTGACTTGTAATGATGGATTTTCATGTGAAGCATGTTATTGTCAATTTGATGGTTTCGAATGGGTTATACCCACTGCTTGATGACACGTAAACGTAGGGATTGGAATTAAGACTAGAATGAACTTTTAAATGACCCTCTCCCTTATCCTACATTATGCATTGATATTGTATATGATTTGATGAGTTGTTCTTGATTATGCTATTGAGTATTTCACTAAGTATGGTTATGAATATTGTAAGATGAATAAGGTTATTGGAAAGAAGAGGTAAGTCTTCTAAGTATGACTACTCTCCAATGTTTATGTTAGCCTATAAATTATGATTCTATATTATGAAAAGTATGTATAATGTTGCTATGAGAATATGCTGGGCTATGAACATGTAAATTGTGAGATCATGATAAGAATACGAAAATGCAAGATTATAATATCCTCTTGTATGCTTTACACAAGGTGATTATGTTATGTTAATCTCACATATGAAGAGTTATGATGAAAGGAAATTCTCATCTACTCTTAAAGAGCTCATGATCATGTTTATACAAGGAGTTAATCTCCTATGACCAATGATAAGTTTATGATAAAAGACAACTTAAAGGTTATTCAAGAAAGGGACTTAAGCTAAGCACCGATGAACTAGATATGAGAGGTGTCCCTCCCCTAGTTGGAAGGTAGGTTCACAATGACTCTAATGAGATTGAGGCTGCCATGTAATGTAGAACTATCGGTCTCTAATACATCTCCTAGTTCTTGAACTATGTTTCCACCATAGGATACTAGCTAGTGGATCCACCTAGAAAGCTATGTCATGTTAGGTTCTACTGTGGCCAATAGACCACTTTCTTTTGGTGTGGGGTTTTATGACACCGTATTTCATGTTTAGCTCATATGATCTATGTCGGTTAAGGAGGATGTTCCCTCGTGAAAAGAAAAATGGAAGACAAGTAAATGAATGTTGAGTAGGGTAACTTGAGGAGTCTACATAGTATAGGTAGGGGTATGGGACTCTACCTAGACATTGCACAAGTTGACTCTAAGGGAAGTCCTAGTAGATTGTTCTTATGTAATATGATAACATGAAAGGTATGATGCTTATGATACATGTTGTTATTGTTATGATGAATATGTTATTGGGTTATATTGCTATATGTAGTGATGACTACTATGTTGCAAGTTATATGAAGTAAAGTTTTACTCATGGTCTCCTATCTTATCTACTTGGTTGTGTGGGGTTATGGGGCTTCACATAACCATTGCACTTGTAGGTTAGGGATGAGATCATTGGTAAGTGTTTTGTATGTCATGTTCCATGATCTATTGAATAGGTAATGTTACATGACTCTATGATAATATGTATTGATTATGATCATACTTTAAGTGATGGAATCCTTAACTTATATATGTTATATGGTATGTGCATTGAAGACTTTCATATGACTTAGCATTTTTTCTAAAGAGATGATAAATGATCCTTTTTCATGCATGTCCTTAAGTGTTATATGCATATACCCATACTTAGTACATGTGGCGTACTAACCCCATTACTTTATATTACTACAACTATAGGTTCCGGCCATTGAAGTTTAAGGAGGTCGATTTGAAGAAGCTTGGAACTCTTTCTCCAACTCTTGGTAGGTCCTCATGTTCGGGGATTCTATCTTTCATTTTCCAGCTTTATCAAGACATTAGTAGATTTTAAGAGTATTAGATTTCCATTTATGTTCTTTGGATATTTTCGTATTAAGGCCTATATGGCATATTGCCTATTATTGGCTAAGTCCAGATTTGCACTCTCTAGATGGTTTTATATATGTGAGACAGATTTCTAGATTAGCGTATGTCTGTATGTATGCTAAGTATGAAGTCTAAGTATACTTCAATAGTATGCTAAAAGTTTTAATTTTTCCGCAAATTTTAGTGATCACATGTTATGACGAATGCTAAGGGCTTGTCTGAGTCCTCTGAGAGGACAATGACGCTGGTCTCATCCGGGGTGTACTATCCGGGTGTGACAGCCAAGGTATGGTAGCTCTTCATCCATGGATAGAATTCATCCGCAGAGCCCCTTCAAAATCCCTAATTTCAAAGCTAGAAATTCCAAAAGTTAGGGTTTGACTTCAATCTCATGAATTCCTTTCAATTCATTTTTAATGATTGAACTATGTTTTATTATGGTTAAATAGTTGATTTTATATGGTTTTATGTTGAATTCCCCAATAATCCATTAATCTACCTATTTTCCAATATGGATCTCAAAGTGTGGGTGTTGATTGATGCAACTGGAATATTATAGAATTATTCTTGTAGTAATTTAACTACTTGAGTTATGTTATTATCCATGTCTAATTTAGTAATTTAGATGTGTTGGTGGAATATGATCTATGGTCCTTTGAAGCAAAGTACGAGAATTATACATGATTACGAGATTTATGTATATGCCTTATGAACACTTTGAGAGTAAAGTGATTATGATTATAATCTTCTGTGTTGATTGAAAAAGTACTCTCATTGTATGAGTATGATATGATGGGAAATGTGTTCTCACGATATCATGAATCTAAGGTTGAAATGTTATTCTCACATATTGAATCTAGGAGCTATATTATGAATTATGTTGGATTGAGTGTAAAGACATTCTTCCATGAGTATGAACTTAAGTCAAGACTTAATATGAACTTTGTGGGAATTACTGCATAGCACTGAGTGGATATTGAAATGAGATGGAAGCCCTCTCATTAGTAGAGGCTGGGGTTCTAAAAGAAATCTTTTGGGATAGAAGTTGTCACGTTAGTAGAGGTCGGGTTTCTAGTAGCAATCCTCTTATCCGATAAACCATGTTCCCTCATAGGTGTTTAGCTAGTGGATCCACCTAAGCTAAGAGTATGGTTCTACCTTAGGCAAGTAGGAAAACCCCTTTTCTATGTGGGTAGACATTGGATTACATGTTTAGCTCACATGGTCTATGTCGGTTATGGCTTCTCCCCACTATGATACTATGAACAAGAATATGAATTATGAAATATGACTACTCAAAAAGATTTACTTAGTATATGTGGTATTATGGGATCTTATTCATACATTACACAAGTAATATTTGAGGGTACTTATTGTATGTTTCCGTTATGTTATAATGATCTATATGTGGAATATGTTATGGCTTATGTTTCTCCATTGTCTTCAAAATGATGCTTTAACTTAGTAAATTGTGTACATTCAACTAAAATGTCCCGTTTAGCATGTTTTAAGGTTTTTAGGCATTTCTATCATACTTATTGCATTTTTGTACTAACCCATATTTTCCTATACTTTTCCCAAGTGTAGGGTTCGGTTCTTGAGGCGGTCATGATTGGGTTCAATCTTGGATTTGACTATTTTCTTAGCTTCTGGTGAGTCCTCATGATTCGAGGACGGGTGTTTCATTCCTAGTTTCATTTTGAGTGTTTCATTTTTAGATTATGTTGTATGGGATGTGACCCTATTCGATTCAATTATTTTAATAGATGGCTAATTTAGACAAGTCTAGACTTGAGCTTTTCTTTATGAAACTTTTGGACATGAAATGTATTTTTACTCATTATTGTTCTATGTTTATGTTATGATATGCTAAGTGGCTTACATAGTGCCTTTCATGGTTCTATATGTCTGTTACATCTAGGGGGTACCCATGGGTGGTGATAAACTTGGTATCAGAGCACAAGGTTTAGAATGATTGTTGGATGATGTCTCATAAGCCACGTCAAGTAGAGTCTTACTAATAAGTGTGAAGTGTTCCACATTTATGATGAGAGACTAGAAGATTATTAGGAAATTCCACCTCTTTCAATTCTCCTAAGTTGTACAATAGAGTTAAACTATATAAGGTCTTCCTTTGATCTTTATCTTGTGTCTTGACGATATGAATACATGAAGGGATAATCCTTAAAAGAATGGAATATGAGAATGTGAATCAAGGAGCTCCTCTTCAAGCTCCTCAAGCTCTGGTGGATCCTTTGGTTGAAAATTTTACCCATGCAGAGTTTAGGTTTACTATCCAATTGTTGGCTCAAGTCATGACGTCTCAATCCAATAGAAAGGTGATTTCTCATATGAACACTCATGTGAATTCCGCGGCTTCTAGAGTGAGGAATTTTGCAAGAATAAACCCTCCCGAGTTTCATGGCTTTAAATTGAAAGAAGACCCTTAAAAATTTGTGGAAGAGTTTTACAAAACACTTGATGTTATGAGGGTGACTTGGGTAGAGAAAGCGGAGTTAGCCGCTTATCAATTTAAAAGTGTTTCTCAAGTTTTGTATGGTCAATGGAAGGGTGAGAGAACCGTAGGAGCAGGCTTGGTAGAATGGGTTTCATTTAAATAGGCTTTTCTTGATAGATTTTTCCCCTATAGTTGAGGGAACGAAAGATGTAAGAGTTCATTAGCCTTCATCATAGGGGTAAGAGTGTGAAGGAGTATGTTCTTAAGTTCACCCGACTATCCAACTGTGCTCCAACTATAGAGGCGGACTCAAGGGCTAAGATGAATTAGTTTGTGACGGGAGTGGCCGAATTGGTAGAGGAAGAATGGCGTGCGGCAGTGCTCATTGGTGATATGAATATCTCACATCTTATGGTTCACGCCCAACTAATTGAGGAGTCAAAGCTCAAACGAATGAATACGGAGGTGAAAACACCAAGGACCGGTAATGAGAACTTCTATAAATGTTAAGTCTAAAGAAATGGTCAGCCAAGTTTTAAACAAGGGTTTCTTACCAAGGATCCTCTAGTTCTCCAAGGGTCAATAAGGATACGGTTTTTAACTCGAAACCTCAATGAGGTAATAGTGGTGGTTCTTATGTGAATAAGCCTAATTGTGCAAAGTGTGGAAGGAAACATGATTGTAAGTGCCTAATTAGCACAAATGACTTCTATGGTTATGGAAAGAGTGGTCACGAGATTTGGCCTATGCTTATGTCTAAGGGAAGAGAGGGCAAGCAAGTCCCTTCTGGTGGTTCAAACTCCAATGCTCCCAAGAAAAACTTCTTTTATGCTCTTCAATCTCGAGGTTACCAAGATATCTCCCCCGATGTGGTGACTGGTATGTTAAAATTCTTTTCTATTGATGTATATGCCTTGTTAGATACTGATTCAACATTTTCCTTTGTTACACCATTTGCGGCCATGAAGTTTGAAATCTCTCCGAAGTGTTAGTAGAACCTTTTTTGGTCTCTACCCCTGTTGGTGACTTGGTAGTGGCTAATACGGTTTATAGAAGTTGTCCTAGTTCTTTGTCTCATAGAGTTACTTTGGTGGATTTAGTCGAGTTAGACATGTTAGATTTAGATGTGATTTTGGGTATGGATTGGTTGCAATGTTATGACTCTACTGATTATAGGAGTCGGGTGGTTCGGTTCAAATTTCTAAATGAGGCTATCTTATAATGGAAGGGGATAAATTCGATGCTTAGAGGTCCATTTGTCTCTTTCCTAAAGGCTAGAAAGATGATCTCCAAAGGGTGTATTTACCATCTTGTTAGAGTGAGGGATGTTGAATTCGAAACCCCTTCCCTAGAGTCGGTTCCAGTAGTGAATGAGTTCCCAAAAGTTCTCCCTGATGATTTGCCCAGTATTCTCCCGAGAGGGAAATAGATTTTGGTATTGACCTTTTTCTGGATACGCATCCTATCTCTATTCCTCCTTATAGAATGACTCCGACCAATTTGAAGGTGTTAAAAGAACAGTTGAAGAATCTATTAGAAAAGGGTTTTATTCAAGCGATTATCTCTCCATAGGGTGCTCCGGTGTTGTTTGTTAGAAAGAAGGATGAGTCGTTTAGAATGTGCATCGATTCTCGCCAATTGAATAAAGTGACAGTCACAAACAAGTATCCCCTTCCAATAATTGATGAATTATCTGACCAACTTCAAGGGGTTGGTTATTTCTGTAATATTGATCTTAGTTTGGGTTATCACCAATTGAGGCTGAGAGGGGTTGATATTCCAAAGACGGCCTTCTGAAAAAGATATGGTCATTATGAGTTACTAGTAATGTCATTTGGTTTGACTAACGCTCTAGTGGCGTTCACTAACTTGATGATTAGATTGTATGACAATATCTTGACATGTTTGTGGTAGTGTTTATCGATGATATTTTGATCTATGAAAGACTGACAGTGAGCATGTTTACTATTTGAGGATTGATTTGTAAGTACTTAAGGACCATACACTTTTTGGGAAGTTTAGGAAGTGTGAGATTGGTTAAGGTCCGTAGCTTCCCTTGATCATATTCTTTCAAGCAAGGGTATTGAGGTATATCCTAAGAAGACAGATGCGGTTAAGAGTTGAACTAGACCTCTATATCATTCCGACATTAGAAGCTATTTGGGTTTGTCTTGTTACTATAGGAGGTTTGTTGAGGGTTTTTCCTCCATTACTTCTCCTTTGACGAGTATGACTCAAAAGAAGGCTAAGTTTGTGTGGTCGAAAACTTGTGTGAAAAGTTTCCAAAAGTTGAGAGACAAACTTGCTTCCGCTCTAGTGTTGACCTTACCATAAGGTACGAATGATTTTGTGGTGAATTGTGATGCTCGAGAGTTTGGATAGGATCTGTGCTTATGCAAAATGGCAGGTGATTGCCTATGCTTGAAGGCAACTTAAAATCCATGAAAAGAATTATCCTACCCATGACCTTGAGTTAGCGATGGTTTTTTCCCCTTAAAATATGGTGGCATTGTCGATATGGGGTGCATGTTGATGTGTTTACCTATCACAAGAGCTTAGAATATGTGTTTAGTTAAAAAGACTTGAATCTTCACCAAAGGAAGTGGTTAGAATTATTGAAGGACTATGACATTAGTGTCCTTTATCACCTCGACAAAGCTAATATGGTAACGGATGCTCTTAGTAGATTTTCCATGGTTAGTGTGGTTCATGTAGAGGTTGAAAAGAAAAAAATTTGTTTGTGATGTGCATAGGTTGGCATGGAAGGTGTTCAACTAGTAGATTCCACCAAGGTTGGTGTCATGGTCCATAATGATTACAAATTGTCCTTTGGGATGGATGTGAAGTCTAAGCAAGACCTTGATCCTAAATTAGTTGATCTGAAAGAGTCTATACCAAAAAAGTCCGTTGAGGACCAATATGTACACACACCTCATGCATAACTATGAGTATGATATATTTAGGGTGTTGATTGAAAGAATAATTCTCATATGCACATTTATATCTTCTTATGCATGAACATTATATGACTAGTGAAGTATGAACATGTGTTGTCTAAAGGTGTTTATGTGAAAGGCTTTCTCACATATGTATACACACACATGAATGTATGAATGAATAAGCTTTATGATAGTTCATTGAAAGGTTTGTTCAATTGTACTCTAAACTAGACTATGTTATGAATATGATATGATTATGTGAAAGGACATTCTCACATAATGTAGATTTTGTCATGAAAGATCATTCTCATCTTAGAAACCTTCGAGCAATATGGTGTATGAGGGAATTAAGTCCCTAAAGCCTACTTTATGAACTAATGTTAAATAAAGGATTAAGATATTTAAAAAGGGAGTTTGAGTTTAGCACCGAGTGAACATGAAAAATGAGAGTGGGGGGTTCATGTCTAGCAAGTGCGGCTTCCCGCAAGAGAACCTTCACGTTTAGCAAGTTCGGTTTCCGAATGTAACGTCCCTAAAATGAACTAGGTTGAAATAGAGCCAAGCATGTGTGTGTTGAGGTTTTAAAGTCTTAAAGGATTTATAATTATTTTCTTCGGCAGTGTATAAAGTTTGGTAAGGTTTGGAGGTCAAACGTCCATGATGTTCGGGAGATGTGCCTTGGGAAGTGTTTGTGTGTCCTTATGTGTTTTAAAGAGTTTTACATGTTTGATTTAGTTGAAATTGATGTGGGATGATCCTAAGACAAAGATGACTATGTTTAGGGGTTTAATGTTTGGGTACGACTCCACCTAGGACCCACGAGGGGCCCTAGAAGAGAATCTCGTTTCATTGGCAGGATGTTGCCAAGCAGTGACCAACGACAGCCACAAGGGATGGACCGTTGGTGAAACGATAGCCCGTCGACCTTGGGCGTTGATTGTACCTGCAAGGTCTGAAAGTCCTGCAAATAAGGGAGGCTCAGACCCAAACGACGGACCCCATCTAAGGGGCGTAGTCTGGACTACGGTCCGTTGTTTGTGGGGCGTAGGTGCTGCCTGCAAAAGCTGCTAAAAATCTGCCTAGGCTTGAGGTGTTTGGTAAATTCACCCCAAGTCTTTTATGAACCACGGATGATTATTCTAGGGTATTTTAGGTATATTAAAAAGGTTCAAACACTAAGATCTAATTTTAGACTTCATTTTCAAAAAACTGAAACCTCTCCCTCATGTTAGACTCTCTCAAAACCCCATAAAAGCTTGAACTCAAGGAAGGGTTTGGAGGGCTGGTGGTGGACGTGTTCTTCATAAAAAATTAGTGGGTTTCCTTGTCATTGAGTTATGGTAGTCATCCTTGAACTCTCTTTCATTCCAGGAGCCACTTCTAAAATATTTCAAAAGGGGGTTTCAAACTCTATCTTCTTCTATCTTTGACTCTAAGCATGGGTCTTCATATAAAAATGTTTAATGATTCAAATATGTTTCTTTAGTATTAGTTGATGATTTTACTATCAAAACCCTAATAAACCCATGCTTATGCATATTTCTAACTTTTAGCTTAAGAAATGCGTTAGATGAACATGATTATGTAATGTTTGAACTATGGTTTCATTATGATGATATTGTGATTTAGATACTTCCCTAAGGGCTATTTTATGATGAATTATTGGTGAAATTGTGAATATGTGGTGAATGCTTGGATGAAATGTAAGTTGGTCATATTGTTTCACTCTTATTGTGAAATGCTCTTGAGTAGTATGGTCCACCTTTGGTGACGGTGTTTACTTGAAGTTCTTGAGTATATTGTATTTGTATGTGTATTGTGAGTATTGACTTGAAGGCTTGATATATGAAATAAAGTGGAAATGATGATGTTCTTGTCGATATGTCTTGTGAAACTTGAATTGTATGGCTTGTTTAGATTATGTATAAATAAAGTATGTGTATATATTGAGCATACTAGTGTAAGATATTATGAATGAAGGTGTAAACATGTCTAGAATTCAATGTTAATGAAATGTTGATTATGTGAAAGATGTGCTCACATCTACACACACTCACACTTGAATGAATGAATGAAGTTAATGAATGTGAATAAGGGGAGTTTTGGGGTGAACACTCTTCGTGAGTTGAGATGAAGTGTTTAGTAGCAACCTCACTATCTCCCAATAGCTTTCTAAGATAGTTCGGAGGATGGATACCCTTCGTGAGTTGAGATGTGGTGTCCACTAGTTATCCTTATCCTTTAGTAATAAATGTTTAAGACTCCGTGGGGGAGTTATGCTTAGCACCAAGAGGATATGAAGAAGGGGTGGTTACACTTTGTGAGTTGAGATATTGTATTCCTATGTACCTCTTGAGATGAGTACTCCTCGTTAGTAGAGAATGAGTTACTTAGAAGCAATATCCTTATCCCTTAACTATGCGCCCGCATAGGTGTAGCTATTGAGAAGCCATGTAAAAGCTAAAAGAATGACCCTACTCTAGGCAAGTGGGGATCCCTAATCCGATAAGGGCTAATATCGGGATTCCATGTCTAGCTCTCATGGTCTATGTCGGTTAAGCTAGCCCCCATAAGAGAATGAATGAACTAAGTCTTCTAAAATGTGTACTACTTAGGGTAGGTGGTGGTATGAGACGCTATTTATCCATTGCACAAGTAGACAATTGAAAGGGGAGTCTTGGTGTGTTTTATATGAAGTGTATGAATGAGTTACAATGTGTTGTAATTAAAGTTATATGACTTAAGGTCTAATGTTAAGAAAGCATGTTAAAGTTAGGTCTTATATTATGAAGTTATGAATGATGAATGTGGTGTGCTTGATCCAAGGGAATCCTTAAGGAACACTAAGTGGGAGTAGTAGTATGGGATTCTACTTTCACATTGCACTTAGTGTAACTTACAAGTCCCATTGGAGTAGGTCACTTATGTGAGTCCTTAATGCATAAATGTTCTTTTAATGTCTAGTTATTGAGTGTGGACTTGTTTCCCGTGCGAGGTAAGCCTATGGTTGGTAATCTTAAGGATCACTTAGGTGTGTATTGAAGGGATGTATGGGCGGTTCCTTCATGTCTTACCTTAGTGAGTCTTAGGATAACTTGGTTAAGGAAACCTCAAAGGAAATGAGTTCACTGTGTTTGGTATGAATGTGGTCACTGTAAGTCACATGTGTTCACTGTAAAGTTATTTCGGTTTACTGTAAAAATATGTTTTGGTCCTAAAATCATGGGAGTTCTATTTTATGTGATAAATGATGATCCTTATGCTATTTTACTTCTATATTCCTGAAGGTTTTATTTATTTGGCATGAAAATTCTATGTATACTAAATGTCCTCTTTTGCATGTTTTTGCATATGTCATACTTAGTACAATGTTTGTACTAACCCCATTATACTCTATAAGTATAGGTTGGAGGCAAGAAGAAGTCTAGAAGGCACAGCTTGGGAATCGACTCTCTCAAGACTTGGTATGTCTTCATATATTCGAGGACATACTGTATGTTTCTTAGTTTCTATTATTAAGACTTATTATGTATTTCTTTCTATGTAAAGGGTCGTGTTCCTAAGATATTTATGTCGTGTCTTTAAGTTGGCTTGTGACGATGAGACTATTCTTAGTATTTATGAAAGAAGTTTCCTTATTATTATAAATGTTGTGAAAAGTTTTAATTTTACACTACTTTTCATATCTTATGTAATGAATGATAGCTAAGAGGCTTGTATAAGACCCCAAAAGGTCAAGTACGCCTTGTTCCGACCTAAGGGTGCTCCCTTCTTCTAGGGGGTACTTGCGAGTCGTGACACCGAACATAGATGTTGTCTGATGATATGGAAACTCCACGTCTAGAAAGTTAAGGTTTCTAGTAGCAATCGCCTTGTTCCATATCTACGCGCCCCCGTAGGTATTAGCTTAGTGTATCCACTAGATAGCTATTATGTATGAACGTTCTACCTTGGCAAGTAGTACCCTCTCTTTTCGGTGTGGGAGTAGAACACCGGATTCCATGTAGCTCGCACGGTCTATGTCGGTCATGGCTATGTCTGCCGAAAGTTAAGAAATGAACTAAGATAAGAATATGAACTCTAGTCATAACTCCTTGAGAAGTTTACTTAGTATAGGTAGAACTATGGACACTACCCATGCATTGCACAAGTGGACTTTAAGAGATGATAGGATTATAGTCTCTTATGAAAGAAAGACTTATGTTTATGTGTGATTAGTATTATTGAAAATTTGAAATTTTTGTATTTTAATACCTTTTGAAAATCTATGATAGAAATCATTGAATGAAAGGTTATTCAAGAATCAAGAGTGATAATACCTATTGATTGAAGACCCATGAATTGGAGAAGAAATCAGTTGAAAACCCATGTTCTAGCTGCTTGGCCTCCAATAGAGTTTTGAGAGAATATGTTTGGGAGGGAAGGGTGTAGTTTTGAAGAATGAATTTTAATTCTATGTTTAGGGATTTTAACCAACTTAAAATGCCCAAAAATAGGTAAAATAACTGTCCCCCAAAATACCTAAAACACCCCTACACTAAATTGGACTTTTAGAAACGTCCAACTCGATTTTTATTGACGCAGTCAAACCTAGAACATGGTTGTGCGGTCGCGGAGTCACTCCAATTTTGTTTCTCAAAATTAATTCGAGGTATAAAGGTGCGTGCCAAGCCCACAACACAGAGGTAACTGTTGGCCTCCATAAACTGTCGTCTGCACACTGCCTTGATAGCCCCTTGGCCAAAGTTTGGGTCCTCCTCAAGAACCCTTAGGTTGGTCCTTCGGGAGTCATACCCAGACGTTTTGACCCTAAACACGATTATTAAGACACTTGGGTCACCTCCACTAATTTTAGACTCCGAACGACACATAAAAATATGAACAACTTACTAGAACATACCAACACGTAAAAGACAAGTTTTTGAACGTTTTGGTCATCCCTTGACGTTTGACTTCCAAACTCTTTAAAACTGACTTCAAAGGTTGTACTTCATTATTTTAACAATTTATTAACCCATAAAACTCATGTGAGGCTCTAGTGATAACATGGGCAACATGGATGACACTAACATAAGTGGCATGTACCCCTCAAGACCATTCACACGGAGTCAAGCAAAGGATCTCCAAGGACTACAAGCAATGTTCATGAAAAGGGAAGCATTAGAGGAGATTGAAGGTCACCAAAGAAGGACATACAAAGTGTTTACATTACATCAAATTGAGAAGGAAGAAGGAAAGAGGTCATGTGTGCAAATGGCAATTTCATGAATTCAAGAATTCACAAAAGAAGGCAACCAAACAAGGCCCTCACCTCATTAAGGGCAAAAATGTCAAAGAAGTGTCTTTTTTGTTTCCTTAGTATAAATATTAGTCTTTTATCATTTTGCAAGACTTAGACTATGTTGAATATTGACTCTCAAATTGTAGTATCTTCTTAGTGAGTAATTAGTGAGAATCTTGGGATTGCTAGTTAACTTCTTGAGTTTGATTAATCAAAGAATTACCCCTCTGTGATTCTTGGTTTCATTTAATTATTCTTCCTTGGGTTAAATTTAGGTTGTTGAAGTCAATTGGGAGGTGAGGGTTTTAGTCCCTTGTTGCCCATAATTTCAATAACTTGAGCATTAATCCGCATATCTTTTATTTCTTTGTGTTTTTCCTTGTTTAATCTTTATCATTAAAGAAATAAAAGATATGTGGATTGATACTCAAGTTATTGAAATTATGGGCAACAAGGGACTAAAACCCTCACCTCCCAATTGACTTCAACAACCTAAATTTAACCCAAGGAAGAATAATTAAATGAAACCAAAAATTACAAAGGGGTAATTCTTTGATTAATCAAACTAAAGAAGTTAACTAGCAATCCCAATATTCACCATAATTACTCAGTAATTACTCACTAAGAAGATACTACAATTTGAGAGTCAATATTCAACATAAGTCTTGCAAAATGATAAAAGACTAATATTTATACTAAGGAAACAAAGAAGACACTTCATTGACAATTTTGCCCTTAATGAGGTAAGGGCCTTGTTTGGTTGCCTTCTTTTGTGAATTCTTGAATTCATGAAATGGCCATTTGCATACATGGCCTCTTTCCTTCTTCCTTATCAATTTGATGTAATGTAAACACATTGTATGTCCTTTGGTGACCTTCAATCTCCTCTAATGCTTCCCTTTTCATGAACATTACTTGTAGGCCTTAGAGATCCTTTGCTTGACTCCGTGTGAATGGTCTTGAGGGATATGTGCCACTCATGTTAGTGTCATCCATGCTGCCCATGTTATCATCCTCCCCTTCTTGAAAATGATTCGTCCTCGGATCCAAAGGATCACCTACAACACAAGGAGATAAATCAGTAACATAGAAAACATTATGAACATTATACTCATTGGTAGGTCAATCATGTAAGCATTGTCATTTATTCGCTTGACTACTTGGAGGGGTCCATCCCCTCTTGGGATTAGCTTTCCTCTTCGTACTTGTGAAAACCTTTCCTTTCGGAAATGCACCAACACCCAATCATCTGGATTGAAGATCACTTCCTTTCTCCCTCGAGTCTTTTGAATGGCCACCTTTGAATTGTTATTTTCAATGGACTCTTTGACTTTTGCATGAATGTTCATCATCTCTTTTGCCCTTTGCTTGATATCTAGGCTCATAAGAACATCACTAGACAAAGGAATCATGGTTAATAGAAACAAAGGTTTAAAACCATAGCATGCCACTAATGGAGACATTTCAATAAAGGAGTGGAAAGACCGATTATATGCAAATTCAATTTAGGTTAAACGGTCTTCCCAAGTAGTTGGGGTTCCTCTAATCATGTATCGAATCATGGTTCCAAGATTTCGATTGACTACTTCGGTTTGTCCAACCGTTTGAGGATGGCAAGAAGTAGAGAACAGAAGTTTGGTTAGAGAACAGAAGTTTGGTACCAAGTGTACCCCATAGACACTTCCAAAAATGACTTAGAAACTTGGAATCCCGATAACTAACAATGGTTTGAGGGACTCCATGCAATTTAATCACATTGATAACAAACAAAGATGCTACATGGGATGCATCATCACATTTATGGCATGGAATACAATGAGCCATTTTAGAAAATCTATCCACTACCACAAATATACTATCATGTCCTCTTTTAGTCCTAGGCAGTCCCAACACAAATTCCATAGAAATATCCATCCACGGACCATTAGGAGTAGGAAGAGGAGTATACTTACCTTGGGTCCTGGTCGTGGATTTGGCTTGCTTGCATTCTAGACATTGTCCACAAATCCTCTCCACATCATGTTTAATCTTGGGCCAAAAGAACTGCTCCTTAAGAATATCAAGTGTTTTGGTACCCCCAAAGTGTCTCATCAAACCACCACTATGAGCCTCCTTGATAAATAACTCTCTCCATAAGATTATGGGCATACATGCTCGACCATCTTTGAACAAAAACCCATCAACCAATTGGTACCTATCAACTCGATTCCATTTAGTACGATTATCAAAGGTATCTTTGAAGTCGGAATCCATATAATAGAATCCCTTTAAGCTTTCAAACCCCATCATTCTAGAAACCAAGGTATTGACCAACACAAACCTTCTTGATAGATCATCCGCTACCACATTCTCCTTGTCCTTCTTGTAGTTGATCACATATAGAAAGGTTTCAATGAATTCAACCCACTTAGCATGTCACTGGTTCAACTTGGATTTCCCCTTAAGATGCTTCAAGGACTCATGATCGGTCCTTATCATGAACTCTTTGTGCCACAAGTAGTGCTGCAATGAGCCAACACTCGCACAAGTGCATACAATTCCTGTCATTAGTTGAGTACTTGAGAGTAGCTCCCTTTAGCTTTTAACTAAAGAAATCTAATGGTTTTCCTTATTGCATCAACATACCACCTATACCAACACCTGAAGCATCACATTCAATTTCAAAGGCCTTATCAAAGTTGGGTAGTTGGAGCAAAGGTGCAGAACTCAACATCAATTTCAAGGCTTGAAAAGACTTATCCTGCTCCTCACCCCATAAAGGTACATCTTTCTTGATCAGTTCAGTCAAAGGAGCAGCAATTGAACTAAAGCCCTTCACAAATCACCGATAAAACTTGCTAACCCATGAAAACTTCTTACCTCGGTTGTATTGATTGGGGTCGGCCAAGTCTTGATGGACTCCATCTTTCTAGGCAAAGTGCTAGTACCTTGGTTAGCATGTAACAAAAGGTTGGTGTTGAAAAGGTACACTAGAAAGCTTCCCTCATCTACACCCTTTAAACACTTGCTTGGCTTTGCTATCATGCACATAAACTTCTTATTTTTAGCCAAGGCACTCCCCTTTTTAGAAAGATGGTGGAACTTTCGCCGTCACCTTTTGCCTCCATGGTTTTTATTCTTTCCCGAATCTCCTTCATAACCCGATAGTCCTCACTCACTTGATATGGAGTGAGAGGTGCAAGCACATACTTTTACCTTCAATCACGAAAGTGTATTTGTTGGATCTACCTTGGTGCACAACATCTCTATTAAGTTTCTAAGGTCTCCCCAATAGTAGGTGACATGCCAACATGGGAACCACATCACAAACCAATTCCTCATTATACTTTCCCACACAAAACCGAACACTTGCTTGTTTGAGGACCTTCATCTCTCCACTCTCATTGAGACATTGTAGCTTATAAGGATTGGGATGCTTGATGGTTTGTATTTTCATACGCTCCACCAAAGAACTACTCACAACATTGGTGCAACTTCCACTATCAATAATTAAGGAACACACTTTATCTTGGATTTTGCACCTAGCATGAAATAGATTCTCCCTTTGGTCAAGTTCTTCTTTTGCAAGGGCTCCCACAATTCTTCTCACAACACATGAAAGATTGGCATTCATTTTCAAGTTTTCATCATCATTTATCAAAGATTTTCCCTTCTCCATGAATCAAGCAAAATTCACCCTCTCATCCAACCTTTCTTCTTCATTCCCCGAAGCACCTTCCTCTCCTTCACCCCTATCTCCCTCTCCCTCATTTTTTTCTTCTCCCTCATCTTCATCTTCAGTCTTATAACCATCATGAAGAGCAACAATTGTTCATCTATTTGTACACTCACTAGCAACATGTCCCCTCCCTTGACATCTAAAGCATTGAATTGTAGAGGGTCGAGGAAAGTTAGGTTTAACATAGTTACCTCCTTGTGGTTGCTCACTTCCCAGGGATTTTTAATCAATCTTGACTTGGTTAGCTTGACCTCCACCTTTAGATTGTTCCCTGGATGTCGTCTTCCAATTATCGCGAACTTTGCTCCATGTGTAAGTTAAAGAACTTTTGTCCTTATATAAATTTTCTTCTTTCAAATTTGCTTCTACCTTTGAGGCATCATGGAAAGCCGCTTCAAGAGTCTCATAGTGCTTAAGCTTCAAGGGTTTCAAGATATCATATCTCAAGTTTTCCACGAATCGTATTACAGTATATTCCATATTCTCTTCGATTCTACACTTCATCCACAAGCTCTCAAACTCATCATAATATTCTTCCACACTTTTGGTACCTTGCCTCAACATGTACACCTTCTTGAGCACCTCTTTGTAGTAGTTTGGAGTCAAGTATCTCAACTCCATAAGTGTAATCAACTCTTGCCAAGTAGGTAACTCAGAGTTATGATGACTCTCCTTTTCCCTCCTCTTGGACTCCCACCAAGTTGATGTGTACCCCTCAAATTGCGTGATAGCATACTTCGCCTTCAAAGTTTTTGAGATATTATTTGTGATAAAGATCCGCTCACTTTGAATTTTCGAGTCCAAGAACTCATCGGGGTCACTACTTCCTTTAAACCTTGGAAGTGTGACCTTGATAGTGTTCAAGCCCCTACCTTGATCATTCCTCTCCCTAAACCTATTTCCTCTATTTCCCATCCTATCGCCTTTATATCCCATCCTATCTCCTCTATATCCCATCCTATCTTGATCTCCCCTGCCTTGGTCCCACCCCAAGTCCCGAGGTCTTACTCCTTCTCTTTGTACTCCATTTCCATCTCTACCCCAAAACTCATCATTATTGAACTCCTCATTAATCTCATCATAGAGAGGATTTAAGTATTGGTAGTCTTGGTAAGGCATTTGTGGTGCACTTTGTGGAATGATGTGTAGGTTTCATGAAAAGATGCATTTGAATCATTTCGAAATGGAGTTTGGTATTGGACTTGGTTGGCCACAAAAGAAAGATTCTCTTGTGGTGGGTGATAGGTTTGTGGATTTGGATGGGGTGTAGGTTGTCTTAGGTGGTTTGGAGGGTTGGGAGTTTGGAAAGTGGGGCGTTGGTAGTTTCGGGTACGGCTGTGTGGAGGAGAACATAAATTATGAGCTTGTTCCGGAGTAAGGGTGGTGGAATGCATCCATGTCCTCCTTATCTCCTCATTTTCGGGTTGAATTGTTTTCCTTCTATTCTCATTTTCTACCCGTACCAACCTTTCCTCCATACCTCCCATCCTTCCATTCATTTGTGCTACTTGCTTAGAGATGTTGGCGAGAACCTCCATGATGTTCTCCGAGCTCTCCCCAATTGGACTTGTATTAGACATGATACCTATAGAACTCAACAAAAAAAGTTAGTATCAAAATCCTCACTTCACTCGTATGTAACTCTCAACTCACCTTCTATGGTGTCCTCTCAAAATTGATAGTGAACTAGCTCCGTTCAATCAACTCAAGATCACTTATCCTTTGTGATGAAATGGATTATTGTGACTCTTGAAAGAAGGACGACCCAAAAAAAAAAACTAACAGACTTGAATCAAGAATGTTATCAAAGAATTAAGATGAGAAAAGTCGAATAAAGAAGTACCAATAGATTCGGACTCAAAATAAACCAAGTAACAAAAGTATAAGATTACTACTTGTTACTTAATTTGAAGAATCAAAGAAATGATTTGATGATTAAAAACTAGTTAACAAGTAATAAAAGATGTTAATTAATTATTAAATAGTTTGAAAAATAGAAGGAAAATGAGTTTAGAAGAAGAAGAAGTGAATTTGGACACTTAGAAAAATTTCAAGCCTCAAAAAAGTTCATCACTAGTAAGATGTTGATTTGATGATTTGATGATCAAAACTAGTTAACAAGTAATTAAAGATGTTAATTAATTGTTAATTAGTTGAGGAATTGAAGGAAAAAATGACAGAAAAAAGAATCATGAAGTTTGGACACTTAGAAAAATTTCTAGGTCCAAAAAACTTCTCATACTTAGAATATTTTTGGGCTTTCAAGGGAAAACCTGCAATTTTCAACCTCTAAAAGTGAGCCCCACGCGCTGACTAGGCGTCTGGGCCTTGTTGGATGATTTCTGCTGCGCTGGCTGCTGATGCAATGCCGTGTGGCTCTGGCGTGGCAGATGGCGTCTGATGTGGCTGCTGACGTGTCAGTCCACGTGGATTATTATTTTTTCAGATTTTGAATTTTTTTCTAGATTTTGATTTTTTTCTCTTCAAAATCCCACTAATGGACCCCAAAAAGAACACCTTTGACCAACTTTGACTTAAAAAGTTGGATCAAATGTACTTTCTTCTTTCTTCTTTTTCAAGAACAACTTGAAGAACACCAAGAATACACACTACACACCAATACACTCAAATCAACTCGATATTAGCTCAAATTTAAGTATTTTCTTCCCTTCAACTAAGAGAACAAAGCTCACTAATTATTAACCTCCAATTTCTCCTCTATCAAAAGACCCACTTTCAAAATTTGAAAAGTTTGAAAAGCTTGAAACCATTCAATGGTAACTTCACTTCTACAACTCCAAATTGAACAAAATTTGAAACCTAGACTCAAAATACACTAGGGAACAAGGATCTAGTGTCAAAAATAACAAAACAAAACAAAAAAATCAGATTTTTTTTTGCAACCCAAGACTAGATTTGTAAGAACAAATCTAAACCTAGGCTCTTGATATTAAATGTTAAAGATTAAACAAGGAAAGATACAAAAAAATAAAAGATATGTGGATTAATACTCCAGTTATTGAAATTATGGGCAACAAGGGACTAAAACCCTCGCCTCCCAATTGACTTCAACAACCTAAATTTAATCCAAGGAAGAATAATTAAATGAAACCAAGAATCACATAGGGGTAATTCTTTGATTAATCAAACTCAAGAAGTTAACTAGCAATCCCAAGATTCACCCTAATTACTCATTAAGAAGATACTACAATTTGAGAGTCAATATTCAACATAGTCTAAGTCTTGCAAAATAATAAAAGAGTAATATTTATACTAAGAAAACAAAGAAGACACTTCTTTGACAATTTTTCCCTTAATGAGGTAAGGGCCTTGTTTGGTTGTCTTCTTTTGTGAATTCTTGAATTCATGAAATGACCATTTGCACACATGCCCTCTTTCCTTCTTCCTTCTTAAATTTGATGTAATGTAAACACATTGTATGTCCTTCTTTGGTGACCTTCAATCTCCTCTAATGCTTCCCTTTTCATGAACATTGCTTGTAGGCCTTGGAGATAATTTGCTTGACTCCGTGTTGATGGTTTTGAGGGGTACATGACATTCATGTTTGTGTCATCCATGTTGCCCATGTTATCATCTAGTTTATCCTATTTTATTTTGAGGATCGTTGCAATATCTTAGCGCAATTTGGACATTAATACACCTTGTTAACACTACTTGACACGATATTTGTTTTGTCGTGAGTTTACTCGAAAGATTCAGTTTTTCCCCAACAATAAACTTTGGAATGGTGTTAAACACATACTTATATATCTTTGGGGGACCATGGACATGCGTTTATTCTATTCCAATGAATCCAAGTCGAACTGATTGGTTACGCAAATGTAGAATATTTATTTGATTTGTATAAACTCGATCTTGAACAGGCTATTTGTTTATATGTGGAGGCACAACAATATCTTGGGAATCAATAAAGCAAAAGTTGGCAGCCATTTCTTCAAATCATTGTCATGAATGAAGCAAGTCAAGAGTGTGTTTGGTTGAGATCAATAACCCATCACATTAAGGAAATATGTAATTTTTCTTTGAAAAAGAATACCAACCACAGTGTATGAAGATAATGTTGCATGTATAAGTCAATTACGGAGACTGGACAAAACACATTGCACCAAAGCTCTTTTTTCATACATGATTTTCTACAAAATGGTGAGATAGAATTTCAATAGATCTGTTCAAATGATAATTTTGTCGATTTATTCATTGAGGCATTGCCAATATCAACATTTTAGAAGTTGATATACAAGTTTGAAATGCGTCGTATTTGAGAGACCAAGTGAAACTTTCATCAGTGGAGAGTGAAATATGTGTTGTACTTTTTTCCTTAACCATGGTTTTGTCCCAAGTTGAATTTTCATGATAAGATTTTTAATGAGGTAACAAGCGTAGTATGAGATATGTGTACTCTTTTTCCTTCAATAAACTTTTTTTCAATGAATTTTGTCTAAAAAGGTTCTTACGAGACACATTATCTATAAACAATCAAGGGGGAGTGTTATAAATTCGTTGAAAAGTGGATTGCCCACTTAATTTATTCACGAATTACATGATTTATGTATATATGTTTCCAAGGTGATATGAACATTTGTGGATAATTATGTATCTACAAATTTGAACATTTAACAAAGTAACATTTGAGGTGACATCTCAATACTATAAATATGAATGTCATTTACCATTTCTAACACACTTGATTAATATAAAAAAGAAGTTGTCTCATCCATATATTGTTTTATTATAGTTGAGATATTTTAGATCCACTTTTTATTAAAGCGTGATATTTTTATTGATTAGTGGCTGTGAGCTGTGAGCTGTGAGCTGTGATGATATGGAAAATACATAAATAGGACAAATCTATTTCCAACAAAAAGAAAAATGAAGCAACTCGACCCACCCGGCCCTCCCTCTATTTAGGGTTTTAGATTATTTTCTACCTTCTCCTCAGAAATACATTTCACCGTCTCTTTTGTGCACATTGCTGATAGTACAACAAACCACTCCAGTCCTCTCTCTGTCTGCAAAAACTAACCCCTTTTGCTGAATCACACTCTATTTATCTTCTTCTAGTAGGTTCAAAGATGTCGGCGGTGTTTCAACTTCGCTGCTCTTCACTTCCAGACCACTATCACTATCAAAGTCGTTACTTTTCTGCTGTCAAACCCACATTTTCAGACAATAGTTGCGTCAGAAATCTCAGTTTTAACCCATTAACTACCAGCCATGTGGGTTCTAAACAATTGCTTATCAAGTATCAAGTTCCTTGTGCTGGGGGTGGGGGTGGTGATGGAGGAAGCATTGGCATTGGTGGTGGTGGCGGTGGTGATGGGGATTCGGGTGATGGGGGACATTCAGATGATTCCTGGGACAGTTTTGGACCAATTGGTGCTTTTCTTAATGGCTGGAAATCTAGGGTTGCTGCGGATCCACAATTCCCTTTTAAGGTTCTTATGGAGGAATTGGTTGGTGTCACTTCTGCTGTCATAGGAGACATGGCATCTCGTCCTAACTTTGGCCTTAATGAATTGGATTTTGTGTTTTCCACACTTGTCGTTGGTTCCATTTTGAATTTTGTGTTGATGTATATATTGGCACCAACGGCATCTGTTTCTAGTCGAGCTCTGCCTTCAATTTTCGCCAGTTGCCCACCAAGTCACATGTTTGAGCCTGGGGCTTACAGTTTATTCAGTAGGGTTGGGACATTGGTCTACAAAGGAACTCTCTTTGCTGCAGTTGGATTTGCTGCTGGACTTGTTGGAACTGCAATTTCTAATGGCTTAATCAAGATAAGGAAGAACATGGATCCTAATTTTGAGACGCCAAATAAGCCCCCTCCAACACTTCTAAATGCTGCAACATGGGCAACTCATATGGGTGTCAGCAGTAATTTAAGATACCAAACGCTTAATGGAATTGAGTTCTTGCTAGACAAAGCTCTTCCTCCAGTGGTTTTTAAAACGTCCGTTGTGGTTTTGAGATGCTTGAATAATGTCCTTGGGGGAATGTCATTTGTCATGTTGGCAAGGCTGACTGGTTCTCAGAGTGTAGATAAAGGGGAGCTAGTTACTGTGAAGGATGATGGAATAAAGGTAGAGAAAGAGAGGTTGCTGAATCAGAGCGACAACATACAAACTGGTCATTCTGTTTCAAAGTGAATCGGCTTTGTGTGTATAAATATCTATCTAGTTACAATCCCCAATTCAGCTTAGTCAGTTTTTGCCCCTTACTATGAATTATGATCATAAATAATGAGTAGTAGTATTTAGCTTCTCTGACTTCATGTCCTTTAGGAGTTTTGAGTTTGTGTGTACTGTCTAGCTTTCCTTTTCAGTGATGATAGAACCAGTTATTTGTTGGTGTTGATTATGATTTATGTCCATTTGTATGTTAAACATGACATTCATGCTTGCAACTGACATTATG
This sequence comes from Solanum sitiens, assembly GCA_016801875.1. NCBI lineage: Eukaryota > Viridiplantae > Streptophyta > Magnoliopsida > Solanales > Solanaceae > Solanum > Solanum sitiens. The sequence continues at coordinate 618,851 of JABWTJ010000311.1, read as the reverse complement.
CCCAAATCATGTTAAAGGGGAAGTAGCACCGTTTTCCGGTCCTGCAGCATAGATAATTTCTTTTAATCAGTCTTGCGTTACTGCTGATATAGCTATAGTCTTGATGGTGTATGGTATCTTTCTTTTTATGGATATACATATTTTAAATGAAATTTTATGAGTGTCGTACTAAATATAGTATCACTAGAGTTAGTTGTGGGAGAGAAAGTGTTCTCACCTGCCAGTAGATGCTCAGGAAAAGCAAAAGATGAAGAATTTGGAAGCAGTTCATTGCCTGTGGGAGCTTGGTGGTAGTGAGGAAGTCACAGTCACAAAAACAAAAATGTAGATTCCAAATGAAGAAAGGTATAACAATCTGTAGTACCTTCCACCTGTTTCATTATAAATCAGCACAACAGTTAGAGACTCTTCAAATTGTAGACTCATTTCATGGTAGTTTAGTTCACTGTATCATTGGAGTTCCAACATATTTTCATGATTGATAATTTCAAAGAGGAGAAACTAAGGGAAAACCAGGATACGAGCAGCTGAATGAACCACTCCACATTTTAACTAAAGCTGATTTGCCGGGCAGCATTGTGGATATTAGATTGAGACAGGCACAGGAAATCATAGGGGAGTTGCTTAAGCCCGTGGTATGTATCTCAGATTCGTTCCCTCTTTGTGGTTTTGCATAACTTTGTAGCATATTTGATAGCACCCAAAAATGAAATAAGTTAACGGTTGATTTTAGAGATGCTATAATTTTGGTTGCATAATCTTTTTTGGGAAAAGGTCAACTATACCAGGACACCTATTCTAAGTAACTTGACCTTTAACATATTTACATATTGAGATATCATAAGTGGCTTCTAGATAGAATTTATTTACTTCCCTTTTTTCTTTGACGAGAAGAGACCTTCTTTATTGCAGTAAATGAGTGTTAGTTTTTTGCAATGCCTTTAACTACAAGATGAATCACAGGACTACATAAAGAGACGGCAGTTGCGTAAACTTGCGATGCTAAATTCAAAATTCAGGGAAGAGAGCCCTGGACCAAGTGGCAGTGTCTCTCCTTTCAATACTAGTGGCATGAAAACGTCCCAAGATGAGGAATTGAAGGTGTTGATGGTGAGAGATGTTTGTACAATTAGAGGCATGCCTCTCAACGTACATCATGTCTGCTTCACTACCTAAACCCAAACTATAAACAGACACGCAGGTCATTGTGGGTGATGTTTGGTTTGCTTGTGGGTTATAGTTATTTTTTTCCAATCAACTACAGAAATGACATGAGAATAAAAAGGAAAATGATTATCCAAGACACCAAATATTGGTGCTTTGACTGGAGCTGGATTTGTGTATTCACGTATTAGTGTAACATGTAATATTTTAAATTCTTTCTTGGATGATTGTATTTGTTCATCTGTTTGTTTCTTATGCTAAAGAAATAAGAATGGCCCAATTAGTGAACGTGCAAGTCTGATGGGCAGCCTAATTGTATGTTCCATTTTATTTCTGTTTTTTTTTTTCAAAATATTTTCATTTTTTTCCTGTTGAACTTCAGATAAATTATTGTTTTCCTTTGTCATTTCCTTTTCAACTTCAACCAAATTACATGTAAATGTACTATGGTTGAATCTTGCCTATATTTGATACTACTTTAGGATTTTCATGTGGTAAAATCTTGATTTATTTAATTAGTTATCAGGGATTTCCAACTATAAGAATTCTCTACAAATAAAATAGAAAGTAGAAAGTTTGTTATTCAATAATATTACATGACTTATATGCTTGTGTCAACTGAGGTGTATGTGGATCTATTCAAATTTTTAATGAAATTGATGGATTAAATTAGAGTTTTCGCAGAGAAATATAATTTCGTTATTATAGTGGGTTGCAAGGGATTCGAACACAGAACTAATTGGATAAATAGATAAGTTCTTTACTAAATAAAATAAATTTCAATCTTAAATTAAATAAGCAAGTCACGTTGTACGTGAACTTCCCTATGTATATATCTGTTTCTTTCTCGTAAAAATTAGAAATACTTTAAAAAGGTGACAATTTCAATCCATATAAGTGAAATGAAATCATTTTGCCCATATTAAATTAAATGGAGAACTCATATTTTCTTTCCTTTTTTTGAATGAGTTAATATGGTCTTCAACAAATTTAAGCTTAAAATGGATTAACATGAGAATCCATATCCATCTCCTATAACTGAAATGAAACAATATTTTTTTTTGGAAAATAAAAAAAATTTAGGGTCAGTTGGTGGAAGGGGGGGTCGGGCCCGGGGGGGGGGGGGGGTTGCCAAGCGGAGGGGGTTATTTTTTTTAAAAAATAAATATATTTTTTTGTTTTTGAAAAAACAAAAAAAAATTAGGAGTAGGTTGGTGGAAGGTGGAGGGGGGGGGGAGGCAGGGTTGTGCCGGGGTGACGGGGTACACTTTTTTTAAAAATGAAAAATAGATTTTTTGTTTTGTTTTTTAGAAATAAATTTTTTTTAGAGGTAGGGGGATGCCCATACGGAGGGGGTAATATCCAAAAACAAAAATATTTTAGGGATAGGTTGTGGAAGGGAAGGGGGGGGGTTGTCCGGGGGGGGGGGTATTGTTGTCTCATAATTATGAGATTTTTGAAATACAAATACATTCAATTGCTTCAGAACGCGTGGGAGCACACACTTTTCCAACTCAGACATGCCATATAAGCTCGGTCAATTGTTAGAGGATTTAAAATTTTTAGTTTCAGTGAGTTTAAGGGTTCATTTGATAAATTGATAAATAGGAGGATTTGTCTGACAAACGGAGCCAAGTACACGAATCTCCAGGTTATTCCTCCTTCTTTTGATGTTAAGAATTCTTCTAATAATTCTGAGTTTGATCTTATGTATACAATATTTTGTTGGCATGCGGAGGTAGACTAATGCTTATCAAACATGTTCTAGTCTCCCTATACACATGTGAAAGCTTTTTCCAAAGTTATTCATCCCAAACTTCGGCTACTAACAATGAGTCATTACCTTACTACTACATAGAATATTATAAACTCTCTCTGGTGAGTGTAGTAAAGGATTCTTGCCTCACTTTTCTGCTTGAATTATTACATCATCGAATTGCTTTCAATTAAATCAATTTCGCAACCAATAAAGAAAGACCTCTTTTTCGAGATCAGTCATGTCCGAAAATGTATTAGTCAATCATCGAGATATTCAATGAAGCTGGTATTGTAGCTTCGAGCCCTACTAAACATACAACTCCCTTCTTTTCACCTGAGTACAAACCAGTCAAAATACTAACCACTCTGCAAATCTCAATTTGGGGAGAAAAACTACATTGCTCCCTCGTAGCCCTTTGCGCACTTCCTATGGTATCACTCACTATGATCTTGAAGCATGCTTTCTTTGGATAATATTGTGTAATACACGAAGTAGTTGAGCCATCGTATTTTGATCATTATATTTTTGTGATAGCAAAGATAAGGTTCATCATCTAAAAAGGTAAGATGTAATGTTCGGTCAAAGATATTTGCGAGACAATTAGAACAACGTTGGAAATAAGGGTGACATAGTGATGTAACCATTCCCTTGATTGGAGGTTGGGACTCCTCTATACTTCAATATTCTTTTTTATCTCTTTGGTCCCGCTAGCTTTTTTAGATATATGTGTTTTATTTTGGGACACTTTTTTGGTCTATTGTGAGAGAACTAGATGAAAATGGCTAAATAAAGTTAAATTTCTACGCTGTCTCTTGTATGCATTAGATTAGCTTAAGTAAGATAAGAGAGATTAAGATTACAACATTAGTATAGCAATTGAGGTGAATCAATTTTTTTAAAAGATCAATTCAAACGCGGTCAATACTTGTTTTGAAAGTGAAGTGGATGTCGACAAGAACCTCTTGAAGCCATTTGGACAACTTGCTTTGTTTTACTTGAACATAATTGTAAATGAGTTTAGTCGAATGATAACTTTCTTTAGGACAAGAAAAGATCTTAAGTTGGAGGTATTGTTTCACGTGGAAATTAACGCATACTCTATATCATTTTCTTAGTACTTTGAATGTATCTAGAATTTCTAACTAAATTGTTTTTGTATATTTATGTCGATTTATTGTCTGGTAGAATTTTTATTTCTAAATGGCTAAAAAAAACAAAACATAAAACACAATTTTTTAAAAAAATTTGAGTGATTTAAGAACGCATTATGGATCACAAATTATTTGACACAGTGTCATCTTCAGTTGTTAAATTTTATAAAGAGACTATAGACAAAGGTTGGAACATGAAGTAAAAAACGCCAAAAAGATTATTTGACGACTCCAGCTTCAAAAAGGACCTAAAGAGTCGTAGAATATGTTAGACAATTGAGTGCGTATGAAATCAAAGCACACACACTATAAAATAACATGAAACTTTTTTTTTACATTTAATTTGGGATAGGGGGTGGTAGGGCTAGGGTGGGGGCTGGTAGGGGGTAAGAGGGTGGGGGGGGGGGCTAGTAGGGGGTAAGGGGGTGGGGTCATAATTTTTTTTCAAAAAAATATTAATGAAAAAATTTAAAATATTTTAATTTTTTTGGGATGGGGTGTTGGGGGGGGGGGGGTGGGTAGGAAGGGGTGTGTGTGCTAATTTTTAAAAAAAATTTAAGAGATTATTTTTAAAAAATTAATGATTTTTTTAAAAAAAAATTTAATGATTTTTTTGGATTGGGTGTGTGTGTGTGTGAGGGGGGGGGGGCTGGTAGGGTGTGTGTCGGGGGGGGGGGAGGGGAAGGGGCCAGGGGGGTATTTTTTTTAAAAATTTTGTTAATATTTTTTGGGATGGTGTGTGTGGGAGGGGGGTGGGTAGGATTTTTTTTTTTTTTTTACATTTTCTTGGGAGGTGGTTGTGGGGGGTGGGGGTGGGGCTGGTACAGGTGGAGTTAATTGATAAATTTATTTCTTTTTAAAATATTTAACAAGATCTCTAATATAATATGGGTAATATGGTTATCCATATTATCCATTGGGTAAACTCGTTTTACCCATTTAAAATATGAGTCGAGTCGGGTAATATACCCCTTTTTATTTAACTCATATTTTGATCGACTCGTATTCAACTCGACTCACTCATTTTCCAATCCTAGTCATGGATATTCAGCCAGTGCAACGTACTTTATTTGTTTATGATTCTACTTTCTTAGACCATTATAACTAGAAGTGTAGGCGTCAATTGAAAAGGAGAGGTGAGAATAGTAGTAGTAGATACATTTAGGGTTTTGTAGTAGTAGTTCTTCTCATCCAAGTTGACAGTTTTCATAGTTCTTGAATGAAGTCTTCAACATTATTAAAGCTTTCAACATTTATGGTAAGTTAATGCTTTCTTTTAATTTCTCTAGTCGCTATTACTTTAACAGTATGAATAGCTAAATATTCTAGTGATGTTGTGAAATCCAATAAGATTGTGTGATTTTCATGTAATTGCATATTACTAGGGCCATTAGATATCAAATTTCATTTTGTTCTTAATTAAAAAAGATTAGTGAATGTAAAGATTAACCTACACTATAATATCTTCATCTATGGACTTGAAAGACCGGGTTAAAATTTTGTAAAGGAAGATTTACATGAATTTGTGGAATTTACCCTAGTTTAATAAATGTACACTAGAAATAATTGAATCTCCTTGGTATAATCGGAAATTGTTATTTTCAATATTTTATATAGTTGAAGAAGTATCACAGATAGACAAATCCGTTCATGAACTTGGAAGAGACTAAGTAAAATTGCAAGAGACCAAGTGAATATTTGTAACCTTCAGTGCATGTAATTGCATGACTATTGAAGAGCGAAATCAATTTATTGCGGGAACACAATCTTAGTGTTTTAATCATTAATATTTACAAGCATATTTACTTTCAACAAATTTAATTTTTGTTTATTAGTTTAAATACAACATAACATTTCAAGAAAAAAAAATCTCAATCAAGTTCAATACTTTAACGAGTATATAACTCAAAGCTATAAGGAGTTATTGTTACATCCCGTATCCGAAAGAGGGAAAATTGCAACTTTTCAGGTTCTATCGGAGCCAAACCACGCCGGCCACCACGATCCGTATATCGGACCACAGACCGTAGGCGTGGTCCGTGGTTGGCCTGCCAAAGTACTGGTCTAGGAGCCAAGAACCACGACATGAACAACGGACTGTTGATCAGACCATGGTCTGTGAAAGGGGCTCATCGTTTGAAGCCCCAACAACACAGTTGCAAACAACCACCCACGAGTGTGAAAGACGGAGTGTAGGGGGTCTCGTGGTTCACTTACTTGCAGTTATTTTCAGGGTCAGCTGGGTGTTTTTCTAATTAATTAATTCCTATATTATGTTGTTTTGCCTATGTCTACGATGCCTATATAAGCCTTTTAACCCCCAAATTCACCCCATTTATTTCATTCTTCCAAATTCCCAAAAGAAAACCAATTCCTCTCAAATATTCTCTCACTAGAAATTTGAAGAAGAAGACGAATGATTCACCTAGGTTTTCAAGATAAAGTTCCAATTCCTTCATTGAAGGCCAGTTTTTGGACTCAAGGTATGCTAGTATTCATCCATAGAGTTTCTAAGTCTCTCAATTTCAAAAGGTAGAATTTCCTAATTGAGTTAGGGTTTTCATCTATTATCATGGATTTTCTTTAGTATTGATTTAAATAGTTAATTATGATCTTCTATGCATGAATTGATGAATTCAATGCTTTTATGATGAATTACCATGTGAACCCATGTGATCCCTATGTTTTAAAGTTATGAACTATATGTTGAGGGATTTTGTTCTTCGAGGAAGAGTGTCATGAAATTGAGCATGCATTACTAGTTTTACATGAATTTATTTTATGAAATATATACAAATATTTTATGGGTTCTTTGAGAGTAAAGTACAAATGTTAATGTTTTGTTGTGAAAGGATATTATCACTAAAAAACACATACGAGCATGATGAGAAAGATTTTCTCAAATAGAAAGGATTCTTAGGTTGAAAGGTTTTCTCACCTAATTGAATAAAAGACTAAGAGCTATCATAATGAGACTAGCTTGATTCGATAGGCCAAGGGCACCGTTTCATGAGTCATGATGTCGAGTAAGAAATGACTATTCAGTGGGAAATATTGCTTAACACAGAGTTGATATCGATAGTTAGATGGAAGCTCTCCCATAGTAGAGGTTGAGTTTCCAAAGTAATCTCATGACATGGAAGCTCGCTCGTAGAAGAGGCAGGGTTTCTAGGAGCAATCTTCTTATCCCATAACCATGTTTCTGCATAGGTTAATTATCTAGTTGATCCACTTAAGCAAGAAGTTCAACAATCTACCTGCGACAAGTAGAACAACCGCTTTTCGGTGTGGGGTAGACACCAGATTCCATGTTATAGCTGACATGGTCTCATGTAGCTTAAGGATAATTCCCCACAAGTAATAATAAACTAAGGTTACTTAAGGAGTATTAAGTATGATCTAAAATATGTTAAAGAAGAAGTTAGCTTAGATTGACCATGATTTATGACTTATGCTTTATAACTCTTTCATATGATGTTTAACTTGGTCAATTGTTTGTCATGAAATGAAATGTCCCCTTTTAGCATGTTTTACATGTTTTTATGCATGTCTATCATACTTGGTACATTGTTTTGTACTAACACATACTCTTGCTTACATTTTTCCCAAATGCAGGGTCTGATATTCAAGGTGCTCAGTTTCGTGGCTAGTAGGTGATTACATTGATTTCTGAGCTTTTGTGAGTCCTCATGCTTCGAGGACGGAGTTTCATTGTTTAGTTTATTTCATGTATTCCCCTTTTGAACATGATGTATGGGCTAGACCCAATTTCATGAAATTTTACTAGATGTCTATGTTGAGACAAGAGTTTTAATTTCTGCTTTTCATTTTAAAAATGTTTTCGACTTTCAATTATTTTTACTCTTATTGTTTTGTTATTTTATGAGAGATAAGTGGCTTATATGAAGACTTTTGGGGTTCTATACGCCATGTTACATCAGGGGGCACCCTTGGATCATGACAAACTTTGTATCAAAACCAGTTTAGAATGGTCCTAGGATGTCTCACATCCAGTAGAGTCTTTTTCATGTGTGTGAAGCACACCACATTTATGAATGTAAGGATACAATATGATTAGGAAACTCCACTTCCTTCATTACTCATAAGTCGTGCGATAAAGTTAAACTCTATAACACTCATAATCCTTACCCTATGTTCTTCGGGATATGGCTACCCGAAAGGCTTATGCTAGATGGAATGTGAGCGACAATGCGTAACAATAAGCTCCTCCCCAAGTTCCTCAAGTTTTGGTCGATCCTTTGGTCGAGCATGTTTCTAATACTATTATTTAGGGTTGCTTTTCAAGTGTTGTCTCAAGGAGTTACTACCCAAGCTAATAAGGACGTTGTGATTCCATCAAGCTCAAATGTGAATCGGTGGCTTCAAGAGTGAGGAACTTCTTAAGGATGAACCCTACGGAGTTTCATGTTTCTAAAGTTGAGGAAGATCCTCAAGAGTTTATCAATGAGGTCTATAAGATTTTAATGATCATGGGAATTATGCCGGTGGAAAAGGTGGAGTTGGTCGCTTACCAATTGAAAGGTGTGGCCCAAGTGTGTGGTATAACCAATGGAAATAAGGGAGGCTTGATTATGCGGGTCATTTTGATTTGGAGACGTTTGAGGACGCGTTTCTTGATAGATTCTTTCCACTTGAGATGAGGGAAGCTAAGGTGCTAGAGTTCATTAACCTATGATAAAAGGGTATGCATGTTAGGGAATAACAACTAAATTCCACTCAATTTTCTAAGTATGTACCATCAATCGTTGCAGATTCAAGGGCTAAGATGAGTAAGTTTGTGTTGGGTGTGTTCAAAATGATGGATAAAGAGTGTCAAACCGCAATGCTCATTCATGATATGTCCATATCTCGCCTCATGGTACATGCACAACAAATTGAGGAGGAGAAACTCAAGGAAAACTCTAGGAAAGAAAAAAAGGAAAAGATCGATGATGGTAATTTCTCTAACACACGATCAAAAAGACAAAATCATCCAAGATTTTGACAAAGGTATTCCAATCAAGGTTCCTCCAAAGTTCAACCAAGATAGTGTGTGTAACCCCAAGCGTCAAGGAGGTAATGGTAGTGGATCTTCATTTCCTATGTCTAATTGCACTAAGTGTGGAAGGAAATATGATGGTAAGTGCCTAACCAGCTTGGATGGTTGTCATAGTTGCTGTAAAAGTGGTCACAAAATAAGGGATTGTCCAATGCTTACAACCAAGGGGAGAGAGGCCAAGCAAGCTCCTACTAGTGGTGCGGGTTCCAATGCTCCTAAGCAAAATCGATTCCAAGCTCCATTTAGGGTTTCTTCCAAGGGGGAGATGGGTACTTAGATACCAAGGTTGTTTATGTGTTCCAAATGTTGATGACTTGAGGGAACATATTTTAGCAGAAGCCCGTAGTTCATGGTATTCTATTCACTCTAGAGCCACTAAGATGTACCATGATGTATAGGAATTCTATTGGTGGAATGGAATGAAGAAGGATATTGCGGGATTTGTGGCTAATTTTCCAAATTTCCAACAAGTGAAGGTTGATCATTAAAGACTGGGAGGTCTATCTCAAGATATTAAAATTCCTAAATGGAAGTGGGAAGACTTGACTATGGACATTATTGTAAATGGAAGTGGGAAGACTTGAATATGGACATTATTGTTGCTTTTCCACCTGTCGATAACATGGCTCTATTTGAGTGATAGTAGATTGGATGACGAAATCAACTCATTTCCTTCCTGTTAAGTTGTTTTATTCGGCGAAGGGATATGCCAAGTTGTACTTGAGAGAAATCGTAAGGTTGAATGGAGTGCCCTTGTACATTATTTCCGATCGTGGTACCCATTTCACTTCTCAGTTTTGGAAGTCATTCCAAAGGGGCGTTGTCACTAAGTTAAGCTTAGCACAATTTTTCATCCCTAAAATGATAGGAATGTGGATCATAGGATCCAAACTTTTGATGACATGTTAAGGGATTGTGTGATCGATTTTAAGTGCAATTGGGATGACCATTTGCCATTGATTGAGTTTTCTTACAAAAATAGTTATCACTCAAGTATCCGTATGGCTCCATTTGAGGCCTTATATGGTAGGAGGTGTAAACTCCTTAGGTTGGTTTGAGGTAGGTGAAGTTTCCCTAATAGGTCCTGAGCTATTTCATGAGGCTATTGAAAAAGTTTGACTCACTAGAGAGAGGTTGAAAACGGCTCAAAGTTTGATTTTAAGGGCAACTTTTTGCTTCCTTTTTTTTGGGCTACACATGTATATTCCTTTTGGCATTCTACTTCAACTTTGCTTCTTCTTTTTTTTCGATCAAAATGTTACTATAATATTAAGGCATATTATCATTTTATTCAATCATTACTAGGAAAGATCGTTCATAATAGTTTGGGTTACATCCTAACCGTAGAAAATACTAATGGGTCAATCCTAACATAAATAGTTTATAGTACATCTGCATCAACTTCATTATGCACCCACGTGGGAAGAGTTGTCAAAATGTTGGGTTGGTCAAAAAGCTTGGGTTGGTCAAAAATACTAATGGGTCAATCCTAATATTCGTAATCCTTTTTATTTCCTGCTTTCTCATCAAAAAGCTGCATTGAACAATTAGATCATCATAAAGTATACTATTATTAGTAAGCGTATCGATAACATCAGAAAAGTCAATATTGATTTCAATTGGGCTCAGATTATGCTCCACGACTAATCTTAGGCCTCTCCGCATGGCTTGGATTTTAGCTTTAGTTGGGCTTGTTAAGGGAGTGTGTTCGGTGAAGCCCACCGCTAAACTTCCTAGATCATTTCTAATCACCCCAACCCCTTGGCCCAAACATGGTTTTTACTAAGCCAGTAAACATTTTTTTATTTGCTTAAAGGTGTTATGGTCAAAGGGTTTCTATTTCATATGGATTGTGGTTTTAATAACCTTGCCTCTTTCTCCTTTAGTTATGATCAGCTGGTATTCAGTTGCTTGAGAGATGGTTGGTATAATGCTGGTGGCCTCTCTTTTATTTTTTAAGGTTTTATTGTTCCTTGTGATCTAGATGATATAAAGGATAAATGGGAGTAGATTTCCCTAGTTTACCCATCCATTGTACTACCTCCGTCCACTTTTAATTGGCATAATTTCCTTTTTAGAGTCAAACTATAAAAACACTGACTAACATTTTATGATGTATTTTTTCATCATATTAATATGTAAAAACTTGCAATTTATAGTATTTTTTGTATAGTTTTTGAATATCTAAATAATTTGTTTAAAATGTTGAATTAATATAATCTAATTTAACTTTGAATATTAGTCAAATCGAATCTTGAAAAGCGCAACATGATAAATAAAAATGGAGGGATGAAGTAGCATTTATCCTTCATGTTGTCCCACTACTCGGTCCCATCAATTTCGTTGGTGCAGATAGTATTGGTGATGCTAGGGTTGTGACTTGTCAATAGAATGTTACTCCTGAATAATAGGGAGTTTGGGAACTGGAAAAATATGTGAGTAGTATCCACCTTGGAGTTGTCACTATAATGGCATTTGGGGTTAACAATGAGGGTCCATATGGTGTAAAGCATGATTTTTTGGGAGCCTCTGATGGTAGAGGAGCCATAGGAAGGTATTGGTCTTATTTGGTTCCTAAGCAGATCAGATCCACTTGAAACTTTTATTGGGTTCAAGTATTCTCTTATCATTGGTATCTTCTATGTGCATGTAGGTAGTGCTCGTCAAGAAGAGCCCATTTTGAGTGAGCCCCCAGATCAGGGTGTCCTGCTTTGTTTCATCACTAAGCTTGTAGATGTTGATTATGGAATTAACCTCCCTTGGTACTGTGAATGAGAGTTTTTATCAAAGTTGTATTCTCCATTTTGGTAAACTTCTTTTAATTTGAGGTGATCTTTTCTTTCAAGGAAGGGTCCATGGATGCTTTTTTTTGAATTGCATTGGAGTGTGGTATCCATTAATACGTAATGAAATTTACTTTGTTCATTTTATGAACTCTCCATTCAGTTGCCTTGATAGCATCTAGACAACCATTTTAGATATTTTTCCAAGTTATGGATATTATCCTCTTGGGTCCATGATCCCTGCTTGGTTTGTAGTACTAATCGGTAAGGATCTTGCTCCAGAGTTAGTTAGGGTTCTTCAAGGCTCTCCAGGCAAGGCCGGAGAGAGTAGACATATTCTTGAGTTCACCTTTGTGTAGTCTTAGTCCCCTCATGACACTTGTACTGGTGATGCTATCCCAATGGAGCATGTGTATTTTCCTTTTTTTCCCTGTAGTAGTTCCCCACACAAAGTCCCTCTACAACTTGTTGATTGTGTCACTTGTTTTTGTAGGTAGCTTTATGTATTGCTTCACATGGAAAGGGATGTAGCTTATGCAAGAACAATCCTCCTAGTAATGTTCAGGAACTTAGTTTTCCAACCTACCAGTGTTTTCCTCATGTTGTCAGTGATCAACTGGAAGTCCACATGGATGGGTGTCTTATGGAAAATGGAGAATCACAAATATTTCCAAAGGTCTGAGAAGCACAAATACCTAGTGTGTTCCAAAAAGTTTCTTGATCCTAGTTTGTGTAAGTTTCTTGAGAAAAATATTGCGAATTCATGGTTCTAGCTTGTTGAACCATTAAATTGCAGTAGGTATGAAGAATGTTTGTACGGTGTTTTAATTCCTTTGGTCAGCTTTGGCAAAGAGGTAGAGATCGCCTACAAAGAAAAGTTGAGAGATTTTGGGACCCTTATCAGAAATTTGAATGGGGGTTCAGTTCTTGTCTCTAACAACTTTTTGAATATCTCTTGAAAGTCTTATTATTCAAATGATGAAAATGTAAGGGGATATAAGGTCTCCCTCCCTGATTCACCTCGGAAGGTGGAAGTATTCATTTTTCCTTCCATTGACTAGTGTGGCTCTGAAGGAAGTGGTGATGCATGACATGATGAGTTGGCCAGGTTGGGGGAATGTTGAAATAATGTAAAGTATCCCAAATGTAAGACCATTTCAATCTAATAAAAGACTTTTTCAAGGTCAATTTTTAGAATCATATTAGGGCTTTTTCCTTTCATCTTTCAATAATGAGTAATGTATTTCTAGACAATGATGGCAGTGTTAAAGGCCCTTCTATTAGAAAGGAAGTTATCCTTGCTAGTTTTAATGACGGAAGGGAGGATAGACTTGATGCGATTGACAACAACTTTTCAACGAGTTTGTATGTGGTATTACAAAGGTCACTAGGGAATTTAGGGATGAGGAACAAGAGGGCGGAGTTGAATATATGTGGCTTGAAAGAATCTTCCAAAATACTTTTGTAGAAGACAATGTATTTTTCCTTGAAAATGTTCCGATATTTTTGGTAAAACATGTGGTGAATTCTGTTCGGATTACAAGCTTTAGAAGCTTAAAAGTGTGAAGGCCTGTGAGGATTTCACTCTCCCACAAGGGGTGTCCAACAAATATGCGAGTTCAGGGGTTAGAGAGTGGATAGGGTGATTATTGGTTGAGAAGTTCTTGGTAGAACTAGAATGATCAGTAATATAGAATTATTGGAAGAAGTTGGTGATGTTGTTTCTAATGTATTCTTGGTACTCTATTGGATTTCCAGTTTTATTTTTGATTAAGATAATGCGGTTCTTTCTCCTTCTCCGAATGGTGGTTATGTGGAAGAATGTGTTATCATCACCATTGGTTAGCGAACTAATTCTTGATTTAGTCTTCTAAAATTTCTTTTTTAGCAATAAGGATGTTATCATAGTCCTTAAGTAGGGTGGACTTAAAATCCTGAAGAAAGGGTCTGAGGTTGTAGTTGGGGGATTTTTGAATTCAATCTATCCTTGCAAGAAGTCTTCCCATCTTGAAGAAGATGTTGCCAAAGGTATTGATGTTCCAGTTGGTAGCTTTTTTTTAAAAGCAATAAATATCACACTAAGGTTGTCTTGTCTATTTAAGCATGGTTGGGAATGAATTTTGAAAGAGGGATGTCCACACCACATGGGCTCAATTAGGAAAGGCTTCTTGCCTTTATTGGTATAGGTTTTGTCCCGCTCAACAATCATGGGGCAGTGATCAGACTTGTTCCTAGGAAGATGAGTGACTAGGGAGTACCGGAAGAGTTTTACCCAGAGGTAGTTATCTACACACCTATCAAGTCTTTCTAGAATAAGGCTATTTATATTTCTATATCTTATAATGGTACAAGTATATTTGTAACCCTTGAATCCTAGATCTACCATTTTACACTTGTTAAGACATTCCGAGAAGATACTTGTTCTAGTGTTTTTAAAACTATTACCTCCTAGCTTCCCACTGTTTTACAAGACTTCATTGAAGTCTCCAGTGATGAGCGATTTTCTATCTATACTTCCGAAGAGGTTACACAACTCTTCCTAGAAAAGTGTTCTAGTATTAAAATTTGGGCTAATATAGATAGCAGAAAAATTCCAAGAGTGGATGTCAGGGATTACTTTGACTGTGACATGGATTACTTGTGTCGTCACTGTCAAATTCTCCAACTTTAGAGCGTCCTCCTTTCACATGAATAATATTCCTCATGTGAGACAATTAGTAGGTGTTTGAATTTAAGCATCAAACTTTAACCTATTTGGGAGATTCTTATGCTCTATCATTTTTGTTTCCAAAAGAACGAGCATGACTGGTTTGTGAGCTTTAACCATTGCATCACATTGGTACCGAAAGGTTTTACTATTGGTTCCCCTCATGTTACATATGATGAAGTTCATCATTGATGACGATTTTGATTCCTGTTCATACATGCCCTTTTCTTTCCTCGACTTGTTCATGTGAGTTGTACGCCCGTGGGGTTCAACTAAACAACTAGTGGTGATGAAATAATCGTTTTCCTCATTCTTAGATTACACTTCTTTAATGTCTATAGAAAGAGTGCTCTTACGGTAATGTTGATAGGCTTTTTGAATTCCTTGAAAAAGATTTCTCATGTATGCAAGTTTTGATATCTTTATCTTTAAGACTTATTAATTAAATCTTTAGGTTTTGACTATTTCTTTTAAGCATCTCTAGGATTGAGGGTTCCTTACCGTTTAGGTTTTGGGTCACTCCATGAGGAGTTGAGAGTATATTGAATGTAGTATATCCTGTTTTATCGTAGGGATGAAGGTCGGGCATTGAGAGCTCATTAGTTATGGGTGGGAAGGAAAGAAGGGCAATGTCTAGAAATTGTGCCCATTATGGTGTAGAGTTCCTCCATGGACATCGTCTTGAATATTTGTCCATTTCGGCCTCTCCCTTAGAGTTTGAATCATAATTTGATTCCCTAATCCCCCTATTATTTTGTCCACACTTTTCTATGTAATATGGGATAGGTATACCAGATTCTGGAGGATTCGAGTCACCGGCTATCCTGCTATGGTGACTTTGAAGGTTAGTTGTTTGTTCTATAATGCTAATTCAAGACACAATGAGGGGGTGTGGTTTGGTACCATTGGCGTTGTGATGAAGATTAGAGGTTGGGGTCTATTGGTATGAGGCTCTTGGATTATTCTCTTAGTGGCATTGGCCTTTAAATTGGTCTCTTTTTCCATGGTAGGGACAACAAGGGATGAGTTCTTTGATTCGACCTTCGTTGTAAAATCATTGATAGCGTTGTGATGATTACTTTCCTCAGTGAGAGGGTTTTATGGCAGGTGGAAGGGCACCTCTTGCATTCTCCGAAGAGTCTGAGAAAACTTTATGACTTTGGGTCCAATCTGTGATTAATTTAGTTTGGCTGCTGGATACATGAAAATCATTTTGATTAATTGGATTCTCTTTACTAGAAATTCAAGAGTAAGTGGGATTACGAGAATTTAAGATAGAGGTAGGTAGGGATTCAACAATATGAGTAAATGTCTTGGTCCCATTATTACCATAATTAATATTTTCACAATTATTTTTATTTTTTTCAATTCTCTTTGATCGCCTTCTCTGTGTGCTTGAAGAAGTATGGAGATTTCAAGAAACTTTCTTGGATAGGGATTGTAAGTTTTTACGTGGTGCGGATTTAGTCTCATTTATGTTTTGTGATCCAATGATTTAGTTGAATTTTTGCTCCTGACTTTTTAATTTTTGGAAAGGAGATAATTTTCCAATTGTTTGCCTGCTTTATTTCGCTTGATGAAGGAATGTTCTAACTATATTGGTGGTTTGGGTGGTTATGTATATTTACTGTGCAACTCCTAAGGGTATGTCCTATCCTTCACAACCTACACACATAATTTCATCACCCTCTTATACTATCTTTTGCATGTGATTGCCAATGGTCGCTTTTTTTTTTCAACTAGTATTTCTAGGGGACTTTGTAAGCATATTCAAGAACATCTCCTTTAATAGTAGTTGAGGTAAAACTGTCTATCTTTAGTAATTCTCATAACCTCTTTCCCATTTTTTCTAGGATTTATTTGTTGTAGAACTCCGTTATTAGTTGGGGAAGCCTCGTCCATATTGTTTTATGGGTCATGGATGATTGGTGTGGGAAAAAATATGGTTATGATCTTTTGAATGATAATAAGTGCCCAACTACGAACCATGGCCTTTCATAGAGGACCTTGCTCATTTTTTGTACTTGGTTGAATTTGACAATATGGTAGTCACATCCTAGATCCATTAGTATATGTGGTTTTGAGAGTTACCATGGATCTATCAATTTTTTCAGATAAGAATATGATATTATTTTTCCAAACACTTTTATTATCACTAATAGGCAACATTGTTATTATAACCTTTGCTTATCTTCCCCAATTAGTGGAATTTTTCCCCACTGGGCAAGGGAGTCTTCCATCAGATTGTTGCCCTTTGGGCATTTCATAGGTCTGGGTCGGTGTGTTGTTCCGTCCTAACATGATCTCTTTGAAGAACTATGGCCTATGTTCATCGTCCACCATATGATTGCTCGAGTCCGTTGATTCTAGTGGGTCTGGTGGGCTCTGAGCCAGTGGGTCTGTGTATTAGTTCTAAGGTTTTGTCTTACTCTTAGAGAGACAACATATTAATTAGAGTGACTTGTTTTTTTCTTTCACTTTTTTGTGCTTTGGTTGTTGTAATATTTCATTCATTGAATTTTAGACTTGGATAGATAGGGTTGGGGTTGTCATTTCCTTTTTTTTTTCTTTTTTCCCTCCAGTTTTTCATATTAACGAGTTTGCATGCTTAATTTCATTTTTTTTCATATTGTTAATATTACATTTATATGTCTTCCTATTTACATTGAAAAAATAAATGAAATTGGAAAGACAAGATGCTGGAAAAAAAATAGAGGAAGCTTCATATATATTTTTAAAATACTCATTTTTTTAGATAAATTGTGATATCAACATACTATTAATGTCACGACCCGAAAGCACCCCCTAGAAGTTAGGGAAAACCTTCGAATCGTGACCGGGCGTACTTGACCCCTTTGGGGTCTCGTACAAGCCCTCTAACTAGCATTCATAACATAAAGCATGAAAAGTAGTGCGGAATTTAAGCAACTCATCAACAAATCAAACCATCATTACCCATAAGCAATTTATCAATATTTCACCATATGAAGGCCCTTAGGGCAGTAGCTACACCAACATGACAAATACAAGAAGACCCAACTTCATACCCTACTCAAATCATGCTCACATAACCCATTTTCAAGTCAAAAATTGAAGTATGCATAAACAAGAGTTTCATGGAGTTTTAACATCAAAATCATCTATTCAAACCAAGATAAATACATTTAAACCATTAGAACTTAGTTACAAGAATACCCATAATAGAAATCAAAGTTTAGAAGAAGTTGAGTTTAAAACCCCTTTTTGAAAACCATTTTGGAAGTTGGCTTCTTGAATGGAAAGGTATTCAAGAATGGATACCATACCTTTATGAGAAAGAAACCCACGAATTTGATGAAGAAACAAGTCCCAATCCGTCCTCCTATCCTTCCTTGACTTCTAGCTTCCAAGAGAGTTGAGAGAGTTTTCTTGAGAGAAAGAGAGAGTTGGATCTTGAAGTGAGAGGGTCTTGTCTAGGTCTAGGGTTTAAAACTAATTTAATATAACCTAAAAATACCAAAATTATACACCTAGGGTCTTATAAGACTTGGGGTGTATTTACATAAAACACCCCAAGTTGGCAGCCTTAAGTCGTGCACTGGCAGGCCTCGTCGACTAGACCTCCTCGACGGACCGTCACGTTCACCACGGACCGTCATGGGGTCCCGTCGAGGAACACTTGGCTCCAACTGGAGCCTGTCCAAGTTTCCACTCTCTGTCACTCGCGACGCCCTGGATCGACGGACCGTCCTGAGTGCAACGGACCATCGCCATGGTCGTCGTGAGCCACTGATGGGCAGACTTTGCCCAAGTCTTGGGCCCTTCATCTAGGGCCCCTTATGGGTCCTAGGCGGGGTCGTGCCCGGACGTCAAACCCCTAAACTAAGTCGTCTAGGTCTAAGGAACATCCGACGCATGTTTCAAGTAAAACGAACACATAAAACTCATCCAAACTCGCCAAGACATACAAGTACATTCTAAGGCATACCATCCGAACGTCATGGACGTTTTTGGTCGATTAAACTCCAAACTTAACCAAACTTTGCACACTGCCTAAGGACACCAAACTAACTCCGTTTAACTTAAAATTAACACAAGAAACAACCATGAGGCTCTAGTTCACCTTAGTTCATTTTGGGGCGTTATAATTAATGTAACACCTCGGAAGTTCGAATGTTGAGAAAGGCAAGAAAAGTGCAGAAAATTATTTGAGGAAGAGGTCTACACGACATAATTATAGACCGTAGGAATTCCAACGAGTTGTAGCAGTGGAATCGTAGGATCTAGAATGGTATTTTATGACAAACTGTAGAAAATTTAATGAGTCGTTGATGGGTTCCATATAAAGGTTTTAGACTTGGTGAATTTTTTTCTAAAAATTAAGTCATATGAATGATGTCTACGGAACGTAGGAATTGAAATGGACCCTAGAAAAGTCTTGTGGGAAGTAAGGTGATTGGGTGTCTGAAGTTGGTTATACGGTTGACTAGTACAGGCCGTATAAAGTTATATAGACAATAGGAACCATCCAATAGTTATTTTAAGTGTATCTAGGTATTCTCCTATTCATATAATACCTATACTACGTTGTTTTATCCCCTATTTGTAGGTCCAAACTGTAAGAACCACCCGACAACTATTTTTAAGGGTAATTGGGTCATTTTTGATGCATCTAATATCTATACTACGTAATTTTACTCCTATTTCTAAGTCCTACTAATGATTTTATATTCCTAAAACTAACCCATCTCTCTCATTCTCTCAAACTCCAAAATTCCATCCACATTCATGCCATCTAATTTTCTCCCAAGGTCAAGAAGAAAAATCTCGGGTTTCAAGTCAAGTATAATTTTTCGCCATTGATTTGGGGTTTTGAATAGAAATGTATACATGGATTCATCAATGGATTACATTTACCCATTGAGCTCCCAAGGTTTCTGAATTCTCCAAGTTAAATTTTAATCAAATTGATTACATTTTGATGCAATTATTCATGGAAATTGTTTATGCTAATCCAATTGTTTTAATGTGATCTTATTATGATTGTCTTAGCTCATTACATGCTTTCATATTTAAATCACATGAAACCATGTATTCCGAATCAATTTTGACTATGAAGCCTAAAAAACATAAATTTATGAAGAAATAATAAAAATATGATTTGATGTTTTCATGAAGTTATGCAAGATTTATGAAAAAGAAAGTATTATGAATTATGTTTCTTTAACATGAGTATCAATGAAATTGTGAATGTTTTTTCTCACATATATAGGAATCATAATTTGATTAAAGGTTTTTTTACCCCTAAAAGTAATTAGCTACTCTATGATGTTTAACCTTGAACTTGTATTTGAATTCTAGTTTTCCATGGATAAGGATATGTTTATGAAATTGACTATTCCATTGGTATTTAACTTAGCACCGAGAGAACTTTGAGGTGGAGGCACAAAAAGGATAGCCTGGTAGTAATCTCTAGTTCCAAATTATGTCCCTCCGTAGTCTTGTCTTAAACGACCTAACTAGTTGATCAACATATAACATATGAATAATGATACAAATTTCAACCAGGGCACATAGATTCTTCTTTCTCGATGTATAGCTACATCAGATTCCATGTTATAGCTTGCATTCCATCTTATAGCTCGCATGGTCTATTGTCGGTTAAAGTTGATATCCGACAAAATGATCTATGTTTTAATCAAGGTTTTGATGAAGCTTAATTGATGATGATGAATTCACCATGTTCATGATTTATGATTCTACTTATAATGGTTTCTATAATGCTTAGCTTAGTCATGAATTTTATGATCTCGATTGTATCTTTTATGATCATATTTTCATATTTTATTAAATTCTTTAATACATAGTGCATTTCATATAGTAATGCATACTTGTACGTACATTATTTCACATAGATGTGAGCAAACCTTTCACATAACCCATAATGGCGCACATGTTCATATATCAATGCATGAGTCTATAGACATAACTATATGAGCAATCCTTTCATATAAACCCACTAAGACACTATGCACATTCATACTTCATCATTTCATATACGTAGAGACCAAACCTAGGAACTATCCTATCAAGGTACACATGTGCAATGCATAGACAAGGTCCCATACCCTTGCCCATACTAGTACACCTATCAAGTCATCCTAGTAAGGGAATACGAATTATACTTTCCTAAACATCACCTTAGCATGCATAGTAGTAGACACTAGTGAATATGACAACTACCTTTCATTTAGACACAATGACCTATACTACTTGTATCATGCATGTAAGTGAGAGTGTGTGTACATTGGTCAACATGATCACATAATGGCTATCAAAACACATTGAGGCAGCCACCCTCTTAGACCATAACACTCTTTCAAGAATAGACAACACAACACATAATAGCATAGGAGACAAGTCAACTTCATTTAACACTTAAGACTCCTAACTTGTACTATCCATGTATTCACATAGGGTACATAGGTAAGGGATTATTAACCATTTTAACACATCAATGGAAGCACCTATACTTTACCCTAACATGAATATACACATGTTCAAATAATTGCCACACAACCTAATTCACAACTAGAATAGAAAAGTAGGCATAAACTTCTCATAGTATCATTTTAAGCACATGTTCATAAGTTCATAAATTTGCCTTCAAGTCAATGTTCAACACATATATAATGACAATAAAGTAAACACCGCCACCATAAGTGGACCATACCACACAATGCCATACAAGGCTTCATCAACATTTCTATAAAGATTAGAGAAGTAGAAGAGTAGAGAGAATAAGCATTCTTACAAATTTCTCACCCTTTGATCATCGTTGATCAACACACCTTATTCATCAATAAAACACATATATGGCAGTATCTAAATTTACTTTAAACATGTAATAAACCATATACAAGTCGCTACAAGATTATACTATAACATAATACAACACATCTAGGAAAGTAGAATAACCTAGATCATTAGCTAATTTCCCTTGCATTGATTTTAGATCATATTACATACATATTATAAGTCTAAGACAGTATCTAAACCTACATTTAACCATATTGAAATCATAATTACATACCTTCAAGATTAAGGTTACAACATAGGCATTTAGGCTTATCGATTTGCTAGAGTATAGAAGACTTTACCAATACTATGAACTCTCTAAGGCTTTGATCATAATTCATATTTTATCAACAATACACTCATTAGGCTGTATCTAATTAGATAATAAATCAAGACGAAATCATGCTTCATCTTAATCACAATTCGAGATCCATCACACACTTAGATTTTTGACGTCATAGCCTAAAGGAATCTAGATCAATTCATGCAAGCCGTTCTTAATTTGATCATTAAGGATTTATACCTACAAAATTCATCCATTATATCACCCTAAAATAGTAGCTACAACAATTCATACATAATCAAATCTCTACACAACCGATCTTAC
Source organism: Solanum sitiens (assembly GCA_016801875.1). Classification (NCBI taxonomy): domain Eukaryota; kingdom Viridiplantae; phylum Streptophyta; class Magnoliopsida; order Solanales; family Solanaceae; genus Solanum; species Solanum sitiens. The sequence goes on along the minus strand of JABWTJ010000311.1, from coordinate 596,784 downwards.
AATCGACTTCAAGGCAACATGTAGAAGCATAGGCTATTCATGTTCAAATCTTCATATATTTATCATCATGGACTGATCATCATCAATTCACCATCAATTAATGTAAATAACAATAAACACAAGAAATTCAACGTAAGAGAATCACCATTTAATCAAGAACAAGCCATAATCACAAAGCCCATGCAAGAGCTAAACCAATTTTGGAAGGAACATGGGTTCATCATGCAATAGGAGTGAAATCACATTCAAATCACTGTATAACTTCAATTAATCATGATTCAATCGTCAAAACCTTTTTAGAAAGAACCCATGGCTAGATTGAAGAAGAAGGACTTTGATCATATTGTTCTTCTTTGAAAACATTGAGAATGGCCCTATAGATGAAAAGATAACTATAGATGAAGATCACCATACCTTTATATACATGAAGACCTCTAAAACTTGATGATTCATCCATGGAAAACTCAGCTCCAAGCAGTTCTTGAGCTTCACCAACAATGGTGGTTTTAGAGAGAACATTTTTAGAAGGAAAGGTTCAATTTATGTGAGTGTGTTTGGGAATGGGTTTATCACGTTTTAGATGACTTATATACACCTAAAATTAAATAAATAAACCTATTATAGTCAGGTTAGGACGTGGGGTGAATTTTCCAGTCACCCCTTTAATTAACAGCACGCAGGCTGCCAGTTGCAGGCCACCCTCGACGATGGCAATGATGGGGCGTCGAGGCCATGATGGGCCGTGCCTGGCCTCTGTCGCCTGATACTTAGCTAAAATTGGCTTAAGACCTGCCCAAGGCATGTGTACCTCAACGATACCTGCTCGACGGGCTGTTGGTGGACCAAGGATCCGTCGTTGGGTCCACCAACAGACACTGTCCAGGCAGTGTCTTAGGCAGCTTTGGGTCCTTCTTTTGGGGCCTCTTGTAGGGCCCTTTAGAAGTCGTACCCGGATATTTCCAACTTTATTATAAACCTTAACAAGTTATAGACCTTCCACATAAATTTCATCCAAAACAAACACCTACAAGACGTCCAAACAGGCCAAGCCCCACCATAACACACGATGAACGTCTTAAGGGCTATCTTTTGAACGCCTTGGACGTTCTTGGTCGTTTGACCTCCATACTTCTTGAAACTTCATATAATATCATTTAACATCATTAAAAACCATTTAAAGACTTATTAAGCTCCTGAAACACAGTATATAACACACATGGACACATGAGGCACATAGGCGACTAGTCGTCGAACGTTTTGGTCGTCCCTTAACGTTCGACTTCCAAATCACTTCAAACTTTACACACTGCCTCTATACCATATAATAAGGCATTTTAGGACCTTATAACCTTAAGACTAGCATGTTAGGATCTATAAACCTTATCTCATTTTCGGGGTCTTAAAATATCCCCCACTTGGGAACATTCGTCCTCGAATGACACTTAGATCATTTTAATCAAAACAAAGACTTCAATGCTTATTAGAGCAGTTCATATAAATCATAACATCATCACATAGAAGTTAATGTTCCATACTTTACAAAGAATAAAATTTCACCTCATTTAGCACTCAATGCACACAAGCAAGCAAAAACTTAAATTCACTCACTCTTTAGTACTTCAAACACAAAGGCTCTTTTCATGTTCATAGGAGAACATACTTCTCCCAATAATAACATGGTCATTACACCTTAATTCATTAAGAGATAATCTTGAAAGACCACACATAGGAAGATTACAACATATACTCAAAGTTACTTTAGCACTTGTGTTTCAATGCACATAAACTTGAGTTAGTTGGATCTCAAAGATCTTTAGTAGTTAGACCTAGTGCCATGAAGGTCATACTCAACAATACCATGCTTAGTTGTGTCCATGGAGGAATGTTCTTCTCCTCAACAAACTTACATGTATTATGAGTTCACACCTTAGCAAGGTACAAGGTCAATTCTTCTACAAATGAGAAATTCTCAACTTTTGAAACCAAGACATGAGCATGTATTCTTCCTAGTGAAGTCTAAAGGGTAGATCACACCAAATAAATCACAACAATTAGGAAGAAATTTCACAAAATGTCAATTTCTAACATAGTACTTACCCTTACAGTAAGCCTCATTTTAGAAAAATAACACAATTTATAGGCACACACATGAACACTTAGTTAAACATACTTTCCTTTTAAAGAATGAGCCTACAATTATGCATTCCAAATTATAAAGTCACATAGTTTTCAAGAGAGTCAACATATTTCATTGTAAAAGAGACTCACTTTCCATTGTAAGGCTAAACAATTTACCTCACAAGTGACTATTACAAAGTTCCCTGTCCTATCTCATAAAGTCAAATGCACAACTAGCATATCAAGATGTGATTCCACAAGAGAAAACATGGATTTGTATCAAAAATTTTCTTTCATACACTTTGGAACATTCATAATATCTTCATTAGTAATGTCAATCAATACCTACCAAACATATAAGAACATGAAATTCATACTTTATGCAAAACTCTTATTCATGAATAAGCTCATCAAGACTTCATTAGATTCAAATTCAAGTAAGAATAGAAGGACAAGGTAGACAATATCTACAACCTTACCATTTCATCACCATCCCCCACTTAGGGTAAACCCAATTACGAGCAACTTAACCCAACTTAAAAGGATCTTAACTTAACAACCTTCATTTTTCATCACTTAAAAGTGATTACAACTTATGAAGGATTTACAGTAAGTTAACATAGGAACACCAAGGTACTCTAAGTCTTATCACCTAGGCAATTTATCCACAATAATTTTCAAGTTAGGTCATCTCATTTAACCACATAAGGTGTTCATACCATACAATAGACACCTAGGTCATACATCATTAGGGGAAACAATATAGGAGACTCACAACACAATAAGAAGTTAGAAGCAAATCCACAACTCATCATGCCATAAGACTCTCATTCTTCATTCCAAATAGCAAAACTCCTTTTCACATTCATTATCATGTTCATATACATCAATTCTATACACATTTTAACAATATCAATTCAGAGAACAATTTAATTGATTCTCCAAAAAATGTTACAGCAAGCTGCCTAGCTTTATAGTGAGCATGCTTCCAAATTCCAAAAATAAAACATTTAGGCAATTGATTGGAAAAGCATGACAATATGAGATACCAAAACTTTACCAAGACAAGCATACTATCATCACACCTAGGATCAAGTCTACACAAAGAACTCTAAATCCATACTAGGCAACTTATAAAAGACCACATGTATACAAAAGGAAACATTGAACACCTTTAAACACATATTCTTAGGGTAGCATGCTTTCATAGGTAATCACTACCCATCTCAAGTTCAAATAATAGTATTAGGCTAGCAACATATAATGCCATATAGTAACATAACATTCCAAAAGAATTCACTTTAACCATAATAACTTTTAACATGCTTTAACTATATCATGACATACATTTCTCAATATAACATGTTATTTCACATAAGTTTCATATCTAGCCATAATTGGCATCACATCATCAAATAAGTCAAAAGTCACCTTCACAAATACTCATTCAAACCATAAAACAAAGATAAGCATTTAAACTCACCTTTTCTCCCTCAAGCATAGAACAATCTCATCCAAGCAATCACATCTAAAAGACCATCGGAAAAGAAAACATAAGAGAGAGATCTTATAGAGTTAAGTTCTATGGCACGATATGAGATTGATGAAGAAGGTAAACTCTATCGTCCTATAGACTCTCGTACCATTTGATGTGTCGCGACTCACCACCAATGCTACGAGTCTCTACTAGACATGGCAATATGAGACTCTTAGAACCTAAGACCACTTTAATAACTCGTGCTCTGATACCATGTTTGTCACATTTGGGGCAACCCCCTAGAAGTAACACGGCGTACTCGACCTCTCGGAGGTCTTATACAAGCCTATAGTTATCATTCATCGCATTAACATAGTAAATTTAGCGGAAATTTTGAAACTTTTCATAGCACATCATATGCTAGAAACTTCAACTCATATATGTATAAAACATAAGCCATAATACATTTATAGACCTTAAGTCTCCTTGCCATCTTAGACTCAATAACTTTAGAGTACATTAGGGACACAACCCACAAGACACATTACATAACTATACAATATTTAAAGACTTTACATTAAAGACATAAGTAGGACATCCTTGAACTTTAAGGATTCCTTTCATTGAGATTGGGAAATCATCTATCAAGCTATTCACCATTCAAGACATCCTTTAAGCATCCATAACCTACACTTTGTGTAAAAAGTAAAGAAGAATGGGATTAGCACAAGAATGTACTAAGTATGGCAACCATGCAAAAATATGCATTTAAAAGGGACATTTTCTTTGAAATCATACTTCATGCCATTTTGAGTAAATCATCATAAAACCTTTATCAATAGCATTTATATCATTTTCATACTTCATAGAAACAGAATCAAAGGCCAAACATCATAGAAAAGCACTTATAGAATTTAAGTCCAAATTGAGGTCACTTTACAGTGAACTCTATTCTCTTAACAGTGAACCATCTTTTCTTTGATTCATTAACTTCACAAGTAACCCTTTAGTGATACTTGGTGCAATGCATCACCTTAAGGCCACAAAAAAACGTACATATCTTTTACACAAGACAACACATATCATCATAGAAGTATAGTACAACATAGATATAATTAAGTCAAGACCATAAGGACATTATAATGAACTTCTAGTCAATATGCACATATACTTATTTTACTTCACATCAATGCATTATATTACCTTACTAATAATCCTACTCTAAGTCTACTAGTGCAATGTATATGTGAAGCCCCATAACCTCACACATACTTAGTAAACCTATCATAAGACCACATGCATTTACCTCCAAGTCATACATCAACACAGTAAGAGAAGACAACTTCATTTATGTCAAGTAAGACCTTCACCATATAGTCAACAAGATCAACATTATGCATAAAGACTCATATTGTGCACATCCTCATAACAAGTAGACAACTACTACAATGTCATACATAAAGAACACATGCATAGTGACATGCATTAGAACACCTTCCTAGAACTTCCTAATGAGCTACTTGTGCAATGTCTAGATGGGTTCATTACTTCCACCTATCCTAAGTAACCTCCCTTAAGTCATTCTATTTAGGGTCCTAGTCATTTACTTCCATTGTCCATTTTACTTTAGGAAACCCATAGCCTTAACTACATAGACCATGGGTGCAAAACATGGAATCCGGTATCATAAAACCCCACACCGAAAGAAGGTGGTCTACCGGCCAAAGTAGAACCAAACATGACATAGCTTTCTAGGTGGATCCACTAGCTAGTATCCTATGGTGGCAACATAGTTATGGAACTTGGAGGATACCTTGGAAACATCCCTCTATGCCCTTGGGCTATGAGGCTTTCCACCTCATGAGATTTATGGTAGACCTACCTTTCCACATTGGAAAGGGACACACACTCATATACAAGTTCAATCGGTGCTAAGCTAAGTTCCCTTTATTGATAAAGCGTTCATTAACATTTACTTATAAAAATATAGGCTTAGGAGAATCACCCCCTCATATGCTTAGCTCATAGGTCATAGATGAAAGTTCATCAACCTAGATCATGTGAGCAGATCCTTTCACATGGACATAGCATATGTATTAGCACTATATAGTCTAGGATACACTTGAGCACACCTTTCAAGGGTCCTCTATTGACTAGATCATCATTCATGTGTATGAGTGTATACATAGATGTGAGCAAACCTTTAACATAACCCATAATGGCACACATGTTCATATATCAATGCATGAGTCTATAGACATAACTATATGAGCAATCCTTTCATATAAACCCACTAAGACACTATGCACATTCATACTTCATCATTTCATATACATAGAGACCAAACCTAGGAACTATCCTATCAAGGTACACATGTGCAATACATAGACAAGGTCCCATACCCTTGCCCATACTAGTACACCTATCAAGTCATCCTAGTAATGGAATACAAATTATACTTTCCTAAACATCACCTTAGTATGCATAGTAGTAGACACTAGTGAATATGACAACTACCTTTCATTTAGACACAATGACCTATACTACTTGTATCATGCATGTAAGTGAGAGTGTGTGTACATTGGTCAACATGATCACATAATGGCTATCAAAACACATTGATGCAGCCACCCTCTTAGACCATAACACTCTTTCAAGAATAGACAACACAACACATAATAGCATAGGAGACAAGTCAACTTCATTTAACACTTAAGACTCCTAACTTGTACTATCCATGTATTCACATAGGGTACATAGGTAAGGGATTATTAACCATTTTAACACATCAATGGAAGCACCTATACTTTACCCTAACATGAATATACACATGTTCAAATAATAGCCACACAACCTAATTCACAACTAGAATAGAAAAGTAGGCATAAACTTCTCATAGTATCATTTTAAGCACATGTTCATAAGTTCATCAATTTGCCTTCAAGTCAATGGTAAACACATATATAATGACAATAAAGTAAACACCACCACCATAAGTGGATCATACCACACAATGCCATACAAGGCTTCATCAACATTTCTATAAAGAATAGAGAATTAGAAGAGTGGAGAGAATAAGCATTCTTACAAATTTCTCACCCTTTGATCATCATTGATCAACACACATTATTCATCAATAAAACACATATATGGCAGTATCTAAATGTACTTTAAACATGTAAGAAACCATGTACAAGTCGCTACAAGATTATACTATAACATAATACAACACATCAACATACTAGGAAAGTAGAATAACCTAGATCATTAGCTAATTTCCCTTGCATTGATTTTAGATCATATTACATACATATTATAAGTCTAAGGCAGTATCTAAACCTACATTTAACCATATTGAAATCATAATTACATACCTTCAAGATTAAGGTTACAACATAGGCATTTAGGCTTATCGATTTGCTAGAGTATAGAAGACTTTACCAATACTATGAACTCTCTAAGGCTTTGATCATAATTCATATTTTATCAAAAATATACTCATTAGGCTGTATCTAGTTAGATAAGAAATCAAGACGAAATCATGCTTCAACTTAATCACAATTCGAGATCCATCACACACTTAGATTTTTGACTTCATAGCCTAAAGGAATCTAGATCAATTCATGCAAGCCATTCTTAATTTGATCATTAAGGATATATACCTACAAAATTCATCCATTATATCACCCTAAAATAGTAGCTACAACAATTCATACATAATCAAATCTCTACACAACCGATCTTACAATCGACTCCAAGGCAACATGTAGAAGCATAGGCTATTCATGTTCAAATCTTCATATATTTATCATCATGGACTGATCATCATCAATTCACCATCAATTAATGTAAATAACAATAAACACAAGCAATTCAACGTAAGAGAATCACCATTTAATCAAGAACAAGCCATAATCACAAAGCCCATGCAAGAGCTAAACCAATTTTGGAAGGAACATGGGTTCATCATGCAATAGGTGTGAAATCACGTTCAAATCACTGTATTAACTTCAATTAATCATGATTCAATCATTCAAAACCTTTTTAGAAAGAACCCATGGCTAGATTGAAGAAGAAGGACTTTGATCATATAGTAGATTAAATAAACAGTGGAAACCTAAATCAATAATAGAACAAACTAACTTTTTAGATTTAGATTGTGTTATAGATATTAATAAGGTAATTTTATTATGGATAGGAAATTTATCTAAACAATTAGTAGATAATAAAATAACAATAAAAGACACACCAGGCTATATAGAAAGAACCTTAATAGGAACAACAAAATTATGGATAGAAAATTTACCATTAGAAAGTAAAGAAGCACTAAGAAGCGATAAAAAACTAGATGGATCAATAACAACATCTAATATAGAAATATTACAAAAATATGAATTAGCAATAAGAAATGAATTTGGAAGTATGACTACAGATATAAAAGAACAAAATAAACAAAAAATAATAAATAGACAATTAATGTCAAAATTAGCAATATGTAATATGTGTTACATAGAAGAATATATATGCGCATTTAAAGAATACTATTATAAAGCACAATATAATATAAATGAAGCAAAAGAAATAAAACATCAATATTTCACAAAACTACCAGAACCATTTAGTACTAATATAATAAAAGATTGGAATAATGAAGAAATGACAGATACTTTAGGATCTAGAATAAAATTCTTACAACAATGGTTTATTCAGTTATGTGAAAATCAAAAAGAAAAATTAAAAATGGAAAAAGTATTAATGAAAAATCTAGCATGTTGTAAAAATAAAATAGCACCAAAATTTGGTTGTGAAGATAAATATTATAAAAAACCTAGAAGAAATTATAGAAAAACAAAAACTAAATATAAATATAAAAATCCAAGAAAACGATATTTTATAAAAAATTATAAACAAAAAAGATCATCTAGACCAAAGAAATCATTATCAAATTGTAATTGTTACAATTGTGGTAAGTTAGGACATTTAGCTAGAGATTGTAAACTACCTAAAAATATAAAAAGAAAACAAATTGCAGAACTAATTTTAGATGAACATAAATATATGCAAATAGATTATCTAGATTATGAATTAGATGATAATGATAGTATATATGAAATTTCTGATATAGAAAATAAAAATGACTATGAAATTAAAGGAATGGAATTAGATAGTGAAATAGTAATCGAAGAAAATGACTGAAGAAAATATAAGGATAATATCTAAAGAAGAATATCATGATGAAGAATCAGTAGAACAAAAAATAATATTTGATAATACAATTTTCCAACAAATAAAAAATAAAGAATTAGATTTAAGTGTAGAAAAAGTACTACAAGTACCTATTTTAAGAAATTGGTTTAAAAGACATAAAGAGGAATACTATGTAGTTAGTCAAAAAGAACATATTATAGATTGTAAATATACAAAAGGAAGAGCACAAATACCTATATTAAATAAAAGAATGATTAATCAAGAAATACAACATATAAAAGCCAAAACACCTATAAAATACGTACATTTAGGAGGAACAGAGATATTAATAAAAGCATGTTTTAGAGAAGGAATAGATACACCTATAGAAATATATTTAGCAGATGATAGAATAATACATCATATAGAGAAAAGTGGAATTAGTGCAATAAAAGGAAATTTAATATACCAAAAATTTAAATTTATAATAAGTGCAAATTATTCAATAGCATTAACAGATAGAAACATAGATAAATCATTAGTGTTATATTGGAAACTATTAGGAATAGAATTAGCACCTGGAAGTAAGATATTTACAGCAAGATGTAAAAATTTATACATATTAACAACAAAACATAAAGTAATGGCTAAAAATAAAATAGATAGGATCAAAATAGAAAATCCTTTTGATCAAATCCTTGCAATTATAGATAATAATGATTATAGTTATAAAGAAATGGATATTGAAGAAGATTTAGAAATAATAAAAGAAAGAAGAAATACTTCAAGTATACCAAAAACATTAAGTAGAACTACTTCATCAAAAGCAAGTTCATCAAAAAGAAAATATGATTTCCCTAAAATATTAAATACGGAAGAAAAAACATTAAATTATTATTTTATAACTGGATTAATTAATGAAAAAAGATATAAGATATTAATAAATACAGGTCAAGACGATAATTATATAATTAAAGAATTAGTCTTAGATACAGAGATTATAAAAACAGGACATGTATGCCCTGGATTACCTAGTGAAATAGTAACTATAAGTGAAGAGATAGAAAAAGAAATTATTATAGGAGGAATACCCTTACTAATACCATTTAAAATCTATCAAGGAAATCAAAATATAACTTTAGGTATAAATTGGTTAGATCAATTTACACCATATAAAATAGAAGAAGAACAATTAACTATAACTTGCCAAAATACGAAAATAATTATAAAAAGAATAATGTAAGAAATGAAAATTTATATACTTGCAAAAATTATCATAGAAGGATATTATAATAGATATTATACACCTATGATAGATACAGGAGCTGAAACTAATATATGTAAATATAATTGTTTACCAGAAGAAAAATGGGAAAAACTAAAAACACCAATGGTAGTAACTGGATTTAACAATGAAAGTAGTATGATTACTTATAAAGCAAAAAATATAAAGATACAAATATGGGATAAAATTCTAATAATAGAAGATTTGTATAGTTTTGATTGTAAAACAAAAGATATGCTATTAGGAATGCCTTTCTTAGATAGATTATACCCACACATAATAACTAAAACACATTGGTGGTTTACTACACCATGTGGATATAAAGTAGGAGCAAAAAGAGTAAATAATAAACAAAGAAAATCAAAAGAATGGATCAAAGGAAGTGAAAAAATAAATCAAGAAATGGAAAATATAAATAAAAAAGAAATAAATCAATTTGAAATTATTATATTTACAATAGATAAAATTAAATTAATAAATGAACAATTAGAACTTTTATATAGTGATAACCCATTAAAAGGTTGGGAAAAACATAAGACAAAAATAAAAATAGAATTAATAGACGAAAATAGTCTAATAACACAAAGACCATTAAAATATAATTTTGATAATTTAAATGAATTTAAAATGCATATAGAAGAATTATTAAAAAATAATTATATACAAGAGACTAATAGTAAACATACAAGCCCAGCATTTATAGTAAATAATCATAATGAACAAAAAAGAGGTAAAAGTAGAATGGTAATAGATTATCGTAATCTAAATGCCAAAACTAAAACTTATAATTATCCAATACCAAATAAGATATTAAAAATAAGACAAATACAAGGATATAACTATTTTAGTAAATTTGATTGTAAATCAGGTTTTTATCATCTAAAACTAGAAGATAAATCAAAACAATTAACTGCATTTACAGTACCACAAGGATTCTACGAATGGAATGTTTTACCATTTGGATACAAAAATGCACCAGGTAGATATCAACATTTTATGGATAGTTATTTTAATCAATTAGAAAACTGTATTGTCTATATAGATGATATATTATTATTCTCTAGAACACAAGATGAACATATTAGATTACTAGAAAAATTCATACATATAATTAAACAATCAGGTATAAGTTTAAGTAAAAAGAAATCAGAAATTATGAAATCCCAAATAGAATTTTTAGGAATACAAATAGATAAAAATGGTATAAAAATGCAAGCGCATATAGTACAGAAAATAATTAATTTAGATGAAAGTATAGATACAAAAAAGAAATTACAATCCTTTTTAGGACTAGTAAACCAAGTACGAGAATATATACCAAAATTAGCGGACTACCTAAAACCACTATATAAAAAACTTAAAAAAGATATTGAATATCATTTTGATAGTAAAGATAAAGAAAATATAAGAAATATTAAGAATCTATGTAAAAAGTTACCAAAACTTTATTTTCCTGATGAAAATAGGATATTTATTTATATAGTAGAAACAGACTCTAGTGATCATAGTTATGGAGGAGTATTAAAATATAAATATGAAAATGAAAAAATAGAATATCATTGTAGATATTATTCAGGGTCTTATACAGAACCACAAATAAAATGGGAGATTAATCGAAAAGAGTTATTAGCATTATATAAATGTTTATTAGCATTCGAACCATATATTGTTTACAATAAATTTATTGTAAGAACAGATAATACCCAGGTAAAATGGTGGATAACAAAAAAGATAGACGATTCAGTCACAACAAAAGAAATACGACGCCTAGTATTAAATATATTAAATTTTTCATTTACAATTGAGATTATTACAACTGATAAAAATACTATTGCAGACTATCTCTCAAGAGAAAGATACGATGAAAGAACTCTTAACCATGATGACAAATCTTTGTCAAAAAATGGAAAAGATAGAAGCAGAAGTGCAAGAACTAAAAGAAACAGCTAAAAGTGAGCAGCATGACTATAAAGATGCGGAGCTACGTCGTAAGGCAGACGGAAAAAAGCCAGAGCTAAAAGGTGACGATGAGAAACACCTAAAAACTCAACATACTAACAATGTATTAGTTGCAGGTACAAGCACAGGAGTCAGCAAAAACTATTCAAAGAAATACAAACTTAAATAGCCTATTTACAAAATCATTTATTCCTAAATTTCAATTAAATACCCCAACACCACAAACCTCTACATACGCAGCTAGTATTCAAAGCGACAAGAAGAGATACAACTATATTGCCCAGTCATATATTGACAATATACATAAAATCCAAGCATTTTTAAATCTAAACCCTAGATTCACACAAACAAAAAATACCAATGAAAACTATATAACCCAAAAATTACAAGGTTACAACAAGCTTATAGCACAACCTAAAACCAGTGCAAATTTAGTTAAGACGTGCTACAGCTATGGACTTTTAAGTACCGTATATACCTTCGATGGAGAAGAAATTACTGGGATACCAGAATTACACAGAGCATTTATTACATATAAAAGAATTACTAAAGGAAATTTATTTTTCATAAAATTCTATACAGCACCAGCAGAGATATTATACGAAGAGATAAAATCTCCAATTCAAGTCATCAAGATAGGATTGACAAAAGATATGATTATACCAGAGGAGATTGAGAAACAAGAAGAAATACAAAAGATAGATATACCAAGTTTTTATGCTAATAAAAGAATAATTGGCATATCTACTATTATACAAGAGCTAGCAAATAATTATCTAAATGGAAATGCAATATGGAGTTATTATGCTAGAGATCAAATAATGATATATGCAAATTCAAAGGAATTACGGAAGGCAGATATGGATGAAGTTCAGAGATGGATTTTGTCCTTATTAAAACCTGAAGAACAACCTACTACGAGAGCTTTAAAAAAACAATTTATTTCAGAAGAATTATTAACAAGATATTGTAAATTAATTGGACACAAATACCCCGATCATCATTGTTCTAAATGCAATGGGGAAGAAAACATAATTCCAGATGTAAGTTTGGAATAAGAAGAAGACAAAGAAGAAGAAGAATCAAGAACAGGAAAGAGATATTGAAGATAGTCAAAAAGATGTAAAGTTTGTCGGCCATATAGTAATAGTAAAGGCCATTATGTATAAAGTTTTTTGTTGTTTTGTAAGATAGTCAAAAAGTTTTGTCGGCCATATAGTAATAGTAAAGGCCACTATATAAAGTAGTTTAACGTTTTGTGTCGGCCGAATGTTATAAGGCCAAGCGTAAAGTAAGTGTCGGCCACTAATATTGGCCAAACATGTATACTTAGTAGTTTAAATAGAGGGCTTTCCCTCAATAATAAATCATCAGCTTTTCTCCATCTCCTCTCTTACATACAATTCCGCTTCCCCAATTATGCATTCCAAATTATAAAGTCACATAGTTTTCAAGAGAGTCAACATATTTCATTGTAAAAGAGACTCACTTTCCATTGTAAGGCCAAACAATTTACCTCACAAGTGACTATTACAAAGTTCCCTGTCCTATCTCATAAAGTCAAATGCACAACTAGCATATCAAGATGTGATTCCACAAGAGAAAACATGGATTTGTATCAAAAATTTTCTTTCATACACTTAGGAACATTCATAATATCTTCATGGTAATGTCAATCAATACCTACCAAACATATAAGAACATGAAATTCATACTTTATGCAAAACTCTTATTCATGAACAAGCTCATCAAGACTTCATAAGATTCAAATTCAAGTAAGAATAGAAGGACAAGGTAGACAATATCTACAACCTTACCATTTCATCACCATCCCCCACTTAGGGTAAACCCAATTAAGAGCAACTTACCCCAACTTAAAAGGATCTTAACTTAACAACCTTCATTTTTCATCACTTAAAAGTGATTACAACTTTTGAAGGATTTACAGTAAGTTAACATAGGAACACCAAGGTACTGTAAGTCTTATCACCTAGGCAATTTATCCACAATAATTTTCAACTTAGGTCATCTCATTTAACCACATAAGGTGTTCATACCATACAATAGACACCTAGGTCATACATCATTAGGGGAAACAATATAGGAGACTCACAACACAATAAGAAGTTAGAAACAAATCCACAACTCATCATGCCATAAGACTCTCATTCTTCATTCCAAATAGCAAAACTCCTTTTCACATTCATTATCATGTTCATATACATCAATTCTATACACATTTTAACAATATCAATTCAAAGAACAATTTAGTTGTTTCTCCAAAAAATCTTACAGCAAGCTGCCTAGCTTTATAGTGAGCATGCTTCCAAATTCCAAAGATAAAACATTTAGGCAATTGATTGGAAAATCATGACAATATGAGATACCAAAACTTTACCAAGACAAGTATACTATCATCACACCTAGGATCAAGTCTATACAAAGAACTCTAAATCCATACTAGGCAACTTATAAAAGACCACATGTATATAAAAGGAAACATTGAACACCTTTAAACACATATTCTTAGGGTAGCATGCTTTCATAGATAATCACTACCCATCTCAAGTTCAAATAATAGTATTAGGCTTCCAACATATAATGCCATATAGTAACATAACATTCCAAAAGAATTCACTTTAACCATAATAACTTTTAACATGCTTTAACTATATCATGACATACATTTCTCAATATAACATGTTATTTCACATAAGTTTCATATCTAGCCATAATTGGCATCACATCATCAAATAAGTCAAAAGTCACCTTCACACATACTCATTCAAACCATAAAACAAAGATAAGCATTTAAACTCACCTTTTCTCCCTCAAGCATAGAACAATCTCATCCAAGCAATCACATCTAAAAGACCACCGGAAAAGAAAACATAAGAGAGAGATCTTATAGAGTTAAGTTATGTGGAACGATAATAGATTGATGAAGAAGGTAAACTCTAACGTCCTATAGACTCTCGTACCATTTGATGTGTCGCGACTCACCACTAATGCTACGAGACTCTACTAGACGTGGCAATATGAGACTCTTAGAACCTAAGACCACTTTAATAACCTCGTGCTTTGATACCATGTTTGTCACATTCGGGGGAACCCCCTAGAAGTAACACGGCGTACTCGACCTCTCGGAGGTCTTATACAAGCCCATAGTTATCATTCATCGCATTAACATAGTAAATTTAGCGGAAAATTTAAAACTTTTCATAGCACATCATATGCTAGAAACTTCAACTCATATATGTATAAAACATAAGCCATAATACATTTATAGACCTTAAGTCTCCTTGCCATCTTAGACTCAATAACTTTAGAGTACATTAGGGACACAACCCATAAGACACATTACATAACTAAACAATATTTAAAGACTTTACATTAAAGACATAAGTAGGACATCCTTGAACTTTAAGGATTCCTTTCATTGAGATTGGGAAATCATCTATCAAGCTATTCACCATTCAAGACAACCTTTAATCATCCATAACCTACACTTTGTGTAAAAAGTAAAGAAAAATGGGATTAGCACAAGAATGTACTAAGTATGACAACTATGCAAAAACATGTATTTAAAAGGGACATTTTCTTTGAAATCATACTTCATGCCATTTTGAGTAAATCATCATAAAACCTTTATCAATAGCATTTATATCATTTTCATACTTCATAGAAGCACAATCAAAGGCCAAACATCATAGAAAAGCACTTATAGAATTTAAGTCCAAATTGAGGTCACTTTACAGTGAACTCTATTCTCTTAACAGTGAATCATCTTTTCTTTGATTCATTAACTTCCCAAGTAACCCTTTAGTGATACTTGGTGTGATCGATTTTAAGGGCAATTGGGATGACCATTTGCCATTGATTGAGTTTTCTTACAAAAATAGTTATCACTCAAGTATCCGTATGGCTCCATTTGAGGCCTTATATGGTAGGAGGTGTAAACTCCTTAGGTTGGTTTGAGGTAGGTAAAGTTTCCCTAATAGGTCCTGAGCTATTTCATGAGGCTATTGAAAAAGTTTGACTCACTAAAGAGAGGTTGAAAACGGCTCAAAGTTTGATTTTAAGGGCAGCTTTTTGCTTCCTTTTTTTTGGGCTACACATGTATATTCCTTTTGGCATTCTACTTCAACTTTGCTTCTTCTTTTTTTTACGATAAAAATGTTACTTATATTATAATATTAAGGCATATTATCATTTTATTCAATCATTACTAGGAAAGATCGTTCATAATAGTTTGGGTTACATCCCAACCGTAGAAAATACTAATGGGTCAATCCTAACATAAATAGTTTCTAGTACATCTGCATCAACTTCATATGCACCCACGTGGGAAGAGTTGTCAAAATGTTGGGTTGGTCAAAAAGCTTGGGTTGGTCAAAAATACTAATGGGTCAATCCTAATATTCGTAATCCTTGTTATTTCCTGCTTTCTCATCAAAAAGCTGCATTGAACAATTAGATCATCATAAAGTATACTATTATTAGTAAGCGTATCGATAACATCAGAAAAGTCAATATTGATTTCAATTGGGCTCAGATTATGCTCCACGACTAATCTTAGGCCTCTCCGCATGGCTTGGATTTTAGCTTTAGTTGGGCTTGTTAAGGGAGTGTGTTCGGTGAAGCCCACCGCTAAACTTCCTAGATCATTTCTAATCACCCCAACCCCTTGGCCCAAACATGGTTTTTACTAAGCCAGTAAACATTTTTTTATTAGCTTAAAGGTGTTATGGTCAAAGGGTTTCTATTTCATATGGATTGTGGTTTTAATAACCTTGCCTCTTTCTCCTTTAGTTATGATCAGCTGGTATTCAGTTGCTTGAGAGATGGTTGGTATAATGCTGGTGGCCTCTCTTTTATTTTTTAAGGTTTTATTGTTCCTTGTGAACTAGATGATATAAAGGATAAATGGGAGTAGATTTCCCTAGTTTACCCATCCATTGTATTACCTCCGTCCACTTTTAATTGGCATAATTTCCTTTTTAGAGTCAAACTATAAAAACACTGACTAACATTTTATGATGTATTTTTTCATCATATTAATATGTAAAAACTTGCAATTTATAGTATTTTTTGTATAGTTTTTGAATATCTAAATAATTTGTTTAAAATATTGAATTAATATAATCTAATTTAACTTTGAATATTAGTCAAATCGACTCTCAAAAAGCGCAACATGATAAATAAAAATGGAGGGATGAAGTAGCATTTATCCTTTATGTTGTCCCACTACTCGGTCCCATCAATTTCGTTGGTGCAGATAGTATTGGTGATGCTAGGGTTGTGACTTGTCAATAGAATGTTACTCCTGAATAATAGGGAGTTTGGGAACTGGAAAAATATGTGAGTAGTATCCACCTTGGAGTTGTCACTATAATGGCATTTGGGGTTAACAATGAGGGTCCTTATGGTGTAAAGCATGATTTTTTGGGAGCCTCTGATGGTAGAGGAGCCATAGGAAGGTATTGGTCTTATTTGGTTCCTAAGCAGATCAGATCCACTTGAAACTTTTATTGGGTTCAAGTATTCTCTTATCATTGGTATCTTCTATGTGCGTGTAGGTAGTGCTCGTCAAGAAGAGCCCATTTTGAGTGAGCCCCCAGATCAGGGTGTCCTGCTTTGTTTCATCACTAAGCTTGTAGATGTTGATTATGGAATTAACCTCCCTTGGTACTGTGAATGAGAGTTTTTATCAAAGTTTTATCCTCCATTTTGGTAAACTTCTTTTAATTTGAGGTGATCTTTTCTTTCAAGGAAGGGTCCATGGATGCTTTTTTTTGAATTGCATTGGAGTGTGGTATCCATTAATACGTAATGAAATTTACTTTGTTCATTTTATGAACTCTCCATTCAGTTGCCTTGATAGCATCTAGACAACCATTTTAGATGTTTTTCCAAGTTATGGATATTATCCTCTTGGGTCCATGATCCCTGCTTGGTTTCTAGTACTTGTCGGTAAGGATCTTGCTCCAGAGTTAGTTAGGGTTCTTCAAGGCTCTCCAGGCAAGGCCAGAGAGAGTAGACATATTCTTGAGTTCACCTTTGTGTAGTCTTAGTCCCCTCATGACACTTGTACTGGTGATGCTATCCCAATGGAGCATGTGTATTTTCCTTTTTTTCCCTGTAGTAGTTCCCCACACAAAGTCCCTCTACACCTTGTTGATTGTGTCACTTGTTTTTGTAGGTTGCTTTATGTATTGCTTCACATGGAAAGGGATGTAGCTTATGCAAGAACAATCCTCCTAGTAATGTTCAGGAACTTAGTTTTCCAACCTACCAGTGTTTTCCTCATGTTGTCAATGATCAACTGGAAGTCCACATGGACGAGTGTCTTATGGAAAATGGAGAATCACAAATATTTCCAAAGGTCTGAGAAGCACAAATACCTTGTGTGTTCCAAAAAGTTTCTTGATCCTAGTACGTGTAAGTTTCTTGAGAAAAATATTGCGAATTCATGGTTATAGCTTGTTGAACCATTAAATTGCAGTAGGTATGAAGAATGTTTGTACGGTGTTTTAATTCCTTTGGTCAGCTTTGGCAAAGAGGTAGAGATCGTCTACAAAGAAAAGTTGAGAGATTTTGGGACCCTTATCAGAAATTTGAATGGGGGTTCAGTTCTTGTCTCTAACAACTTTTTGAATATCTCTTGAAAGTCTTATTATTCAAATGATGAAAATGTAAGGGGACATAAGGTCTCCCTCCCTGATTCACCTCGGAAGGTGGAAGTATTCATTTTTCCTTCCATTGACTAGTGTGGCTCTGAAGGAAGTGGTGATGCATGACATGATGAGTTGTCCAGGTTGGGGGAATGTTGAAATAATGTAAAGTGTCCCAAATGTAAGACCATTTCAATCTAATAAAAGACTTTTTCAAGGTCAATTTTTAGAATCATATTAGGGCTTTTTCCTTTCATCTTTCAATAATGAGTAATGTATTTCTAGACAATGATGGCAGTGTTAAAGGCCCTTCTACTAGAAAGGAAGTTTTCCTTGCTAGTTTTAATGACGAAAGGGAGGATAGACTTGATGCGATTGACAACAACTTTTCAATGAGTTTGTATGTGGTATTACAAAGGTCACTAGGGAATTTAGGAATGAGGAACAAGAGGGCGGAGTTGAATATATGTGGCTAGAAAGAATCTTCCAAAACACTTTTGTAGAAGACAATGTATTTTTCCTTGACAATGTTCCGATATTTTTGGTAAAACATGTGGTGAATTCTGTTCGGATTACAAGCTTTAGAAGCTTAAAAGTGTGAAGGCCTATGAGGATTTCACTCTCCCACAAGGGGTGTCCAACAAATATGCGAGTTCAGGGGTTAGAGAGTGGATAGGGTGATTGTTGGTTGAGAAGTTCTTGGTAGAACTAGAATGATCAGTAATATAGAATTATTGGAAGAAGTTGGTGATGTGGTTTCTAATGTATTCTTGGTACTCTATTGGATTTCCAGTTTTATTTTTGATTAAGATAATGCGGTTCTTTCTCCTTCTCCGAATGGTGGTTATGTGGAAGAATGTGTTATCATCACCATTGGTTAGCCAACTAATTCTTGATTTAGTCTTCTAAAATTTCTTTTCAGCAATAAGGATGTTATCATAGTCCTTAAGTAGGGTGGACTTAAAATCCTGAAGAAAGGGTCTGAGGTTGTAGTTGGGGGATTTTTGAATTCAATCTATCCTTGCAAGAAGTCTTCCCATCTTGAAGAAGATGTTGCCAAAGGTATTGATGTTCCAGTTGGTAGCTTTTTTTTAAAAGCAATCAATATCACACTAAGGTTGTCTTGTCTATTTAAGCATGGTTGGGAATGAATTTTGAAAGAGGGATGTCCACACAACATGGGATCAATTAGGAAAGGCTTCTTGCCTTTATTGGTATAGGTTTTGTCCCGCTCAACAATCATGGGGCAGTGATCAGACTTGTTCCTAGGAAGATGAGTGACTAGGGAGTACCGGAAGAGTTTTACCCAGAGGTAGTTATCTACACACCTATCAAGTCTTTCTAGAATAAGGCTATTTATATTTCTATATCTTATAATGGTACAAGTATATTTGTAACCCTTGAATCCTAGATCTACCATTTTACACTTGTTAAGACATTCCCAGAAGATACTTGTTCTAGTGTTTTTAAAAATATTACCTCCTAGCTTCCCACTGTTTTACAAGACTTCATTGAAGTCTCTAGTGATGAGCCATTTTCTATCTATACTTCTGAAGAGGTTACACAACTCTTCCTAGAAAAGTGCTCTAGTATTAAAATTTGGGCTAATATAGATAGCAGAAAAATTCCAAGAGTGGATGTCAGGAATTACTTTGACTGTGACATGGATTACTTGTGTCGTCACTGTCAAATTCTCCAACTTTAGAGCGTCCTCCTTTCACATGACTAATATTCCTCATGTGAGACAATTAGTAGGTGTTTGAATTTAAGCATCAAACTTTAACCTATTTGGGAGATTCTTATGCTCTATCATTTTTGTTTACAAAAGAACGAGCATGACTGGTTTGTGAGCTTTAACCATTGCATCACATTGGTATCGAAAGGTTTTACTATTGGTTCCCCTCATGTTACATATGATGAAGTTCATCATTGATGACGATTTTGATTCCTGTTCATACATGCCCTTTTCTTTCCTCGACTTGTTCATGTGAGTTTGTACGCCCGTGGGGTTCAACTAAACAACTAGTGGTGATGAAATAATCGTTTTCCTCATTCTTAGATTACACTTCTTTAATGTCTATAGAAAGAGTGCTATTACGGTAATGTTGATAGGCTTTTTGAATTCCTTGAAAAAGATTTCTCATGTATGCAAGTTTTGATATCTTTATCTTTAAGCCTTATTAATTAAATCTTTAGGTTTTGACTATTTCTTTTGAGTCGCTCTAGGATTGAGGGTTCCTTACCGTTTAGGTTTTGGGTCACTCCCTGAGGAGTTGAGAGTATATTGAATGTAGTATGTCCTGTTTTATCTTAGGGATGAAGGTCGGGCGTTGAGAGCTCATTAGTTATGGGTGGGAAGGAAAGAAGGGCAATGTCTAGAAATTGTGCCCATTATGGTGTAGAGTTCCTCCATGGACATCGTCTTGAATATTTGTCCATTTCGGCCTCTCCCTTAGAGTTTGAATCCAAATTTGATTCCCTAATCCCCCTATTATTTTGTCCACACGTTTCTATGTAATATGGGATAGGTATACCAGATTCTGGAGGATTCGAGTCACCGGCTATCCTGCTATGGTGACTTTGAAGGTTAGTTGTTTGTTCTATAATGCTAATTCAAGACACAATGAGGGATAGTGGTTTGGTACCATTGGCGTTGTGATGAAGATTAGAGGTTGGGGTCTATTGGTGTGAGGCTCTTGGATTATTCTCTTAGTGGCATTGGCCTTTAAATTGGTCTCTTTTTCCATGGTAGGGACAACAAGGGATGAGTTCTTTGATTCGACTTTCGTTGTAAAATCATTGATAGCGTTGTGATGATTACTTTCCTCAGTGAGAGGGTTTTAAGGCAGGTGGAAGGGCACCTCTTTCATTCTCCGAAGAGTCTGAGAAAACTTTATGACTTTGGGTCCAATCTGTGATTAATTTAGTTTGGCTGCTGGATACATGAGAATCATTTTGATTAATTGGATTCTCTTTACTAGAAATTCAAGAGTAAGTGGGATTACGAGAACTTAAGATAGAGGTAGGTAGGGATTCAACAATATGAGTAAATGTCTTGGTCCCATTATTACCATAATTAATATTTTCACAATTATTTTTATTTTTTTCAATTTTCTTTGATCGCCTTCTCTGTGTGCTTGAAGAAGTATGGAGATTTCAAGAAACTTTCTTGGATAGGGATTGTAAGTTTTTACGTGGTGCGGATTTAGTCTCATTTATGTTTTGTGATCCAATGATTTAGTTGAATTTTTGCTCCTGACTTTTTAATTTTTGGAAAGGAGATAATTTTCCAATTGTTTGCCTGCTTTATTTCGCTTGATGAAGGAATGTTCTAACTATATTGGTGGTTTGGGTGGTTATGTATATTTATTGTGCAACTCCTAAGGGTATGTCCTATCCTTCACA
Organism: Solanum sitiens; assembly: GCA_016801875.1. NCBI lineage: Eukaryota > Viridiplantae > Streptophyta > Magnoliopsida > Solanales > Solanaceae > Solanum > Solanum sitiens. The sequence goes on along the minus strand of JABWTJ010000311.1, from coordinate 574,679 downwards.
ACCTACACACATAATTTCATCACCCTCTTATACTATCTTTTGCATGTGATTGCCAATGGTCGCTTTTTTTTGTCAACTAGTATTTCTAGGGGACTTTGTAAGCATATTCAAGAACATCTCCTTTAATAGTAGTTGAGGTAAAACTGTCTATCTTTAGTAATTCTCATAACCTCTTTCCCATTTTTTCTAGGATTTATTTGTTGTAGAACTCCGTTATTAGTTGGGGAAGCCTCGTCCATATTGTTTTATGGGTCATGGATGATTGGTGTGGGAAAAAATATGGTTATGATCTTTTGAATGATAATAAGTGCCCAACTACGAACCATGGCCTTTCATAGAGAACCTTGCTCATGTTTTGTACTTGGTTGAATTTGACAATATGGTAGTCACATCCTAGATCCATTAGTATATGTGGTTTTGAGAGTTACCATGGATCTATCAATTTGTTTTTCAGGTAAGAATGTGATATTATTTTTCCAAACACTTTTATTATCACTAATAGGCAACATTGTTATTATAACCTTTGCTTATCTTCCCCAATTAGTGGAATTTTTCCCCACTGGGCAAGGGAGTCTTCCATCAGATTGTTGCCCTTTAGGCATTTCATAGGTCTGGGTCGGTGTGTTGTTCCGTCCTAACATGATCTCTTTGAAGAACTATGGCCTATGTTCATCGTCCACCATATGATTGCTCGAGTCCGTTGATTCTAGTGGATCTGGTGGGCTCTGAGCCAGTGGGTCTGTGTATTAGTTCTAAGGTTTTGTCCTACTCTTAGAGAGACAACATATTAATTAGAGTGACTTGTTTTTTTCTTTCACTTTTTTGTGCTTTGGTTGTTGTAATATTTCATTCATTGAATTTTAAACTTGGATAGATAGGGTTGGGGTTGTCATTTCCTTTTTTTTCCTTTTTTTCCCTCCAGTTTTTCATATTAACGAGTTTGCATGCTTAATTTCATTTTTTTCATATTGTTAATATTATATTTATATGTCTTCCTATTTACATTGAAAAAATAAATGAAATTGGAAAGACAAGATGCTGGAAAAAAAATAGAGGAAGCTTCATATATATTTTTAAAATACTCATTTTTTTAGAAAAATTGTGATATCAACATACTATTAATGTCACAACCCGAAAGCACCCCCTAGAAGTTAGGGAAAACCTTCGTATCGTGACCGGGCGTACTTGACCCCTTTGGGGTCTCGTACAAGCCCTCTAACTAGCATTCATAACATAAAGCATGAAAAGTAGTGCAGAATTTAAAACTTTTCACGATAATAATAATAAAAGGAGTCTTTTCATAAATTCTAAGAAATCTTATCGTCACAAGCCAACTTAAAGACACAACTTGGAATCTTAGGGACACGGCCCTTTACGATAAAAGTAAATACATTTTTAAGTACTAATAAAGAAACTAAGAAACATAAAATTATGTCCTCGAATATATGAGGACATACCAAATTCTTGAGAGATAAAGTTCCCAAGCTTCGACTCCGATCCTCCCAAAAGGGCTTCCAACCTATACTCATAAGGTATAAAAAGTATGGGGTTAGTACAACAATGTACTAAGTATGGCATATGCAAAAACATGCAAAAAGGGACATTTTAGTAAAGATAGCTTTTTATGCAATTCAAATATAACCTTCATGAATCTAGAAGCAAACCCACATAAGAATCAACAATTAACACTTTATGGCTATCTTACCAAACTTAAAGTAAACAAAAGGAACATTTCAATTAACTTTGCTAAACTTGCAATAAAATTGAATAAAGCATCATAGTGAACATTTTGAATTCTTACAATGAAGACCTTACAGTGAATGGCACGGTCCAAGTCATATGAACCCTTTTCCTTTGAAGTTGCCCTAACCCAAGGTTATCCTAAGACTCCCTAAGGTGAGCCAAGAAGGGACTCTCATTACACCTCCCTTCAAAGCACACCAAAGCGACCCTTAAAACCACCTAATCTTAGGCTTACTTCGTTAGAAATCAAATCCACGCCCTTGGCTAACATATGCAAAACACTCATAGAAATATAGGTCATACCAAGTGCAATGTGAGAGTAGCATCCCATACTCCCACTCCCACTTAGTACTCCTAATGGATTCCATTTACTCAAGTACTCCACAATAATCCTCCATAACACTACACCATAGTACTCATTCACACGGATTTCATGAAGGTACTCTTCTCCCATAGTAGGTATAGGTCAGACCAAGTGCAATGTGAGAATAGCATCCCATACTACTACTCCCACTCAATGCTCCTACTTGGTAACTAATGTGGATTGAGCACTTCACGACATACATACACAATTTCAACAATACACAAGATAAATTAGTTTCAAATCTATTCTTTTGTGGGAGTTAGCTTAACCGACAAAGACCATGAGAGCTAGACATGGAATCCCGATATTAACCCCTATCGGATGAGGGATCCTTACTTGCCTAGTGTAAGGTCATGCTTCTTAGCATTTACATGGCTTTTCCAATAGCTACACCTATGCGGGCACATAGTTAAGGGATAAGGAGATTGTTACTAAGTAACTCACTCTCTACTAACGAGGAGTACTCATCTCAAGAGGTACTTTGGATTACAACATCTCAACTAACGAAGTGCAATCCACCTCCCCTTCATATCCTCTCGGTGCTAGGCATAACTCCACACGGATTTCTCAACATAATAGTCTATCTTAGAAAGCTCACTAGGAAATGGAGAGGTTGTTACTAGACACTACATCTCAACTCACAAAGTGTGTCCACCTCAAGATTCCCCTTTTTTGCTCAACTTGACATAATACAAATCTTAAAGGAGTGTGTGTGTACATGTGCACACCTTGCATATAAGCATCATTTCATTATCATCAAGTTCTACTCATACTTTAACCTTGATTCATCAAGCTACACACTCTACATACTTCTCATAATCATATAATTCATTTAGACATAAACTAGGTCAAACATGCAATTCAAGCTACATCAAACACAACACAAGACCCATTTCCAATATATATCTTCATTTTCACATATTAGACCTTCAAGATCACATACTCAAACCATACTAAGTAACATCAAATTCATCAATTAGCACCGCCACCCATAAGGTGGACCATACCACTCAAATAGCAATTCATAATAAGAACTATACAATGAGAGCAACTCATCAACAAATCAAACCATCATTACCCATAAGCAATTTTTCAATATTTCACCATATGAAGGCCCTTAGGGCAGTAGCTACACCAACATGACAAATACAAGAAGACCCAAGTTCATATCCTACTCAAATCATGCTCACATAACCCATTTTCAAGTCAAAAATTGAAGTATGCATAAACAAGAGTTTCATGGAGTTTTAACATCAAAATCATCTATTCAAACCAAGATAAATACATTTAAACCATTAGAACTTAGTTACAAGAAGACCCATAATAGAAATCAAAGTTTAGAAGAAGTTGAGTTTAAAACCCCTTTTTGAAAACCATTTTGGAAGTTGGCTTCTTGAATGGAAAGGTATTCAAGAATGGATACCATACCTTTAGGAGAAAGAAACCCACGAATTTGATGAAGAAACAAGTCCCAATCCGTCCTCCTATCCTTCCTTGACTTCTAGCTTCCAAGAGAGTTGAGAGAGTTTTCTTGAGAGAAAGAGAGAGTTGGATCTTGAAGTGAGAGGGTCTTGTCTAGGTCTAGGGTTTAAAACTAATTTAATATAACCTAAAAACACCAAAATTATACACCTAGGGTCTTATAAGACTTGGGGTGTATTTACATAAAACACCCCAAGTTGGCAGCCTTAAGTCGTGCACTGGCAGGCCTCGTCGACGAGACCTCCTCGACGGACCGTCACGTTCACCACGGACCGTCATGGGGTCCCGTCGAGGAACACTTGGCTCCAACTGGAGCCTGTCCAAGTTTCCACTCTCTGTCACTCGCGACACCCTGGATCGACGGACCGTCTTGAGTGCAATGGACCGTCGCCATGGTCGTCGTGAGCCACTGATGGGCAGACTTTGCCCAAGTCTTGGGCCCTTCATCTAGGGCCCCTTGTGGGTCCTAGGCGGGGTCGTGCCCGGACGTCAAACCCCTAAACTAAGTCGTCTAGGTCTAAGGAACATCCGACGCATGTTTCAAGTAAAACGAACACATAAAACTCATCCAAACTCGCCAATACATACAAGTACATTCTAAGGCATACCATCCGAACGTCATGGACGTTTTTGGTCGATTAAACTCCAAACTTAACCAAACTTTGCACACTGCCTAAGGACACCAAACTAACTCCGTTTAACTTAAAATTAACACAAGAAACAACCATGAGGCTCTAGTTCACCTTAGTTCATTTTGGGGCGTTATAATTAATGTAACACCTCGGAAGTTCGAATGTTGAGAAAGGCAAGAAAAGTGCAGAAAATTATTTGAGGAAGAGGTCTACACGACATAATTATAGACCGTAGGTATTCCAACGAGTCGTAGCAGTGGAATCGTAGGATCTAGAATGGTATTTTATGACAAACTGTAGAAAATTTAATGAGTCGTTGATGGGTTCCATATAAAGGTTTTAGACTTGGTGAATTTTTTTCTAAAAATTAAGTCATATGAATGATGTCTACGGAGCGTAGGAATTGAAACGGACCCTAGAAAAGTCTTGTGGGAAGTAAGGTGATTGGGTGTCTGAAGTTGGTTATACGGTTGACTAGTACAGGCCGTATAAAGTTATATAGACAATAAGAACCATCCAATAGTTATTTTAAGTGTATCTAGGTATTCTCCTATTCATATAATACCTATACTACGTTGTTTTATCCCCTATTTGTAGGTCCAAACTGTAGGAACCACCCGACAATTATTTTTAAGGGTAATTGGGTCATTTTTGATGCATCTAATATCTATACTACGTAATTTTACTCCTATTTCTAAGTCCTACTAATGATTTTATATTCCTAAAACTAACCCATCTCTCTCATTCTCTCAAACTCCAAAATTCCATCCACATTCATGCCATCTAATTTTCTCCCAAGGTCAAGAAGAAAAATCTCGGGTTTCAAGTCAAGTATAATTTTTCGCCATTGATTTGGGGTTTTGAATAGAAATGTATACATGGATTCATCAATGGATTACATTTACCCATTGAGCTCCCAAGGTTTCTGAATTCTCCAAGTTAAATTTTAATCAAATTGATTACGTTTTGATGCAATTATTCATGGAAATTGTTTATGCTAATCCAATTGTTTGAATGTGATCTTATTATGATTGTCTTAGCTCATTACATGCTTTCATATTTAAATCACATGAAACCATGTATTCCGAATCAATTTTGACTATGAAGCCTAAAAAACATAAATTTATGAAGAAATAATAAAAATATGATTTAATGTTTTCATGAAGTTATGCAAGATTTATGAAAAAGAAAGTATTATGAATTATGTTTCTTTAACATGAGTATCAATGAAATTGTGAATGTTTTTTCTCACATATATAGGAATCATAATTTGATTAAAGGTTTTTTTACCCCTAAAAGTAATTAGCTACTCTATGATGTTTAACCTTGAACTTGTATTTGAATTCTAGTTTTCCATGGATAAGGATATGTTTATGAAATTGACTATTCCATTGGTATTTAACTTAGCACCGAGAGAACTTTGAGGTGGAGGCACAAAAAGGATAGCCTGGTAGTAATCTCTAGTTCCAAATTATGTCCCTCCGTAGTCTTGTCTTAAACGACCTAACTAGTTGATCAACATATAACATATGAATAATGATACAAATTTCAACCAGGGCACATAGATTTTTCTTTCTCGATGTATAGTTACATCAGATTCCATGTTATAGCTTGCATTCCATCTTATAGCTCGCATGGTCTATTGTCGGTTAAAGTTGATATCCGACAAAATGATCTATGTTTTAATCAAGGTTTTGATGAAGCTTAATTGATGATGATGAATTCACCATGTTCATGATTTATGATTCTACTTATAATGGTTTCTATAATGCTTAGCTTAGTCATGAATTTCATGATCTCGATTGTATCTTTTATGATCATATTTTCATATTTTATTAAATTCTTTAATACATAGTGCATTTCATATAGTAATGCGTACCTGTACGTACATTATTTCACTAATTTACGGAGTGATGATTCCTTTCCCTCAGTTCGTGGCTAGTGGATGACCATGTAGATTCGAAGACTTGTTGAGCGTTGATACTCCGAGTACATATCATCTTTATTTCTTTCTTATATCTTAAATTTTTTGATGTTGTATGTGGTGTATAAGTTATGTCCCTACCACTTCTTTTGATGTAGCAGATGACTTTTCAAGACTGTTATTAGAAATCTTATTTATGTCAAACACTTTCATTATATGAGATTTTTCTACTTTACTCTATTAAGTTGTACATATGTTTGTTAAGTGGCTATTGCAGGGCTTCTCGGGGTCATATACATTATGGCATGTGTAGGGTATACGTTGGGTCATGGAAAACTTGGAATTCAGAGTAGAAGGTTTTATAAGAGGTCCTAGGAGGTATGACAAGCCACATGAAGTATAGTCTTATTCTTAGATGTGAAGCGCACTACTTTTATGAATATGAGGCTACAAAACGTTTAGGAAACTCTACTTATTTCATTAATCTTAAGTCGTGCCATAGATTCATCTCTAAGAAAGATCCTTCTCCTAAATCCTGTTGATTCAGGATGTAGACCCTCAAAGAGCTTATAAGAGAAGGAATGTGGGAATAACAATGTGGAGCCTGAGGTCCCTCAAGTTCGATTAACCCTTTGGCTGATAAGTTACTCATGCCAAATTTTAAGCTACTTTTCAAGTATTGGCTTAATATATGATGGCCCAAGATAATATAGAGGCCATTAGTCTCAGGAACCAAAGTAAAGATACGATGGCGATGAGGGATAAGGGACTTCACTAGGATTATTCCTCTGAAATTCCATTGTTCCATGGTTGATGAGAGTACTCAAAAGTTTATTGATTATGTGTATAAGATAGTAGGAATTATGGGATTGTCTATGGTAGAGAAGGTGAAGTTGACCGTTTATCAACTCAAGGGTGTTTCTCAATTCTGGTTTGAACAATTGAATAGTGAGAGGGCGGTTGATGCAGGTCCTCTTGATACTGAGAAATTTAGGGGAGATTTTGATAATCGTTTCTTTAATCTTGAAATGAGATAAGTGAAAGTTCTTGTGTTCATTAATTTTTTACAAAGAATATGAGTGTGAAGGAGTATGCTTTGAAGTTCACTCTATTGGCTGAGTATGCCCCGACTTTGGTTGCCGATTCTAGGACAAGGATGAGTAAGTTTGTGGCGAGTGAATCTGTCGTTAAGTAGTATTGTACTTCCATGTTGATTGAAGAGATAAATATCACCCATTTAATGATACATCCCAATAAATTGAAAAGTGAACTCACAAAAAAAGGGCAAAAGAGTCCAAGAGGGCAAGGGTCGGTGATTGTGATTTTTCTCATACTAGATTCAGTGGACTTGGGCATCTATATTCTCGTAGAAATTCTCAGGTCATGGTTCTTCTTATGCACCAACTCCTAAGTTCAACAAAGATATGGTGTCTAACCCTAAACCTCAAGGAGGTTGTGGTAATGGATCATCTATTCCCGCTTTCTCATGATGTGATAAGATACATGATGGAAAATGTTTGGACAACACAAATAGTTGATTTTGTTGAGGAAAGAGTAGCCACAAAGTTAAGTATTGTCCATTGCAAACTATCAAGGGTAAGGATGGTAGGCGAGCTCAATCTAGTGGTTCTAGTTTGGGTGCTCCTCATCAGAATAACTTTTATTCCCCTTCAACTTGACATCGAGGGTTCCCTGGATGTGGTGTCCAGTATGTTAAAAAATCTCACCTTGATGTATATGCTTTACTTTATTTGGGTGCTACTTTGTTGTTGTTACTCCTTATGTGGTCATGAGATTTCGTATTAGTCTTGGAATCCTTTCTAATCCATTTCTTATCTCTACTCCCGTTGATAAATCTATAGTGGCTAAGAGATTTTATTGATTTTTTTCTATTTTCATTTCTTATATAGTTACTCAGATTGATCTTGTAGAGCTCTATCTATTAGACTTTTATGTTATTCTTGGGGTGGATTCTCTTTATGCATGTTATACTTCCATAGATTGTTGGAAACTATTAGTCACATTCAAGGTTCTGAAAGAACCTATCATGTCATGGAAAAGGGGAAATTATGTCCTTAAGGGAAATTTTATATCTTGCCTAAATGCTAGGAAAATGATTTCTTAGGTTTGCATTTACCATCTTGTATGAGTTATGGATAGAGATTCAAAAACTTGTACTCTGAAGTCAGTTCTGATTATAAATGGCTTTCTGGATATTTTCACTAGTGACGTTATCGATATTCCTCTTGAAAGAGACGTCAACTTTGATATTGACCTTCTCCTTGATGCACATCCTATCTCTATTACTCCATACCGTATGGACCCGGTAGAACTTAAGTAGTTAAATGAACAATTAAAAGATTTGTTGGATAAAGGTGTCATTAGACAAAGTATCTCACCATGGGGTGCGCCAGTGTTTTGTTCGAAAGAAGGATTATTCTTTCTGAATGTGCATTGATTATTAACAAATGAATAATGTTATCATTTCAAATAAATATCCTATTGAAAGGATCAATGATTTTTTCGATCAACTCCAAGGAGTGAGTAACTTTTTTAGGATTGAACTCTAATAAGATTATCGTCAATTGAGGGCGAAGGAGAGTGGCATTTACAATACGACTTTCCCAACTCGGTATGGTCATTATAAGTGTTTGGTGATTTCTTTTGGTTTGAGTGATTCCCCCATGACATTTATGGATTTTTTTGAATATGGTCTTTAGTCAATACCTTGATATGTTTGTGATTGTGTTTATTGATAATATGTTGATATATTCACGGAGTGCAGATGAGCATGTTGAACATTTGAGAATTGTTTTGGAAATTATCAGGGATCGTGAATTGTATGCCAAGTTTAGTAAATGTGAATTTTTGTTGAGGTCCATCGCTTTCCTTTACCATACTTTAATTGATGAAGGTATTAAAGTGATCCAAAGAAAATCGAGGTGGTAAAAAAAGGGCCTAGACCTCTTCCACTTCAGATATACCGAGTTTCTTAGGTTTGGCAGTTTCTATAAAAGGTTTGTGAAAGTATTTTCATCTATTTATTCGCCTTTAAAAACATTACTTGAGAGAAGGTAAAATTTTAATGGTTGGAAACTTGTGAGAAGAGTTTCCAAGAGTTGAAAGATAGAATTACTTTGACCCCTATTTTGGCATTACCGAAAGAATTTGGAAGGTTTTGTGGTGTATTATGATGCTTCACAGATTGGTCTTGGTTGTGTTCTAATGCACCTTGGAAAAGTTATTGTCTACAGTTCAAGGAAATTGAAGATGCATGAGAAGAATTATCTTTGTCGATTTGGGGTTAGCAACACTAGTGTTTGCTCTAAACATTTAGAGACATTACTTGTATGGGTTTCATGTGGATGTGTTTACTGACCACAAAAGAGATGACTTGAGTTATTGTTAGATTATGACATGATTATATACTATCATCCCAGTAAGGCAAATATGGTTGTAGATGCTCTAAGTTGACTAGCGATGGGAAGTTTAGCTCATATTGAGTATGATAAGAAATAGTTAGTTCGTGTTGTTCATAGATTATCCCTGATTGGGTTTCACTTGGTTCATTCTAAATTGTGTATTAGTTGTTCATAATTCTGTTGAATCAACTTTTATATCAGATGTAAAGGCTAAGTAAGATCTTGACCCGGTACTTATTTCTTTGAAGAAGTTAGTTTTTGAAAAAGATGTTGAGGATTACTCAAGGGGGAGATGGTGTACTTCGATATCAATGTTGATTATGTGTTCCAACTGTTGATGGGTTAAGGAATCTTATTAGCACAAAATCTCACAGTTCTTGGTATTCTATTCACCTTAGTGCCACCAAGATATACCATGACTTGTGGAAAGTCTACTGGTGGAATGAGATAATGAAGGATATTACGGAATTTGTTACTAGATGTTTGAATTATCAAAAAGTGGAAGTTGAGCATCAAAACCGGGTTGTTTGGCTCAAAACATTAGCACTCCTACATGGAAATGAGAATATTTGAATATGGACTTCATCACAGGTTTGCCTTGCACTCATCAGCAGTTAGATTAGATTTGGGTTATATTTGACAAAATGATGAAATCAACTCATTTTTTTCCATTAAGACTTCATTTTTCAGTTGAGGAGTAGGCCAAGATTTATATCCTGGAAATTTTAAGGTTGCATGGAGTGACCTTGTCCATTATCCCCGTTTGTGGTAATTAATTTACATCTATGTCTTGGAAGTATTTTCAATATGGTCTTTGCACTAAAGTGAAACTTAGCATGAACTTTCATCCTCAAAACGATGGGAAAGCCGAACGTACGATTGAGACCTTAGAGTATATGTTAAGATCTTTTGTGATTGATTTTAAGGGAAATTTTGATGATGATTTGCCTTTGATTGAGTTTTCTTATAATAAAACTATCATTCTAGTATTAGGATGAACCCATTTGAGGATCTCTATGTTAGGAGGTTTAGGTATCCTATTGGTTCAAATTTGGTGAGGCTGCGTCTAGCGATGGATTTGGTAGACGATATGGAAAAGATTCTACTTATTCGTGAGAGATTGAAAATAATCACAAAGTCAACAAAAGCCTTATGCCGATGTTAGGAGAAGAGGTCTTGAGTTCGAGGTTAAAGATTGGGTCTGCTTGAAATTTCACCCATGAAGGGTGTAATGAGGTTCTACAAGAAAGGGAAGCTTAGTCCTTGTTATGTGGGCCCAAATAAGATTTTGAGGCATATTGACAAAGTTGCTTATGAACTTGAGTTGCATAATGACTAGCATCAGTACATCTGGTACTCCATGTCTCTTTGTTTAAGAAATGTGGTGGACATCTGACATCTATTGCACATTGGGAAACCTTTTGAATTAAATATAATCTTTCTTATGAAGAAGTTCTAGTTGAGATTTTAGACAGAAAAGTTTGGAAGTTGAGAAATAAAAGAAATTTTTTCGTGAAAGTTCTTCAAAGGAATCAATTAGTTGAGGGTGCTAATTTGGAGGTCGAAGCCGAATTGATATCTCGATATCCTCATCTATTTTGCTTCTCTCGTATATAGCTTGAGGTATTAGTTCCTCATGGTTTATTCTTTTGGATTCATGCATTTTGGTTATTCTCATGCTTCCATATGCATGCATGTTCATGAAAATATGATTTTTGATGTTATGATTTAGCTTGGAGAGGTTCTCCATGTTAATATGCATTTTGATGAGATTTGGATTTATGTTGGGTTGTTCATTTCTCTTCTACTCTATTCATGCTAGCGTTAGTCCCATTCGATGAAGAATGTCCCAACCGGGAGATTTTTTAGCACCTCGAGAGATGGAAAGTTGAGAAAAGAAAGAGAAGTGTAGAGTTTTACGAGACATACATATGGACGTTAGGATTCTAACAAGCCGTAGAAATGGAACTGTACGACCTAGAATGGAGTTTTGGAAGATTAATTTTTTGAAATTTTCCTACGAATGAATAGGACTAACCATAGGAAAGACAAAGAGTAGTAAATGGGTTCTATATTCAGATTTAATGAAATTTTGGACTAAAAGTTGAGTCGTACAGATGAGGTCTAAAGACTGTAGAAAGGTCTTGCAGAAAGTGAGGTGAAATTTGGGTTTCTGAAGTTAGAAGTTATTTGTACAGTAAAAACCATCCAAAAATTATTTTAAGGGTATTTGGGTCTTTCCTATGCTTTTAATATTTATACTACGTCATTTTACCCCTATTTCTAAGTCATATAATTACTTTTTTATTCCTAAAACAAACCTACTCTACCATACTCTCAAATTGCCAAATCCCATTCAGATTCATCCATTCCAATTATCTCCTATGGTCAAGAAGAAGAAGCTAGGTTCCAAGTCAAGTCTTTGCTATCACCATTGCTTTTGGAATTTGATGATAAGGTATGTAGGTCTTCATCAATGAGTTCCATTCAACCATTGATCCCCAAGGTTTCTCAATTCTCCAAGTTCAATTTAAATTAAATTGATTAGATTTTCATTCAATTCTTCATAGGGTCGATTTATGTTGGTTTAATTGTTTGATTTTAATCTTGTTTTGTCTTCTTTAACTCAATGACATACGTTTCAACAAAATCACATGAACCCATTCATTGGTCATGAAATTTGAATATGAACCCTAAAATACATGAATTATTCAAGAAATTTTGAATCTATGACTTAATATTTTCATGAAGTTATGAATGATGTATGAAAAACAATGTATTATGAATAAAGTTTCTTTAATATATAAATCATTGAAAATTTTAAAGGATTTTTCTCACATACTACGGAATCATGGCTTGATAAAAGGTTTTCTCCCGAAAGCTTGATCCATTATTTAATGAGCTACTCTATGATGTTTAAGCTTGGACTAGTATTTGAATTGTACTTTTCCATGGATTATGATAACTATATGAAATTGAATATGCCATTGAGATTTAATTTAGCACTGAGAGAACTTTAAGGTGCAGGCTCAAATAGGCTAGTCTCTAGTAGCAACTTCGAGCTCAAAATTACGTGCCCCTATAGGATAGTCTTAAATGACATAGCTAGTGGATACCCATATTGCATATGAATCATGATACAAAGATCTTCCTTGCAAGTAAACTCCCCTTTCTCGTTGTGAGAGTTACATTGGATTTCATGTTCTAGATCGCATGGTATATTCTTTGTTAAAGATAATATCCCACAAAAATATGCTTTTTATCTATGTTTGAATGATGTTTAGTTGATGATTTTAATATGGATTCACCATGTTGATGATTTATGATTCTACTTCAGATGATTTTAATAATGTTTAGCTTTGTCATACATATAATCTTCGATTATGTTCTCTTATGATCATTTATCATGTTTTATTGCATCCCCTATACATAGTAAATTACTTCTACTAATGCATACTTTTGCCTACTTTTTTTCACTAATGTAGCTGTGGCAATTACTCTCCCTCCGTTTGTGGCTAGTAGATGAACAGTGTAGATTCAAAGACTTGGTGAGTCCTGATACTCCGAGGACTATGACACTTGTATTGCTTTCGTATGTCTTTACTTTCCAATGTTGTATGTTGTGTACAGATTACGCTCCGACCACTTATTTTTGATTTGGAATATTACTTGTTAAGACTATAATTAAGATTCCACTTTATGTCAAACACTTTTATTATGTGAGAGTTTTCTCTATTATTTGTGTATATGTATGTCAAGTGGCTTGTGTTGGGCCTCTTGGGGTCTAATATGTCATGTTACGTCTTGGGTGTACTTTGGGTCATGACAGTTTGGTATGGTGAATTTAACTTTATGAATGAATCATATTATCATATATATTTTTAAATATGAATAAGTATATTTATTCTACGTTTAATTTATAATATTAATTATTTCCCGAAGGATGTGGTTGTATTTTCTTAATCTCTATTCATTGTGCAATGATTTAAGTTAAAAATCTATTTCTAGACAGGTACTTTTAGTTTGATGTTCTTGCCTTGTGCAAGGCTTTAGAATTATTTAATTTATATTTTAATAGTGAACTTTAGTTTTATTGGCAAGTAAAATTATCACTAACAATGAAAATCACTTTACTTATTGAAATCTTTTATGAAATTAATTTATATGTTGTATACATCATCTATGCATTTTGGATGTATATGTAAAATTATGTTTATTTGGGATCCCATGACTTCATCTCCGTTTCACATTATTCCATTTGCACTTTCAATATAAGACCTTGTGTTTTGTCTAACTCAGAGCATATGTGAAGTGTAATACTCCGAAAGTCTAAAACCTAATATAGAGCCTCACATGAGTGTCTAAGGTTGTAACACTATTATTAGGCCTAAAATAATGAATATAAATCAGTTAGGAGGTGTTGGAGTTAAAACGTCAAGGAACATCCACGACGTTCAGTGAATTTGTAACTTGGACTAATGTAGTACCTTGGTGGATTTAAGAAAGTAAGGGTTAATCATGGTGAGGGGATTATGGTGAATATAGGTTCCTAAGAGGGGCTTAATAAGCAAGGCCAAGTGAGGAGTGACAACCTTCAAGGGCAATCCAAAGCAAAAAGGCAAAGGCTGCCCAAAAAGGGAGGCTACTGCCTCACTCTTCACGAGCATGACCACGACCAAGGTGGGGAGATCGTGAAGAAGAGTTGGCCATGGGGGAGAAGAGGTCATTAGACCTAGCTACGGTTCAAGACACCATGAGTCACTTCATGACTCGTGGTGAACTTGATGGAGGGCAAGGGGCTTCCGTGAAAATGCCTTAGCCAAAATGGGTGAGTTTGGTGGGGTGTTGGGGAGCTACTGCCTAAGAGAACCACGAGCAACTTGACGGGCCATGGTGCATCTTCAAGGAAGGGGCCTAGGGTGCTCGTTAAAGTGACTTGGTGGGAGAAATGGAGGAGGCTCCTTTGGAGGAGCTACTGCCTCACCATTTCACGTCCACCACCACGGTCCATCATGCACTTCACATACCATGAAGTGAGGCGTGGAGATGGACGGGGGTCTCACAGTGAAGTTAAGTTGGACTTCACTTTTGGAAGTCCAACTTAATGAGGTGTAGTTCGGGTATTTTTTGGGGGTGGACTCTATATTGACTTTAGGTTAATTTTTATTCATTTCCCACTCCAAAACACAAACTGAAATTCAAACCCAAATTACTCCCACTTCTCTCTACTTTCTCTCTCTATCATCCTCCACTGAAGAACAAGAATCTTGAGGAAAAAGACAAATATTCATGGTTTCACTTAATTTTTGTGGGCAAATCTTCATTAAGATATGAGTTTTTCACTCTTCGAATTCCTTTCCCCAATAGGTCCTCTTAAAATTGAATTTCAACTATCAAATTCTTAGGGTTTTTCTCTACAAATGAGTTTTCTTCTAAAGTTGAAATTGATGATTAATTATGTTGAATTATGATTGCCTATGACTAATATAGTGTAGATTGTTGTGTAGTTGATGGTTATTGTAGGAATTTTGTATAGATCATGTCCTTTCCCCAATTTCCCCAAAGTCTTGATTCTTACTTGTTAATTGAAGGGGAATTATGAATGTATTGATTGTTCTAACTATCCTATTCAATCTATAGACTGCCTAGGGACATGTATTTTTGTAATTAGGCCTAGGTCTTTACGAATTCAAGATGAATCCTTCTCCCTTAAACCCTAGGTTATGAATTGAAGTTGATTGGGATGGTGATGATACAGTTGTCTTAGTATTGTGTAGATTACTATCGTATGATGTTGTTACACCTATTGTTGGGTGGAATTCAGTGGTTGATGGTAAAACCATGGATGATTTCTTATGAAGGAAATTGGTTAAGTCTTGTGATCTCAAACCTTTACTTCAATTATGATTACTTGTGTTTAGTGATGAAGTTATATTGAAGTATACCTTTTGATAAGATTGATTAGGGTTTGTATGATGTTGAATTGAAATGTCTTGATTTATTACTTGTGAGTTGTTGTCTAATATTTAATGATATAAGGTTGGTGATAAATTACCTATGTGCCTTATTATAATATGGTGATGTAAATGTGCTAACCTCACATATGTAAATTCTATTGAAAGAAAAATACTCAAGCGATTCCTATTGAGCTATGACCATGACTATATAAGGGGTAGAACCTATGACCATAAACTAAGTTATGATTATTAATAAAAGACATTTGAAAAAGGGACTCTAGCTTAGCACCGAGTGAACTTGAAGATGAGGGGTGGCATTTCCCCGATGTGGGGAGGTAGAGTTCACCTTAGTCCTCACGAGGTGGATAGCCTCATGGCCCAAAGGGCATAGAGTGATATTTACATATACGCCTACAAGTTCCATAAACTATATTTCCCCTATAGGAATACTAGCTAGTGGATCCACCTTAGAATGCTATGTTCATGTTTGGTTCTACTTTAGCAAGTAGACCACCTTCCGTCGGTGTAAGTTTTCATAACACCGATTCCACACTTAGCTCTTGTGGTCTATGTCGGTTAAGGAAGTTTTCCCAAAAGGTAAAATGAAGTAATAAAGTGAACTCTAATTAGGATGACCTAATGGGTTTGGCTTAGTCTAGGTAGGGGTATGAGACTCTACCTATACATTCCACTAATTATCCTTGAGGGAAGTCTTAGAAGGATGTTCTTATGTGCTTATATGCTTATAAATGTAAATGATATGTATATGTTGATCTTACTTGTTAATGACATTATGTGATATGGGTTTCACTTATGAACATGTGGTTAGTCTCTATTGCTAAAGTACGATGATGTCTACTCTTAATGATATAGTATGTAATGTTGGGATTACTTATTGTTCTTGTTGGGTTTACTTGATTGAGTAGGTTATGGGGCCTTAATTAGTGATTGCACTAGTGGACTAAATGGGGGTGTATGAGTGATGGTCTTGCTTAGATTATGATATCATGAACTCTTATGCATTCATGTTGATATTATTAGTTGATAATAGAGTTGTCTTGATTGTGTGCTCAATTTTGTTGACATGCATGTTGATTTGACTAGACTTGATATTGTTGGTCTTGTGATTTACATGGTCTTAACTTAAGGAATATGTTCTTATTGACTTGTATTGTCTCTTGAATGCGCATAAGGTATTTCCAAAGTGACTTTGCATGCTTTTGAATAAATGTTCCTTTTTGACCTGATTTCTATGTTGTATGTGCATATGATCCTATACTTAGTACATGTGATTTTCTAACCCCATTTCTCCCTTTTCCCCAATATTTTAGGTTCCGTCTGTTTATGAGATTGTGGACATTTGAACGGAAGGCTTGAAATCGTTCTCCAAGTGGGTATGTCCTCAACTCCGAGGATGATTCCTTGTTATTAGTCTAGATATGTTTATTTGTTGTAGTCTAAAGACGATTATTTCATTCTACTTGTTCCAAGATATTGTATTAAGCCGTAAGTGACATTTATACATTGTGTAAGGGCTTATGCCCATGTTGATTTGACTCAGTTCAGATGGTTTAATATGAGACATCCGTTTTAAGACTATGTTATGTATCTTATATATAGGTGCCATAAAAGTAGAAGACTATGTAATCTTCTTATACGAAGGGTCTATGTATAATAGATATGAATATATTATGTGTAAGCGAGAGGTATAAGTAAACCTCATGAAGTAGTGTAGATGAAAAGTTTAATATTTTCCGCATTTTTAACCTATGAATGTACTGATGAATGCGAAGAGGCTAGTCTTAGTCCTCTCTGAGGACGACGATGCCAGTTACGTCTAGGGGGTGCTCCTGTATGTGACAAACTTGGAATTAGAGCATGAGGTTGAATAACCCTAGAAATTATGTCTCATTAAACCAAGTCTATGTAGATTCTTATTCATAATTGTGAAGTGCTCCATACTTATGAATGAGAGACGATTAGAAACTCTCATTTTCTTGTATTCATATGTCGTGCCTCTAGAGTCTTGTTATGTTCTTTCACCTAAACCTTGTATCGTGGTTATAGGTATGAATACTAAGGTCCAAATAAGGCATTGCTAATGTGGGGGCTAATGACAACCAAGCTCCTCCACAAGAAAACCAAGTGCCTCCACTTGAGAAAGTTGCTATGGGTGATGAAGTTTCGGGTGTTCCTCCACCTATGACCGATGGAGAGGTAAGGGAAACTTTTATCAATTTGGCCCAAGCCATGACTTCTCAAGACAATGCCGTCACTTCTCAAGTCCAATCCATGACGGCCCAAGTGAATAGGGAGTCCAGCCCCGAGTCCCTCATCATGCTAGCACCATGGGCTCTCATTTGAGAGACTTTACTAGAATTAATCCACCTATGTTCTTTGGTTCGAAAGCGTATGAAGACCCTCAAGATTTTCTAGATGAGGTCTATAAGATTCTCTGTGCTATGGGTGTGACCTAAATTGAGAAGGCCGAGTTGGCAGTGTATCAACTCAAAGATGTGGCCCAAACTTGGTACGTGCAATGGAGGGATAAAAGGACACTAAGAGGTGGTCCGATGACTTAGGAGATCTTCAAGAAGTCTTTCCTTGCTTTGTTATTTCCTAGAGATTTAAGGGAATCTAAGGTGGAAGAATTCATCAACCTTCGTCAAGGATGTATGAGTGTACTTGACTATTCCTTGAAATTCACTAAATTGTCCAAGTATGCTCCATCCTTGGTGTCTAACCCAAGGGATGAGATGAGTCATTTTCTTATGGGGGTGTCCGAAGACTTGGTTGAAAAATGTCGTTCGAATATGCTTCATGATAATATGAATACCTCTCGTCTCATGGTTCATGCTCAACAAGTGGAAGAAAGTAAGCTAAGGAGAAAGAGAAGGGAGGCCAACAAGGCAAGGTGTTATGAAGGTGGTTCTTCAAAGGGTAGGCTTGACATTCGAGACAAGCCTAGGTTCAAGAAGAGGTTTTCTAATCAAGTTCCTTCCAAATTTCCCAAGGCTCGTGATGATAAGGTGTCTAACTCTAAGCCTTAAAAGGGAAAATGTACTAGTTAACCTAGCAAGAAGCCAACTTGTGGAAAGTGTGGCAAGAAGCATTATGGTGATTGCCTAGTGTTGGGACAGATAATTGCTTTGGGTGTGGCAAGAGTGGCCACAAGGTTAGGGATTTCCCTAATTTGAAGGGGAAAAAAAGGTAGCGGGCAAGATCAAGCTAATCGTTCTAATGTTGATGCTCCAAAGAAGAATCGCTTTTATGCTCTTCCCTCTAGGGGTGAACAAGAGTGTTCTCCCGATGTAGTGAACAGTATGTTACAAGTCTTCTCTATTGATGTATATGCTTTACTTGATCCGAGCACTACATTATATTTTATTACTCCCTTGATAGCTAGAAAGTTTGATATTTTGCCCGATGACCTAAATGATCCTTTTATGGTAACTACTCCGGCAGGGGAAGGGGTGGTTATAAAGAGAGTATATAGAATTTGTCCTATAAATTTGCCCAATAGAGTTACTAAGGTTGAATTAGTAGAACTTGATATGGTTGATTTTGATGTCATTTTGCGGATGGATTGGTTTCATAATTGTTTTGCTTCCATTGATTGTAGAATGAGAATTGTCAAGTTCAATTTTCCAAATGAACCTATCTCAGAGTGGAAGGGGGAAATTCTATCCCTAAAGGTCGTATCATCTCTTTTATAAGGCTTGTAAAATGATCTCAAAAGGTTGTCTATATCTATTATAAGAGTCAAAGATTTAGAATCCGAGAATCCTTCCATTATGTCGGTCCCCGTAGTAAGGGAATTTCTGGAGGTCTTTCTTAATGATCATCCCGGAATCCCTCCAAAATGGGAATTTGTTTTTTGTATTTTCTTGCTACCGGATACAAACCCCATTTCAATTACTCCTTATCGGATGACTCCGGCCAAATTAGAGTTGAAGGCTCAACTCAAGGACTTACTAGACAAAGGTTTATTAGAACTAGTATTTCTCCATGGGGTGCACCAGTATTGTTTGTGACGAAGAAGGATGGGTCCCTTAGAATGTTCATTGATTACGCCAATTGAATAAAGTCACTATTTAGAATAAGTATCCTCTCCCTCGTATTGAAGACCTTTTTGATAAACTCCAAGGGGCAAGCTACTTGAGATCGGGGTATCACAACCTTAGGGTGAGAGGTGAGGATATACCAAAAAGCGACATTTCGAACTAGATATGGTCACTATGAGTTCTTAGTAATGTTTCTTGTTCTCACTAATGCCCTGGTGGCGTTTATGTACCTAATGAATAGGTTTCGATGTTACCTAGATTCATTTGTCATTGTGCCCATTGACGACATCTTGGTATATTAGAAAAATGAGGGTGAACACATGGACCAATTGAGAGTGGTTTTGCAAGTGCTTAAGAAACACAAACTATTTCCCAAGTATAGAAAATATAAGTTTTTATTGAGGTCGGTGGCATTTCTTGGTCATATCATCTCTAGTGAAGGAGTTGAGGTTGATCAAACAAAACTGAGGCGGTGAAAAATTGGCCTAGACCATTCACTCTAACCGACATTAGGAGATTCTTGGGTCTAGCGAGTTATTATAAGAAGTTTGTGGATGGTTTTGCATCCATTGCTTCTCCCTTGACCCAGAAGAGTGTGAAGTTGGAGTGGTCCGAGGCATGTGAAAGAAGCTTCCAAATTTTGAAAGATAGGCTTACTTCCGCTTCGATAATGACCCAACCGGAGGCTACTAAGGGCTTTAGGGTATATTGTGATGCATCCCGAGTGGGATTGGGGTGTGTTCTTATGAAACATGGGAAAGTAGTAGCCTATGCCTCTTGACATCTTAAGGTGCACGAGAAGAATTATTAAACTCATGATCTTGAGTTAGTGGCCATGGATTTGCCTTGAAAATATGGAGGCATTTCTTGAATGGTGTTCATGTTGATGTGTATACCGACCATAAAAGTCTTCAATATGTTTTTAGTCAAAAAGAGTTAAATCTCTGACAAAGAAGATAGTTGGAATTGTTGAAAGATTACGACATGAGTGTACTCTATCACCCCAAAAAAGCCAATGTTGTTGCGGATGCTCTAAGTTGTATGACTATGGGTAGTGTGTCTCATGTGGAAGAAACAAAAAAAGACCTAGTTAAAGATGTTCATAGGTTGGCTTGTTTGGGTGTTAGATTAGAAGATTCCCCAAATGGTGGTTTATGGTTCATCATAACTCCGAATCGTCTTTGGTGGTGGAGGTGAAATCTAAACAATACCTTCATCAACCATTGATGGAGTTGAAGGAATTGGTTCTGAGGGGGGGATGATGTTTTGAGGTACCAAGGAAGGTTGTGTGTTCCCAATATTGATGAATTGAGAAACTGGATCCTTGAGAAAGCTCATTGTTCCCGTTATTCCATCCTTTCGGGTTCTACTAAGATGTATCAAGCCCTTAGAGAAATGTTTTGGTGGTATGACTTAAAGAGGGACATAGCGGAATTTGTTCTAAAATGTCCCAACTGTCAACAAGTAAAAGCCAAGCACCAAAATGCGAGTGGTTTACTTCAAGAAATCCATGTTCTCACTTTGAAGTGGGAAGACATTAACATGGATTTTGTCGTAGGTTAGCCTCAGACTCAAAAGCAACATGACTCTATATGGGTGGTAGTGGATAGATTGACCAAGTCCGCTCATTTTACTCGGTGGAGGATTATGCAAGAATATTCATAGATGAGAATGTGTGTCGCCATGGTATTCCATTATCCATCATATCAGATAGGGGTGCACAATTCACATCTAGGTTTAAGAGGTCATTCCAAAAAGGGTTGGGTACAAAGGTGAAGCTAAGCACCACTTTTCATCCCTAAACGGATAGTCAAGCGGAGCGTACTATTCAAACCCTTGAGGATATGCTTAGAGCTTGTATAATTGATTTAAAGTGAAATTAGGGTAAACACTTGCCTTTGGTTGAGTTTTCTTACAATAATAGTTACCATTTATCTATATCTATAGCCCATTTTGAAGCTTTGTATGGTAGGAGATGTAGATCTCTTATTGGATGGTTGGAAGTAGGCGAGTCTTCACTTTTTGGTCCCAAATTGATATATAAGAATTTGGAGAAGGTTCATATAATAAGTAATCGATTGAAAACATCCTATAGCCGGCATAAGTCTTATGCCGACCATAGGAGAAGAGACTTAGAGTTTGAATAAGGTGATAAGGTGTATCTAAAAATTTCAGCTATGAAAGGAGTGGTGAGATTTGGCAAGAAAGCAAAGTTTATTTCTCGTTATGTGGGTCCTTATGAAATCGTACAAAGGGTTGGCAAGGTTGCATATGAGTTGAGGTTACCTAGTAATTGGCTTCGGTTCATCCAATGTTCCATGTCTCTATGCTTAAGAAGTGTATCGGTGATCCCGAATCCATCCTTCCTATTGAGGGTCTGGGTGTGGAAGAGAACCTCTCCTATGAGGAGGTTCCGGTTGAAATTCTTGATAGACAAGTAAGGAAGTTAAGGAACAAGGAGGTGGCTTCCATAAAGGTGTTATGGAATTGAGGGTGCAACATGGGAGGTCGAGGTCAACATGAAGTCCCGTTACCCTCATCTATTTGATAACTAAGGTTAATTGTTCCAATTAATAGTGAAAATAATAAGTTTATTTGAAGTTGCCTTGATTTTTGAAAAAATATTGAGATATGTGCATTGTTACAATGAATAAGCATGCCTAAAGATGAAACTTATTTGAAAAATGCTCTTTGTTTTGATTTACACTTATTGTGTACTTGGTATGTTGTTGCCTTCATGAAATGATATTGAGCATGTTGGTAAGTTGAGTTTTGGGCATAATTGACTCCTTAATGATATGTTGAGCTTATGTTGTTGTGAGAAGGAAATTCCTCATGTTGTGATTGTGAGCTCTTATGTGTAACAACCCTAAAATGGCTAGACTAAGTAATGCTTACTGTATCTAGAATGCCTACGGTTAGATCGAGTTCACACGGATTGATGCGCGTAGAACTAGACCTCTGAACCCTTGCAACAGGCAAGCCAACCAACTTGGTGAGTTAGTTGAGCTAGGAAAGGTTGGGTCCAGCCATGTAGGGCACCCGAATATGAAGATCTACCTGGACTTAAAAATGGGTAATCTTAAGTTTGGAGGGTCTAGGGGTAAGATGGTCTTTTTCCAGGCTAAGGGTAATATTGTAATTACCCTAAATATTTAATTAATTAATTAATTAATATGGTGGAGGGGCAATTTGGGTAGAAAGGGCCGAAATTGACCTTTGAGCAAAATCTTGCTCCACCCGGGTTCAAGCCTTGGTGGGAGCAATGGTTTAATTTGATTTATTTTATTTAGTGGATTAATTTAATTAATTAATATTCAATTGCTGATTTAAGAAAAATAAAAAACAATTAGATTTTTATTTATTAATTAAAATAAAACCTAATTTGACTAAGTCTCTCCCTAATCTCCTAATCCTAAGCCAACACACCCACACGTTTCTCACCACTTCTCTCTCTCACTTCACGATCTGCGATCAACCAAAAGAACAAGAACAGAACGTAAATACAAAGTTCATCAAGAACTTGAAAGCTAAACTCAAAAGTAAAACAAGCTTAAAAATGAAAAGTAAAAATCAACTTCTCGACGGATTTTGCTTGTGGTTTCGGTGGTGAGACGTTGGCTTAGTGGGGAAATAAGCAGCACGCTGAATCACTTTTGAACAACTTCAGGTATGGGTTTCTTCCTCTTGGTCCCTTTCCCAAGAGACCCTTAAGGCTCAGATGAATCTACTCGAAAACTAGGGTTGTTCCCCGTTGCATGTCCCTGTCACTAGCTCCCTATGATCTTAGGTTGGGTATGCTTGCTGGTAGAATTTAGGGATACTGTGTTTGTTGTGATGATCTCGTTTTGAGTATGTGTTCATGATTACATGCTTATGTTTTGTGTCTTTCAGAAATATGAATGAAGGTACGTATGTATGTGTGCAAGCGTGTGACCATGACTTTGAGTCTCGGTTTTATCATGTTAATAACATAGAGATCACTCGTGTTTTATGTGCAATTAGATGTTCCTAAATCGTGATGTTCACATGGTTGAAATGCTATCAATTCTAGTTAAAACAAATGAATAAATTTTACCTCAAACTTGTCTTAAGAACCCTAATGAACGACTAAGAAAGAGGTGCTCAAATGACCTGTAAATTACTGCAGAAAAATGTTGAACAAAGTTCCATAATCTGGAAACTTGCTGCGAATGGTTTCTGGAAATTCTGGGCGTCTAAACATCTAAAAACAATAGGTGAGGTCTGCAGGGATCGAACTCGTGACCTCACTAAGCCATACCTTAATAAATTAATTAAAATGGGTTTGCTAGGCGGGGCTCGAACTGGGGCTGGGGTTCCGGCGAAATTCGGAAAGAAAAGGGAAATAATAAAATGTTGCGTGGGGTTTCGATCCCACGACACAGAAGATCCCGAGCATTTATTTAAAAGAAGTGAGGCACACGGGGTTCGAACCCGTGAGCCCTTAGCCGAATTCTCCTACTTAAAACGAAAATAAATAAATGAGACGAGTGGGATTCGAATCCACGTCCTCTCGGTAGGTAGCGAAGGAGAAGAGAAAATAATAAAGAAAAGGGGCTGTGGGGAATCAATCCCACAACCCCTCATCCAGTAGCGAAAACGAGAGAGGATAAGAGAGGGAAAATTAATTAAGGGAAAAGTATGGGGTCGTGGGGAATTGATCCCACGCCCCTCAGCAATCGGCAAAAACTAAATGTGAAGAAAAAGAAAAGGGAAAAATTAACGTGAGCAATGGGGATCGAACCTGGATCCCCAAGCCGAGTGATACGAAAGTTGAAATTGAGGAAATGGCTAAGTGTGTTCAAGGGATTCGAAACCGGGTTCCCTTGCCCAAATTTCCGTATGGACGCATAAGTATTACGTGGACATACGTTTAACGAAAGCTGCCTACGGGAATCGAGACCCTGGCATACATACAAGATGCATAAGTCTTGAACTATACAATCTTAGGTAATATGAATCACTTAGACGAGAAATGAATGAAGCCTCATGGCTTCTGTATATGGAATCATAAGTCCAGTGTACGTTTAAATGTAAGTGAACCTAAGATGTATATGATGGAATGAACAATCACGTAAGGGGGTGAGTAATATGAGGAGCTGAAATTCTAAAGTAATGAATGTGGTGACAAAATGATAAAGGGGCTAATATGAACGTGAGATCTATCTCAAATGAGCCTAAGTAAATGTTACCAAAACGTACTAACCTATGAGAGTGTAAAGTTAATGAAGAGACCAGTCTCTATGAACACTCTAATGAAAGTATTGAAGTTAATGCATACTTAATACTAATGATGAGATGAGAAATTATCTAATGAGCATTGATGTCCTTATGCTAGAAGCCAGCTTCTATGATGTATGAGATGAATGTAATGAAACTTTATACTGAGCACCAATAGGCTAGCTATGAGTGGCGATTACTTCTTTCGGGAAGGTAGAGGTTCGTGTAATTCTCATGAGATGAGACTGTCCGTCCATACGGGTATGGGTCTCCTTATATCTCCTAGTCTTTGAACCTACGCAGCCAACATAGGGATCTAGCAGGGTTCAATTCCCTATATACGCTAGCATGTTTTTGGTTTCACTTTGGCCGGTGATTCCACCTTTTTTTGGTGTGGGGTAGACACAGGATTTCATGAAGCTCACATGATCTATGTCGGTTAAAGTTAAAGTTCCCAAAGAAAGAATGAGGCCAGCCTCATGTAATGCACACAATGAAATGAACGATACCAAAGGTGTTTGGGTAGGATAATCAAGAGGTGAACTAGACTTATGAAATGACACTAGGTCATTCTTAGTCATTGCACAGTGAACCCAATGAGAGTCTTAAACTACATTCTAGGTATAGCTGGTGGTTACACTAGCTTATGAATGAAATGAAATGAAGTACGTATGAATGAATGAAGAAGACTCTGTGTTTGCTAAAGAAGGCTCCCTAGTTGAGGTCCCATATGTTGAGCCCTCATTTTGGGAAGTCCTAATGTCAAGTCCATGATTCCAAGGTCTCATGTCATATGAACGAATGATATGCAATATGTTATGTGCTATATGCAATATGTTATGTGCTATATGCAATATGATACGTATGATGATGCATGTTACTCTCATAGCATGACATTCCTAATCCGATTTGGCAAGTCCACTAACTTGACTTTCCATAATTCATATCGTTAGGAGAGAGCTCTTATTAATCATGCATGTCCTTGGTGTGTGCTTGCATATACCCATACTTAGTACAAGTGTGTACTAATCCCATACAACTCTCTACTTTTAGGTGCAGGTGCAGCTGTACGCTAGAGCTTACGAATCGACGTTGAAGTTATCCGGATGTAGAGCTT
This sequence comes from Solanum sitiens, assembly GCA_016801875.1. NCBI lineage: Eukaryota > Viridiplantae > Streptophyta > Magnoliopsida > Solanales > Solanaceae > Solanum > Solanum sitiens. The sequence continues at coordinate 548,733 of JABWTJ010000311.1, read as the reverse complement.
TCATCCGGATTTGGTAGGCCCTCATGCTTTCGAGGATGCTTGCTATTTTATTCTAGCATTAGATGTAGGCATTAGCTAGTTGAATTTGTCCCACTAGTGTTTCTTTCCCAGTTATTTTCAGATATTGTATTGGTGCCATTTTTGGCAACTCTATATTTTTATACAGATATGACTATGTCTTTCATTTGATTATCTTGATTTTAGATGGTTGTTGTGAATGCATAAGAGTTTATGTATATAGTCTTATACGAGCTCAATGTTTCTCACTATGAAGTTTAAGTAAACAAAAAGTTCAAATTTTTCCGCTAAAATTAACCTAGATGATGTAACGATGATGTATGTAGGCTTGTCTGCGACCTCTAAGAGGTTAACGACGCCAGTTTCGGCTAGGGTCTAGACTTCGGTCGTGACAAAGTTGGTATTAGAGCCTTAGGTTAGATTCCAAGGATAATAAGTTCACATCAACCACATCGAGTTGTTTCTAACTTATGGTAGTGAAGTGCACCACTATCATGAATAAGAGACTGCATGATGCGTAGGAAAATTTCCCTTCTTATAATCTTATCGTGCTTTCCTTAATGTCTGATTTTTTGGTGTTACAAGCGTATCCAACATCAATTCTATTTTTTTTCAAAAAATGAACACAAGGGGGATCGCTGGTCGTGGAAGGGTAGGAGAAGCTGCTGGGGACAACCATGTTCCACCCAAGGATCCATCTGCAGGAGTGGCCATGCCAAACCCAGCTGGGTTGACTGATGCCGAGGTGTGACAGCTTTGGCACAGATGGCTCAAGTCATCACTATGCAGGCTCAGGCTATGACGGCCAGGACAACAGATAGGAGGTTCAGCGGGAGAATCCACCAGCCCACAACATGGCGAACAGGTTGCGAGACTTTACGAGGATGAATCCTCCAATCTTTGCAGGATCTAAGACTGCAGAGGATCCTCAAGAGTTCATGGAGTACGTACAGAAGATTCTGGTGGTGATGGGGGCCACAGAGATTGAGAAAGCTGAGCTGGGCTCGTACCAGTTGAAGGATGTTGCACAGGCTTGGTGCAAGATGTGGCACGATAGTAGGGCATTAGGAGGAGGTCCGATCACATGGGAGCTGTTTAAGACAGCTTTTCTAGAGAGGTTCTTCCCCAGAGAGATGAGAGAGGCTAAGGTTGAGAAGTTCATCAACCTTAAGCAGGGCTCGATGACTGTCAGGGAGTATTCCTTGAAATTCGTTAAATTGTCCAGGTATGCCACTTCTCTTGTGTCGAACAGCAGGGATGAGATGAGCAGGTTCCTTAAAGGGATCTCAGAGGAATTAGAGGAGGAGTGTCCGGCTGCGATGCTTCATGATAGCGTGGACTTGTCCAGGCTGATGGTGCATGTCCAGTAGGTTGAGGACAGCAGGAAAAAGAGGAGAGTCCGTGATGTCAGGAGGACTAACCCTTATGACCAGACAGGTTCCAGCAGAGGTGGCGGCAGGAGCAGATTTGGAGTTCGTGATCAGCTCAGATTTAAGAAGGGGCATCAGAGTTCAGGGAACTCTAACTCTGAGAGGAGTGCAGCACCCAGAAGAGGCAGACCCGAGCCAAAAAAGGGCAATAGAGGTGATGTACAGCATCCCAGAAAGGAATGTGGCAAGTGTGGCCATATTCACAGTGGAGAGTGCAGACTAGGCACAAATGCCTGCTTCGGTTGCGGAAAGAGCGGATAAATGGTCAGGGACTGTCCACATAATAGGGTTCAGGCTGGAGGTAATGCTCAGCCTAGGCCTAATACCCAGAATTCTACTGCAGCCGAGCCTCCTAAGAGGAACAGATTCTACGCCTTGAAGGGCAGGGATGAGCAGGAGAAGTGTGCTGATGTGGTCACAGGTATGTTGCAAGTTTTCTCAACCTCTGTTTATGCTTTACTTGATCCAAGGTCTACGCTTTCTTTTGTGAATCCCTTGCTTGCTCTTACTTTTAAAACACTACCTGAGGTTTTGCAGGATCCTATAGTAGTTAGTACCCCCTTGGGAGAAAATGTGTGTCACATCCGGGGGAACCCCCTAGAAGTAACATGGCGTACTCGACCTCTCGGAGTTCTTATACAAGCCCATAGTTATCATTCATCGCATTAATATAGTAAATTTAGCGGAAAATTTAAAACTTTTCATAGCACATCATATGCTAGAAACTTCAACTCATATATGTATAAACCATAAGCCATAATACATTTATAGACCTTAAGTCTCCTTGCCATCTTAGACTCAATAACTTTAGAGTACATTAGGGATACAGCCCATAAGACACATTACATAACTATGCAATATTTAAAGACTTTACATTAAAGACATAAGTAGGATATCCTTGAACTTTAAGGATCCTTTCATTGAGATTGGGAAATCATCTATCAATCTATTAACCATTCAAGACATCCTTTAAGCATCCATAACCTACACTTTGTGTAAAAAGTAAAGAAGAATGGGATTAGCACAAGAATGTACTAAGTATGGCAACCATGCAAAAACATGCATTTAAAAGGGACATTTTCTTTGAAATCATACTTCATGCCATTTTGAGTAAATCATCATAAAACCTTTATCAATAGCATTTATATCATTTTCATACTTCATAGAAACACAATCAAAGGCCAAACATCATAGAAAAGCACTTATAGAATTTAAGTCCAAACTGAGGTCACTTTACAGTGAACTCTATTCTCTTAACAGTGAACCATCTTTTCTTTGATTCATTAACTTCCCAAGTAACCCTTTAGTGATACTTGGTGCAATGCATCACCTTAAGGCCACAAAGAAACGTACATATCTTCTACACAAGACAACACATACTATCATAGAAGTATAGTACAACATAGACATAATTAAGTCAACACCATAAGGACATTATAATGAACTTCTAGTCAATATGCACATATACTAATTTTACTTCACATCAATGCATTATATTACCTTACTCATAATCCTACTCTAAGTCTACTAGTGCAATGTATATGTGAAGCCCCATAACCTCACACATACTTATTAAACCTATCATAAGACCACATGCATTTACATCCAAGTCATACATCAACACAGTAAGAGAAGACAACTTCATTTATGTCAAGTAAGACCTTCACCATATAGTCAACAAGATCAACATTAAGCATAAAGACTCATATTGTGCACATCCTCATAACAAGTAGACAACTACTACAATGTCATACATAAAGAACACATGCATAGTGACATGCATTAGAACACCTTCCTAAATGAGCTACTTGTGCAATGTCTAGATGGGTTCATTACTTCCACCTATCCTAAGTAACCCCCTTAAGTCATTCTAGTTAGGGTCCTAGTCATTTACTTCCATTGTCCATTTTACTTTAGGGAAACCATAGCCTTAACCGACATAGACCATGGGTGCAAAACATGGAATCCGGTGTCATAAAACCCCACACCAAAGAAGGTGGTCTACCAGCCAAAGTAGAACCAAACGTGACATAACTTTCTAGGTGGATCGACTAGCTAGTATCCTATGGTGGCAACATAGTTATGGAACTTGGAGGATACCTTGGAAACATCCCTCTATGCCCTTGGGCTATGAGGCTTTCCACCTCATGAGATTTATGGTAGACCTACCTTTCCAAATTGGAAAGGGACACACACTCATATACAAGTTCACTCGGTGCTAAGCTAAGTTCCCTTTATTGAAAAAGCGTTCATTAACATTTATTTATAAAAATATAGGCTTAGGAGAATCACCCCCTCATATGCTTACCTCATAGGTCATAGATGAAAGTTCATCAACCTAGATCATGTGAGAAGATCCTTTCACATGGACATAACATATGTATTAGCACTATATAGTCTAGGATACACTTGAGCACACCTTTCAAGGCTCCTCTATTGACTAGATCATCATTCATGTGTAAGAGTGTATACATAGATGTGAGCAAACCTCACATAACCCATAATGGCAATGTTCATATATCAATGCATTAGTCTATAGACATAACTATATGAGCAATCCTTTCATATAAACCCACTAAGACACTATGCACATTCATACTTCATCATTTCATATACATAGAGACCAAACCTAGGAACTATCCCATCAAGGTACACATGTGCAATGCATAGACAAGGTCCCATACCCTTGCCCATACTAGTACACCTATCAAGTCATCCTAGTAAGGGAATACAAATTATACTTTCCTAAACATCACCTTAGCATGCATAGTAGTAGACACTAGTGAATATGACAACTACCTTTCATTTAGACACAACGACCTATACTACTTGTATCATGCATGTAAGTGAGAGTGTGTGTACATTGGTCAACATGATCACATAATGGCTATCAAAACACATTGAGGCAGCCATCCTCTTAGACCATAACACTCTTTCAAGAATAGACAACACAACACATAATAGCATAGGAGACAAGTCAACTTCATTTAACACTTAAGACTCCTAACTTGTACTATCCATGTATTCACATAGGGTACATAGGTAAGGGATTATTAACCATTTTAACACATCAATGGAAGCACCTATACTTTACCCTAACATGAATATACACATGTTCAAATAATAGCCACACAACCTAATTCACAACTAGAATAGAAAAGTAGGCATAAACTTCTCATAGTATCATTTTAAGAACATGTTCATAAGTTCATCAATTTGCCTTCAAGTCAATGGTCAACACATATATAATGAAAACAAAGTAAACACCGCCACCATAAGTGGACCATACCACACAATGCCATACAAGGCTTCATCAACATTTCTATAAAGATTAGAGAAGTAGAAGAGTAGAGAGAATAAGCATTCTTACAAATTTCTCACCCTTTGATCATCGTTGATCAACACACCTTATTAATCAATAAAACACATATATGGCAGTAGCTAAATGTACTTTAAACATGTAATAAACCATGTACAAGTCGCTACAAGATTATACTATAACATAATACAACACATCAACATACTAGGAAAGTAGAATAACCTAGATCATTAGCTAATTTCCCTTGCATTGATTTTAGATCATATTACATACATATTATAAGTCTAAGGCAGTATCTAAACCTACATTTAACCATATTGAAATCATAATTACATACCTTCAAGATTAAGGTTACAACATAGGCATTTAGGCTTATCGATTTGCTAGAGTATAGAAGACTTTACCAATACTATGAACTCTCTAAGGGTTTGATCATAATTCATATTTTATCAACAATACACTCATTAGGCTGTATCTAATTAGATAATAAATCAAGACGAAATCATGCTTCATCTTAATCACAATTCGAGATCCATCACACACTTAGCTTTTTGACTTCATAGCCTAAAGGAATCTAGATCAATTCATGCAAGCCATTCTTAATTTGATCATTAAGGATTTATACCTACAAAATTCATCCATTATATCACCCTAAAGTAGTAGCTACAACAATTCATACATAATCAAATCTCTACACAACCGATCTTACAATCGACTTCAAGGCAACATGTAGAAGCATAGGCTATTCATGTTCAAATCTTCATATATTTATCATCATGGACTGATAATCATTAATTCACCATCAATAAATGTAAATAACAATAAACACAAGAAATTCAACGTAAGAGAATCACCATTTAATCAAGAACAAGCCATAATCACAAAGCCCATGCAAGAGCTAAACCAATTTTGGAAGGAACATGGGTTCATCATGCAATAGGAGTGAAATCACGTTCAAATCACTGTATTAACTTCAATTAATCATGATTCAATCGTTCAAAACCTTTTTAGAAAGAACCCATGGCTAGATTGAAGAAGAAGGACTTTGATCATATTGTTCTTCTTTGAAAACATTGAGAATGGCTCTCTAGATGAAAAGATAACTATAGATGAAGATCACCATACCTTTATATACATGAAGACCTTTAAAACTTGATGATTCATCCATGGAAAACTCAGCTCCAAGCAGTTCTTGAGCTTCACCAACAATGGTGGTTTTAGAGAGAACATTTTTAGAAGGAAAGGTTCAATTTATGTGAGTTGGTTTGGGAATGGGTTGATCACGTTTTAGATGACTTATATACACCTAAAATTAAATAAATAAACCTATTATAGTCAGGTTAGGACGTGGGGTTAATTTTCCAGTCACCCCTTTAATTAACAGCACGCAGGCTGCCAGTTGCAGGCCACCCTCGACAATGGCAATGACGGGGCGTCGAGGCCACGACGGGCCGTGCCTGGCCTCCGTTGCCTGATACTTAGCTAAAATTGGCTTAAGACCTGCCCAAGGCATGTGTCCCTCAATGATACCTGCTCGACGGGCCGTTGGTGGACCAAGGATCCGTCGTTGGGTCCACCAATAGACACTGCCCAGGCAGTGTCTTAGGCAGCTTTGGGTCCTTCTTTTGGGGCCTCTTGTGGGGCGCTTTAGAAGTCGTACCCGGACATTTCTAACTTGATTATAAATCTTAACAAGTTATAGACCTTCCACATAAATTTCATCCAAAACAAACACCTACAAGACGTCCAAACAGGCCAAGCCCCACCATAACACACGATGAACGTCTTAAGGGCTATCTTTTGAACGCCTTGGACGTTCTTGGTCGTTTGACCTCCATTCTTCTTGAAACTTCATATACTATCATTTAACATCATTAAAAACCATTTAAAGACTTAGTAAGCTCCTTAAACACAATATATAACACACATGGACACATGAGGCACATAGGCGACTAGTCGTCGAACGTTTTGGTCGTCCCTTAACGTTCGACTTCCAAATCACTTCAAACTTTGCACACTGCATCTATACCATATAATAAGGCATTTTAGGACCTTATAACCTTAAGACGAACATGTTAGGCTCTATACACCTTATCTCATTTTCGGGGTATTAAAATATCCCCCACTTGGGAACATTCGTCCTCGAATGACACTTAGATCATTTTAATCAAAACAAAGACTTCAATGCTTATTAGAGCAGTTCATATAAATCATAACATCATCACATAGAAGTTAATGTTCCGTACTTTACAAAGAATACAAGTTCACCTCATTTAGCACTCAATGCACACAAGCAAGCAAAAACTTAAATTCACTCACTCTTCAGTACTTCAAACACAAAGGCTCTTTTCATGTTCATAGGAGAACATACTTCTCCCAATAATAACATGGTCATTCCACCTTAATTCATTAAGAGATAATCTTTAAAGACCACACATAGGCAGATTACAACATATACTCAAAGTTACTTTAGCACTTATGTTTCAATGCACATAAACTTGAGTTAGTTGGATCTCAAAGATCTTTAGTAGTTAGACCTAGTGCCATGAAGGTCATACTCAACCATACCATGCTTAGTTGTGTCCATGGAGGAATGTTCTTCTCCTCAACAAACTTACATGTATTATGAGTTCACACCTTAGCAAGGTACAAGGTCAATTCTTCTACAAATGAGAAATTCTCAACTTTTGAAACCAAGACATGAGCATGTATTGTTCCTAGTGAAGTCTAAAGGGTAGATCATACCAAATAAATCACAACAATTAGGAAGAAATTTCACAAAATGTCAATTTCTAACATAGTACTTACCCTTACAGTAAGCCTCATTTTAGAAAAATAACACAATTTATAGGCACACACATGAACACTTAGTTAAACATACTTTCCTTTTAAAGAATGAGCCTACAATTATGCATTCCAAATTATAAAGTCACATAGTTTTCAAGAGAGTCAACATATTTCATTGAAAAAGAGACTCACTTTCCATTGTAAGGCTAAATAATTTACCTCACAAGTGACTATTACAAAGTTCCCTGTCCTATCTCATAAAGTCAAATGCACAACTAGCATATCAAGATGTGATTCCACAAGAGAAAACATGGATTTGTATCAAAAATTTTCTTTCATACACTTTGGAACATTCATAATATCTTCATTAGTAATGTCAATCAATACCTACCAAACATATAAGAACATGAAATTCATACTTTATGCAAAACTCTTATTCATGAATAAGCTCATCAAGACTTCATTAGATTCAAATTCAAGTAAGAATAGAAGGACAAGGTAGACAATATCTACAACCTTACCATTTCATCACCATCCCCCACTTAGGGTAAACCCAATTACGAGCAACTTACCCCAACTTAAAAGGATCTTAACTTAACAACCTTCATTTTTTATCACTTAAAAGTGATTACAACTTTTGAAGGATTTACAGTAAGTTAACATAGGAACACCAAGGTACTCTAAGTCTTATCACCTAGGCAATTTATCCACAATAATTTTCAAGTTAGGTCATCTCATTTAACCACATAAGGTGTTCATACCATACAATAGACACCTAGGTCATACATCATTAGGGGAAACAATTTAGGAGACTCACAACACAATAAGAAGTTAGAAGAAAATCCACAACTCATCATGCCATAAGACTCTCATTCTTCATTCCAAATAGCAAAACTCCTTTTCACATTCATTATCATGTTCATATACATCAATTCTATACACATTTTAACAATATCAATTCAAAGAACAATTTAATTGATTCTCCAAAAAATTTTACAGCAAGCTGCCTAGCTTTATAGTGAGCATGCTTCCAAATTCCAAAAATAAAACATTTAGGCAATTGATTGGAAAAGCATGACAATATGAGATACCAAAACTTTACCAAGACAAGCATACTATCATCACACCTAGGATCAAGTCTACACAAAGAACTCTAAATCCATACTAGGCAACTTATAAAAGACCACATGTATACAAAAGGAAACATTGAACACCTTTAAACACATATTCTTAGGGTAGCATGCTTTCATAGGTAATCACTACCCATCTCAAGTTCAAATAATAGTATTAGGCTAGCAACATATAATGCCATATAGTAACATAACATTCCAAAAGAATTCACTTTAACCATAATAACTTTTAACATGCTTTAACTATATCATGACATACATTTCTCCATATAACATGTTATTTCACATAAGTTTCATATCTAGCCATAATTGGCATCACATTATCAAATAAGTCAAAAGTCACCTTCACAAATACTCATTCAAACCATAAAACAAAGATAAGCATTTAAACTCACCTTTTCTCCCTCAAGCATAGAACAATCTCATCCAAGCAATCACATCTAAAAGACCATCGGAAAAGAAAACATAAGAGAGAGATCTTATAGAGTTAAGTTCTATGGCACGATATGAGATTGATGAAGAAGGTAAACTCTATCGTCCTATAGACTCTCGTACCATTTGATGTGTCGCGACTCACCACCAATGCTACGAGACTCTACTAGATGTGGCAATATGAGACTCTTAGAACCTAAAACCACTTTAATAACCTCGTGCTCTGATACCATGTTTGTCACATTCGGGGGAACCCCCTAGAAGTAACACGGCGTACTCGACCTCTCGGAGGTCTTATACAAGCCCATAGTTATCATTCATCGCATTAACATAGTAAATTAAGCGGAAATTTTGAAACTTTTCATAGCACATCATATGCTAGAAACTTCAACTCATATATGTATAAAACATAAGCCATAATACATTTATAGACCTTAAGTATCCTTGCCATCTTAGACTCAATAACTTTAGATTACATTAGGGACACAACCCATAAGACGCATTACATAACTATACAATATTTAAAGACTTTACATTAAAGACATAAGTAGGACATCCTTGAACTTTAAGGATTCCTTTCATTGAGATTGGGAAATCATCTATCAAGCTATTCACCATTCAAGACATCCTTTAAGCATCCATAACCTACACTTTGTGTAAAAAGTAAAGAAGAATGGGATTAGCACAAGAATGTACTAAGTATGGCAACCATGCAAAAATATGCATTTAAAAGGGACATTTTCTTTGAAATCATACTTCATGCCATTTTGAGTAAATCATCATAAAACCTTTATCAATAGCATTTATATCATTTTCATACTTCATAGAAACACAATCAAAGGCCAAACATCATAGAAAAGCACTTATAGAATTTAAGTCCAAATTGAGGTCACTTTACAGTGAACTCTATTCTCTTAACAGTGAACCATCTTTTCTTTGATTCATTAACTTCCCAAGTAACCCTTTAGTGATACTTGGTGCAATGCATCACCTTAAGGCCACAAAGAAACGTACATATCTTCTACGCAAGACAACACATACCATCATGGAAGTATAGTACAACATAGACATAATTAAGTCAAGACCATAAGGACATTATAATGAACTTCTAGTCAATATGCACATATACTTATTTTACTTCACATCAATGCATTATATTACCTTACTCATAATCCTACTCTAAGTCTACTAGTGCAATGTATATGTGAAGCCCCATAACCTCACACATATTTAGTAAACCTATCATAAGACCACATGCATTTACCTCCAAGTCATATATCAACACAGTAAGAGAAGACAACTTCATTTATGTCAAGTAAGACCTTCACCATATAGTCAACAAGATCAACATTATGCATAAAGACTCATATTGTGCACATCCTCATAACAAGTAGACAACTACTACAATGTCATACATAAAGAACACATGCATAGTGACATGCATTAGAACACCTTCCTAGAACTTCCTAATGAGCTACTTGTGCAATGTCTAGATGGGTTCATTACTTCCACCTATCCTAAGTAACCTCCCTTAAGTCATTCTATTTAGGGTCCTAGTCATTTACTTCCATTGTCCATTTTACTTTAGGAAACCCATAGCCTTAACCGACATAGACCATGGGTGCAAAACATGGAATCCGGTGTCATAAAACCCCACACCGAAAGAAGGTGGTCTACCGGCCAAAGTAGAACCAAAGATGACATAGATTTCTAGGTGGATCCACTAGCTAGTATCCTATGGTGGCAACATAGTTATGGAACTTGGAGGATACCTTGGAAACATCCCTCTATGCCCTTGGGCTATGAGGCTTTCCACCTCATGAGATTTATGGTAGACCTACGTTTCCACATTGGAAAGGGACACACACTCATATACAAGTTCACTCGGTGCTAAGCTAAGTTCCCTTTATTGATAAAGCGTTTATTAACATTTACTTATAAAAATATAGGCTTAGGAGAATCACCCCCTCATATGCTTACCTCATAGGTCATAGATGAAAGTTCATCAACTCAGATCATGTGAGCAGATCCTTTCACATGGACATAGCATATGTATTAGCACTATATAGTCTAGGATACACTTGAGCACACCTTTCAAGGGTCCTCTATTGACTAGATCATCATTCATGTGTATGAGTGTATACATAGATGTGAGCAAACCTTTCACATAACCCATAATGGCACACATGTTCATATATCAATGCATGAGTCTATAGACATAACTATATGAGCAATCCTTTCATATAAACCCACTAAGACACTATGCACATTCATACTTCATCATTTCATATACATAGAGACCAAACCTAGGAACTATCCTATCAAGGTACACATGTGCAATGCATAGACAAGGTCCCATACCCTTGCCCATACTAGTACACCTATCAAGTCATCCTAGTAATGGAATACAAATTATACTTTCCTAAACATCACCTTACTATGCATAGTAGTAGACACTAGTGAATATGACAACTACCTTTCATTTAGACACAATGACCTATACTACTTGTATCATGCATGTAAGTGAGAGTGTGTGTACATTGGTCAACATGATCACATAATGGCTATCAAAACACATTGATGCAGCCACCCTATTTGACCATAACACTCTTTCAAGAATAGACAACACAACACATAATAGCATAGGAGACAAGTCAACTTCATTTAACACTTAAGACTCCTAACTTGTACTATCCATGTATTCACATAGGGTACATACGTAAGGGATTATTAACCATTTTAACACATCAATGGAAGCACCTATACTTTACCCTAACATGAATATACACATGTTCAAATAATAGCCACACAACCTAATTCACAACTAGAATAGAAAAGTAGGCATAAACTTCTCATAGTATCATTTTAAGCACATGTTCATAAGTTCATCAATTTGCCTTCAAGTCAATCGTCAACACATATATAATGACAATAAAGGAAACACCACCACCATAAGTGGATCATACCACACAATGCCCTACAAGGCTTCATCAACATTTCTATAAAGATTAGAGAAGTAGAAGAGTGGAGAGAATAAGCATTCTTACAAATTTCTCACCCTTTGATCATCATTGATCAACACACCTTATTCATCAATAAAAAACATATATGGCAGTATCTAAATGTACTTTAAACATGTAAGAAACCATGTACAAGTCGCTACAAGATTATACTATAACATAATACAACACATCAACATACTAGGAAAGTAGAATAACCTAGATCATTAGCTAATTTCCCTTGCATTGATTTTAGATCATATTACATACATATTATAAGTCTAAGGCAGTATCTAAACCTACATTTAACCATATTGAAATCATAATTACATACCTTCAAGATTAAGGTTACAACATAGGCATTTAGGCTTATCGATTTGCTAGAGTATAGAAGACTTTACCAATACTATGAACTCTCTAAGGGTTTGATCATAATTCATATTTTATCAACAATACACTCATTAGGCTGTATCTAATTAGATAATAAATCAAGACGAAATCATGCTTCATCTTAATCACAATTCGAGATCCATCACACACTTAGCTTTTTGACTTCATAGCCTAAAGGAATCTAGATCAATTCATGCAAGCCATTCTTAATTTGATCATTAAGGATTTATACCTACAAAATTCATCCATTATATCACCCTAAAGTAGTAGCTACAACAATTCATACATAATCAAATCTCTACACAACCGATCTTACAATCGACTTCAAGGCAACATGTAGAAGCATAGGCTATTCATGTTCAAATCTTCATATATTTATCATCATGGACTGATAATCATTAATTCACCATCAATAAATGTAAATAACAATAAACACAAGAAATTCAACGTAAGAGAATCACCATTTAATCAAGAACAAGCCATAATCACAAAGCCCATGCAAGAGCTAAACCAATTTTGGAAGGAACATGGGTTCATCATGCAATAGGAGTGAAATCACGTTCAAATCACTGTATTAACTTCAATTAATCATGATTCAATCGTTCAAAACCTTTTTAGAAAGAACCCATGGCTAGATTGAAGAAGAAGGACTTTGATCATATTGTTCTTCTTTGAAAACATTGAGAATGGCTCTCTAGATGAAAAGATAACTATAGATGAAGATCACCATACCTTTATATACATGAAGACCTTTAAAACTTGATGATTCATCCATGGAAAACTCAGCTCCAAGCAGTTCTTGAGCTTCACCAACAATGGTGGTTTTAGAGAGAACATTTTTAGAAGGAAAGGTTCAATTTATGTGAGTTGGTTTGGGAATGGGTTGATCACGTTTTAGATGACTTATATACACCTAAAATTAAATAAATAAACCTATTATAGTCAAGTTAGGACGTGGGGTTAATTTTCCAGTCACCCCTTTAATTAACAGCACGCAGGCTGCCAGTTGCAGGCCACCCTCGACAATGGCAATGACGGGGCGTCGAGGCCACGACGGGCCGTGCCTGGCCTCCGTTGCCTGATACTTAGCTAAAATTGGCTTAAGACCTGACCAAGGCATGTGTACCTCAATGATACCTGCTCGACGGGCCGTTGGTGGACCAAGGATCCGTCGTTGGGTCCACCAATAGACACTGCCCAGGCAGTGTCTTAGGCAGCTTTGGGTCCTTCTTTTGGGGCCTCTTGTGGGGCCCTTAAAAGTCCTACCCGGACGTTTCCAACGTGATTATAAACCTTAACAAGTTATAGACCTTCCACATAAATTTCATCCAAAACAAACACCTACAAGACGTCCAAACAGTCCAAGCCCCACCATAACACACGATGAACGTCTTAAGGGCTATCTTTGAACGCCTTGGACGTTCTTGGTCGTTTGACCTCCATACTTCTTGAAACTTCATATACTATCATTTAACATCATTAAAAACCACTTAAAGACTTAGTAAGCTCCTGAAACACAGTATATAACACACATGGACACATGAGGCACATAGGCGACTAGTCGTCAAACGTTTTGGTCGTCCCTTAACTTTCGACTTCCAAATCATTTCAAACTTTGCACACTGCCTCTATACCATATAATAAGTCATTTTAGGACCTTATAACCTTAAGACGAACATGTTAGGCTCTATACACCTTATCTCATTTTCGGGGTCTTACAATATCCCCCACTTGGGAACATTCGTCCTCGAATGACACTTAGAACATTTTAATCAAAACAAAGACTTCAATGCTTATTAGTGAAGTTCATATAAATCATAACATCATCACATAGAAGTTAATGTTCCATACTTTACAAAGAATACAAGTTCACCTCATTTAGCACTCAATGCACACAAGCAAGCAAAAACTTAAATTCACTCACTCTTTAGTACTTCAAACACAAAGGCTCTTTTCATGTTCATAGGAGAACATACTTCTCCCAATAATAACATGGTCATTACACCTTAATTCATTAAGAGATAATCTTGAAAGACCACACATAGGCAGATTACAACATATACTCAAAGTTACTTTAGCACTTATGCTTCAATGCACATAAACTTGAGTTAGTTGGATCTCAAAGATCTTTAGTAGTTAGACCTAGTGCCATGAAGGTCATACTCAACCATACCATGCTTAGTTGTGTCCATGGAGGAATGTTCTTCTCCTCAACAAACTTACATGTATCATGAGTTCAAACCTTGACAAGGTACAAGGTCAATTCTTCTACAAATGAGAAATTCTCAACTTTTGAAACCAAGACATGAGCATGTATTCTTCCTAGTGAAGTCTAAAGGGTAGATCACACCAAATACATCACAACAATTAAGAAGAAATTTCACAAAATGTCAATTTCTAACATAGTACTTACCCTTACAGTAAGCCTCATTTTAGAAAAATAACAAAATTTATAGGCACACACATGAACACTTAGTTAAACATACTTTCCTTTTAAAGAATGAGCCTACAATTATGCATTCCAAATTATAAAGTCACATAGTTTTCAAGAGAGTCAACATATTTCATTGTAAAAGAGACTCACTTTCCATTGTAAGGCCAAACAATTTACCTCACAAGTGACTATTACAAAGTTCCCTGTCCTATCTCATAAAGTCAAATGCACAACTAGCATACCAAGATGTGATTCCACAAGAGAAAACATGGATTTGTATCAAAAATTTTCTTTCATACACTTTGGAACATTCATAATATCTTCATGGTAATGTCAATCAATACCTACCAAACACATAAGAACATGAAATTCGTACTTTATGCAAAACTCTTATTCATGAACAAGCTCATCAAGACTTCATAAGATTCAAATTCAAGTAAGAATAGAAGGACAAGGTAGACAACATCTACAACCTTACCATTTCATCACCATCCCCCACTTAGGAAAAACCCAATTAAGAGCAACTTACCCCAACTTAAAAGGATCTTAACTTAACAACCTTCATTTTTCATCGCTTAAAAGTGATTACAACTTTTGAAGGATTTACAGTAAGTTAACATAGGAACACCAAGGTACTCTAAGTCTTATCACCTAGGCAATTTATCCACAATAATTTTCAAGTTAGGTCATCTCATTTAACCACATAAGGTGTTCATACCATACAATAGACACCTAGGTCATACATCATAAGGGGAAACAATATAAGAGACTCACAACACAATAAGAAGTTAGAAACAAATCCACAACTCATCATGCCATAAGACTCTCATTCTTCATTCCAAATAGCAAAAGTCCTTTTCACATTCATTATCATGTTCATATACATCAATTCTATACACATTTTAACAATATCAATTCAAAGAACAATTTAGTTGTTTCTCCAAAAAATGTTACAGCAAGCTGCCTAGCTTTATAGTGAGCATGCTTCCAAATTCCAAAGATAAAACATTTAGGCAATTGATTGGAAAAGCATGACAATATGAGATACCAAAACTTTACCAAGACAAGCATACTATCATCACACCTAGGATCAAGTCTATACAAAGAACTCTAAATCCATACTAGGCAACTTATAAAAGATAACATGTATACAAAACGAAACATTGAACACCTTTAAACACATATTCTTAGGGTAGCATGCTTTCATAGATAATCACTACCCATCTCAAGTTCAAATAATAGTATTAGGCTTCCAACATATAATGCCATATAGTAACATAACATTCCAAAAGAATTCACTTTAACCATAATAACTTTTAACATGCTTTAACTATATCATGACATACATTTCTCAATATAACATGTTATTTCACATAAGTTTCATATCTAGCCATAATTGGCATCACATCATCAATAAAGTCAAAAGTCACCTTCACACATACTCATTCAAACCATAAAACAAAGATAAGCATTTAAACTCTCCTTTTCTCCCTCAAGCATAGCACAATCTCATCCAAGCAATCACATCTAAAAGACCACCGGAAAAGAAAACATAAGAGAGAGATCTTATAGAGTTAAGTTATATGGCACGATAATAGATTGATGAAGAAGGTAAACTCTAACATCCTAATAGACTCTCGTACCATTTGATGTGTCGCGACTCACCACCAATGCTACGAGACTCTACTAGACGTGGCAATATGAGACTCTTAGAACCTAAGACCACTTTAATAACCTCGTGCTTTGATACCATGTTTGTCACATTCGGGGGAACCCCCTAGAAGTAACACGGCATACTCGACCTCTCGGAGGTCTTATACAAGCCCATAGTTATCATTCATCGCATTAACATAGTAAATTTATCGGAAAATTTGAAACTTTTCATAGCACATCATATGCTAGAAACTTCAACTCATATATGTATAAAACATAAGCCATAATACATTTATAGACCTTAAGTCTCCTTGCCATCTTAGACTCAATAACTTTAGAGTACATTAGGGACACAACCCATAAGACACATTACATAACTAAACAATATTTAAAGACTTTACATTAAAGACATAAGTAGGACATCCTTGAACTTTAAGGATTCCTTTCATTGAGATTGGGAAATCATCTATCAAGCTATTCACCATTCAAGACAACCTTTAATCATCCATAACCTACACTTTGTGTAAAAAGTAAAGAAGAATGGGATTAGCACAAGAATGTACTAAGTATGACAACCATGCAAAAACATGCATTTAAAAGGGACATTTTCTTTGAAATCATACTTCATGCCATTTTGAGTAAATAATTATAAAACCTTTATCAATAGCATTTATATCATTTTCATACTTCATAGAAGCACAATCAAAGGCCAAACATCATAGAAAAGCACTTATAGAATTTAAGTCCAAATTGAGGTCACTTTACAGTGAACTCTATTCTCTTAAGAGTGAATCATCTTTTCTTTGATTCATTAACTTCCCAAGTAACCCTTTAGTGATACTTGGTGCAATGCATCACGTTAAGGCCACAAAGAAACGTAAATATCTTCTACACAAGCTAACACATACCATCATAGAAGTATAGTACAACATAGACATAATTAAGTCAAGACCATAAGGACATCATAATGAACTTCTAGTCAATATGCACATGTACTTATTTTACTTCACATCAATGCATTATAATACCTTACTCATAATCCTACTCTAAGTCTACTAGTGCAATGTATATGTGAAGCCCCATAACCTCACACATACTTAGTAAACCTATCATAAGACTGATGTGAGGTCAAACTACACATTTTTTATCATTACTTATGTCATATTTATCATTTATATTTATCTGTTTTGAGCATAAATTTTATGAATTGTGCTAAATTGTGTATTTTATTTGTAGAATTAAATTGATGAAAAAATGAAGAAGTTTGGAGCTTAAACGAATTAAAGATAAAAGATTGAAGAAGGAAATCAAGCAGGCAGCTTAATGGATTAAAGTTGATAAAATAATATATTTATACATAAAGATGCATTGCTGCAATTGCAATTTGCAAAAACATTGAAGCAGCCATGTGGCAGTCTCACACGCTTCACGCTGCACTACTACACGCGGAAAAAGAAGAAAGGAAAAAAAAAAGCACGCCAATTCTTTTGGGTTTTGGATTCCTAATTTGTTTGGACTTAATTATTTTATTTAGGGTTTTCTACATCTATAAATAAGGCATGGAAAATTATTATTTGGGGGGAAGTCAAGAAACAAGATACAAGACATAATATAAATTTTTTCTAGCTTTGGAGCTTTGTAAGAGCCGCCGTGGAGGCCGGAGAATTGTGGTTTATTCTTTCTTCTCCTTTATTATTTATTTGTATTCGTTATTAATAAAAATATATTTTAGCTATTGTTCTTAACTTTTTATGATTAACACAAACAAATTTATTTTGATAAATTTTAATTGTGTTTTTTGCGATAATGAGTAGCTAAGCTTCACAACTAGGTTTGTGGGAACCATAAGCGATTAACAAAGTATGAATAGTAATTAAGCAATTCTCAAATAGGTTATTGCATGTATTGATAATTCTTTCGTTTAGAAGTCTTTTTAACGGTGGCCAACGTTAGAACTCGCCTTATTGCTACTTGCCGGACCAAGGAGGTAGATAATAAGAAAAGAATTATCAACGTAGATTTAGTATACACTATCTAATAGGCTAGTGTCGATTGGTGCGAAGTAACAACTAAGCCAAACATCGATTATGATGCTTAATATGAGGTAAAGGTAAGGTTTAGTAAAGCCACACACGAAGCCGGACCAAGGTGTGGAGTGAAATTATCTTGATGCCGGACCAAGGATTTAGAGATACATAACTTATCACTTTGCATGCATAACACTAGAGAAGAATTGATATTACTAGGATTACCACGTTATAAGCTTATGGGAAACACATTCCTAGTTATTTTTATTAATTTGGATATAAATAAATACTTAGTTCAAAGCTATTTTTATTTCTTTTATTTTTATTTCAATTTAAAATCCCCCATTTTTATATAACGACTATCAAGTTAAATATTTACTATTGATAATATTCTTCCATATTCTCTGTGGGATCGATCCCGACTCATAGTTGGGTAAATATATTGCATACGATCGTTTATATTTCTTTTCAAGAAGTATATTTGAACGTTATCAAATAATGGCGCCGCTGCCGGGGAGTATGGCTTAGAAATTGTCTTTAGTATTTATTTTAACTTATAATTTTTTTTTAATTATTATTATTAATGTTTTCTACTTAGGATTAGTTTTAAATTTTTTTATTATTATTATCATCGAGTCATCTGAACCTATAGAAGAGTGCATGGAGGAGAAAAATTGTGTCTATATTCTTGAATTTTTTTTTCAACATCGAAAAATTACATTTCTCACTTAGAATCCAAGAAGTGCATAATGCGTTATCTGTTATTTGGGACCTTTCTTTTTGTACCACCAACCCTTGAGCGTAATAGAAAAATTGATTCAAAATTGGGGGTGCAATTCATATCTTCAAAGTGGAAGAAAAAAATAGTAAAATTGATAGTGTCGTATTAGTAGTGTAACTTCTTTTTATTTTATTTTTTTTATTAGTTTTTTATTTTATTTTATTAGTATCACGTTTTTTATCTTGTTTTTGCAGATTAGGGGAAGTCTGAGTACCCAATTAAAAAAAAAAAAAAAAGCATGTTTGAGCTTAAGTGTGGGGTGACGACCCTTCATATAAATTTAGAGAACGTGCTATTAGCAAGGCTTAAAGGCCTCAGGGAGTTTTCCTAACCCTTGTTTTATATTTTATTTAATGCTTTGGGGACATAGCATCTTTTTAAGTGTGGGGTGGAGGAATGAATTCCTAGTTTTTACTGTTTTACTGAGTTTTTTTAGGATGGGTTCCTTGGCTTTTGTTTTCGGTTCTTTTCATGAGGATAGTCCCTTTTGAACCGAGTGTCTTTTATTTATTTATTTTAGGTATAATTTTTTTTATTATTATTTTTGGAAAGAAAAAAAAAACCTTTTAAGTTATATGATACTATTTGGGCCTAATTTTAAGTTGTACTTTCTTGTGAATGCTTGATTACTAGTGAAATTGGAAACCTTTTGACATCTAGGTTCATGATTGTGACTTTCTATATAACTTATTTATTTTGTAGTTTGTTATGATCCTGTCTCTGTTAGAAGTAGAATTGATCCATCTTGATTGATACTTGTGCCACGTGTGCTGAGATTTTGTTTATTCCATGTTTTGCATCTTAGTCTAGAACTTGCCCTGCATGTTATTGAAGCGAAATAAAAAAAAGTGTTGCCTTCTATAGGAGATGATAATAGGCTTTCTTTGATTTGTCTTATAAATTTTAGCCTTTTCAGATATTTTATCACTAGTTAGCCCTTTTGAGTTTGTAGCCTTTTGTTGGTACCCATATTTTTCCCTTGACTATTTTGTTGAATCCCTAGTTTTTACACCTTGCTTCCTTTGAGCATCATAGCATAGACTTATTTTAATTATCAATTCTGAGAAAAAGGGATAAATGAGTGAAAAGGTAATCAATGATAGCTACAAAGTTCTTAAAAGCCCTCTTTGAAAGAATGTGAAAAAAAATATATAATTGGAATGTGACATAAAAAAAAAGAATTTACCTTGATGATGGCCCTGGTCCTTCCAAGGACATCGTGCACCTTAACTTATGTAAAATACGCAAGTCGAGGGTGGCTATTATGAAGAAAAATTCAAAAAAAAAAAAAAATTGACTTAAACATTCTTGTGATGATGAGAATTACTAGTGAAATAATTGTTGAAGAGAGGGCTGAAAATAAAGAGAAGAAAATATGGGTGATGAAGTCAAAAAAAATTGCAAAGTGCTTAAGGAAGTGGAAGTCACTATTATATATATTTTTTCTACCCGTCTTTAGCCTACATTACAACACGTTAAAGTCCTATTTGATTCTATTCAAGCATGTTTAATTAGTGGAAATGTACATAATGGGCAAGCATATGGTTCTTTGTGCATACATGTGAATTTTATTTGTGAGTGTGAGAGTTGTTCTTCATATGAAGTCCTTAATTTACATTCAATCTTTTGAATTGACTGTGTGGACTATTTTGTTTTGTGAGGGCACTTGTTTCATGATAGATAGGTGATGTTATTAACTTTCTTTGATGAGAGTAGGTGAGCAAGCATAAATTTTATGAGTTCAAAGTCCATCCTTGAAGTTAGGAGGTTAGAGGTTTGTTGTTTACTTGGATGTCTTGCATAATGATTGAGAAGTCTACTTGATATTTTAAAATGGATATATGGCTTAATTGTTTGTGTCAATCAAAGTTATGACATTGCTAGAATAATTTTTTTTTTAGATGAGCTTTAATGTTTGCTCGAGGACGAACAAAAGTTTAAGTGTGGGGTGTTGATGTGAGGCCAAACTACACATTTTTTATCATTACTTATGTCATATTTATCATTTATATTTATCTGTTTTGAGCATAAATTTTATGAATTGTGCTAAATTGTGTATTTTATTTGTAGAATTAAATTGATGGAAAAATGAAGAAGTTTGGAGCTTAAACGAATTAAGATAAAAGATTGAAGAAGGAAATCAAGCAGGCAGCTTAATGGATTAAAGTTGATAAAATAATATATTTATACATAAAGATGCATTGCTGCAATTGCAATTTGCAAAAACATTGAAGCAGCCACGTGGCAGTCTCACACGCTTCACGCTGCACTACTACACGCGGAAAAAGAAAAAAGGAAAAAAAAAAGCACGCCAATTCTTTTGGGTTTTGGATTCCTAATTTGTTTGGACTTAATTATTTTATTTAGGGTTTTCTACATCTATAAATAAGGCATGGAAAATTATTATTTGGGGGGAAGTCAAGAAACAAGATACAAGACATAATATAAATTTTTTCTAGCTTTGGAGCTTTGTAAGAGCCGCCGTGGAGGCCGGAGAATTGTGGTTTATTCTTTCTTCTCCTTTATTATTTATTTGTATTCGTTATTAATAAAAATATATTTTAGCTATTGTTCTTAACTTTTTATGATTAACACAAACAAATTTATTTTGATAAATTTTAATTGTGTTTTTTGCGATAATGAGTAGCTAAGCTTCACAACTAGGTTTGTGGGAACCATAAGCGATTAACAAAGTATGAATAGTAATTAAGCAATTCTCAAATAGGTTATTGCATGTATTGATAATTCTTTCGTTTAGAAGTCTTTTTAACGGTGGCCAACGTTAGAACTCGCCTTATTGCTACTTGCCGGACCAAGGAGGTAGATAATAAGAAAAGAATTATCAACGTAGATTTAGTATACACTATCTAATAGGCTAGTGTCGATTGGTGCGAAGTAACAACTAAGCCAAACATCGATTATGATGCTTAATATGAGGTAAAGGTAAGGTTTAGTAAAGCCACACACGTAGCCGGACCAAGGTGCGGAGTGAAATTCTCTTGATGCCGGACCAAGGATTTAGAGATACATAACTTATCACTTTGCATGCATAACACTAGAGAAGAATTGATATTACTAGGATTACCACGTTATAAGCTTATGGGAAACACATTCCTAGTTATTTTTATTAATTTGGATATAAATAAATACTTAGTTCAAAGCTATTTTTATTTCTTTTATTTTTATTTCAATTTAAAATCCCCTATTTTTATATAACGACTATCAAGTTAAATATTTACTATTGATAATATTCTTCCATATTCTCTGTGGGATCGATCCCGACTCATAGTTGGGTAAATATATTGCATACGATCGTTTATATTTCTTTTCAAGAAGTATATTTGAACGTTATCAAAGACCACAAGTATTTACATCCAAGTCATACATCAACATAGTAAGAGAAGACAACTTCATTTATGTCAAGTAAGACCTTCACCATATAGTCAACAAGATCAACATTATGCATAAAGACTCATATCATGCACATCCTCATAACAAGTAGACAACTACTACAATGTCATACATAAAGAACACATACATAGTGACATGCATTAGAACACCTTCCTAGAACTTCCTAAGGATCTACTTGTGCAATGTCTAGATGGGTTCATTACTTCCACCTATCCTAAGTAACCTCTCTTAAGTCATTCTACTTAGGGTCATAGTCATTTACTTCCATTGTCCATTTTACTTTAGGAAAACCATAGCCTTAACCGACATAGACCATGGGTGCAAAACATGGAATCCGGTGTCATAAAACCCCACACCGAAAGAAGGTGGTCTACCGGCCAAAGTAGAACCAAACATGACATAGCTTTCTAGGTGGATCCACTAGCTAGTATCCTATGGTGGCAACATAGTTATGGAACTTGGAGGATACCTTGTAAACATCCTTCTATGCCCTTGGGCTATGAGGCTTTCCACCTTATGAGATTTATGGTAGACCTACCTTTCCACATTGGAAAGGGACACACACTCATATACAAGTTCACTCGGTGCTAAGCTAAGTTCCCTTTATTGAAAAAGCGTTCATTAACATTTATTTATAAAAACATAGGCTTAGGAGAATCACCCCCTCATATGCTTAGCTCATAGGTCATAGATGAAATTTCATCAACCTAGATCATGTGAGAAGGTCCTTTAATATGGACATAGCATATGTATTAGCACTATCTAGTCTAGGATACACTTGAGCACACCTTTCGAGGCTCCTCTATTGACTAGATCATCATTTATGTGTATGAGTGTATACATAGATGTGAGCAAACCTTTCACATTACCCATAATGGCACACATGTTCATATATCAATGCATGAGTCTATAGGCATAACTATATGAGCAATCCTTTCATATAAACCCACTAAGACACTATGCACGTTCATACTTCATCATTTCATATACATAGAGACCAAACCTAGGAACTATCCTATCAAGGTACACATATGCAATGCATAGACAAGGTCCCATACCCTTGCCCATACTAGTACACCTATCAAGTCATCCTAGTAAGGGAATACAAATTATACTTTCCTAAACATCACCTTAGTATGCATAGTAGTAGACACTAGTGAATATGACAACTACCTTTCATTTAGACACAATGACCTATAATACTTGTATCATGCATGTAAGTGAGAGTGTGTGTACATTGCTCAACATGATCACATCATGGATATCAAAACACATTGAGCCAGCCACCCTCTTAGACCATAACACTCTTTCAAGAAAGACAACACAACACATAATAGCATAGGAGACAAGTCAACTTCATTTAACACTTAAGACTCTTAACTTGTATTATCCATCTATTCACATAGGATACATAGGTAAGGGATTATTAACCATTTAACATATCAATGTCAGCACCTTAACTTTACCCTAACATGGATATACACATGTTCAAACAATAGCCACACAACCTAATTCACAACTAGAATAGAAAAGTAGACATAAACTTCTCATAGTATCATTTTAAGCACATTGTCATAAGTTCATCAATTTGCCTTAAAGTCCATGGTCAACACATATATAATGACAATAAAGTAAACACCGCCACCATAAGTGGACCATACCACACAATGCCATACAAGGCTTCATCAACATTTCTATAAAGAATAGAGAAGTAGAAGAGTAGAGGGAATAAGCATTCTTACCAATTTCTCACCCTTTGATCATCATTGATCAACACACCTTATTCATCAATAAAACACATATATGGAATTAGATAAATGTACTTTAAACATGTAAGAAACCATGTACAAGTCGCTACAAGATTATACTATAACATAATACAACACATCAACATACTAGGAAAGTAGAATAACCTAGATCATTAGCTAATTTCCCTTGCATTGATTTAGATCATATTTCATACATACTATAAGTCTAAGGCAGTATCTAAACCTACATTTAACCATATTGAAATCATAATTACATACCTTCAAGATTAAGGTTAGAACATAGGCATTTAGGCTTATCGATTTGCTAGAATATAGAAGACTTTACCAATACTATGAACTCTCTAAGGATTTGATCATCATTCATATTTTATCAACAATACACTCATTAGGCAGTATCTAATTAGATAAGAAATCAAGACAAAATCATGCTTCTTGTAATCATAATTCGAGATCCATCACACACTTAGCTTTTTGACTTCATATGCTAAAGGAATCTAGATCAATTCATGCAAGCCTTTCTTAATTTGATCATTAAGGATTTACCTAAAAAATTCATCCATTATATCACCCTAAAACATTATCTACAACAATTCATACATAATCAAAACTCTACACAACCGATCTTACAATCGACTTCAAGGCAATATGTAGAAACATAGGCTATTCATGTTCAAATCTTCATATATTTATCATCATGGACTAATCATCATCAATTCACCATAAATTAATGTAAATAACAATAAACACAAGCAATTCAACGTAAGAGAATCACCATTTAATCAAGAACAAGCCATAAAAACCAATATTGGAAGGAACATGGGTTCATCATGCAATTGGAGTGAAATCACATTCAAATCACTGTATTAACTTCAATTAATCATGATTCAATCGTTCAAAACCTTTTTAGAAAGAGCCCATGGCTAGATTGAAGAAGAAGGACTTTGATCATATTTTTCTTCTTTGAAAACATTGAGAATGACTCTCTAGATGAAAACATAACTAGAGATGAAGATCACCATACCTTTATCTACATGAAGACCTCTAAAATTTGATGATTCATCCATGGAAAAATCAGCTCCAAGCAGTTCTTGAGCTTCACCAACAATGGTGGTTTTAGAGAGAACATTTTTAGAAGGAAAGGTTCAATTTATGTGAGTTGGTTTGGGAATGGGTTGATCACGTTTTAGATGACTTATATACACCTAAAATAAAATAAATAAACCTATTATAGTCAGGTTAGGACGTGGGGTGAATTTTCCATTCACGCCTTTAATTAAAATCACGCAGGTTGCCAGTTGCAGGCCACCCTCGACAATGGCAATGACGGGGAATCGAGGCCATCACGGGCCGTGCCTGGCCTCCATCGCCTAATACTTAGCCAACATTTGCTTAAGACCTGACCAAGGCATGTGTAGCTCGACGATACCTGCTCGACGGGCCGTTGGTGGACCAACGATCCGTCGTTGGGTCCGTCAATGGACACTGCCCAGGCAGTGTCTTAGGCAGCTTTGGGTCCTTCTTTTGGGGCCTCTTTTGGGGCCCATTAGAAGTCGTACCCAGACGTTTCCAAAGCGATTATAAACCTTAACAAGTTATAGACCTTCCACATAAATTTTATCAAAAACAAACACCTACAAGACATCCAAACAGGCCAAGCCCCACCATGACACACGATGAACGTCTTAAGGGCTATCTTTTGAACGCCTTGGACGTTCTTCGTCGTTTTACCTCTAAACTTCTCAAAACTTCATATACTATCATTTAACATCATTAAAAACCATTTAAAGATTTATTAATCTCATGAAACACAGTATAGAACACACATGGATACATGAGGCTCATAGGCGACTAGTCGTCGAACGTTTTGGTCGTCCCTTGATGTTCGACTTCCAAATCACTTCAAACTTTGCACACTGCCTCTATACCATATAATAAGGCATTTTAGGACCTTAGAACGTTAAGACAAACATTTTAGGATCCCGAAACCTTATCTCATTTTCGGGATCTTACAATATGAGAGATGATAGGGTTCATAAAGACTGTCTAATAGTAGTATGTGGTAAGACTATGTGTGCAGACCTTGTTGAGTTACCATGAATGACTTCGATGTTATACTTGGTATGGACTGGCTCCATAAATGTTATGCCTTCATGGATTATCGTAGTAGGGTTGTGATATTCCATTTCCCTAATGAATTAGAGCTGGTCTGGGAGGGGTACAATTCGAGTCATTCAAGTCCCTAGATTTCAAACCTAAAAGCTAACAAAATGATGTCCAAGGGATTGTTATGTCATCTTGTGAGTGTCAATGATCTAGATCATGACATTCCTTCCATAGACTCTGTGCCTATAGTGAATGAGTTCCAAGATGTTTTTCCTGATGATTTGCCTGGAGTCCCTCCCCCTCGAGAGATTGATTTTGGTATCGACCTAGATCCCGATACCAAACCGATTTCAATTCCTCCCTACAGAATGGATCCAGCAGAACTCAAAGAGTTGAAGCTGCAGTTAAAAGATCTCACAGATAAGGGCTTCATCCAGCCGAGCATATCCCCTTGGGGCGCTCCAGTGCTGTTTGTGAAAAAGAAGGATGGAACCCTTAGGATGTGTATCGATTATCGGCAGCTCAACAAAGTCACTATAAAGAACAGGTATCCACTTCCCAGAATATATGACTTATTCAATCAGCTCCAAGGGTCTAGTTTCTTCTTGATGATTGATCTTCCCTCCGGGTATCATCAGCTTAGGGTTAGGGATGGAGATATCCCAAAGACAGCCCTTCGTACCCGTTATGGTCATTATGAGTTCCTAGTCATGTCATTTGGTCTCACTGATGCACCAGCTGCATTTATGGACCTCATGAACCGAGTCTTCCGTGAATACCTTAATTCTTTCGTCATAGTATTCATTGATGACATCCTCATATACTCTAAGACCAAGGAAGAGCATGAACATCATTTGAGACTAACCTTGTAGGTACTTAGACAACATCAACTTTATGCCAAATTCAGCAAGTGTGAATTCTGGATTAGATAAGTGACATTCCTGGGTCATGTTGTGTCCGATCAGGGTGTGGAGGTGGACCCCACGAAGACTGAGGCTGTTAAAAACTTGCCAAGACCTCTTACTTCCACTGATATCCGTAGCTTTCTGGCATTGACTGGTTATTACCGCAGGTTCGTGGAGGGTTTTTCTTCCGTTGCTGCCCCACTGACATCTTTGACTAAGAATAAATCCAAGTTCGAATGGACGGAGACTTGTGAGAAGAGTTTCCAGGAGCTCAAGGACAGACTCACTTCAGCCCAGTACTTACGTTACCTAAATGTGGTGAGAATTACACTGTTTATTGTGATGCATCTAGGGTTGGTTTGGGTTGTGTTCTTATGTATGGTGGTAAGGTGATAGCCTATGCGTCCAAACAACTCAAGGTTCATGAGAAGAATTATCCCACTCATGACCTGGAGTTTGCAGCTGTGGTATTTGCATTGAAGCTGTGGAGGCATAACTTGTACGGAGTGCACATGGATGTGTTCACAGACCACAAGAGTCTCCAGTACGTATTCACACAGAGAGAGTTGAATCTACGTCAACGGAGATGGTTGGAGCTGTTGAAGGACTATGATATGAGTGTCCACTACCATCTAGGTAAAACAAATGTTGTAGCTGATGCTTTGAGCAGGTTGAGCATGGGGAGTACAACCCATGTTGATGATGGGAAGAAGGAGTTGGTGAAGGATGTACACAGACTGGCCAGACTGGGTGTGCGGTTGATGGCTTCTACTAGCGTGGGTGTTTCAGTTAATCCTAGTTAAGTTCATCCTAGTTATGAATCATCCTTGGTAATTTAAGTTAAGAAGGGTCAACATCTTGACCCTGTTTTGATCGAGTTAAAGGACTCAGTGCTGATAAAGATAAATGAGTCCTTTGCTTTGGGAGTTTATGGCATACTTAGGTACGAGGACAGGCTGTGTGCAGCAGATGTGGCTGATTTGCGGACCAAGATTGTTGCAGAGGCCCATGGTTCTAGGTATTCGATACATCCAGGTTCCACCAATATGTATCATGACCTCAAGCAGATCTATTGGTGGGATGGCATGAAGAAGGACATTGCTGAGTATGTGGCAAAGTGTCCTAATTTTCAGCAGGTTAAGGCGGAGCACCTTAAGCCTGGTGGTCTCACTCAGGTGATTGAGGTTCCGACTTGGAAGTGGGAGGCCATTAACATGGACTTCGTGGTTGGTCTTCCGAGGACTAGGAGACAACATGACTCCATATGGGTTATTGTGGACAGGATAACTAAGTATGCCCACTTTATCCCTGTAAAGTCTACTTACAGGGCCGAGGATTATACGAGACTCTACATTGATGAGATTATGAGGTGGCATGGGGTTCCTTTGTCTATCATTTTAGATAGAGGAGCTCAGTTCACTTCGCATTCCTGGAGATCCTTCCAGAAGAGCTTAGGCACGCAGGTAAAGCTCAGTACTGCCTTCCATCCTCAGACAGATGGGCAGGCGGAGCTCACCATTCAGACATTGGAGGACATGTTGAGGGCGTTTGTGATCGACTTCATAGGTAGTTGGGACGACCATCTGCCATTGATAAAGTTCTCATATAATAACAACTATCACTCTAGTATTGGGATGGCACCATTTGAGGCACTGTATTATAGGAGGTATAGGTCTCCAGTGGGGTGGTTCGAGGTTGGTGAGTCATCCATTTTGGGTCCAGATATCATTCATGAGGCCTTAGAGAAGGTCAGGGTGATTAGGGACAGGTTGGCTACTGCTTACAGTCGACAGAAGTCTTATGCAGATAATAGGAAGCGGCCCTTAGAGTTTGATGTTGGTGACCAGGTCTCCTTGAATATATCACCCATGAAGTAGGTGACGAGGTTTGGCAGGAAGGGGAAGTGTAGTCCGAGTACGTTGGGCCATACGAGATACTACAGCGTGTGGGTGAGGTGGCCTATGAGTTGGCGTTGTCTGCGGAGCTAGCTTCTATTCATCCAGTCTTTCATGTCTCTATGTTAAAGAAGTGCCTTGGTGATCCAGCATCAATTCTGCCTGTTGAAGGTTTGGGGGTTGATGAGGACTTGTCCTATGAGGAGGTTCCTGTTGAGATTTTAGACCGGCAGGTAAAGCGGCTGAGAAACAAGGAGGTTGCCACAGTGAAGGTATTGTGGAGGAACCATCTTGTTGAGGGTGCTACGTGGGAGGCCAAGGCCGATATGAGATCCCGCTACCCTCATCTTTTCAGCTCTTGAGGTTAGACTTTCTACTCTTAAGTCTAAGTTTCCTTATCTCCTCCATTCCTGGTTGTTATTGCTTGAATGTGTATAGTACCTATGTTATGATATGACTGGCGTTGTGCTATATTATTAGAAGTGTCATTCGGGGACGAATGTTCCTAATGGGGGGGCATAATGTAACAACCCTAAAATGGCTAGACTAAGTAATGCTTACTGTATCTAGAATGCCTACGGTTAGACCGGGTTCACACGGATTGATGCGCGTAGAACCAGACATCTGAACCCTTGCAACAACCAAGCCAACCAACTTGGTGAGTTAGTTGAGTTAAGAAAGGTTGGGTCCAACCATGTAGGGCACCCGGATATGAAGATCTACCCGGATGAGTCTTAACCAGACTTAAAAAGGGGTAATCTTAAGTTTGAAGGGTCTAGGGGTAAAATGGTCTTTTTCCAGTCTAAGGGTAGTATTGTAATTACCCTAAATATTTAATTAATTAACTAATATGGTGGAGGGGCAATTTGGGTAGAAAGAGCCTAAATTGACCTTTGAGCGAAATCTTGCTCCACCCGGGTTCGAGCCTTGGTGGGTGAATTGATTTAATTTGATTTATTTTATTTAGTGGATTAATTTAATTAATTAATATTCAATTGCTGATTTAAGAAAAACAAAAAAAATCAGATTTTTATTTATTAATATTCAATTTATTTTATTTAAGGATACTGTGTTTGTTGTGATGATCTCGTTTTGAGTATGTGTTCATGATTACGTGCTTATGTTTTGTGTCTTTCGGAAATATGAATGAAGGCACGTATGTATGTGTGCAAGCTTGTGACCGTGACTTTGAGTCTCGGTTTTAGCATGTTAATAGCATAGAGATCACTCATGTTTTATGTGCAATTAGATGTTCCTAAATCGTGATGTTCACATGGTTGAAATGCTATCAATTCTAGTTAAAGCAAATGAATAAATTATACCTCAAACTTGTCTTAAGAACCCTAATGAACGACTAAGAAAGAGGTGATCAAATGACATATAAAATACTGCAGAAAAATGTTGAACAAAGTTCCAGAATCTGGAAACTTGCTGCGAATGGTTTCTGGAAATTCTGGGCGTCTAAACATATAAAAAAAGGTGAGATCTGCAGGGATCGAACCCGAGACCTCACTAAGGCATACCTTAATAAATTAATTAAAAAGGGTGTGCTAGGCGGGGCTCAAACTGGGGCCGGGGTTCTGGCAAAATTCGGAAAGAAAAGGGAAATAACAAAATGTTTCCGTGGGGCTTCGATCCCACGACACGGAAGATCCTCGAGCATTTATTTAAAAGAAGTGAGGCACACAAGATTCTAACCCGTGTGCCCTTAGCCGAATTCTCCTACTTAAAACGAAAATAAATAAATGAGAGGAGTGGGATTCGAACCCATGTCCTCTCGGTAGGTAGCGAAGGAGAAGAGAAAATAATAACGAAAAGGGGCTGTGGGGAATCGATCCCACAACCGCTTGGCCAGTAGCGAAAACGAGAGGATAGGAGAGGGAAAATTAATTAAGGGAAAAGTATGGGGTCGTGGGGAATCGATCCCACGCCCCTCATCAATCGGCAAAAACTAAATGTGAAGAAAAAAAAAAGGGAAAATTAACGTGAGCAATGGGGATCAAACCTGGATCCCCAAGCCGAGTGATACGAAAGTTGAAATTGAGGAAATGGCTAAGTGTTGTTCAAGGGATTCAAAACCGAGTTCCCTTGCCCAAATTTCCGTATTGACGCATAGTCTTATGTGGACATACATTTAATGTAAGCTGCCTAGCGAAATCCAACTCGAGACCCTGACATACATACAAGATGCATAAGTTTTGAACTATACAATCTTAGGTAATATGAATCACTTAGACGAGAAATAAATGAAGCCTCAAGGCTTCTGCATATGGACTCATAAGTCCAGTGTACGTTTAAATGTAAGTGAACCTAAGATGTATATGATGTAATGAACAATCACGTAAGGGGGTGAGTAATATGAGGAGCTGAAATGCTAAAGTAATGAATGTGGTGACAAAATGATAAAGGGGCTAATATGAACGTGAGATCTATCTCAAATGAGCCTAAGTAAA
Source organism: Solanum sitiens (assembly GCA_016801875.1). NCBI lineage: Eukaryota > Viridiplantae > Streptophyta > Magnoliopsida > Solanales > Solanaceae > Solanum > Solanum sitiens. Next base: position 516,797 of record JABWTJ010000311.1, on the reverse strand, counting down.
TGTTACCAAAACTTACTCACCTATGAGAGTGTAAAGTTAATGAAGAGACCAGTCTCTATGAACACTCTAATGAAAGTATTAAAGTTAATGCATACTTAATACTAATGATGAGATGAGAAATCATCTAATGAGCAATGATGTCCTCATGCTAGAACCATCTTCTATGATGTATGAGATGAATGTAATGAAACTTTATACTGAGCACCGATAGGCTAGCTATGAGTGATGATTCTTTCTTTTGGGAAGGCGGATGTTCGTGTAATTCTCATGAGATGAGATTGTCCGTCCAGACGGGTATGGGTCTCCTTATATCTCCTAGTCTTTGAACCTATGCAGCCAACGTAGGGATATAGAAGGGTTCAATTCCCTATATACGCTAGCACGTTTTTGGTTTAACTTTGGCCAGTGATTCCAACTCTTTTCGGTGTGGGGTAGACACAGGATTTCATGGAGCTCACATGATCTATGTCAGTTAAAGTTAAAGTTCTCAAAGAAAGAATGAGGCCAGCCTCATGTAATGCACATAATGAAATGAACAATACCACACGTGTTTGGGTAGGATAATCAAGAAGTGAACTAGACTTATGTAATGACACTAGGTCATTCTTAGGCATTGCACAGTGAACTCAATGAGAGTCTTAAAATACATCCTAGGTATAGCTGGTGTTTACACTAGCCTATGAATGAAATGAAATGAAGTACGTATGAATGAATGAAGCAGACTCTGTGTTTGCTAAAGAAGGCTCCCTAGTTGAGGTCCCATATGTTGAGACCTTATTTTGGGAAGTCCTAATGTCAAGTCCATGATTCCAAGGTGTCATGGCATATGAACGAATGACATGAAATATGTTATGTGCTATATGCAATATTTTATGTGCGATATGCAATATGTTATGTGCTATATGCAATATGTTATGTGCTGTGTGCAATATGATACGTATGATGATGCATGTAACTCTCATAGCATGACTTTCCTAATCCGATTTGGCAAGTCCACTGACTTGACTTTCCATAATTCATATCGTTAGGAGAGAGCTCTTATTAATCATGCATGTGCTTGCATATACCCATACTTAGTACAAGTGTGTACTAATCCCATACAACTCTCTACTTTTAGGTGCAGGTGCAGCTGGACGCTAGAGCTTACAAGTCGACGTTGAAGTTATCCGGACGTAGAGCTTTTATCCGGATTTGGTAGGCCCTCATGCTTTCGAGGATGCTTGCTATTTTATTCTAGCATTAGATGTAGGCATTAGCTAGTGGAGTATATCCCACTAGTGTCTCTTTCCCAGTTATTTTCAGATATTGTATTGGTGCCATTTTTGACAACTCTATATTTTCATACAGATATGACTATGTCTTTCATTTGATTATCTTTATATTAGATGGTTGTTGTGAATGCTTAAGAGTTTATGTAGGTAGTCTTCTACGAGCTCAATGTTTCTCACTATGAAGTTTAAGTAAACAAAAAGTTCAAATTTTTCCGCTAAAATTAACCTAGATGATGTAACGATGTCATATGTAGGCTTGTCTGCGACCTCTGAGAGGTCAACGACGTCGGTTTTGGCTAGGGTTTAGACTCCGGTCGTAACATTATGTGTAGTAATTAAAGTTTTGAATTGCTGTGTAAATGCCATGATTGAGTTGTAACTCATGTTAATTATGTATGTTGTTGGTTGGGCTGCTAGTATTGCGTCTATCCTTTCCCTTCAAAAGATTTTAGTGTCATTCGGGGACTAATGTTCCTAAACGGGAATAATGTAATACTCCGAAAGTCTTAAACCTAATATTGAGCCTCACATGAGTGTCTAAGGTTCGTAGCACTTGTATTAGGCCTAAAATAATGAATATAAATCAGTTAGGAGGTGTTGGAGTTAAAACGTCAAAGAACGTCCACGACGTCTGGTGAATTTGTAACTTGGACTAGTGTAGTGCCTTAATGGTTTTAAGGAAGTAACAAAGGGTTAATAATGGTGAGAGGATGATGGTGAATCTAGGTTCCTAAGAGGGTCTTCAGAGGCAAGGCCAAGTGAGGAGTGCCAACCTTCAAGGGCAAGCCAAAGCCAAGAGGCCAAGGCTGCACAAGAAGGGAGGATACTGCCTCACTCATCACGAGCATGACCACGGCCAAGGTGGAGTGCTCATGAAGAAGAGTTGTGTAACATTCTAGAGAAATGTACTTGTCTAGTAAAGAGTCTATTAGGCTTTAAGAATATGTATTGGGGTACATAGGCATCCCCATGCCCAATATTGGGCATATTAGAGAATATTGGCTTAAGGGTGTTAGCCAATGTCTACAGAAGTAAATTAAAATATACGCCGATGTCAAATACTCCAATCCAAGCTTGTTAAAGAATTGTACCTGCAATGAATACCCTAAGCTAAAATAACTATATTCTTCACATACACCCTCATTAGGTACTAGGCATCCAAGTGTCAAGCCTAGGTACCATAACACATGATCACTTAAAATGATCATGTAGATTAAGCAGTGCCAAAGGACATAGTGAGGATCCTTGGGACAATAAGTGAACTTTCCAAATGAGATTTCCAGAGGGATCAGTTAGGAAAGTGCACGGCAACACATGTGCAAGCAGCCGAGAGACCAAGCTAACCAATTCAGTTAGAGCGGTTAGGGGATAGGCGCACGTCCGGGTCAAGCTACGTGGGGCCAAGATTCCTAACCGGTCCTAGGCTCTAACTAACTGACCTAACTAGCTAACTAACCTAGGACTAACCAAAATAACTAACTAGTGTGCCCGACATCCAAAGACCAAATCGGGTGACACTAACCGAGTAACTAACTAATGAAACATCCTAGTACCTAACCTAGGATGGTCCAAAGGGTCAGTTATGGTCCTAACAACATAGGCATATTTTTTTAATCACCCTAGGTTACTTAATTAATTAAATTAGCAACTTAATTAAATAATTTAAATGGTCAAACCAAAACCCTTAAGCAATTTCAAGAATTCGGTTAAGTCAAGCGTTCTCCTATTTTTGGTCAATTTAGGAGGGGCGTGTTGGTAATTAACTAATTGATTTATTTAATTAAGTTATTTAGCGTAAGTTGAATTAGTTAATATTCAGTTCCTAAAGACTTAGACTCACACTATTCATAAGTAAACCCTACGACTAAAAACAGTGAACAACGTAAGAAAAACCTTAGGCGATTTCAAGGTAGTTCTTTAAGGTTTTCGTGCAAAGTACAAGGTTATCTTTGTAGATCAATTATACAGTAAGGTATGGGTTTTTTCTCTTAGATTTCTTTCCCCAGGAGGGTTTTCAACGTTTTTGAATTCAAGAATCTGAAACAAGTGTTAGTTCCCAATGAATCGCATGTTCATCTCCCTAGTTCTCCCTATTTCCGATTCTAGTTGTTTGTATGATGTAAACCTGGAGCATGTTGTTGGTATGTTGTTCTAACTGAGCATTATGTGTAGGTTTCTTTGATTTATAATGTCGAATGAGACCTAATGGTTAGATACGTATGATTAGGGTATTATTTACATGAGATAATAAATGTTGTAATGCCTACTTGTGTTCGAGAATATGAAATTGTTATAAGTCATTCATTGATTTGTTCTTGAAGGCTAATCAAAGGTTAAAAGTTGGCTTGTTAACATGATGAGATTACTCTAATGTATTCATGAAGTGATTAACTTGGCTAGTGATAATATCATAGTTTGATTTATGCCAATAAATTGGCTAGCAATATTATTTCCAAAATATGTGAAGTGATACCAATCTTAACTAAATGAACTCATAACGTAGGGTATGCCAATAATTGGGACAAGTCCCAACATACCCGATCTACATGAACTTGTAAACATAATAGCACATTGAATAAATCGTTTTAACTTTCAAAAAGAATTGTATAAGATTATCAATTAACGTTGAACAAGATAAGGTGAGTAATGAAATAACGAAAAGCTTATGAGTTATGAAATTGACCTAATATATAGTGTTAAAAGATGTGAGACAAGTCTCAATTACACTTAAACGATTATGTCAAAGTTACTCACATAAGAGGGTGCTAGAAACCGTGAGACAAATCTCACTCGCACCATGATGATAATGTAAGATTAAATTCACATTCATCAAGTATAAAAGAAAGGGGTGACTAGTCATCCATTGAGCTAAGTATACCTCATAGTAGAAGCCAACTTCCATAATGTTTGAGTCAACTCTAAAAGTTGTAAAGTATAATAAATCTGAGCTAAGCACCGCTAGACTAGCATTGAGCTTGTGCCAGCACATGTAAGCAACATGAGACGAGATCACCACCAAGGTGGATCAGGGTCTTCGAAGTCTCCTAGTCTTTGAACTACGTTGCCAGCATAGGAACTAGCTAGTGGATATTCCACCTAAGAATGCTAGGTAGTATTCGGTTTCACTTTGACCGGTGATACCACCTCTTTTTGGTGTGGAGAAAACACTAAATTTCATGTTTAGCTCACATGATTTATGTCGGTTAAATGCTCAAGAAAGTATTCGGTTTCACTTTAACCGTGAACCACCTCTTTTCGGTGTGGGGAAGACACTGGACTTGGTATCACTTTAGCCGGTGAACCACCTCTTTTTGGTGTGGGGAAGACACTGGACTCGGTTTCACCTTAGCCTATGAACCACCTCTTTTCGGTGTAGGGAAGACATTGGATATCATGTTAGCTCACATGATCGATTTCAGTAAGAAAGATTTCAGTAAGAAAGTAAGAAAGAAAGAAAGTAACATGTTCAAAGTGAACAGCAGATCAAAGAAGAAGCAATGTAAGTTCAAAGTGAACTAAGTAAGCATGAGCTCAAGAATATCAATTATCAGTGTTTGATAAGAATGAAGTCTTAAGAGTTATTGATTTATGCCAATAATGGAGTATCAATATATGCCCCCAAGATCTATATATTATGCAAATAATCAAAGAATGGGCATAGCCAATAAAGATTGGATTATAAATACATTCATGCCCAATTTAACAAGAATGAAAAGAATAACTTGTAAGTAAGGTAGCCAAATCATTTTCTTAGTCTATTGGATTACTTACTCTATTCATTGTAGGTATGGGACTACAATGAATCATTACACTTGTAAGTAAAACATAGGATCAAAGGAGATCATTGAACTACACAACAACAAGAAGAAAAGACTGAAAAAACAAACTAAGGCTGGGAAGAAGAGCTGTCGGCCTAAGAGGAGCAAATTTATTAATTTTTGCTTGAGTTGTTCTAAAATTATGTTCATGATTCCAAGGTCTTATGTTCATATGAAAAACGAGTTGTGTGCTTTAAATGTATGGAAATATGTCATATTCATAGCATGATTCATAAACAAATTAAGAAAGTGAAGTGACTTAATTTTCCAAAAACGGCATGTTGCTATAGGAAGAGCTTTCCTTGATCATGCATAGTCCTTATGTGTTTATGTGAACACACACATACTTAGTACAAGTGTGTACTCACCCCTATACTATTACTATTTTTATAGGTGCAGGTTCTTGAGAAGATTAATGATTCGTTGAAGTGGTTTGGATTAGTGATATCCAGACTTAGGTATGTCATGTTGAGTTCGAGGATGCCTACGCTTCTATTCTAGCTTAGTACATTAGACATAGCTAGTGGATGTTGTCCCTAGCGTTTCATTTTAAACATTTGTTCAAGCGTTTGTAATAAGGCCGATTTGGCAAACTATTATTATTATTATGATTCTCTATTTCAATTGTTTAATATATTGATAGATGGTTTCTTTAGTTTGAGCTTATTAGAATATCACTCTTATGCAGTATTATATGAAGTCTATGTACACTTCAATAAGTATTAAAAAGTTTTAAATTTTCCGCAAATTTAACTGTATGATTGTGATGAAATCTAAGAAGAGGATTGTCTACGACCTCTGAGAGATTAACGACGGCGGTCTCATCTGGAGTCTTTATTCTGGGTGTGAAAAACTTGGTATCAGAGCATTAGGTTAAATTACCTAGGAACTAACGCTCAAAACAACCACGTTGCTTAGTTTCTAGCTTATGGTTGTGAAGTGCACCACAATCATGACTTAGAGACTAAGTGATGTTAGGAATATTCCCTTCTTCTACTCTTTATCGTTTTGTCTTGAGCTTTGCCATCTTGTGTCATTCTACCATCTAACTTCCTTCTTGTGTGTACGTGTAGAAAACGAACACAAGGAGAAATGCATGCAGGAGAGTTGAAGAAGCAGTTGCTGGAGTCAACCAAGCTCCTGCTCAAGCTCCACCTGCTGGAGATCAAGTGCCAGTCAACCCAGCTGCGTTGACGGATTGAGAAGTCAGAGCAACACTGGTTCAGATGGCCCAAGCCATCACTGTTCAGGCATAGACTATCACAGCCCAGGCCACTAGAGAGGGTGCTCCCAGGGAAGACCCGCATGCTCGCACCATGGCTAGTAGACTGAGAGATTTCACCAAAATAAATCCTCTAGTCTACTTCGGGTCCAATACAAATGAGGATCCCCAAGAGTTTGTGGACGAGGTTCACAAAATTCTCTGCTCTATGGGTGCTAATGAAGAGGAGAAGGCTGAGTTGGCTGCATACTAGCTCAAAGGTGTGGCATAGGTGTGGTACATGATGTGTGGAGATGGCCGAGCACCAGGAGAATTACCCATCACTTGGGACATTCTCAAGACTGCATTCCTGGAGAGTTCTTTCCCAGAGAGCAGAGAGAGGCTAAGGTTGAGGAGTTCATTAACCTACGACAAAGAGGTACGTCAGTCAAGGAATACTCCTTGAAGTTTGTTAAGCTTTCCAAAAATGCTTCTTCTCTGGTGTCCAATAGCAGGGATGAGATGAGCAGGTTTGTGACTGGTGTATCGGAGGATTTGGAGGAGGATTGTTGGGAAGCCATGTTGCATGATAACATGGACCTTGGTAGGTTGATGGTACATGCACAGCAGGTTGAGGAGAGTCGTCGGTGAAAGAGAGGCCGAGAGAGCAAGAAATCTAGGACCTCGGATCAGTCTGGTTCGAGAACTGGTAGGGGTTCGTTTAGAGTCCAGGACAGGCCCAAGTTCAATAAGGGTAAACAACACTGAGGTAAACCTACTCCTTCCAAGAACACTAATGCCAAGAAGGGCAATGATAGAAATGCCCATCGTGACCTAAAGACGTGTGGTAAGTGTGGTCGTTCACATGTAGGTGAGTGCATAGTAGGTTCAAATGCATGATATGGATGCGGCAAGAGTGGACATATGATCAGGGACTGACCACATGTGAAGAATCAGGCCAAGGCAGATACTCAGCCTCGGCCTAATCCCACTGCTACAGCCGAACCTCCCAAGAGGAACAAATTTTATGCGTTGAAAGGTAGAGAGGAGCAAGAGAAGTCATCCGATGTGGTCACTTGTAACTTACTTGTCTTTTCTTTTCCTGTCTATGCATTGTTAGATCCAGGATCTACCTTGTCTTTTGTTACTCCGTTAGTATCTAGTAAATTTAACTTGCTTCCTGAGATCTTGCATGATCCATTTCTTGTAAGTACTCCTATAGGAGACAGCATTTGGGCCGAAAGAGTATATCGAGATTGCCCATTAACTATTCTTGATAGAGATATATATGCTAACCTAATAGAATTAACCATGCTTGATTTTGATATAATTTTGGGTATGGATTGGCTCCATGAATGCTATGCTACCATAGACTGTCGAAACAGGGTAGTAAGGTTTCAGTTTCCAAATGAGTTAGAGTTGAAATGGGAAGGACTTGGTTCAAATCCAACAGGTTAAATAGTTTCCAATCATAAAGCCAATCATATGTTATCTAAGGGGTATTTATACCACTTAGTCAGAGTCAATGACTTAGAACATGAAGTTCCTTCCATAGACTCTATGTCCATGGTGAATGAGTTTCAAGATGTCTTTTGGGAGGATTTACCAGAAATCCCTCCTGAACGCTAAATTGCCTTTGGTGTTGACATAGATCCCAACACCAAACCAATTTCTATTCCTCCATATAGGATGTCTCCAGCGGAACTCAAAGAGTTGAAGTTGCAGTTAAAATATTTACTTGATAAGGGCTTCATCCAGCCGAGGATATCCCGATGGGGTGCTCCAGTGTTGTTCGTTAAGAAAAAGGATGGAACTCTTACAATGTTTATCGATTATCGGCAACTCAACAAAGTCACTATAAAGAACAAATACCCTCTTCCTAGAATTGATGATCTATTTGATCAGCTTCAAGGTTCAAGTTTCTTTTCTAAAATAGATCTTCAATCAGGTTATCACCAACTTAGAGTAAGACAAGAGGACGTTCCTAAGACTGGCTTCCATACTAGGTATGGTCATTACGAGTTTCTTGTCATGTCATTCAGTATCACTAACGCACCAGCCGCGTTTATAGACCTTATGAATAGACTCTTCTGTGAATACCTTGATTCTTTTGTTATAGTATTCATAGATGACATCCTCATATACTCTAAGACCAGAGAAGAGCATGAACCACATTTGAGAATGACATTGTAATTACTCAGGGAACATCAGTTGTATGCAAAATTCAGCAAATGTGAGTTTTGGATGAGATTAGTGACCTTCCTTGGTCATGTTGTGACCGATCAGGGTGTAGAGGTCGATCCAAAAGAGATCGAGGCAGTAAAGAATTGGACGAGACCCCTTACTCTTACATATATTTGAAATTTCTAGGGTTTGGCTAATTACTATCGCAGATTTGTTGAGGGTTTTTACGCCATTGCCGCTCTGTTGACGGCCTTAACAAAGAAGAAGGCGAAGTTTGAGTGGTCTGAAACTTGTGAAAAGAGCTTCCAAGAGTTCAAACCGACTCACTTTGGCCCATTTCTTACATTTCCGAGGAGTGGTGAAAGGTATGTGCTGTACTCTGATGCTTCCCGAGTAGGTTTGGGATGTGTTCTTATGCATGATGGCAAGGTGATTGCATATACATCAATACAGTTGAAAGTCCACGAGAAGAATTACCCTACGCATGATCTTGAGTTAGCTTCTGTGGTATTAACGTTAAAACTTTGGAGACATTACTTATATGGTGTACATGTTGATGTATTTACTGACCATAAATGTCTTTAATATGTTTTTACACAGAGAGAATTGAATCTTCGTCAGAGAAGATGGCTAGAGTTACTAAAGAATTATGACATGAGTGTCCACTATCACCCAGGTAAGGCCAATGTAATGGACGATGCTTTGAGGTGATTGAGCATGGGCAGTGTGACTCATATCGATGATGAGAAGAAGGAGTTGGTTAAATAAGTACACCAATAGGCTAGGTTAGGGGTACGACTGGTAGGTATGCCAAATGGGGGTGCTTTGGTTCATTCCAATTATGAATCCTCATTTGTTGTAGATGTTAAAGCCAAGCAGCATCTCGACCCAGTACTCATGGAGTTGAAAGATTCGTATTGAGTAAGATGAATGAATCATTCTCCCTAGGGGGTATGGTGTGCTTAGGTACTAGGGAAGATTATGCATACCAAATATTGATGATCTAAGACCTAATATTATTGTAGAGGCTCATGGCTCTAGGTATTCCATTCATCCAGGTTTCACCAAGATGTATCATGATCTGAAGGAAATTTATTGGTGGGAAGGTATGAAGTGAGATATCTCTAAGTTTGTGGAGGACTGTCCCAATTACCGATAGGTTAAGTCCGAACACCTTAAGCCTGGAGGTCTTACACAGTCGATTGAGATTCCAACATGGAAGTGGGAGGCTATTAATATGGACTTTGTGGTTGGTCTGCCCAAGACCAGAAAACTGCATGATTCCATTTGGGTCATTGTTGAAAGGATGACTAAGTCTGCTCACTTTATTCCTGTGAAGTCTACTTATCGAGCCGAAGACAATGCCAAGCTATATATTGATGCGATAGTGAGGTGGCATGGGATCCCTTTATCTATCATTTCGGACAGGGGATCCCAGTTCACTTCTCACTTTTAGAGATCTTTCCAAAAGACCTTGGGTATGCAAGTGAAGCTCAGCACTGCTTTTCACCCTCAGACGGATGGACAAGCAGAACGTACCATTCAGACCCTTGAAGACATGCTGAGAGCATGTGTTATTGACTTCAAGGGGAGTTGGGATGATCACTTGCCACTGATTGAGTTCTCTTATAATAATAACTACCATTCCATTATTAGGATGGCACCCTTTGAAGCAATGTATGGTAGGGGATGTAGGTCCCCAGTTGGGTGGTTTGAAGTAGGAGAATCTGTCATCCTTGGCCCCGAGATCATACATGAGGCTGTGGAAAATGTGACAATGATGAGGTTTAGATTGGATACTGCTTACAGTCGTCAAAAATCCTATGCTGATAACAGAAAGAGGGCTCTTGAATTCGAAGGAGGTGATCAAGTCTACCTGAAGAAATCACCCATAAAAGGGGTGATGAGTTTTGGTAAGAAGGGAAGTTGAGTCCGAGGTATATAGGTCCTTATGAGGTCTTACAACGAGTAGGGAATGTTGCCTACAAACTGAAGTTACCAAAAGACTTGGCTTATATTCATCCAGTGTTTCATGTTTCGATGCTTAAAAATTTTCTAGGCAATCCATCATGTATTCTACCGGTTGAGGGGTTAGGAGTCGATGAGAACCTTTCTTTCGAAGAAAGGTTCCAGTTAAAATTTTAGATCGCCAAGTGAAGCGGCTGAGGAATAAGGAGGTTGCCACCGTAAAGGTGTTATGGAGGAACCACCTTGTTGAGGAAGCAACATGGGAGGCTGAGGCCGATATGAGATCCCGTTATCTTCACTTGTTCAGTTATTGAGGCTAGATATACTCTTCCTAAGTCCGATTTTGTTAATGAGACTCTAAATCTTAGTGCATTAGGCGGTTTTGGTGTTTTAAGTCCATAACTGTGCGTTTTATACTTGCACTATATGAGTTAATATGAGTTCATGCTTGCATTCATGTTGCTGTTTTTGTATGGCGTTTACATGATTTTTGTGTCGCATGAGTGTGATGTGCATTGAGTTAAAGTAAGATTGAGAAGGAAGTTCCTCAATCTCAGATATGAAGCTTCAGATAAGCTTTGAGTTATGTGCATCATCCAGAGTAAGTTGTGAATCAAATATTCACAAAGAGTAAAGTTTCAAATATGTTTATGTGTTTTTCGAAAATACCCTCTTTGATTCAAATGATGTGTAATGTCATTCGGGGACGAATGTTCCTAGGGGGGGGGGGATAATGTAACATTCCAGAAAATGTACTTGTCTAGTGAAGAGTCTATTAGGCTTTAAGAATATGAATTGGGGTACATAGGCATTCCAAGCAATATTGGGCATTTTAGAGAATATTGGCTTAAGGGTGGTAGCCAATGTCTACACAAGTAAATTAAAACATACATCGATGTCAAATACACCAATCCAAGATTGTTTAAGAATTGTACCTGCAATGAAGAACCTAAGCTAAAATAACTATATTCTTCACATACACCCTCATTAGGTACTAGGCATCCAAGTGTCAAGCCTAGGTACCATAGCACATGATCACTTAAAATGATCATGTAGATTAAGCAGTGCCCAAGGACATAGTGAGGATCCTTGGGACAATAAGTGAACTTTCCAAATGAACTTTCCAGAGGAATCAGTTAGGAAAGTTCACGGCAACACATGTAAAAGCACATGTGCAACCGTCCGAGAGACCAAGCTAACCAATTCGGTTAGAGAGGTTAGGAGACAGGCGCACGTCCGGGTAAAGCCACATGGGGCCAAGCTTCCTAACCGATCATAGACTCTAACTAACTTACCTAACTATCTTACTAACCTAGGACTAACCAAAAATAACTAACTAGGTTGCCCGACATCCTAAGACCAAATCGGGTGAAACTAACCGAGTAACTAACTAAAGAAACATCCTAGTACCTAACCTAGGATGGTCCAAAGGGTTAGTTATGGTCCTAACAACTTAGGGGTATTTCAGTAACCACCCTAGGTTAATTAATTAAATTAGCAACTTAATTAATTAATTTAAATGGTCAAACCGGAACTCTTAAGCAATTTCCAGATTTTGGTTAAGTCAAGTGTTCTCCTATTTTTGGTCAATTTAGGAGAGGCGTGTTGGTAATTAACTAATTGATTTATTTAATTAAGTTACTTAGCGTAAGTTGAATTATTTAATATTCAGTTCCTAAAGAATTAGACTCATGCTATTCATCAGTAAACCCTACGACTAAAAATAGTGAACAACGTAAGAAAAACCTTAGGCGATTTCAAGGTAGTTCTTCAAGGTTTTCGTGCAAAGTACAAGGTGATCTTCGTAGATTCAATTCTACAGTAAAGTATGGGTTTTATATCTTTGATTCCTTTCCCCAGGAGGCTTTTCAACATTTTTGAATTCAAGAATCTAAAACTAGGGTTGTATCCAATGAATTGCATGTTCATCTCCCTAGTTCTCCCTATTTCCGATTCTAGTAGTTTGTATGATGTAAATCTTGAGCATGTTGTTGGTATGTGGTTCTAACTGAGCATTATGTGTAGGTTTCTGTGATTTATAATGTCGAATGATACCTAATGGTTATATCAGTATGATTAGGGTATTATTTACATGAGATAATAAATGTTGTAATGCCTACTTGTGTTCGAGAATATGAAATTGTTATAAGTCGTTCATTGATTTGTTCTTAAATGCTAATCAAAGGTTAAAAGTTGGCTTGTTTAACATGATGAGATTACTATAATGTATTCATGAAGTGATTGACTTGTCTAGTAATAATATCATAGTTTGATTTATGCCAATTAATTGGCTAGCAATATTATTTCATAAAATATATAAAGTCATACCAATCCTAACTAAATGAGCTCATAACATAGGGTATACCAATAATTGGGACAAGTCCTAACATACCTATCTACATGAATTTTTGAACGTAATAGCACATTGAATAAGTCCTTTTAACTTTCATAAAGAATTGTATAAGATTATCAATTAACGTTGAACAAGATATGGTGAGTAATGAAATAACTAAAAGCTTATGAGTTATGAAATTAACCTAATATACAGTGTTAAAAGAAGTGAGACAAGTCTCAATTACACTTAAGCGATTATGTCAAAGTTACTCACATAAGAGGGTGCTAGAAACCGTGAGACAAGTCTCACTCGCACCATGATGATAATGTAAGATTAAATTCACATTCATCAAGTATAAAAGAAAGGGGTGACTAGTCATCCATTGAGCTAAGTATACCTCATACTAGAAGCCAGCGTCCATAATGTTTGAGTCAACTCTAAAAGTTGTAAAGTATAATAAATCTGAGCTAAGCACCGCTAGACTAGCAATAAGCTTGTGCCAACACATGTAAGCCTCATGAAATGAGATCACCACCAAGGTGGATCAGGTTCTCCGAAGTCTCCTAGTCTTTTAACTACTTTGCCAACATAGGAACTAGCTAGTGGATATTCCACCTAAGAATGCTAGGTAGTATTCGGTTTCACTTTGGCCGGTGATACCACCTCTTTTCGGTGTGGGGAAAACACTGAATTTCATGTTTAGATCACATGATCTATGTCAGTTAAATGCTCAAGAAAGTATTCGGTTTCACTTTAACCGTGAACCACCTCTTTTTGGTGTGGGGAAGACACTAGACTTGGTTTCACTTTAGCCGGTGAACCACCTTTTTTTGGTGTGGGGAAGACACTGGACTCGGTTTCACCTTAGCCGGTGAACCACCTCTTTTCGGTGTGGGGAAGACATTGGATATCATGTTAGCTAACATGATCGATTTCAGTAAGAAAGATATCAGTAAGAAAGTAAGAAAGAAAGAAAGTAACATGTTCAAAGTGAACAACAGATCAAAGAAGAAGCAATGTAAGTTCAAAGTGAACGAAGTAAGCAAGAGCTTAAGAATATCAATTATCAGTGTTTGATAAGTCTGAAGTCTTAACAGTTATTGGTTTACGCCAATAATGGAGTATCAATATATGCCCCCAAGATATATATATTATGCAAATAATCAATGAATGGGCATAGACAATAAAGATTGGCTTATAAATACATTCATGCCCAATTTAACAAGAATGAAAAGAATAACTTGTAAGTAAGGTAGCCAAATCATTTCCTTAGTCTATTGGATTACTTACTCGATTCATTGTAGGTATGGGACTACAATGAATCATTGCACTTGTAAGTAAAGCATAGGATCAAAGGAGATAATTGAACTACACAACAAGAAGAAGAAAAGACTGAAAAACAAACTAAGGCTGGGAAGAAGAGCTCTCGACCTAAGAGGAGAAAATTTATTAACTTTTGCTTGAGTTATTCTAAGATTATGTTCATGATTCCAAGGTCTTATGTTCATATAGAAAACGAGTTGTGTGCTTTAAATGTATGGAAATATGTCATATTCATAGCATGATTCATAAACGAATGAAGAATGTGAAGTGACTTAATTTTCCAGAAACGACATGTTGCTATAGGAAGAGCTTTCCTTGATCACACATAGTCCTTATGTGTTTATGTGCATACACCCATACTTAGTACAAGTGTGAACTCAACCCTATACTATTACTATTTTTATAGGTGCAGGTTCTTGAGAAGATTGAAGATTCGTTGAAGTGGTTTGGATTAGCGATATCCAGACTTTGGTATGTCCTCTTGAGTTCGAGGATGCCTACGCTTCTATTCTAGATTAGTACATTAGACATAGCTAGTGGATGTTGTCCCTAGCGTTTCATTTCAAACATTTGTTCAAGCATTTGTAATAAGACCAATTTGGCAAACTATTATTATTATTATGATTCTCTATTTCAATTGTTTAATCTATTGATAGATGGTTCCTTTAGTTTGAGCTTAAAAGAATATCACTCTTATGCAGTATTATATGAAGTTTATGTACACTTCAATAAGTATAAAAAAGTTTTAAATTTTTCGCAGATTTAACTGTATGATTGTGATGAAAGCTAAGAAGAGGATTGTCTACGACCTCTGAGAGGTGAACGACGCAGGTCTCATCTGGGGTCTAGATTCTGGGTGTGAAAAACTTGGTATCAGAGCATTAGGTTAAATTACCTAGGAACTAAAGCTCAAAGCAACCACGTTGCATAATTTCTAGCTTATGGTTGTGAAGTGCACCACAATCATGACTTAGAGACTAAGTGATGTTAGGAATCTTCCCTTCTTCTACTCTTTATCTAGAGCTTTGACATCTTGTGTCATTCTAGCATCTAACTTCCTTCTTGTGTGTACGTGTAGAAAAAGAACACAAGGAGAAACGCAGGCAGGAGAGTTGAAGAAGCAGTTGCTGGAGTCAACCAAGCTCCTGCTCAAGCCCCAGCTACTGGAGATCAAGTGCCAGTCAACCCAGCTGTGTTGGCGGATGGAGAAGTGAGAGCGACACTGGTTCAGATGGCCCAAGCCATCACTGTTCAGGCACAGGCTATCACAGCCCAGGCCACTAGAGAGGGTGCTCCCAGGGAAGACCCGCATGCTCGCACCATGGCTAGTAGACTGAGAGATTTCACCAGAATGAATCCTCTAGTCTACTTTGGGTCCATGACAAATGAGGATCCCCAAGAGTTTGTGGACGAGGTTCACAAAATTCTCTGCTCTATGGGTGCTAATGAAGAGGAAAAGGCTGAGTTGGCTGCATACCAGCTCAAAGATGTGGCATAGGTGTGGTACAGGATGTGGGGAGATGGCCGAGCACCAGGAGAAGTCCCCATCACTTGGGACGTTCTCAAGACTGCGTTCTTGGAGAGGTTCTTTCCGAGAGAGCAGAGAGAGGCTAAGATTGAGGAGTTCATTAACCTACGAAAAAGAGGTACGTCAGTCAAGGAATACTCCTTGAAGTTTGTTAAGCTTTCCAAATATGCTTGTTCTCTGGTGTCCAATATCAGGGATGAGATGAGCAGGTTTGTAACTGGTGTATCGGAGAATTTGGAGGAGGATTGTCGGGCAGCCATGTTGCATGATAACATCGACATTGTTAGATTGATGGTACATGCACAACAGGTTGAGAAGAGTCGTCGGTGAAAGAGAGGCTGAAAGAGCAAGAAATCTAGGCCCTCGGATCAGTCTGGTTCAAGAACTGGTAGGGCTTCGTTTGGAGTCCAGGACAGGCCCAAGTTCAAGAAGGGGCACCAACACTGAGGTAAACCTACTCCTTCCAAGAACACTAATGACAAGAAGGGCAATGATAGAAATGCCCAGCGTGACCTAAAGACGTGAGGTAAGTGTGGCCGTTCGCATGGAAGTGAGTGCATGGTAGGTTCAAATGCATGATATGGATGCGGCAAGAGTGGGTATATGATCAGGGACTGCCCACATGTGAAGAATCAGGCCAAGGCAGATACTCAGCCTCGGCCTAATCCCACTGCTGCAGCTGAACCTCCCAAGAAGAACATGTTTTATGCGTTGAAAGGTAGAGAGGAGCAAGAGAAGTCAGCCGATGTGGTCACTGGTAACTTACTTGTCTTTTCTTTTCCTGTCTATGCATCGTTAGATCCAGGATATACCTTGTCTTTTGTTACTCCGTTAGTAGCTAGTAAATTTAACTTGCTTCCTGAGATCTTGCATGAGCCATTTCTAGTAAGTACTCCTGTAGGAGACACCATTAGGGCCGAAAGAGTATATAGAGATTGCCCAATAACTGTTCTTGATAAAGATACATATGCTGACCTAATAGAATTAACCGTGCTTGATTTTGATATAATTTTGGGTATGGATTGGCTCCATGAATGCTATGCTACCATAGACTGTCGAAACAGGGTAGTAAGGTTTCAGTTTCAAAATGAGTTAGAGTTGAAATGGGAAGGACGTGGTTCAAATCCAACAGGTTAAATAGTTTCCAATCTTAAAGCCAATAAGATGTTATCTAAGGGGTATTTATACCACTTAGTCAGAGTCAATGACTTAGAACATGAAGTTCCTTCCATAGACTCTATGTCCATAGTGAATGAGTTTCAAGATGTCTTTCCGGAGGATTTACCAGGAATCCCTCCTGAACGCGAAATTGACTTTGGTGTTGACTTAGATCCCAACACCAAACCAATTTCTATTCCTCCATATAGGATGACTCCATCGAAACTCAAAGATTTGAAGTTGCAGTTAAAAGATTTACTTGATAAGGGCTTCATCCAGCCGAGCATATCCCGATGGGGTGCTCTAGTGTTGTTCGTTAAGAAAATGGATGGAACTCTTAGAATGTGTATCGATTATCGGCAACTCAACAAAGTCACTATAAAGAACAAATACCCTCTTCCCAGAATTGATGATCTATTTGATCAGCTTCAAGGTTCAAGTTTCTTTTCTAAAATAGATCTTCGATTAGTTTATCACCAACTTAGAGTAAGACAAGAGGACGTTCCTAAGACTGGCTTCCATACTAGGTATGGTCATTACGAGTTTCTTGTCATGTCATTCGGTATCACTAACGCACTAGCCGCGTTTATGGACCTTATGAATAGATTCTTCCGTGAATACCTTGATTCTTTTGTCATAGTATTCATAGATGACATCCTCATATACTCTAAGACCAGAGAAGAGCATGAACCACATTTGAGAATGACATTGCAAGTACTCAAGGAACATCAGTTGTATGCAAAATTCAGTAAATGTGAGTTTTGGATGAGATCAGTGACCTTCCTTGGTCATGTTGTGACCGATCAGGGTGTAGAGGTCGATCAAAAAAAGATCGAGGCAGTAAAGAATTGGCTGAGACCCCTTACTCCTACAGATATTCGAAATTTCTTGGGTTTCACTAATTACTATCGCAGATTTGGTGAATTTGGTGGGGCTTTGGGAAGCTACTGCCTAAGATCACCACGGGCCACTTGATGGGCCGTGGTGCATCTTATAGAAGGGGCCTAGGGTACTCGTGAAAGTGACTTGGTGTGAGAAATGGATAAGGCTCCTTTGGAGAAGCTACTACCTGACCATTTCACGGCCCACACCATGGTCCATCATGCACTACATGGACCGTGAAGATGGACGCGGGTCTCGCAGTGAAGTTAAGTTGCACTTCACTTTTGGAAGTCCAACTTAATGAGGGATAGTTTGGGAATTTTGGGGGTGGACTATATATTGACTTTAGGTCAATTTTCATTCATTTCCCACTACAAAACACAAACTCAAATTGAAACCCAAATTGCTCCCACATCTGTCTACTTTGTCTGTCCATTTATTCTCCATTGAAGAAAAAGAAGTTTGATGAAGAATACAAAATCTTCAAGGTTTTCACTCAATTTTCATGGGTAAAGCTTCGTTAACGTATGGGTTCTTCACTCTTGGGATTCCTTTCCCCAAGAGGTCCTCTAAAAGTTGAATTTCAATTACCCATATTATTAGCGTTTTTCTCTACAAATGGGTTTTCTTCTAAAGTTGATATTGATGATTAATTATGATTGCCTATGACTAATCTAGTGTAGATTGTTGTGTAATTGATGATAATTGTAGGAATTTTTTATAGCTCATGTCCTTTCTTTAATTTCCTCAAGTCTTGATTCTTACTTGTTTATTGAAGGGGAATTATGAAATTATTGATTGTTGTAACTATCCTATTCAATCTATAGACTGCCTAGGGACATGTATTGTTGGGATTAGACCCAGTTCTTGAAGATTGGCTTAGTAATCTATTGATTACTATTGTATGATGTTGTTACACCTATTGTTGGGTAGAATTGAGTGGTTGATATTAGAACCATGGATGGTGGCTAATGAAGGAAATTGGGTAAGTCTTGTGATCTCAAACCTATACTTCAATTACGATTACTTGTGTTTAGTGATGAAGTTATATTGAAGAATACCTTATGATAATATTGATTAGGGTTGGTATGATGTTGAATTGAGATATATTAATTTATGAATTGTGCGTATTTGGGTAAGATGTACTGATATAAGGTTGGTGATGAATTGCCTATCTGCCTTATTATGATATGGTGATGTAAATGTGCTAACCTCACATGTGTGAGTTGTATTGAAAGGACAATACTCATGCAATTCCTATTGAGCTATGGCCATGCTATATAAGGGGTAGACCCTATGACCATAAACTATGTTATGATTATTAATAAAAGACATTTCAAAAAGGGACTCTAGCTGAGCACCGAGTGAACTTGAAGATGAGGGGTGTCACTTTCCCAATGGGGGGAGGTAGGGCTCACCATAGTCCTCACGAGGTGGATAGCCTCATGGCCCAAAGGGCATAGAGTGACATTTCGATATACACCTCCAAGTTCCATAAACTATGTTTCCCCCATAGGAATACTAGCTAGTGGATCCACCTTAGAATGCTATGTTCATGTTGGTTCTACCTTGGAAAGTAGATCACCTTCCATCGGTGTAAGGTTTCACAACACCGAATTTTACACTTAGATCTTGTGGTCTATGTCGGTTAAGGCAAATGTTCTCAAAAGGTAAAATGAATTAATAAAGTGAACTCTAGCTAGGATGACCTAATGGGTTTGGCTTAGTCTAGGTAGGGGTATGGGACTCTACCTATACATTACACTAGTTAGCCTTGAGGAAAGTCTTAGAAGGATGTTCATATGTGCTTATATGCTTATAAATGTAAATGATCTGTATATGTTGATCGTACATGTTAATGACACTATGTGATATGGGTTTAACTTATGAACATGTGGTTGGTCTCTATTGTTAAAGTACGATGATGTCTACTCTTAATGATATAGTATGTAAAGTTGGGCATTGCTTATAGTTCTTGTTGGGTTTACTTGGTTGAGTAAGGTTATGGGGCCTTACTTAGTCATTGCACTAGTGGACTAAATGGGGGTGTATGAGTGATGGTCTTGCGTAGATTATGATATCATGAACTCTTATGCATTCATGTTGATATTATTAGTTGATGATAGAGTTGTCTTGATTGTGTGCTCATATATGTTGATATGTTTGTTGACTTGACTAGACTTGATATTGTTGGTCTTGTGATTTACATGGTCTTAACTTAAGGAATATGTTCTTATTGACTTGTATTGGCTCTTGAATGCACATAAGGTATTTCCAAAATGACTTTGCATGCTTTTGAATAAATGTCCCTTTTTGACCTGATTTCTATGTTGTATGTGCATATGATCCTATACTTAGTACATCTGATTTTCTAACCCCATATCTCCCTTTTCCTCAACATTTTAGGTTCCGGCTATTGAGGAGATTGTGTCCATTTGCATGGAAGGCTTGGAATCGTTCTCCAAGTGGGTATGTCCTATGTCCAAGGATTATGCCTTGTTATTACTCTAGCTATGTTTCTTTGTTGAAGTCTAAATACGATGATTTCATTCTACTTATTCCAAGATATTGTTGTAAGCCCTAAGTGGCATTTACACATTGTGTAAGGGCTTATGCCCATGTTGATTCGACTCCATTTAGATCGTTTAATATGCGACATCCATTTTAAGACTATGTTACGTATCTTATATATATTTGTTCCTTAAAAGTAGAAAACTATGTTATCTTCTTATACGAAGGGTCTATGTATACTCGATATTAATATATTATGTGTAAGAGAGAGGTCTAAGTAAACCTCATGAAGTAGTGTAGATGAAAACTTTTAAATTTTCCACAATTTTAACCTATGAATGTAATGATGAATGCTAAGAGGCTAGTCTTAGTCCTCTTCGAGGACGAAGACGCCGGTTACGTGTAGGGGCTTCTCCCCGAATGTGACATCAATATTGACATAAAATATAATGTAAGGGAAGCGGGTTCCTTTTTTTTATCTAAGTATATTTGAAGATTAAGAACCCTATAATGCTAATCACTAGCACAAAAACACATATCAAATGAGTGAAATTTAAAATTTGATATACCTTATAGAATTTGCCTGAATATAAATGAGTCTCATGGTATAGACAATAGCGAAGGCTCGACTTATCAATATCATAAATATCATAAGAGAAGAAAAGCAAGTCAAGTAGTATTCTTGGTTCACCAGTATCTACCAATGCATGGCCCAATCATATTTCAAGTTATTGATTTTTGTTAGAATTTTGTAATAGGATTCTTAAGATTTTAATAAATATAAAATGGTAACTTGTGTTTTATTTCATTAATAAAACAAGCATTCTTAATTACTACATTTCTTTTAGAATTCTTATTTTATCATATTGAGAAGTAAATTGTCTTAAGCCCATCAGTTTCTCAATATTCATTCTCTGCTCTGGAATGTCGTGTGATAACATTGTAGGAATATGATTTTTTATCGCAATGACATGATATTTTGTAACACCTTGGGTTCAAAAAGACGAAAACAATTCAAGTTTGTTATATCTGGTGTAACTTTCAATCGAACAACATGTGGTTCATAAAATTGAATCACATACCATAGGTGGTAAGTCAAACTTAGTTGAAATGTCAAGTCCCAGAATTGTTTTTACGATTCACCTAGACGGTACATCGCTTAATATACTAGTCGTGGTAGGTCTCATAGATGAGTCCCACACTTTGTAAAATTTTGAGGAACATAATTTGGACTTACGGTTTCTATGTAGAGAACGTAGTTTAAACAACGGACCGTACATGGGTCCCGTGGTTCAAAGGTCCAAAAACCAGTTTCTGAAGACACCGACGATTGACTAGGACGGTTCATGGTTGGACATGCAAACCGTGGGTCTAGCAATTAATGGGATCTTATAGTTTTTTTTTAAATGGTCTATGGGTCTTTTCTAAATTTTTTAACCCAATACTATGTCATTTTACCCTCTACCCTAAGCCCTATTTATAATTTTAAATCCCAAATCACCCAACTCAATTCCTCTATTAAATTCCCAAAATTTGATCAAATCATCGTCTGAAAATTTTTTCTCTCTAAGGAAGAATAAAAATTCTAGGATTTCAATATCAATTCTACAATACATCATAGCCTTTTGGCTTTGAATTCAAAGGTGATTCCTAAAATAGCCAATTTTGTAAAGTTAGATTCTCCAATAAAATTATGCTTTTATTCTGTAAGGTCTAGGGGCTAGATTTTTATGGTTTCTTCTCCAATTTTTCATGGGTCTTCAATAAATAAGGTATAGTGATACTTCATCCTTAGTTCTCCATTCAGCTAAGGAGTTCAATCAAAGATTTTCAACAGTGATTCAAAGACCAAAATTCCAAATTTTCTATCTAGCCATGGGTTCATTGTCAAATTGATTTCAAAAGAATTCTAATGGTGAATTTATGATTAATCAATGATTTTAAGATGATTTTAAATCCAATTCCATGAAGAACCCATGATCTCCCTAATTTCTCAATTTATGATATAACGTGGGTCTTGTGATCTTGATTAGATGATGATTGGAATATGTTTAGATTGTAATTAATTGCTTAATTCTATATTTATCTATGTCGATTTATCATGAATCGTTGTGAATTGATCAATGGTGATCATAGCTTGGAAGTATTGGTGAGTTGACCTAGGTCTCTCTCCATTTAGTATAGAATTGACATTGAGTTGTGTTGATTGGTATGGTCCACTTATGGTGGCGGTGTTTACCTTCTTTTATATATATATATATATATATATATATATATATATATATCTTGTGATCATGTCCTTGAATGAAAATTGATGTTGTGAAGTGTGGTTATGATGATCACACATGTGAAGCTATATGTCTAGTCTTCCTTTCTAGTACATGATCTAGGGTGCATTGACAATGTTATAATAATTGAATGAAGGTGTTAGGGTTAGGTATGGTATTTGTGTTTGTCAATAATGAAATGCTAATGATGAATGACCCCTACATGTACCCCTATATGAGTGTGTGATCTTAACCAATGCTAGGTGTCTTAGATTCAAGTGTTGAAGAAGTCTTGTCTCCTATGCTATAATGTGGTGTGTGGTCTATGTATGACTGTGTATTGTTGTCTTAAGAGGGTGGATGCCTCAATATTATGTTGATAGACATTATGTGATCATGTTGTCCAATTTACACACACCTCATGCATGTTGATGAGTAGTATAGATTAATGGTGTCTAATGCAAGGATAGTTCTCATATGCACTAATGTCTACTACTATGCATGTAAAGTATATGTCCATGAAAGTACAAAATGTATCTTAACTAGGATGACTTGATAGGTGTACTAGTGTTGGCAAGGGTATGGAACTTTTCCAATACATTGCACATGTGTACCTTGATAGAATAGTTCTAGGGTGATTATTCTATATACATGAATATGAATGCATGATTAAGCTATGAACATGAAAGTCTATTCTATGAACATGAAAGTATATGATATGATGAAGTATGCATATGTGTAGTATCTAAATTTGTTGATGTGAAAGGTCTTCTCATGTAAGTACACATACACACACATGAATGAATATAATGAAGCATCTATGATAGTCTAGTAAAGATGGGGTATCTTGAAAGGTATTCTCAGTTGTACTCTAAACTAGATATTGCTTGAATATGCTATGTCCATGTGAAAGGTTTTGTCATATGATTTAGGTTGATGAAAGGACAACTTCTCATCTATAACATATGCGCTAAGCATATGAGGATTTAAACCTATTAAAGCCATTTTTATGAAGTAAAGTTAATAAAGACTTTTCAATAAAGGGAGTTTAGCTTAGAACCAAGTGAACTTGATGATGAGGGGTGTCCTTTTCCAATGTGGGAAAGCTTGTTCACCATAATCCTGTGGATAACTACAATATCAAATAGGCATAAAGAGGGTTTCGATATATACTTCCAACTTTCCATAACTATGTTTCACCATAGGATCTAGCAAGTGATATCACCTAATATGCTAGCATGATACTCATGTCTTACCTTTGCAAGTAAGATACCCGCTTTTGGTATGATGGGATGACACCAAATTCCATGTTTGGCTTACATGGTCTTATTGTCGGTTAAGGCTAGGATTTCCCTAAAGTAAAATGGATAATGGAATTAAAGTAATGAACCCTAACTACGATAACCTAAGGGAAGTTGTGTAGTGTAGGTGAGGGTATGGAACGTTACCTATGTATTGCACAATAGTTCTTGCAGGGAGTTCTGGGAAGGTGTTCTATAAGTATATGTATATGTATATGTATATGTATAAGTATATGTATAATATGTTCTTAATTAAAGTTATATAATAGTTTAGATATTATATTATGATGATAAGGGTCGTGTCCCGATTCTATTCTATTGATGTTGAGTCTAAGATGGTGAAAGAGACTTAGAGTCTAAATATGTATTATGACATATATTTTATATATATATGAAGTGATGTTCTAGCATATGATGTGCTATGAAAGTTTTAAATTTTCTGCTAAATTACTATGACAATGCGATGAAAGATTACTATGGGCTTGTATAAGACCTCCGAGAGGTCAAGTACGCCATGTTACTTCTAGGGTGTGCCCCCCGGTCGTGAAAAACATGGTATCAGAGTATTAGTTTTTTTTTTTCAAAAAACAAGTTAATAAATAATAAATTTTAAATGATTTATAAAATGCACTCATGGGGATTCAAGCCCATACCTTCAGGGTAAGTCAAGCGATCCACACACCGTTGGACCAAAGTATGTTGATATGAGCATCAGGTTATAAAAAAGTGGTTTTAGGGTCCAAAGTCCCATATAGCCACGTCTACTAGAGTCACGTTCATCTTTTGTGAGTCGCGACACATCTATAAGTGATAGACTATAGGACGATAAAGTTTTCCTTCTTTACTATTCTTATGTCATGCCATAAAACTTAACTATATATGATCTCTCTCTTATGTTTTATTTTCCGGTGGTCTTTTAGATGTGATTGTGTCACATTCGGGGAGCATCCTTTATAGGTAACCAGCCTCGTCGTCCTCTTTGAGGACTAAGACTAGCCTCTTAGCATACATCATTACATTCATAGGTTAAAAACGTGGAAAACTTAAAACTTTTCATTACTTCTACATTGAGGTTTACATAGACATCTAATACACATAATATATTCACATTGAGTATACATAGACCCTTCGTATAGGAATATTACATAGTCTTCTAGTTTTATTGCATATAAGTATATATAAGATATGACATAGTCTTTAAATAGTGTCTCATCTCATAACCATATAAGAAGATTATATCAATTTTGGCCTAGCCCATACATCAATGTAATAGAGCCACATATAGGCTATACAATTCGTACTCAAATGATAAAGGGAATGAACATAAGAGTCTTAAAACTAAAACAACTTCATAAGCCTGATATTGGCACCCCCCTCGGAAAGTGAGGACCTACCCACTTGGATGATTGAGAAATTCCAAGTCTTCTTCAAAGTCTTCTCAAAAGCATTCAACAACTAGAACCTTAAATGTTTGGGAAAATGGGAAAAAATAGGGTTAGTGCACCACTTGTACTAAGTATGAGACCCTATGTTAATATAATATCAAGTCATGCTAAAAAGGGACATTCCATTAAAACATGCTATTTTACATTTTGAAAGCCTTATACATATTCAAGATAACCATACCAATCAATAAATCATATTCATTAAACCAAAGCAAGTAACGTGTATATGAACATACTTGAACCCATAATCTATTACAACCCTATCATCAAGTAATAACATCACAATCATGAATAAGAGTTCATCATATCATAATAAAAGCAAATTCATTACTCATGACCCTCACTAAGTCTACTTGTGCAATAACTAAGCAACACACCATAACCTTACTTAATAAAGTCAACCTAGAAAGAACCATAACCAATGTCCAAACTCTACATGACATATTAATAAGAGTTCATAACATCATAGTCTAGTAATAGAGACCTAATACATGTTCATAAGAATAACCATCATCACATAATGTCATTTACATGTAAGATCATCATATTATGATCATTTGCATTCATTAGCATATATATACATAAGATCAATCTTATAAGGCTTCCCACAAGGGAAACTAGTGCAAGGCATAGGTAGAGTCCCATACCCCTACCTAGGCTAAGTCAAACCTCTCAAGTCACCCTAGTTGTTTTGTACTTCATTACTTCATTTTAGTTTAGGGAACACTTACCTTAACCGACATAGACCACAAGCGCTAAGTGTGGATTCCGGTGCTGTAAAACCTTACATCGATGGAAGGTGGTCATTCGGCCAAAATAGAACCAAAAAGAAACGTAGCTTTCTAGGTGGATCCGCTCGCTAGTCTTCCTATGGGGAAACATAGTTTAAGGAACTAAGGGATAGGTATTTGTTCTCTACATGCCACTTGGCAGTTGGAGCCTCTCTCATGAGAAGTCATATGGTGAGTATCCCTCATAGGGGAGTCAACACCTCATAATGAACTGTAGGGTGAATCTTCCTCTATGGAAAGTCAACACCTCTCAATGTCAAGTTCTCTCGGTGCTAAGCTAGAGTCCCTTTTGAAATGTCTTTTAACGTCTTTATTAATAAATCATATCATATTGTAGGTAATAGGGTCTACGCTTGTATAATCATCATCATCATAGCTCAATAAGAATTTCCATGAGTATAAATCCTTTTATTGCAATTCATATAAGTGAGGTTAACACATTTACATTGTCATTCATGATAAGGCACATTGATAGTCATCACCATCCTTATAACATTTACATCTTAGTCAATCTCACAACCATATTAAAGACATTTCAATTAAACATCATACCAACCCTATCAATCCTAATACAAGATATACTTCATTGCAACATCATCACTTAATCTCAAGCAGCCACAACTGAAGTAAAGAATAGGGATCATAAGACTTACCAAGTCTCCTTCATAATCCATCTTCAAGGTCTTAACATCAACCCTTATTCAACCCAATAAGGGAGTAATATCACACAACAATAACCAATATGATAACAAGTCCAATTGAATCACTATATCACAATTCATCACTAGTTCATAGCTTAAGATAAGAGACTTAGGTCAATTTCATAACATACTTAATAACCTAGATCAACTACTCAAGAACTAGAATGATAGGTCTATAATTCGTCTTAATCTGTTCATAATTGTTACAATAACATCATAGAGTAGTAATTCAACCAATAATCAAGTCAATTGAACCAACATTACGTAATTCATATTAAGATCACAACTTAGGGTTAAAGGGAATAGGTCATCTTCTACAATTTAGACCAATCCATCAAGGGAAAATATAATTAGGTTATAATACATTTTAATCTATCCATAATATCCAAAATAAATCATAAACGTAATTAACAAGGTCAATTTCGAGATTGGAAAAGACCCACATGAAAACTCACTTTTGAAATCAATTTGAAGGGACCCTTTGGGGAAAGAAGCCCGAAAGGTGAAAGGAATACCATAACTTAATGTTTGATGAAGATTGATGGAGAAATTCGACCCTTTACAGCACTTGAACCCACCCCTAGCTTGGTCTTCAGTGGAGTTCTTCAACTAGAGAGAGCAAGAAGAGAGAAGTAAGAGAGTTTTGGATTTGTGAGTTATGAGAGCTTAGGTTTGTCTAATAAGCTTAAAGACTTTATACAGGTTGTTCATTAACTTAATTAGTCCTTCCCTAACCCCTATTTAAACTCCTAACTAATCCAACTAATTAATGAATTAATTAGAAACGTGCAGCAAAATATAGACCTAATAGACGACACCACGATCGACGGATCGTGGGTCAATCGACGCCACTGTGCACCTCTGTGTTGCAAATACGTCGTTAAGTTCAGAGACTATGAAAAATAACCTTTCAAAGATTTTGGCTAAGTGACCATCGATGGAGGCAATCAAAGTCCCGTCGATTGGACCACGAGCCGTGGCATCCGTAGGTGACACTGTCCATTGATAGCTTTTGGTCACCTTTGCAAGGGTACTCCTCAAGGGATCTTGGTTGGTACTTGGGGAGTTTTTCCCGAATGTTTAGACTATGAATTAACTCTAATGCGTGTTAGACACCCTTCCACCAATTTTTATCATTTTCCGACACCTAAAAGCTAGTCAAATAGGCTAAGGTACGCTAGTACCTCATTGGACTATTTTCCGGACATCATGGACGTTCTTTGACATTTTGGTTTCTAGCCTTCCTAAATGACTTATATAAATTAAAATAGACCTTAAAACATTGTATAAACCTTAAGACACCTATGTTAGGATCTAGAACACATCTTAGATTTTTGAAGTGTTATAGATTGCTTGGATGAGATGGTATCTCTATGCTTGACGGAGAAAAAAGGTGAGTTTTGATGCTGATCTTGGTTTTATGGTTTGATGAGTATGTGTGAAGGTGAATTTTAATATATGTTGATGTGATGCTATTTATGGCTACATATGTGATTTATGAGAAATGACATGTTATATGAAGATTTATGCTATGATGTGGTTATAGCTTCTTAGGAGTTATTGTGATTGTTAAATCCTTTTGGAATGACAAGTTTCTATATGTTTTTGAATGATGATAGTCTAAATATACGATTTAGGTTGAAATTCTTTGAATAAGTGTGGTAATTAGCTAAAGATGCATGTTGCCTTTGTTTATGTGAAATTGTTTAAAAGTTGCCTTTTTATGTGTGTGATTCTTCATAGTTTCCTTATATGGATTGGATTATTTTGTATAGGATTTATTCTAGAAGTGAAGGTAGTGTACTTACCTTATAAGGTGATTGTGGATTATGCTAGTAATGGGAGAACCCTTATGACTAGTTGATTGGTCCCTTATGAACCTATTCTAAGAGTGGCTAAAGGGGAAGAAAAGAGTTTGTTCCAAAGGTTGGAAATTTGTTTTTCCCTAAGGTTGACCTAGAGGGTAGTATGTATCCCTTAAATCTTAAAGAGGAGAAAAAATTGATGTTGACCTACTTTAAAGTGGCTAGTTGTCTTTTAAGATTGATTCAAAGTACGGTCATCTAAAGAAGATGCTTAGATTTTACCTAGGCTTAGTTGGTTGGAAGTTTCCACCAAAGGTAACGATGTGCGTTGAAATGACCTAGAAGTTACCTTGCCCTAGTGTTGAAATAAAAGAAAGAGGCCTTTATGGACAAGTATCCTCTATTGTTTCCCCTAAGGTTTTCGTGACCCGTGGTATTCATGGTATAGTTGAGACCTTATGTGGTTGGATAGTATGACCTAACTTGATTTTTATGGATTTCCTTTAGGTGTTGAGCTTAGATCCCAAGAGAATGGTGATGTGCTTAGTTGCTAAGATTGGTAAGCTAAGTTTCTCTTATTGTTGAGAAAAGTTGCTTTTGAATGGGTTTACCCTAAGTGGGGGATGATGATGTGAGTGGTAAGGTTGTAGATATCTCTATCTTGTCCTTCTATTCTTACTTGAGCTTGAAACCAAAGTGTTCCATGTAACTTGTTAATAATAGGAGTCTTGCATAAAAGTATAAGTTGCATTTTCTCCATATATTTTGTTTGTCTTAATTGACAATATGTTATGTATGTTATGAAGATTCTAAATTGCATGAAAAAGGATTTTTGATCAAATTCATGTTTTTTAATGTTGATGGTGCATTTTGATGTCACTTATAATGTGTGGTGTTTTAAGACATTAATGAGAATTTGAGTCTCCTTTAAATGAAAAATGACGAGTCCCTTAAAATGTGTGACTTTTATGACTTGGAAAGTGTTAATGTAGTCTCACTCTTGATAAGTGATAGTGTGTTTAGCTAATGTTCTTGATGTGTGCCTATAAATTGCAAGAATTTCCCTAATTGATGCATGCTTATGAAGACTATTGTCATGCTAAAAATTGAAATGACTTCCTATTATTGTGATGTGTGTGGTATGACTTACCATTTGGAATGCATTATGAAGGAAAAGTGAGCATGCTTTGCTTAAAATTAAGGAGTTTCTCTTTAAAATGAATAGACCTTTATGCCTTGCTTTTATATGAGCTCTATGATAACATGTAAATATGTTAAGGAGAAGGACATTCCTCTTTACACATAAATAAACATGGAGATGTTAAGTATGACCTTAATGATACTATGACTAAAAGGGTGAGGATATTTATTGAACTACATTACTCATGATCTATGTACATCTAGTGTGAGTTGCTTGTTGCTTCTTGAGTGATGTTGAATCTGCCAATGGGTTACTTAAAGGTTTATGCATAATGAGCTCTTAGTGAACTGAGATGTAAAGACCATGTTATGATTAGGAGAATGATGTTCCTATTATGAACATGACAAGAGCCTATGTGTTTGATGCATTAAAAAGTGAGTGAATAAAGGTTTTGCTTGCTCGTGTTACATTGAGTGCAAAATGGTTTGAAGTTGGTGTCTCTTGTATGTTTTGTGCATTGAATTTTATGTGATGATGTGTTGACTGTTATGAGTGGCTCTATGGTTTATAAAGTCCTTGAAAGTGTTATAAAATGTCCCAAGTGTCATTCGAGGACGAATGTTCCCAAGTGGGGGATATTGTAAGGTCTGTCAAAATGAACTAAGGTGTCTAGGTCCTCTCATGTGACTAAAAAGGTTAATAATATGTTAATTAAGTGTTTTACAATATGCATGATTGATCTAAAGTGGTTTGGAGGTCAAACGTCCAAGAACGTCCAAGACGTTTGAAAGTTAGCCTTGAGACGTGCTAATGTGTTCTAGTGTGCCTTGGTATGTTTTATGTGTTGTTTGGTTCTCAAATTAATAGGATAGGACCTTAACATGTATATAATTTTATTTAGGGTCAAAACGTCCGGGCACTACTCCCCAAGGACCCAACCTTGGGCCAACAAGCTGCCCAAGGCAGCATTGATTTGTTCTGCAATGAAACATGTCCGCTTCGCGGACTAGGGTCTCTAAAGGCCAAATATTTGCTCCTGTAAGGACCCTCAAAATGAATTAATGTTCCTAGAGCCTCATGTGTACCTAAAAAGGTTTAAAATAAGTTAAAATAAGTGCTTTACAGTATGCATGCTTGATTTGAAGTGATTCAGAGGTCAAACGTCCAAGAACGTCTGAGACGTTCGAAAGTTAGCCCTTGAAACGTGCTTGTGTGTTCTAGTGTGCCTTTGTATGTTTTATGTGTTTTTTGATGCTCAAATTTATAGGAGAGGTTGTAACATGTAAACGAGAGTATTTGAGGTGGAAACGTCCGAGAAAAACTCCCAACGACCAACAAAAGGGTCCTTTAGGAGGACCCAACCTTTGGCACACAAGCTTCCCACGGCAACAACTTTTGTTCCTTGGTGAAATAGGTTCGCGTCGCGGACTTGGTCCTTCATATGTCAAAAAGTTGGTCTGAGTCGCAGACACAACTCATACTCAACTTCCCCGGAAGTTATTATCAAAAATATCATGCTGGAACAGCTCTGCGTCGCCGACTTGCTCCCCGACGAAGATTTCAAAAACGAAAGTTGAGTTTGACATGTCTAAAAGTCCAAATAAGTGTGGGGGTGTTTTGGTTATATTGAGATACGGTTATAAACTATTTTTAGGCCTTATTTAACCCCTTTCCCAAGTCAAAACCCCAACACCCAATAAGAAAATCAAAATCCAAAAATCTCTCTTCTCTTCGAAATTCTCTCAAACCTCCGTTGGAGGTAAAACTCAAGTTCAAGCTAGGGGATGGATTTTTATAGTTTCTTCTCAAATTTATCATGTGTCATTAATCAATAAGGTATGGTTATCCTTCATCGTTAGTTATCCATTAACCTAAGGAGTCAATGAAGGATTTTCAAATGTGATTCAAAGACTAAAATTCTCAATTTTCAATCTAGCCATGGGTTCTTTCTCAAATTGATTTCAAAAGCATGTTTATGATAAATTGATGATTATCTACTATTTTAAATATGAATTGCAATCCAATTTCATGATGAACCCATGATCCTCCTAAATTCTCAAATTGGCCTATAATGTGGGTCTTGTGATCTTGATTCTATGTTTGTTGAATTATGTTTCAATTATGTTGAATTGCATATTACTAGTTTTATTCATGTGAATTGAATATGAATCGTGGATTAATGATCCAAGGTGATCAAGGTTTGAATATTTGGTAAGGTTGACCTATATTCCTCTACTATTTATAGTTTGGTGATGTGATGTATATAATGTGATCTTGATCTTATGATAAATGAATTGTGGATTTCTATTATGTTAGTGTACTCTTAGCTACTTCCCAATACTTGAATTATTTATGAATTATGAGGATTGATCAATGATGATCAAAGCTTAAGTGAGTTGGTAATATTGCTCTACATCTCTACTTTCCTGTCGAATTGCTAGTTGAATTTTCCTTGTATGGAATTGTATGGTATGGTCCACTTATGGTGGCAGTGTTTACCTTATTGTCATTCTATATTTGATGTGATCATGGCCTTGAAGGCAATTGTATCTTGAAAGTTTGGTTATGATGATCACACAATGTGAAGTATTTTTCCTAGTCTCCAATGCTAGTTAATGATCTAGGTTATATTGATGATGCTTTCTATACGTTTAAATTACTATGTTAGGGATAGGTATGGTCTACATGTTGATTTTTGAATAATATTGTGTAGTATGATCCCTACCTATGAACCTCTACATGAATGTGTGGTCTTAAGCATGATTAGGAGTGTTAGATTTAAGTAATGAAGATGTCTTGTCTCCTATGTTATAATGTTGTTGTGTGTGTTCTATAGTTCCTATTACTCTATATGTGAGTTGTCTATGGTTTAGGGGACTTTAATGTGTATTGTGACCTTTGTAAGTCGGAGGCCTCAATGTTAGGATAGTTGCCAATATGTGATCATGTTGTCCAATATACACACACCTCATGCATGCTTACAAGTAGTATAGGTTCATGGTGTATAATGAACGGATAATTCTCATATGCTCTAATGTCTAGTACTATGCATGTAGAGTACATGTCCATGCAGTATGAATGTATCTCTTAACTAGGATGACATGATAGGTGTACTAGTATGGACAAGGGTATGTGACCTTGTCTACGCATTGTACATGTGTGCCTTGATAGGATAGTTCCTAGGTTGATTCTATATGTACATGAATATAAATGAATGGTTAACTGATGAACATGTATTATATGCAAGAATGAAGTTAAGTATGAACATGTGTGGTTCAAAGTGTTTATGTGAAAGTTTTGCTCACATATAAGTACACAAACACGTGAAGACATGTCCATGATGCATGTACGATGATCTAGTCAATAGAGGGGATATTGAAAGGTGTTCTCAAGAGTATCCTAAACTAGATGATGCTTGAATATTCTATGTCCATTGGAAAGGTTTTCTCACATGCATTAGGTTGATGTAAGGACTCGCTAATCTATAACCTATGAGCTAAGCATGTGAGGGGTTAACTCTCCTAAGCCTATATTTTAGAAAGTAATAATAATAATGGCTTTTCAATAAAGGGAACTTAGCTTAGCATAGAGTGAACTTAGATGAGGGGTGCCCCTTCCCAATATGGGAAGGCTTGTTCACCATAGTCCTCACGAGGTGGATAACTACAATGCCCCATTTGGCATAAAGAAGGTTTTCATATATGCCTCCAAGTTCCTTAAACTATGTTTTCCCCATAGGATCTAGCAAGTGATATCACCTAATATGCTAGCATGATGTTAATGTTTTACTTTGGCAAGGTAGAGCACTTTTCCTTAGTGTAAGGTTCTACAACACCGGATCTATGATTAGCACCCATGGTTTTAATGTCGGTTAAGACTATAGTTTCCCTAAAGTAAAACGGACAACGGAAGTAAAGTAATGGACCCTAAATAGGATAACCTAAGAGAAGTTGCTTAGTGTAGGTGAGGGTATGGGACTTTACCTATGCATTGCAAAAGTATCTATTGAGGTGAGTTATAGGAAGGTGTTCTATATGTATATGTATATGTTTGTGTTTTTTATGCATAACATTGTAATATTTTCTACTTATTATGATATATGCATGGTATGAGTCCTATTGAGTCTAGATGATGAGCTCTTACCTTATATGCATAATGTTTGTCTTAGTTATTATATGATGAAGGTCTCACTTGGTATGTATGAAGTTGTCTATACTTGCCATATTGATGTATGAAGTAAATGTTAAGGCTTGTAGTCTCTTTGTAGGTTTACTTAGTACGTGTGAGGTTATGAGACTTCACATGTACATTGCACTAGTAGGCTTAGATTGGGATTATGAGTAGAGTTCTATGATGTCTTAAGGAAGTGAAGTCCAAAGTATGTTTTGGTTGAATATTGCCTATTCTGATATTATTGGTAGTGTTGACTTGCATGTGGTCTTGAAGTGAGTCTCAATATGGTTCATGGAACATGTTGGTTCATATGTGAAGTAGGTGTCTTTGGATTGCTATGTTCCTATGAATTCCTATGTTTAAGTAAATGAAGTTTATGTGGATGTTCGCGTTGGTGACCTTAAAGTGATGTTTAAGTGTGGATGGTGGAATGGGACACTATTCATACATTGCACCAAGTTTTACTAGAGGGTTAATTTGGGGTGAACGACTTGAGGTAAAAGATAAGATAATGTCATGAAATGCTAAATGTGCCTTAAATGAATAATCTGTCTTTATGTGATGTTATGAATAGTGTCCATGCCTAGGTGAAGTATATGAGATATGTTGTGATTCTTATATCAAAGTTTTATGAAGGTTCTTTCAAAAGGAATGATGCATGGTTTCTAACAAAATGTCCTCTTTAAATGCATATTTTTTCATAGTTGCCATAATTAGTGCATTCTTGTACTAACACCATTCTTCTTCATCTTTTTTTACAAAAAGTGTAGGTGTTGATGACTAGAGGATGTCTCGTTAAGTGAACGGCTTAGATAGATTCCCCAAGTTCAAGGAAAGGGATCCTTATGTTTCAAGGATTTCCTATGTTATGTTCTTAGTAAAAGTTATGTAATAGTTTAGATATTATGTTATGTTGTTAAAAGGGATGTGTCCCTATTCTATTCTATGATGTTGAGTCTAAGATGACAAAAGAGACTTAGAGTCTAAATATGTAACATATATATATATATATATATATATATATATATATATATATATATATATATATATGAAGTGATGTTTCTAGCATATGATGTGCTATGAAAAGTTTAAAATTTTCCGCTAAATTTACTATGACTATGCAATGAATGATAACTATGGGCTTGTATAAGACCTCTGAGTTACGCCATGTTACTTGTAGGGGGTGCTCCCCGATCGTGACAGCTCCGCATTGCGGACACAATGCGTACCCTACTGTCCCAAGAATTAATTCAAAAAAATAATGTGGGAACAACTCCGCATCGTGGACTTTCTCCCCGACGAATATTCCAAAAATGAAAGTTAAGTTTGACATGTCCAAACTTCCAAATAAGTATGGGGGTATTTTGGTAGATTTGGGAGTCGGTTATAAACAATTTTTTACGACTTATTCAACCCCTTTTCCAAGTCAAAACCCCAACACCCAATAAGAAAACCAAAAATCCCAAAACTCTCTTCTCTTCCAAATTCTCTCAAACCTCCATTGGAGGGTAAAGTAAAGTTCAATCTAGGGGCTAGATTTTTATGGTTTCTTCTCCAATTTTTCATGGGTCTTCAATAAATAAGGTATGATTATCCTTCATCCTTAGTTATCCATTCATCTAAGGAGTAAAATCAAAGATTTCAAAAGTTATTCAAAGACCAAAATTCCCATTTTCAATCTAGCCATGGGTTCATTGTCAAACTAATTTCAAAAACCTTCTAATGGTGAATTTGTGATTAATCAATGATTTTAAATCCAATTCCATGAAGAACCCATGATCTTCCAAATTTCTCAATTTATGATATAATTTGGGTCTTGCGATCTTGATTAGATGATGATTGGATTACGTTTAGATTGTAATGAATTGCTTAATTATATGTTTCTATATGTCAATTGATTATGAATTATTCAGAATTGATAAATGGTGATCATAGCTTTGAAGTATTGGTGAGTTGACCTAGATATCTCTCTAGTTAGTATAGAATTGACATTGAATTGTGTTGATTGGTATGGTCCACTTATGATGGCGGTGTTTGCCTTCTTGTCTATATATCTATATCTTGTGATCATGTCCTTGAATGCAAATTAATGTTGTGAAGTGTGGTTATGATTATCACACATGTGAAGCTATATGCCTAGTCTTCCTTTCTAGTTCATGATCTAGGGTGCATTGATAATGTCATGATAATTGAATGAAGGTGTTAGGGTTAGGTACGGTCTTTGTGCTTGTCAATGATGACATGCTAATGATGAATGACCCATACCTATGTACCCCTATATGAATGTGTGATCTTAACCAACACTACGAGTCTTAGATTCAAGTGTTAAAGATGCCTTGTCTCCTATGCTATAATGTAGTGTGTGGTCTATCTATGATTATGCATTGTGGTCTTAAGAGGGTGGTTGCCTCAATATTATGTTGATATACATTATGTGATCATGTTGTCCAATATTCACACACCTCATGCATGTTGATAAGTTATATAGATTCATGGTATGTTCTCAGATGCACTAACGTCTACTACTATGCATGTAAAGTATATGTCCATGAATGTATGAAATGTATCCTAACTAGGATGACTTTATAGGTGTACTAGTGTAGGCAAGGGTATGGGACTTTGCCTATATATTGCATATGTCCACCTTGATAGAATAGTTCTAGGGTGATTACTCTATGTAAATGAATATGAATGAATGATTAGGCTATAAACATGAAAGTATATGCTATGAACATGAAAGTATATGATATGATGAAGTATGCATATGTGTAGTATCTAAAAGTGTTTATATGAAAGGTCTTCTCATGTAAGTACGCATACACACACGTGAATGCATATAATAAAGCATGTATGATAGTCTAATAAGAGGGGGTCTCTTGAAAGATATTCTCAATTGTACTTTGAACTAGATATTGCTTGAATATGGTATGTCCATGTGAAAGGTTTTCTCACATGATTTAGGTTGATGAAAGGACAACTTCTCATCTATAACCTATGAGCTAAGCATAGGAGGAGTTAAACCTCCTAAATCCATTTTATGAAGTAAAGTTAATAAAAACATTTCAATAAAGGGAATTTAGTTTAACAACGAGTGAACTTTATGATGAGTGGTGCCCTTTCCCAATGTGGGAAAGCTTGTTCACCATACTCATCACGAGGTGGATAACTACAGTGCCCAATAGGCATAAAGAGGGTTTCCATATATAATTCTAAGTTTCCATAAGTATGTTTCCCCATAAGATCTAGCAAGTGATATCACCTAATATGCTAGCATGATACTCATGTCTTACCTTGGCAAGAAAAATACCCTCTTTTGGTGTGAGGGGACGACACCAAATTCCATGTTTGTCTTACATGGTCTTATTGTCGTTGAGGCTAGGATTTCTATAAAGTAAAATGGACAATGTAAATAAAGTAATGAACCCTAACTAGGATAACCTAAGGGAAGTTGCTTAGTGTAGGTGAGGGTATGTGACTTTACCTATGCATTGCACAAGTAGTTCTTGAAGGGAGTTCTAGAAAGGTGTTCTGATGTACCGTGGTTTCACGGTACTTCCAATGCTTTTTCCTTAAGTTTAGGGTGTGTCTAAGGCCTTTTTGAATTAGTTTTAATGTATTTTTCTCTTTGTTTGTAGGAAATCTATATAGAATGATAATGCAGAAGAAGTGTGCTGAAATTGCAGAAGTGATGACGAACTACGGAGCCATCGACGGTCCGTCGACCCCTTGACGGTCCATAGATGGCCACCGTCGTATGAAGGAAATGCTACTGAAGGAAGATCGGGGAATTCTGACCAAGTGTGGGGCTACAGAGACTCTCGACGGACCGTCATCTCCAATACAGACCGTCCTGCACATCCGTCATCGTTAACAGAAAGTAGACCCAGTACCCGTCTTGAAAAGATTTTAAGTGTGGAGAAACGGAAGCCATCGACGGACCGTCGTGCACTCAACGGACCGTCATCCTTGTCCGTCGATGGTAACAGTGAGTTGGAGAAGAAAGCAGCTGAAAAAAAGCTAAGTGTGGAACGACGGGGGGACCTCGATGGTCCGTTGTGGCCTCGATGGTCCGTCGTCCCTGTCGTCAACTCAGACGCGCTTTTTGGGCAGATTTTCCTTAAATAGATTTCCCTTTTATGTTAGGACTGCTTTATTATAAATACTTGTAGAAACCTCGTTTTTGGGGTTAGACTTTTTTGTATTTTTCAGTTTTATTGTTCTAGTTGTTGAACTTGTGATTTTGGAAATTATTCTATTTTTCCGGAATCGTTTGTTGCAAGACTTTTGATTAATTCAAGTAATTTTTTGGATTTTTTTCAATCTCATCAAAGTAAGTACATGAGTTCTTATCTAATTAACATGAATTGTGTGATTATTAACATAGATAACTAAATCCATAACTAGGGTTGTTGGAACCATGGATAAATAACAAAGTAAAACTAGCTAAAATAGCAATTCTAGAATAGTGTCTTGCATGTATTGATAATTCTTTCATTTAAAAGTCTTTTAAACGAGTGCACGAGTTAGAACTCGCCTTATTGCTACTTCCCGGACCAAGGAGTTAGATAATAAGAAAAGAATTATCAATGTAGATTTAGTATACACTATATAATAGGCTAGTGGCGATTGGTGCGAAGTAACAACTAAGCCAAACATCGATTATGATGCTTAATATGAGGTAAAGGTAAGGTTTAGTAAAGTATACACACGTAGCTGGACCAAGGTGCGGAGTGAAATTTCCTAGTTGCTGCACCAAGGAATTAGGGATATATAACTTACCACTTTGCATTCAAGATACTAGGAAAGGATTGTTATTAGCTAGAATTACTGCGTTATGAACATGTAGGGAACACTTATGCCCTAGTTACTCTCATTACATGATAAAAATCAACTCTTTGAACTTGCCACTTGTTTAGTTAGAAATAGTTAATTACATTTGTTACTTAAAACCCCCCTTTTTGTTACTTATTTTTGAAAAGGACTTGACTAAATAGAAGTAATCGTAGGTTAAAGTTAAGTCTAAATCATTTTCCTCGTGGGATCGACCCCAACCCCATAGTTGGGTTCTTTACTTGAAACGACCGCTTATACTTCTTTTCGAGAAGTAAATTTGAGCATATCATGTTCTATATTTATATGTATATGTATATGTCTCTCATGCATGTCATTATGGTATTTATCTAATTGTCTGATAATATGCATAGTATGAGTCCTATGGTGTCTATATGATGAGGTATTACCTTATATGCATAATGTTGGTCTTATTGACTATATGATGAAGGTATTACTTTTTAAATATGAAGTTCTCTATACATGCCATGTTGATGTATGAAGTAATGATATGCTTGTGGTCTCTTTGTGGGTTTACTTAGTATGTATCAGGTTATGGGGCTTCACATGTACATTGCACTAGTCGGTTTAGATTGGGATTATAAGTAAGGTCTGATGATATCCTTATGAAATGAAGTCCAAGTATGCATTTGTTGACTATTTCCTTATTCATGATGTTATAGGTAGTGTTGGCTTGCATGTTGTATTGGAATGGGTATTATAGGTGGTTCATGGAACATGTTGGTTCACATGTGAAGTATGTGTATGATATGCAATGTTTCTATGTATGACTTTGTTTCAGTTAATAAAAGTTGCATGAATGTTCACCTCGGTGACCTTAAGGAGATGCTTGAGTGAGGATGGTGGAATCAGACACTATTCATGCATTGCACCAAGTATTACTAGAGGGTTATTTAGTGGTTAATATATTAAGGTAAAGTAAGTTAATGTTATGAACAAGATTCATGTGCTTTAAATGCAATACATGTGGCCTGGTGTCTTTTTCCTAAATAGTGTCTATGCTATATGATGTGTGTGGACTATATTGTGTAATTATTCCAATGTTTATGAAGATTCTTTTTAAAGGAATGATTCATGGTTTCTAACAAAATGTCCTCTTAAAATGCATGTTTTTGCATGGTTTCCATACTTAGTGCATTCTTGTACTAACACCATTCTTCTTCATCTTTTTACACAAAGTGTAAGTGGTGATGATTAGAGGATGTCCATTAAAGCGAAGGGCTTGAATAACTTCCCCAAGTTCAAGGAAAAGGATCCTTATGTTTCAAGGATTT
Source organism: Solanum sitiens (assembly GCA_016801875.1). Classification (NCBI taxonomy): domain Eukaryota; kingdom Viridiplantae; phylum Streptophyta; class Magnoliopsida; order Solanales; family Solanaceae; genus Solanum; species Solanum sitiens. The sequence goes on along the minus strand of JABWTJ010000311.1, from coordinate 476,869 downwards.
CCTATGTTATGTTCTTAATTAAAGTTATGTAATAGTTTATTTTGATGCTAATTATGGTGTTGTGAGTAGATGAGTATATGGGAAGGTGGATTTGGAAGAGTTTGTTGTGATGCCAACAAATGACTATGTTCTGATTTAGGAGGTTTGAGGCATCATGATGGGAAGTTGCATTTGATGTAGTTCTAGCTTGATAAGAGTTATATGGTTGAATGAAGTCCTCTTTAGGGGACAATGAGTTACCTTATGGTTGTGTGCAATTATAGTAGAAAATTATGGTGTAGACTTGAGAAGTGTTGGAAGAATGTGGTAAATAGTAAGAATTGAAAGTTTCCCTTTCGTATGTGTAATGCTTCATAGTTGTCCTTGTGTTGAATTGAAGTTCTTGTATAGGATTAAATCCCAAGATGAGGATGTTATGACTAGTTATTAAGGTTGGTTGGTAGTCTTGATGTTCATGAATTAGGTTTCTATTAGTTCCCACCTTATGAGAGGTATAGTGGGTTACGAAGTATGAGGCCTTGAAGATGCTTGTTAAGGGTACTAAAAACATTTGATGAAAATGATCTAAAATGTTATCTAGAATAAAGGCCCCGGTGAGTCATAGTTCCTTATGGTGGTCTTGAATTGTTCTTAGATGGGTTTACATAAGTGTGGGAGAATGGTTGCTTGTGCTGCTTAGAGTGGATAATGATGAGAAGTTCCTTGTAAGTTTTTTGAATTGACTATGAAGTTGTATTGATGATGATATTTCTAGTTGAGTCATTTAATCCTTGAAAATGTTCTAGTGTCATTCGATGATGAATGATTTTCTAAGTAAGGGAGATTGTAACTATACGACCTCAAAAATGACTTAGGTTAATTAGATCCTAACATGTTGGTAATGGTGGTCTAAGGTCTTTAAAGTGTTTATAATGTGGTTTAGAGGCAGTAGCTAAAGTATTAGGTGTGTTGGAAGTCAAACGTCAAGGGATGACTAAGACGTTTGACGACTAAGTCACCTAAATGCCTCATATGTGGTTTTATGTGTTTATGTGTGATTCATGAGGTTGTAAGGTCCTTAAATGAGTTATTATAACATGTATAGTCAGTGTGTCAAGTTTCGTGAAGTTTAGAGGTCAAACGTCCAAGAACGTTCATGTCATTCGAAAGATATGCTTTGAATCTACCTTGTGTGTCTATGCATGTTTCATCAAGTTTTACGTGTTTGTTTTGGATGAAATTTATTTGAGAGGTGTTAAACTCATATACGATCATGTGTGATTTGGAAAAGTCCGGGTAAATTATCCCCAAGGACCATCCAAGGGTCCGTCCTTGAGGAAGGACCCAAACCTGTTGTCAAGGCTGTCCGAGGCAAACCCCAAACGACGGAGCAGTCGACGGCTCGTGGGCCTGTTGACGCCCCATCAATGGGTGTCATCGATGGGGACTTGTCCTGGGGGACGGAAGAGAGACTTTTCAAGTCTCTGAACCCACCGGCGGTTGCCAGCACGGCCCATCAGTGGGGTGACGCCCCGTCGAGGGCAGTTGTCAGTGGAAGCTGATTTTCTGCGCAGGCTGCTGCCAAGTTAGGGGTGAAAATGAAAATTCACTTCACTTCCAAATAAGACTTTAGGAGGTTTGTTAAGGGTATTTTGGGTATTTTCAATGATTTCATAAGTGTTAAACAAGTAGAATTATTTATTCTTCCAAAAATAAAATCCCAAAATCCTTTAGCAATCCCAAAGACTCCATTGAAGTCCAAAATCAAGGAAGAGCTTGGTGTGCTGTTTTGAGTGAAGATTCTTCATAAAAGTGAAAAATTATCTTCATTGAGGTATGACTTTTGATCCTTGAAACTCGTTTTATCAAGGAGACCAACTTTCGGTTTTCAAAGAGGAATTGTCCAATTTTATAATTCCTCCATGGGTTCTTGCATTAAAGGTTTTCAAACGTCTATTATGGATTAGATTGATGTTGTATTGATGATTTTAACCTAAATTACCTATGAACCCATGAAATTGATGAACCTAAGATTTGGACTAAATTATGGGTTACTTGATATTGGCTTAATGTTGATGAATTCATATATAGTTTCTCATGGGCTTTATATTGATGTAAGAATTGTGTTCAATTGTTATCAAATTGATATTGGATTGTTGAATCTATATTTAATTGGGATAGATTTCATTGATTTCTATAATTGTGTATGGAATTGGTGTTCATGGCCTTGGGTAAGGTTCTTGTGTTATCAAATTGAGTAAGTTGACTTGAATTGAAGTGTTGATGATGGAGTGGAGGTATGATGCCTCATTTCCTTTATTTTGATGTTAATTTTACTTCAATTATGTTATGATTGGTTTGGTACACCTTTGGTGGCGATGCTATGTGAATTGATGTGGCCTTGTCGGCGTTACTTTCTAGTATATTGATGATCATGGCCTTGTTGGTACTACTTGAACTTATATGACTATTTGTGTAGTTGATTTGATGATGTATAATCATATCTATCTATATGTGGAAGTATGTGCTAGACTATTGCTACTATCTAGTTAATCATGTTGTGGTTTGACTATGTGTTATTGTGTAGTCTTAGAGTTGATACATGGTTATTCCTAAATTGGTTAAATGAGTTTAAAATGGTTAAGTTGATAATGTTAAGGTAATGAATAGTTTGACTAAATAAGGTTAAGGGTCATTCCTAAAGTCTAAAGGAAGATAGGCTATATGTGATAAATGGAAGTATGTTGTGTCTTGTTTAGGTAGACTTAATTCCCTTACTTGATGCTTATGTGAATATGTGATGTCTTGACTTAGGAACCTAAAGGGTCTTAGTCTTGAATAAATGAATATAGGTGAGACCTGGAATGATGATTAAATAGTAATTTATGTGGAACCTTGAACCAAGTGGTAAGTTTATGAATTGTGAAGTAGTAAGCCGTAATGGTTTCCTTCATGTAATGAGTGATGGACTTACGGTTGATTGGCCGGAACGGCATCATATCATACCTTAGAAAAGTTGCGATGAGCTTCTTGTCGACATAGTGAGATAGCCCAAATGGACCTTGCTATGGTAGGGTAAATGTAATTGGGTCATGAACATGATATGGGACCCACTTGTATGAACCTTAATGTAAATTGATCTATGAGAACTAAGGCTAGCACCAAGTGAGTATGGTAAAGGGAAGTAGTTCTAGTTAAGTATGAGACTAGAATACAAAGCACGCCTTTCATATTCCTTAACCATGTGCCTACATAGGATCTTTATGTTCTACCATTGGCAAGTAGAACACCTCATCGAAGTAGGATAGAACTTCGGATTCCATGCTTTGCTACCATGGTCTATGTTGGTTATTGCCTATTCTCATCATATGGAATACCTATTAGCATTAGATAAGTTTATGAGGTTAAGGTGGTGGTATGGGACGTTACTTAGACATTTCACAATAGACTTTGATGGTGTTATTTGGAGTTCCTAGGTCTTGTCTAAGACCATTACTTGAATGTCCTTATGTATTGTATGAGTCTCTTAATGAATTAATGGATTAATGACCTAATGAACTAATGACTTACGTTATGGAGTATGTAAGTGAATAAGTACCTAATATAGAGTGGCTTATGGAGTCTTTAGTTAATTTGTGAAGAGGGCATAAAGGATGATCTCTTCATAGCTTATCTATGGAAGTCTTGAGTATGACTCTAGTTAGGTAAAAGGTTTGTTGTTGTTGACATGATCTAAGTCTTAGGTAGTCTTAAGGACTATTTAGGTAATCTTGAAGAGGTCAATCATGGACGTTATCTTCTTGAATTACTTAAGTAGGTCTTTTGGATAGCCTTTGGAAGGAGAGTGTCCTATCATCTATGTGTTGGTGTGTTTAGTGAGAATGATTCTATCCTAGGGAGTCTACTGGATCTCTTGAGTGAGTGTGTAAGGGATTGTATGGGCGGTTGCTTCACAACTCACTCAAGTGAGACTTAGAGTCACCTTTGGTAGAAGAATCTTACTTTGATGTTTAAGATGCTTTGTATGTGTGTATGAGTCTCATTATGAGTAATCATAAGGGTCGTTTAGGCACATCTAGAGAGGGTGTATGGGCGGTCTCTCTTTGTGTGACTTAAGTGAATCTTAGGATGACTTTAAGTTAGCAAATTACATGCTAGAAGTTGTTAAAAGGAGAAGTGAAAGTACTTCAACAGTGAATAATTCACTGTACAGTGAATATAGTTCACTGTAAGGTGTGCTTAATAATTGATGTAAGGTGTGCTTAATAATTGATATTTTTGGTTTAATGTTATCTTATGTGTTTCTAAGTTGCTAAATGTTGTTATTATAATTAAAATATGATTTATAAAATGAAAAGATTCATATTTCCAATAAAGTCCATTTTCATGATTTTTTATGCATAATGCCATACTTAGTAAATGTGGTTGTACTAATTCCATGCTTTACTTTCTATCTATAGTTGTTAATAGGTGAAGAGCTTTGGGAAGAAGACTTGGACAAGGAGATTGTTCAAGAAGAGTCGAAGAATGTCCTCACTTGACTCGAGGGCATATATGTCATTTTATGTTTCTTTAATGAAGTTTTGTAATAGACTATATAGTAGTATGTTTTTAAATTCGTATGGGCCGTGTCCCAAGTATTGTCGTGTCTTAAGATGATGATCGAGACTTAGTGGTTTCCTATTTGTACTTATATGAAAGAGTTTAAAGACTTCTATATTGTTTTACGAAAAGTTTTAATTCTGCACTACTTTTCGTTATGTATATGCGATGAATGATACGAGAGGCTTGTATGAGACCTCTGAGAGGTCGAATACGCCGGTCGCAATCCAAGATTGCACCCTAACTTCTAGGGTGTGGTTTCGGGATGTGACAGTAACGACCCTCAAAATGAACTAGGATAAATTTGAGCTTCACGTGGATTTCTTGAGTTAATAACTTGTTTAAATAATGAAATGCAGCCTTACAGCTCAGTTTTAAAGAGTTTCCAAGTCAAACGTCAAAGGATGACCAAGACGCCCAAAATCTAGCTTACTGTGTGCTAGTGTGTTCTAGTATGTTATATGTGTTTTGGTGTGTTGTTTGGAGTCTAAAATAAGTTGAGGTGACCCTAGAGTCTTAATGATTGAGTTACAGTCAAAGATTCCAGGCACAACTCCCTAAGGACTAACCAAAGGGTCCTTGAGGAGGACCCATGCTTTGGCAAAGGGGGCTGCAAAGGTAGCGTGCATGCAACATGTTTTTGTGGCCCATGGCGCATCACGCCTCCAGCAATTACAAGGAAAAAAGTTTCCTTGCGACGCGGGCTTGTCATGAACCTCTGTTCCTCAAATTAAATTCCAGAACCATGATTTGGAAGTGCCTCCGCGACGCGCAACCGTGTCCCAGATTTGGTCGCGTTATTTTAAAGGCAAGTTAGACTTAATAAAAAAGGCCCAACTAATGCAGGGGTGTTTTTGGGTATTTTGGGTGTGTGTTATATATTGTTTCTAAGTCATTTTACACCTATTTCCCCAATCTAAAACCCTAACCTCAATTAGAGAATCAAAATCTCTCTCTTCATCCTAAATTCTCTCTCTATTCAAGTCCTCCATTGAAGAACTTTCAAGCTCCAAGGAAGAAGGTAAAATCTCCACGTTTCAATATAAATTTAGTGGGATTCTTAGTACTAAGGTAAGTTAATCTTTATCTAGAGTTAGATTCTCTCTAGAGTTAATTCTCAAATGATTTTCAAGTTTCACAATAATGATCAAAACCCCCAATTCTTTCTCAAACTAATGGGTTCTTGCATTAAATGTTTTCAAACGAATTATTATGATTATATTATGGTTTAAGTGATCATTTTAAGTGAAAAAATTCTTGAACCGATGGTCCCTTAAATTCCTTGGTTTTGGCTTTCGAAGTTGGTTTGATGAATGTGATTGGATGCTGTTAGACCTGTGCTAATATTATGATGAATAGTTGTTATCTATTGCTTTCCATGCATAATTATAATGAATTGTTGGAGAATTGAGAAAAGGTTATCAGGGCTTGGATGAAGGGTAAGTTGACCTAAATTGTTCTATTTCCTATTGAATTACTCTTGTATGGTATGGTCCATATATGATGGCTGTGTTTAACTAATGTATATGAATATATATGTGCATTGTGGTTGTGGCCTTGAAGACATTTAATGTGAAGTAAAGTGATATTATGATGTATATGCATAGAGATGTGTTATGAATTTATGAATGTGAGTTTTGAAGATAATATGACTAATTGAAGTATAATGTGAATATAAAGTATGGTTATGTGTGATCTATGATGAATGTAGTATGATAATGTTTAGAAGACAATATCTTGAATGATGGTGGTTATGTGAATGGTTTTCTCACATATACACACACAATGAATGAATGAATGAAGTTAATGAAATGTAATTAATGTGAGTTTATTGAATGGTTTTCTCAATAGAACTCTAATGAATGAATAGGGGATTTGGGGTGGACACTTCTTGTGAGTAGAGATGTAGTGTCTAGTAACAACCTCATTATTTTTAAGAGCTTTCCAATGAATGAATGATAGGTTGGGACGAGTACTCTTCGTGAGTCGAGATGTATTACTTAGTAGTAATCCTTTAACCTATAGCTAATGAATGTAATGAAAGTCTAAAACTCTGTGCTGATTAATGTTTAGCACCGAGAGGATTTGAAAAGGGGTGGATACTTTTTGTGAGTAGATATGTAGTATCCACAAGTAACCTCTTGAGATGGGTACTCTTCGTGAGTAGAGATGTAGTACTTAGAATCAATCTCCCTATCCCTTAACTATGCGCCCACATAGGACTAGCTAGTGGTGTTCCACGTAAAGTCTAAAAGAATGATCCTACTTTAGGCATGTGGGGATTCGTCACTGGTAGGGGTTAATACCTAGATTCTATGTTAATATCACATGATCTATGTTTGTTAAAGATAGCCCCCACAAATGAATGTAATGAACTAGGTCTTCCTAAAGGTGTAATACTTAGGGTAGGTGGTGGAATAAAACACCATCTACGCATTGCACAAGTATGCATTTAGAGGGAGTCTTGGTGGGTTCTTGTAATGTAAATGGATAAATGGTTTTCCTATATGATGTTAATGAAGTATGTTGGCTTTATTTCTAATGTTGGTAAAGCATGTTGGACTTATGTCTAATATTAATATAGGTTATGTGACTTGTTGAGTTGTGATGGAAAGGAAATATCTTTATCTTTGGTAGACTTAAGGAACACTTAGGTGTGTATTGAAGAGGTTGTATGGGTGGTCTCTCTATGTCTTACCTTTGTGGGTATTAACATAACTTTGGATAGAGGGATTAAATGGTTAATGGGTGACTTAATGAATATGGTTGCATGTTGAGAATTATAGGAGTATACCTTGTATGTTAATGATTGACTTGTATGATGTCGTTTATACTTTGTTCATGATTTTTTTTTATATCAAAAATAGCATGAAAAACATATTTCAACTAAAATATCCTTTTGCATGATTGCCATAGTTAGTGCTTAGTTTTACTAACTCCATATTCTTCTATATTGTTACATGTATAGGTGGAAAAAAGTGAGGATGTTAGAGTTGAATCTTTTGAAGTAGATAGTTCTCTCAAGACTCTTGGTATGTCCTCATATGTTCGAGGACATGAATGTTATTTCTAGTTTTCTTTCTATTAAAGACTTTGTAGTAGGAATGAGATTCTTTTCTATGTAAGGGTCGTGACCCTATGATGATAAGATGTGTCTAAGATGACTTGTGATGATGAGACTTAGTTCATCTTACGTTTTATAAAAGAGTTTCCTTATTGACATTATTGTTAAAAGTTTTAATTTTGCACTACTTTTAAAACCAATTTGATGAATAAACGCTAAGAAGCTTGTGTAAGACCTCCGAGAGGTTGAGTACGCCGTGTGATGCCTATGGGATACTCTCGGGTCGTTACAAATTTGGTATCAGAGCATAAGGTTATAGAGATAGTCTTAGGGTCCAACATCTCATAAGGAACATCTAGTAGAGTCTTGTTCACCAGTGTGAGTCGCCACACATCTTTGAGCGAGAGGCTATAAGACGATAGAAGTTTCACTTTCTTCATTACTCTTGTGTCACGCCATAAAGCTTAAATCCATATGATATCTCTCACTTATTTCCTTTATCCGGTGGTCTTTTAGATGGGATTACTTGGAAGGGGTGATGATGAAAGGTTTAAGGGAGAAGGAGGTGTGTTTTGATGCTTATTCTGGTGTAGTGACTAAATAAGTATATGGGAAGGTGGATTTGTAAAAGTTTGTTGTGATGCCAACTAGGACTATGTGTGATCTATGAGGTTTGAGGCATTATTATGGGAAGTTTTATTGTGATGTAGTTCTAGTTTGATAATAGTTCAATGGTTGAATGAAGTCCTTTTGGGGGGGACAATGAGTTAGCTTATAGTTGAGTGCAATGATAGTAGAAAGTTATGGTGTAGACTTGAGGAGTGTTGGAGGAATGTGGTAAATATTAAGAGTTGAAAGTTTCCCTTTCGTATGAGTAATGCTTCATAGTTGTCCTTGTGTTGAATTAATGTTCCTGTGTAGACTTAATCCCAAGAGGAGGATGTTATGCCTAGTTAGTAAGGTTTGTTGGTAGTCTTGATGTTCATGAGTTAAGTTGGTATGAGTTCCCACCTTATGAGAGGTCTAGTGGGTTTTGAAGTATGAGACCTTGAAGATGTTTGGTAAGGGTCCTAACAAGATTTGATGAAAATAGGCTAAGACGTTATCCGAAATAAAAGCCCCGGTGAGTCATAGTTCCGTATGGTTGTCTTGAATTGTTCTTAGATGGGTTTAACCCAAGTGGGGGAGAATAAATTGAATAGTAAGGTGGTTGATATCCTTATATTTTCCTTTTATTCTTATTCAAGTTTGAGACGAAAATTTTTAGTAGTTTGGCTAAGTTCTGGAATCTTTCATATGAGTATGAGTTGCATGTATCCTTATGCTATGAGTACCTTTATGATAATATGTTGCATTCTCTTGTTGATGTTATCATAAAATTATTAATTGATCTATGTGTCTCTCATGTTAATGTGCATCTAGTAAATTTGCTTATTCTCCTTATGAGTGGTAATGTTGATTATGCCTATGTGTGATTTGAAAGTTATTGCATATTGGGCCTTATAATGAATGATGAGCATGTCTATAGTTGGAGAATGTAGTTACTTGATAATGCAATAAAAATAATGAAGTATGTGTGTACTATGAATGGTGGAAATTGTTCAAAATTGCTTGTGTTGCTTAGAGGGCATATGATGAGAAGTTGGTGTTCCTTGTATATTTGGTGAATTGACTATGAAGTTGTATTTATGATGAGATGTGTTGTGAGCTGCTAGTTGAGTCATTTAGTCCTTAAAAATCTTTTAGTGTCATTCGAGGACGAATATTTTTCTAAGTTGGGGAGATTGTAACAACCCTCAAAATGAACTAGGATACATTTGAGCTTCATGGTGGTTTTTTGAGTGAATAAGTTGTTAAATAATGAAATTCAGACATAGAAGTCAGTTTTAAAGAGTTTCCTAGTCAAACGTCAAAGGACGACCAAGACAACCGAAAACTAGCCCTGTGTGTGCCAGTGTATTCGAGTATGTTGTATGTGTTTTGGTGTGTTGTTTGGAGTATAAAATCAGTGAAGGTGACCCTAGTGTCTTAATTATTGATTTTACAGTCAAAACGTCCGGCCACGACTCCCCAAGGACAAACCAAAGGGTTCTTGAGGAGCACCCAAGCTTTGGCAAAGGGCGCTGCCAAGGCAGCGCGCAGGCAGCCTGTTTTTGAGGCCCATGGCGCGTTGCGCCTCCAGCACTTAAAAGGAAAAAAGTTCCCTTGCGAGCGGGATTGTTACAAACCTCTATGTCGCAAATTATATTCCATACCCAAAATTTGGAAGTGCCTCCGCGACGCGCAGTCATGTCTCAGATTTGGTCGCATCATTTTAAAGTCAATTTAGACTTAATTAAAAAGGTCTAAATGATGTAGGGGTGTTTTGGGTATTTTCGGTGCGTGTTATATATTTATGTTAAGTCATTTTACACATATTTCCTCAATCTAAAACACTAACCTCAATTAGAAAATCAAAATATCTCTCTTCTCTCTAAATTTTCTATCCATTCAAGTCCTCCATTGAAGAACTTTCAAGCTCCAAGGAAGAAAGTGAAATCTCCAAGTTTCAATCCAAATTTCGTGGGCTTCCTAATACTAAGGTATGGTAATCTTTATCTAGAGTTTGATTCTCTCAAGAGACAATTATCAAATGGTATTCAAGTTTCACAAATATGATAAATAAAACCCCAATTCTTCCTCAAACTCATGGGTTCTTTAATTGAATGGTTCAAACGATTTTTTATAATTATATTATGGTTTAATTGATGATTTTAAGTGGAAAACTCCATGAACCTATGGTTCCTCAAATTCCTTGATTTTGGCTTTCAAAGTAAGTTTGATGGATGTGATTGGATATTGTTAGAATTGTTATTATACTATGATGTATTGTTCTTATACTATGATGAACGAATGAAGCTGATTATAATGTAATGAATGTTAGTCTATTGAAAGATTTTCTGAATAAAAGTCTAATGAATAAATGAGGGATTTGGGGTGGACACTCTTCGTGAGTAGAGATGTAGTAACTAGTGACAAACTCAATATTCCTAAGAACCTTCCAATGAATGAATGATAGGTTGGGAAGAGTACTCTTTGTGAGTGTAGATTTATTACTTAGTAGCAATCCATTAACAGAAAGCTAATGAATGTAATGAAAGTCTAAAGCTCCGTGGGGATTAATGCTTAGCACCGAGATGATTTGAAAAGAGGTGGATACTCTTTGTGAGTAGAGATGTATTATCCAAAAGTAACCTCTTGAGATGGGTACTCTTCGTGAGTTGAGATTTAGTACTTAGAAGCAATCTCCCTATCGCTTAACTATGCACCCACATAGGACTATCTATTGGTGTTCACGTAAAGACTAAAAGAATGACCCTACCTTAGGATAGTGGGGATGACTCATCCGGTAGGGTTTAATACCGGTATTCCATGTTAAGATCCCATGGTCTATGTCTGTTAAAGTTGTCCCCTACAAATTAAATGAACTAGGTCTTCTTAAGGGTGTACGACTTAGGGTAGGTGGTGGAATGGGACACCATCTATGCATTGTACAAGTAGGCATATGGTGGGAGTCTTGTTAGGTTTTTGTAATCTTAGTGAATGAATTGGTTTTTCTATATGATGTTAATGAAGCATGTTGGCTTTATGTCTAGTGTTCATGAAGCATATTGGTGTTATGTCTAATGTTAATGAAGGTTATGTGACTTGTTGAGTTGTGATCTAAAGGAAATATCTCTATCTTTGGTAGTCTTAAGGGACACATAGGTGTGTATTGAAGAGGTTGTATTGGCGGTCTCTTCATGTCTTACCTAGGTGGGCCTTAGGATAACTTTCGATAGAGGGCTTAACACTCTGTTGGTATCATTGTTACCCATTGTTTCATAATGTATTGTATTGCATCGTACTTTATTGTATTGTATTGTATGATAGATAGAATGTTTGGCTAGATTGTATTGTTTGTTGTTGTCTAATAATATTTTAATTATTTGGTTTGATTGTATCGTACTGTGCTGTAATTTATAAATTTACTAAAATATCCTTAATTATTTTAGGATAGGAGGTTTGACTAGAATTAAATAATATAAGATAAAGGGTAAAATCGTATTTTGAAAGATTATGTAAAGATATAATTGATAAAAGAAATTAAGTAACAATGGGAACACACCAAATCAGTTGTTCCATAGAATAGGGGTTTTCATTGTTAGCTAACAATGAAAAGAACAATACAATACAATACATTTTAAGTAACAATCAAAACAAACATGGTAGGTATAATACAGATACAATACAATACAATGGGTAACAACAATCCAAACAGAGTGTAAATGGTTAATGGGTGACGTAATGAATATGGTTGCATGTTGAGAACTATAGGAGTAATACCTTGTAAGTTAATGATAGACTTGTATGATGTCTTTAATACTTGGTTCATGAAGTTTTATAAAAAATAGCATGAAAAACATATTTCAACTAAAATGTCCTTTTTAAAGCATGTTTTCGCATAATTGCGATACTTAGTGCTTCATTGTACTAACTAAAGATTCTTTTATGTTTCTAAAAGTATAGGTAAAAGAAAGTGAGGATCTTAGAGTTGAAGCTTGGGAAGTAGATTTTTCTCTCAATACTCTTATTACGGCCTCATATGTTCGAGGACGTGGATGTTATTTCTAGTTTTTTTTCTATTAAAGATTTTATAGTGGGCATGAGTTTCTTTTCTATGTAATGTTCATGACCCTATGATAATAAGATGTGTCTAAGACGGCTTGTGATGATGAGACTTAGTTCTTCTTACATTTTATAAAAGTGTTCCTTATTGAATTCATTGTGAAAATTTTAATTCCTCACTACTTTTTATACCTTTGTGATGAATGAATACAAGAGGCTTGCATAAGACCTCCGAGAGATCGAGTACGCCATGTGACGCCTAGGGGATACTCCCGGGTCGTTACAAAGGCTTTTCCACATAAAGGATTCTTAGAGTTCAAAAAATTTCTCAACTAAAATTTGAATTAATATTCAGGAGCTATTCTAATGACGCCCAGATTTGATTGTCTACTTGATGTGACTTCTATGGACGATAAGATAAGCGGAAATTACCGATGATTCATAATAATAATACTAGTAAAGACTGCTGAATTTTCTAGTGAATTTATACTTAGCACCAAGTGGACAAGAGGCGATTACCAATGTACCATAAACTGTGTGCCACCATAAATTTGTCTTATATAGACATTAACTAGTGGATCCACTTAACCTAGAAGCTTATGGTTCTTACCTTGGAAAGTGAGGACATCTCTTTTCAGTGTGGAATATACATCAAATTCTATGTTATAGCTCTCATGGTTGAAATGTCAGTTAACTCTATTCACGACTATAATAATGAGTAAGGTTACTTCTAAAAGTATCTCACATGTGTTTAAAGATGATTTTTACTTACACCAACCATGATCAAGGCTATGGTTCTGACCTCTTATCTTATGTTTTAACTTGGTCATTTCATTTCATGAAAAGTCCTTTTAGCATTAGTTTTAACTCTTATACATTGCTATCATATTTGGTATATTCTTTGTACAAACGCATAATCTTGTCAACATTGTTTCCCAAATATTGGTTCTGGGGCTCTAATTCCAAATCCTCATTGCTGGTGTTCACGTTAGTAGCTTGTGAACACTGGTGAGTCTTTTTGTTCCAGGACCGGACCCTTTATTGCTTATTGTATTTATATTATTGTATTTGTATGGTATGTATGGGTTTTGTACCAATAGTCTTGATATACTAGATGACTTCGAGACTATGTTAGACTTCTGCTTCATTTTTTTACAAATGCTTTACGATATAAATTGCATTTTAAACTATTCAACTCTTTTATATTGTATAATGTATGCCACGTGTCTTGTTAGGGTGTTTGTGGTCCTACACGCCATGTATTATCTAGGGAGTAATTTGGGTCATGAAAAACTTGTTATTTATAGTACAATGTTTAGAAAGGTTCTAAGTAGTCTCATAAGCCACGTTTAGTAGAGTCTTGTTCATGAGTGTAAAGCATGCCACATTTATGAGTAAAAAGATATAAGATGATTAGGAAACTCCACTTTTTTCGTTACACTAAAGTTGTGAAGCATAGTGTAATCGTATGTGTCCATCTATCCTAATCCATGTGTGATGCTTTTTAGGATATGACCCCTCAACGAGCATACATTAGGAGGAATACGAATGCGAAGATCTTCCTCAACCTCCTAAAGTTCTGGTTGATCCTTTGGCCAAACAAGTGACTAATACAAACTTTATGGTCTCTTTTAAAGTATAAGACCAAGCCATGACGACTCAAGACAATAGGAGATTTATTGTTCCCATGAACCCAATTTAATGTAAGACGACATCTATAGTGATAGACTTTACTAGAATGAATCCTCCGAAGTTCAATGGCTCAAGGTTGAGGAAGATCCTCAAGAGTTTATTGATGAATTGTACAAGGTCTTTATGATCATGAGAGTTATACTGGTGGAAATGTGATTCCCCAAGAGCACCCCCTAGACGTGATACGATATAATTGACCCCGAAGGGTTCTTCTACAAGCCTCTTAGCATTCATTCATCACATAGGTAATAAAAAATAGTGCAAAATTAAAACTTTTCTCAATAAAACAAACAATAGAATACTCATAAAGCTGTGGAATACTAAAGTTTCACATGGACATCTTAGACAGAATCACAAAACATAATAGGGACATGATCCTTTACAATCGAAAAGAAGCTACTAAATGTATTTTACATTGAAATGAAATGTAAGAGTTCTTTATCCTTGAATCCATGACGACTTACCAAGTCTTGGAGGAATAGCTATCCAAGTACACCAACTACCTAGAAGAAATCACTTGCCGGAACCTACACTTTTAGTAAAAACATGAAGAAAATAGTTTTAGCATAATTAATCAGTAAGTATGATGACCATGCAAAAAGATGCTTTAAAAAGGGACATTTGCTTGGAAAACCATGGATTATGCCACTTTTGAAATATCACTGTTCAATAGCATAAGAGACATAGAAGACAAGTAGAATCATCATAACGATCATAATATCTCATTTAGACAATACCAACATGTAAACCTTCACCTCAAGTAACCCTCATTCTATACGTTGTGCAATGTATGGGTAGCGTCCCACACCACCATCCACACTAAGGCACCACACTAAGGTCAACAAAAGTGAACTCACCTTTCAATCTTTTCAACCTTTTCAAAATAAAGAATTTAATAGATGTCATATTTGTGCAATGTGCAAGTAGCATCCCATAATACTACTCACCTAAGTACTACTTTGAAGTCACCATAAGCAAGGCATATTCATATACAATAAGACATGATAAAGAAGTAACTCATGATACGATTCAAGTATAACATGCATCTTTACCTTCAAGCATATAAGATTCAATATTATTCAGTCACTTCCTTTAGATCACTTTCATTCATTAGAGCTTAGTTCATCATTCTCATTAACTTTAACATATGAGGACATTTATACATTTGTAGGATTTCACACATTAGTCACTAAGACTTATGGAACTCATTAAAGTAATTTCAAAGCCTACTCGTGCCATGTGTAGATAACACCCCATACTACTACTCACACTTTGTAGTACTTATCAAGCAACTAGAGTACATATATCCCACGTGATGGGAATAAGCGTTTAACCGACATAGACCATGAGACCTAGTTCATGAAATCCGGTGATTTATCCCCACACCGTAAAGATGTGCTCTCCTTGCCTTAGTAAGACCGATTCCTCTATCTTCGGTGGATCCGTAGCTAGGACCTATGTGCACATATAGTTGTGGATATGAAAGACGTTCATTGAGATTCAGTCTAATGTTTTGAGAACCTCCATCTAACTATATTCTCTCAGTGTATAGCCTCCATTTCCATATAGTAGTTTCATTAACATTACATTGGTTGATTGAGAGGGCCACCAACATTAGGCGTACCAACCCAACACACATACACATGAAGGGCCTCCATCATTAGGTCTTCGATTCAAGGTATAAAGGATAGGTCATTGATCTTCCTAAGAAGAGACACCACAATTAGTTCTACCGCTCCTAGGTTCATCATTTCATACAAGAAGGAGGCCACCACTATTAGGTCTACCGCTTCAAGTTTTTACATTCAGATTAGCACCTATCATACTCATGAAAGGCTACTACCATTAGGTATACCAATACAAGGTTTACCCTAGACTTATTCATCACTACTTCATTTATATAGAGGCTACAAACATTAGGTCTACCAATAAAATATATTCATTGATTCATTCATAAATAGTCTACCAATAATACGTCTACCAATTCATGACAATTTAGACATTAAGTAAAGATACATTCATTAATCAAGATGAGGATGCTCTAGCCTACATATTAAGGATACAAATTCACCTTTACATTCATATATAGAAGAATAGGATGGCTAAGCCTACCAATTCAAGGCATTAAACATTACAATATAGAACCATTCACATTCCATCACCATAATTCATTCATGAGTATTTAGTGAGAAAATACTTTCAATATGCAAGATCATCATTCTATCATTGATATTACATGTATATATACTTCAAGACATGATCATCTTAACTTCATTGAATTTACAATCACATAATGGCACTTCCCCCTTTCAAGTGGATCAACATCACATTCAAAATTCTAATTCAATTGATCACAATTTGAATTCAAGGCTTTAAATCTCAACTCACCAACACATCGATACAATAATACATCAATAATTCACCATAATTAAGCATAGATGATGATACAAATCGATAATCTAAATCAATTCAGGGATAGTTCATCAATATTCATTCATGATCAATAAACCCACATCATAATGAACAATTTAGGAACCTGAGAGGGATCATGGGTTCATAGAGTTTTTCATCATTATCCATCAATAAAATAGTAATTCAACAATACAATTCCATTAAAAACACTTATAATATAATTTGATGAAAGAACACATGAGATTGAGGAAAACTAGGTGTTTCTCTTGAACTTGAAAACATTGGAATTGACTCTTGGGATGGAAGTTATCCCTAGGTGAAGGATAATCATACCTTATTCTTGAAGAATCCACGAAATTCACTTGAAAATTTGAAGAATTTACCTTGGAACGTTGAGTTCTTCACCTCTAATTGAGGTTTCCTTGAGAGAGAGTTTTGAATAAGAGAGGTTTCTAACTTTGGGGTTTTTAAAAATAATGGAAGCCAAAAATAAGTTTAACACTTCTACTACTGTTAAAATATTCTAAAATACCTAAAATAACCATCCATGCATTTTAAAGACTTGAGGTGAATTTACCAATTCACCCCTCACTTTGTCGAACCAAAAATAAAATAAAATTGCAGGTCCATTTCATGAGTCCCCATCCACGGACCATGGATGGGTTGACAGGACCGTACTGTCCATTTATGGTTTGGATCATATCCCTCATTTGGGGTGCTTAACCTATGGAGGCCATCCACAGGGCGTGGATGTACCTATGGGGTGTGAACCCTATCCCTAGGTCACCCCCATTGTGATAATCTCATGGTTTCCTTGGGGTGTTATGGTCTAGACTTAGGGTCCTCCTCAAGGACCCTTAGGGTAGTCCTTGGGGAGTCGTACATTAACGTCTAACCCTTAAACACCTCAACCATAGCTCAAGACAACATACAATAACATAAAACACCCTCAAACATCAGACCAAACTCAAACACACACATGTTAGATTCTAGTTTCACTAGTTCGTTTTAAGGGTTGTTACATTATCATTTACTTAGGAACAATCATCCTCAAATGGAACTTTTAACACATTAGGGGTAACAAATAAAGACTAGAAGCCCACCATTATGCATGCAATATAAATTTAAATGCATCAATAATGCAGAAAACTTGGAGGAATTATTCACTCCACATCAATAAGATCGAACAAACTTCATTTAAGACAACCAAGCAGAGACTACATATACAAACTAATTGTGCATAGAAACTCCATATTCATCATTTAATTTGAGGAGCTTACTTCTCTAAATCACATCATGCTCATCTTAACAAAATTAGACAAAATATGAAGCTCTTTCAAGAACACATTTGAAAATGCTCAACAAGTAAACTCATGAAGCACATAGAAAAATCATGATAGATGCATATCAACATGAGTAAACGCAATAATGAAAACTCATTTTCTCATTTTAAAGCAGAATTCAACCAACATTCATATCATTAAAGCATTAGCCCTTCGAGTAGTCACATATAGAAGACTAACGGACATGGAATGAGAGAGAGATATTATGGAATTAAGCTCTATGGCATGACACAAGATTAATGAAGAAAGTGAAACTTCCTAATGTACTGTATTCTCTCGCTCAGAGATGTGTCACGACGCACACCGATGAACAAGACTCTATTAAACGTGGCTTGTAAGACATTAACCTAAAGAACCATCCCCGAAACCTTATGCTCTGATACCCAGTTTTGTCACGCCGCGAGAGCACCCCCTAGACGCGGTACAACGTACTTGACCCCAAATGGGTCTTGTACAAGCCTTTTAGCATTCATTTATCACATAGTTGATAGAAAATAATGCAGAATTAAAACTTTTCTCAATAAAACAAACAATATTCATTCATAAAGCAGCGGAATACGAAAGTCTCACATGGCCATCCTAAGTAAAATCTGAAAAACATTATAGGTATACAAACCTTTACAATAAAAAAGAAACTACTAAATATCTATTAAATCAAAATGAAACATAAGATTTATTTGTCCTCAAAACCATGAGAACATACAATGTCTTGGAGGAATAGTAATACAAGTACTTCAACTAGGTAGAAGCAATCACTTTTCAGAACCTACACTTGCTGTAAAAACAAGAAGAAAGTGGTGTTAGCACAATTAAGCACTAAGTATGATGACCATGCAAAAACATACTTTATAAAGAGAAATTTGGTTGTAAACCATGCACTAATAGACTTTTTAAATATCATTGCTCAATAGCATAAGAGCATACAACACAAGTACTCATCATACAAGTCATAGTATCTCATCTAGACAATAGAAACATGTTAGTCATTACATGTACCTTTAAACCTTCACCTCAAGTAACCCTTATACTATACCTTATGTGATGTATGAATAGCGTCCCATACAACCATCCACACTAAGACACCTCACTAAGGTCATCAAAAGTGAACTCACTTTTCAATCTTTTCAAAATAAAGAATTTAAGAGACATAAACATTTCATAAGTCAACTTGGCACATTAGGAGCATTACCTAAGACAACCCCTAAGTCATAATTGTGAAATTTGCAAGTAGCATCCCATAATATTACTCATCCTAAGTACTCCTTTTAAGTCACCATAAGAAAAAACATTCATATACAATAAGATAATATAAGAAAGCAACTCATGATACGATTAAGGTATAACATGCATCTTTACCTTCAAGCATATAGAGTCAACATTACTGAATCACTTCATTTATATCATTTCTAGATCTTAGGTTATCATTGTCATCAACTTTAACACAAGAGGACATTTATACATTTAGATAACTTCACACATTAGTCACTAAGACTTACAGAACTACCTAAAGCCCTTTCAAATCCCACTCGTGCCATGTGTAGATATCATCCAATACTACTACCTACACTTTGTAGTACTTATCAAGTAGATAGAATGCACATACCACGTGATCAGAATAACTGTTTAACCAATTTAGACCATGAGAGCTAGTTCATTGAATCATGTGTTCTATCCCCTTACCGTAAAAGGTGGTCCCCTTGCCTAAGGGAGACTAGTTCATCTACCTTAAGTTGATCCGTAGCTAGGACCTTTGTGGGAACATATTTGTGGGATATTACACACATTTGATATTTTGCCTAACATTGAGATAACCTTGATCTCACCATATCTGCTCGGTGCTTAGCCTACATTCCCATAGAGTAGTTTCAATAACATTACGTTGGTGTGCTTGAGAGGGCAACAAACATTAGGCCTACCAACCCAAGAACCATGCACATGAAGTGTCACCACCTTTAGGTGTACTGATTCAAGGTATAAAGGAAAGCTCATTGATCTTCCTAGGAAGATCCAGTACAGTTAGTGTCATTCGAGGACAAATGTTGTTCTAAGTGGGGGAGTATTGTCACGCCGTCAAAATGAGCTAAGGTATCTAGAGCCTAAAATGTGACTAAAAAGGTTAATAACATGATAATAAATTATAGATTGTATAATTGATTTGAAGTCATTTGGAGGTCAAACGTCCAAGACGTTCGAAAATTGGTCTTTAGACATGCTATTGAGTCCTTGTATGTTTGGCTTGAATTTTATGTGTTTTTTTGAGTTGAGAAGCAGTTTCGTTGACCGTTTTACCTTAATAGACATGTTAAGGGTCGAAAAGTCCAGGTACGACTCCCCGGGGACCACCCGAAGGGCCCCCAAGGAGGACCGAAACCTTGGACAAGAGGCTGCCCAAGGCAGCGTGAAGGAGAAAGAATGAGACCTTGCCCTCGTGAGGAGCGCCTAGAACTCACCTCACTGTCCCAAAAATTATTTGGCGCATAATTCGGAGGCTGCCCTGCGACGCGCAGCCCACTCCAAGATCTGGTTACTTCGTTTTTTAGTCAATTTTGACATGTCTAAAAGCCCCAATTCGTGTGGGGTGTTTCGATAACTTAGGGGACGTTTTATTTACTGTTTTAGGACCTTTTTAAAAACCTTTCCCAATCCAAAACCCCAGTACCCATTATGAAATCAAATTCCCAAAGTTCTCTTCTATTCCAAAACCACAAAACCTCCGTTGAAGACAAAGCATAAGAACAAGCTATGGAGTTGGATTCTTCGAGCTTTCTTCTCAGATTCTCATGGGCTTTTTAATGTATAAGGTATGTTTATATTTCATCCATAGATAACCATTCATCTATGGAGTCCTTTCAAAGTTTTTTAAACATGAATTTAAAGTCAAATATCCTAATTTTCAATCTAGCCATGGGTTCATTCTCAAATTGAGTTCAAAAGCATTATAATGATGAATATATGTTTATCTACTAATTTTATAATGTATTTCTATAAAATTTTATGCAGAACCCATGATCCTCCTTATTTCTCAAAGTTAGCCTATAATGTGGGTCTTGTGATATTGACTTGACGTTTATAAAATTGTGATTAGATTTTACTGAATAACTCTTCTTTATCAATTGAATATAAATTATGGAGAAATGATCAAAGATGATCATAATCTTGGAGATTTGGTAAGTTAACCTGTTTCTTCTAATTAGCCTAGAATGTACATTAAATTGTTTTGATTGGTATGGTCCACTTATAGTGGCGGTGTTTACATTCTTGTACATATTTATGTGTTATGATCATGGCCTCAAAGGCATTATATGCAATATGAATTGATATGATGATTTCTATGCTAGGAAGTTGAAGGTAGTATCCTTGATTCTAATATCATATCTAAGTGAATTTATGTTATGTGATGTTATATAAATAGTCTTCTACACTACTTTTATAACCTAGGTGTGGATATGATGTTATATGTATATGTGTGATGATCATCTTAGGGTTAGGTGTGGTCTATATGGCTAATGATGAAGAATATCCTTATAGCATGACCCCTACCCATATGAACACTATATGAATGTGTGATCAAAGTATGCTAAGAGTCTTATATTCTATTGTTGAATATGTACTTGCCTCCTATGATGTTATGTGAGAGTGTGTAGTCTACAGTCCTCAAAACTCTATATGTTTGTATGAATTGGGACTTGAAGAATGTTGTACATGTGTTGTTATCTTTAGAGGGTGGCTTCCTCAATACTATGTGATAGCCATTATTTGATCATGTTCACCAATATACGCACATACTTCATGCATATCTATGAATAGGATAGATTCATGATGACTAAGTAAGCAATAGTTCTCCTATGCATCATTACCTATTTATTTCCATGTAAAGTATATTATTTATAAATTTATGAACATGTGTTCCTAAATGTATTTATGTGAAGGTAGATCTCACATATATGTACACACACACATGCATGTATGAATCTGATATGATTATGTTAAAGGACATTCTCACATAAGGTAGGTTCTATGGTGAGTGTAGAACTCTCACCCTAGATACCTTTGAGGTATATGATATATGAGGGAGTAAGTCCCTTAAGCCTATTCTTTATGAATTAATGTTATCAAAGGGCTTAATGATTTTTAAAAAGGGAGTTATTGCTTACCACCGAGTGAACATGACAAATGAGAGTTGGAGCTTGACGTCTAGTAAATTTGGCTTTCCACAAGAGAACCTTCACGTTAGTAAGTCCGGGTTCCCAACCTAGATGTTGTCTCATAAGATGGAAACCTTAACACTTAGTTCGTCAAGGTTTCTAGAAGAAATCTCCTTGTTCCTATAAAATGTGCCCACATAGGACTCTAGCTTAGTGGATCCACTTAGAATATCTATGTACGAATGGTTGCACCTTCGGCAAGTGTTAACCCTCTCTTTTCGGTGTGGGATTAGAACACCAGATTTCATGTAGCTCACATGGTCTATGTCGGTTATGGCTATGTCTCCCGAATATTAGTAATTAACTAAGATAAGAATATGAACTCTAATCTAAATTCCTTGAGAAGTGTACTTGGTATGGGAGGACTATGGACCCTACCTATACATTGCACTAGATCACTTCAAGAAAGAATAGGATTGGAGACCCTTATGAAGTAAATACTTAGGTTATATATGACTTGTATGAACGTATTTTAAGTGACCTTGTTATGTTAAGATATGAATTATGACTATGCATGTGAATTACACTTATGGCTTGTAAATGAGTTTACTTAGTATATGTGGGGGAATGAGACTCCATGTGTACATTGCACAAGTAAGCTTGTGAAAGGGTTATGAGGGTAGTTTACCTATGATATGAACTGAATGATTTATGACTAAGGTTGTAGTAAAGGAAAGAGTCCTTATATGATGATATGAAGTATGTGGACTTATTGCTAGTTGTAAATGGATATGTTATGACTTGTTCAATATGTTATGACTTGTTGATTATGTGATCCCTAGTCTAGGGTGACTTCATAGGTACACTTAGTGGAAGTAGTATTATGAGATACTACTACACATTGCACTAGCGTGACTTAGGAGTTTTCTTAGGTGATGGTCCTTATGTGAAGTTGATGTGTTTGATGTTCTTATGAGTTGTGAATATATGTCGTTCTGTTTATGAAGCATATTATGAAATACTATTGTAAGGTGACTTCAAAGTGATACATTATACTAAGTACACTTGAGGGTTACTTATAAAAAGAAGTAAAATAAAAGAGAGGTAATGTATGATGTGTATTGAATATGCTTATAAGTATGACAAATGGCTTTATGTGTTATTATGAGTAGTATCTATGTCTATATTATGTATGTGAACTATATTGAGCTTATATGTGCCTATGTTCATGAAGTTTACTAAAAAGACATGTTGCATGATTTCTAACTAAATATCCTCTTTAAATGCATGTTTTTGCATGGTTGTGATATTTAGTGCATTATTGTACTAATACCATTATTCTTCACATTTTTACACAAATTGTAGGTGGTGATGACTAGAGTATGTCTCCTAAGTGAAGAGCTTGGATATATTTCCTAAGTTCAAATAAAGGAGCCCTTATGATTCAAGGTTTGCCTATGTTAAGATTTTTCTTGAAGTTGATGTAATATCTTAGACTTATATTTTATGTTATTAAGGGTCGTTTCCCTATTCTATTCTATTTTGTTGTTTCTTAAGATATCAAAGAGACATTAGAGTCTAACTATGTATTATGATATTTTATATATATATATATACGAAGTAATGTTCTAGCATATGATATGCTATGAAATATTTTAAATTTTTTGTTGTTTTTACGATTATGCAATGAAAGATGTCTAAGGGATTGTCTTAGACCTCCGAGAGGTCGACGATGCCGTTTTAAGATTTGAGAATACCATAACTTCTTGGGTATACCCTCGGGTCGTAACAAACTTGGTATCAGAGCATAAGGTTTTAGGATTTGTCTTTAGGTTTCAAAGTCTCGTATTGCCACGTCTAGTAGAGTCTCGTATCATTGATAGTGAGCCGCAACACATCAAATAATCTGGGAGGCTATCAGACGATAGATTTCCCTTCTTCACTATTCTCATGTCGTGCCATAGAACTTAATGCTATAAGATCTCTCTCTCTTATGTTTCCTTGTCCAGTGGTCTTTTAGATGTGATTGCTTGGAAGGTATGATTTCCCAATGCTTGAGGGAGAAAAGGTGAGTTTTTGATACCTACCTTGGTTATATGGTTGATGAGTATACGTGAATGTGAATTTAGTATATGTGGATGTGGTGCCATTTATGGGTATAGATGGTTTATGAGGAATGAGATGTTATTTTGAGAAGATTTATGATAAGGTATGGTTATAGCTTGTTAGTAGTTGTCACAGTTTAATGGATTTCCCCATGGAATAATAGAATGCCTTATTATTATGTAGGATGGTAGCATGATGTTATGGTGTAGGCTTCAAAAGTCTTGGATAATGTGGTGAATAGTGAGAAAGATGAATATTACCTTGATATATGTGAAATGCTTCATAGTTTTCCTTTTGTGGATTGGAATCTTTTGTATAGGCTTGCTCCTAAGGAGGGGAGATAGTTTGTTGAGCCTTGAAAGGTGATTGTGAAATATGCTAGTTAATGGTAGAAACCTTATGACTAGTAAATGATTCTCTCTATGAACCTATTTAAGAGTGGTAAAAATAGGAATAGGTAGTTTTATTCCATAAGTGGGAAGTATGATTACCCTAAGATGACTTGGGGGTATGTATAGTAAGTACCCCTTAGATCTTGAAAAGAAGGAGAGAATTGAGGTTGACCTACTTTGAAGTGGTTAGTTGTCTTTTAAGCTTGAAATTTAATATGGTCAATTAAGGAAGTGCTTAGATTGTACCTAGGCATGGTTGGTTGGAACGTTCCACCACAAATGATGACCCTTGTAGGTTTGTCTTGACTTGCTTTGATCTTTGTGTTTAAGGTCATGATGTGATTAGTCTTGCCCCAAGTGGGGGATAATGTGCATAGATGGTAAGATTTTTAAGTTCCCTTAATATCTCTATGATGAGTTCCTTTTTTCTTCTCTAGGTTGAAAATCACCTTGAAGTGTTTGTGAAAAGGGTGTTCATAAGCTTTGATCCCAAGAGAGGGATGATGTGATTAGTTTATAAGGTTGGTGAGATAAGATTCCCCTAGAGTTGAGATGAGTTGCTCTTAAATGAGTTTATCCTAAGTGGGGGAGGTTGATTTGAGTAGTAAGGGTTTAGATATCCCTATCTTTTCTTTCTATTCTTACTCAAGCTTGAAACGAAAGAGTTCCTAAGTAGCTTGTTAATGATAGTAGTCTTGCATAAAAGGATAAGTTGCATGTTCTCCATATGTTATGCATGTTTTAAATGACACTATGTTATGCATATTATGAAAAGACATTGTTGCATAAAAAAGGAAATTTTGATAAATTTACATGTTGCTCATCCTTATATGATAAATGTGTAATTTGATATCATGAGATGGCTTAGTGATTATGCTTTATGTCACTTATGATGTGTTGTTTTTTGCCCCACAATGAGAAATTGAGTCTCCTTTAAATAAGATAAGATGAGTCTCTTTGAAAAATGTGCGACTTTTGAGATTTGGGAAGTGTTATTATAGGCTCTCTCTTGAGGAGTGATTGTTTGTCTAGCCTATGTCTTTTGAAGTGCCTATAAATTATGATAAATTTCCCTGAATGATGCATGCTTATGAAATCTAGTGATGTGCTAGAAATAGAAAGTTTCAAATTTACTTCCTAATGTTGTGATGCGATTGGTGTGACCTACCATGTCGATTTCATAAGGAAGGAAGTATAAGCATAATGTGGTTTGCAGTAAGGAAATCCTCCTTAGTATGAATTAACCTCTATGCATTTCTTTTATGTGAACTCTATGATGCCATGTGTGTATGTTATGACTAGCAGAATGTAGTTCCTCCTTGAACAAAGCTAAGCATGGTAATGTCATATATGACCTTGATGGTATTATGTCTAGACTATAATATTGTAGTTAATCTACCTTATTCATGATTCTTGTGCAACTAAATAAAGTGTTTAAATTTTCTCACGAGTTGAAGTGTGTAATAGGCTTAAGTGTGCAATTGGAATTCATAGTATGTTTGACCTTGTCATGAAATAATGAACATGTTTAAAGTTGGAGAAGGTAGTTCCTCCAAATGACAATGAATATGAAGAAGTATGTATGCATGGAATGAATTATAGAAGTTGTCCATGCTTGACTATGCTTCCTTGAATGCATGATAGAATGAAGTTTTTGTTCCTTGTATGTTTTGTGCATTGATTATTATGTGATAAAATGTTGAAGTGTTGTGATCTGCTATGAAAGTCATTAAAGTCCTTGAAAGTGTTTAAAATGTTTTAGTGTCATTCGAGGACGAACGGTGTTCTAAGTGGGGGAGTATTGACACGCCCTCAAAATGAGCTAAGGTATATAGAGACACAAATGTTCCTAAAAAGTTTAATAAAATGTTAATAAAGTGTTTTATAGCTTTTATTATTGATTTGAAGTCATTTGGAGGTCAAACGTCCAAGAACATCCAAGACGTTCGAAAGTTGGTCTTTAGACGTGCTAGTGAGTCCTTGTATGTTTGGCTTAAATTTTATGTGTTGTTTGGAGTTGAAAAGCAGTTTATTTGACCCTAGTACCTTAATATACATGTTAAGGGTCAAAACGTCCAGTTACGACTCCCCGGGGACCGCCCGAAGGTCCCCAAGGAGGACCCAAACCTTGGACAAGAGGCTGCCCAAGGCACCGTGCAGGAGTAAGAATGAGACCTAACCCTCGTGACGTGCGCCTAGAACGCACCTCACTGTCCCAAAAATTATGTGGGTCAGAATTAGGAGGCTGCCCCGCGACGCACAGCCCACTCCCACATCTGGTTCAGTCGTTTTTAAGTCAATTTTGAAATGTCTAAGAGCCCCAATTCATGTGGGGGTATTTTTTGTAACTTAGGGGACGTTTTATGAACTGTTTTTAGGAACTTTTTAAACCCTTTCCCAAGCCAAAACCCCAATACCCATTAGAAAATCAAATTCCCAAAGTTCTCTTCTCTTCCAAAACCCCCAAACCTCCATTGAAGACAAATCTCAAGAACAAGCTATGGAGTTGGATTCTTGGAGATTTCTTCTCAGATTCTCATGGGATTTTTAATGTATAAGGTATGGTGATCCTACATCCATATATAACCATTCATCTATGGAGTCCTTTCAAAGTTTTTCTAAACATGAATTCTAAGTCAAAAATCCTATTTTTCAAACAAGCAATGGGTTCATTCTCAAATTGATTTCAAAAGCATTCTAATGATGAATATATGTTTATCTACTGATTTTATGATGAATTTCTATCCAATTTTATGAAGAACCCGTGATCCTCCTAATTTCTCAAAGTTAGCCTATAATGTGGGTCTTGTGATATTGACTTGATGTTTATAGAATTGTGATTACATTGTATTGAATTGCTTATTGCCATTACTTTCTATATCAATTGAATATGTATTATGGAGGAATGATCAAACATGATGATAAGTATGGAGATTTGGTTGGTATGGTCCACTTATGGCGGTGGTGTTTACATTTTTGTACATATTTATATGTAATGATCATGGCCTTGAAGGCATTAGATGCAATATTAATTGATATGATGATTTCTATGTTAGGAAGTTGAAGGAATTAGCCTTGATTCTAATATCATGTCTAAGTTAATTAATGTTATGTGATGTTATGTGAATAGTCTTCTACACTACTTGTACAACCTAGGTATAGAGATGATGTTATATGTATATGTGTGATGATCATGTTAGGTTAGGTGTGGTCTATATGCCTAATGATGAAGAATATCCTTATAGCATTACCCCACCCATATAAACCCTATATGAATGTATGATCAAAGTATGCTAGGAGTCTTATATTCTATTGTTGAATATGTACTTGCCTCCTATGATGTAATGTGAGTGTGTGTAGTCTATAGTCCTCAATACTCTATGTGTTTGTATGACTTTGGACTTGAAGAATGTTGTACATGTATTGTGATCTTTAGAGGGTGGCTTCCTCAATACTATGTGATAGCCATTATTTGATCATGTTCACCAATGTACACACACACTTCATGCATATCTATGAATAGGATAGATTCATGATGACTAAGTAAGGGATAGTTCTCCTATGCATCATTATCTATTTATATGCATGTAAAGTGTATGATTTATGAAGTTATGAACATGTGTTCCTAAATGTATATATGTGAAGGTAGATATCACATAAATGTACACACACACATGCATGTATGAATCTGATATGATTATGTTAAAGGACATTCTCACATAAGGTAGGTTCTATGGTGAGTGTAGAATTCTCACCTTAGATACCTTTGAGGTATATGATATATGAGGGAGTAAGTCCCTTAAGCCTATTCTTTATGAATTAATGTTATCAAAGGGCTTAATGATTTTTAAAAAAGGAGTTATTACTTACCACCGAGTGAACATGACAAATG
Source organism: Solanum sitiens (assembly GCA_016801875.1). NCBI lineage: Eukaryota > Viridiplantae > Streptophyta > Magnoliopsida > Solanales > Solanaceae > Solanum > Solanum sitiens. The sequence goes on along the minus strand of JABWTJ010000311.1, from coordinate 448,595 downwards.
AGAGTTGGAGCTTACGTGTAGTAAATTTGGCTTTCCACAAGAGAACCTTCACGTTAGTAAGTCCGGGTTCCCAACCTAGATGTTGTCTCATAAGATGGAAACCTTAACACTTAGTTCGTTAAGGTTTCTAGAATCAATCTCCTTGTTCCTAAACTATGTGCCCATATAGGACTCTAGCTTAGTGGATCCACCTAGAATAGCTATGTATGAATTGTTGCACCTTCGGCAAGTGTTAACCCTCTCTTTTCGGTGTGGGAGTAGAAAACTGGATTCCATGTAGCTCACATGGTCTATGTCAATTATGACTATGTCTCCCGAAGGTTAATAATTAACTAAGATAAGAATATGAACTCTAATATAAATTCCTTGAGAAGTTTAAATGAGTTTACTTAGTATATGTGGGGGTATGGGACTCCATGTGTACATTGCACAAGTAATCTTGTGAAGGGGTTATGAGGGTAGTTACCTATGATATAGACTAAATGATTTATGACTAAGGTTGTAGTAAAGGAAAGAGTCCTCATATGATGATATGAAGTATGTGGGCTTATTGCTGGTTGTAAATGCATATGTTATGACTTGTTGGATATGTTATGACTTGTTGAGTATGTTATGCCTAGTCCAGGGTGAATTCTTAGGCACATTTGGTGGAAGTAGTATTATCGGATGCTACCTACACATTGCACTAGCGTGACTTAGGAGTTGTCTTAGGTGATGGTTCGTATGTGAAGTTGATGTCTTTGATGTCCTTATTACTTGTGAATATATGACGTTGTGTTTATGAAGCATATTATGAAATACTATTGTAAGGTGACCTTAAAGTGATACATTGTACTATGTATACTTGAGGGTTACTTAATAAAAGAAGTAAAATAAAAGAGAGGTAATGTATGATGTGTATTGAATATGATTTTAAGTATCATATATGTCTTTATGTGTTATTATGAGTATTATCCATGTCTATATTATGTATGTGAACTATATTGAGCTTATATGTGTCTATGTTCATGAAGTTTACTAAAAATACATGTTGCATGATTTCTAACTAAATTGTTTTTGGATGGTTGTCATACTTAGTGCATTCTTGTACTAATACCATTCTTATTCATCTTTTACAGAAAGTGTAGGTAGTGATGGCTAAAGGATGTCTCTTAAGTGAAGATCTTGGATATATTTCCCAAGTTCAAATAAAGGATCCCTTATGATTCAAGGGTTGCCTATGTCAAGATGTTTCTTAAAGTTGTTGTAATAGCTTAGACGTATATTTTGTGATATTAAGGGTCGTGTTCCTATTCTATTCTATTTAGTTGTGTCTTAAGATGGCAAAGAGACATTAGAGTCTAACTATGTATTATGATATATATATATATATATATATATATACCAAGTATGTTCTAGCATATGATATGCTATGAAAAGTTTTAAATTTTCTGCTATTTTTACGATTATGCAATGAAAGATGTCTAAGGGCTTGTCTTAGACCTACGACAGGTCGATGACGCCGTGTTAAGATTCGAGAATAACATAACTTTTAGGGTATACCCTCGGGTCGTAATAAAAACACCCTCAAACATATGTCCAAACTCAAACACACACGTTAGGTTCTAGTTTCACTAGTTCGTTTTAAGGGTTGTTACATTATTCTTCACTTAGGAACATTCGTCTTCAAATGGCAGTTAAAAACACATTAGCGGTAAGGACTAAAGACTAGACGCCCACCATTATCACATGCAATATAAATTTATGCATCAACAATGCACAAAACTTGGAGGAATTATTGACTCCACATCAAAAAGATCAAACAAACTTCATGCAATACAAGCAAACAGGGACTACATCTACAAACTCGTTGTGCATCGAAACACCATATTCATTATTTCATTGGAGGAACTTCCTTCTCCAAATCACATCATGCTAATCTTAACAAAATTAGGCAAAATATGCAACTCTTTCAAGAATACATTTGAACGTGCTCAACAAGTCAACTCATAAAACACATAGAAAAATCATGATAGATGCATATCAACATGAGTAAACATAATAATGAAAACTCATTTTCTTATTTTAAGGTAGAATTCAACTAACATGCATATTCTTAAAGCATTAGGACTTCGAGTAGTCACATCTAGAAGACTAACGGACAAGGAATGAGAGAGAGATACTATGGATTTAAGCTCTATGGCACGACACAAGAGTAATAAAGAAAGTGAAACTTCCTAACGTACTAAGCCTCTCGCTCATAGATGTGTCACGACGCACACCGATGAACAAGACTCTACTAAACGTGGCTTGTGAGACATCAACAGAAAGAACCATTCATGAAACCTTATGCTCTGATACCCAGTTTTGTCACGCCTTGAGAGCACCCCCTAGACGCGAGACAACGTACTTGACCCAGAATGGGTCTTGTACAAGCTTTTTAGAATTCATTAATCACATAGTTGATAGAAAATAGTGCAGAATTAAGACTTTTCTCAATAAAACCAACAATCAAATATTCATTCATAGAGCAGCGGAATACGTAAGTCTCACATGGCCATCTTAAGTAAATTCTGAAAACATAATAGGGAGAAAACCCTTTACAATAAAAAAGAAACTACTAAATATCTATTAAATCAAAATGAAACATAAGATTAAGAAAGTGGTGTTACCACAATTAAGTACTAACTATGATGACCATGCAAAAACATGCTTTATAAAGGGAAATTTTGTTGGAACACCATGCATTAATAGAATTTTTAAATAGCATTGCTCAATAGCATAAGTGACATACAACACAACCAATCGTCATACAAGTCATAGTATCTCATCTAGACAATACGAACATGTTAGTCATTATATTTACCTTTAAACAATCACACGCATTTATTCATTCAGTTCATTTATAAAGAGCCTACCAACAATAGGTCTAGCAATTCTGGATCATTTAGACATTAAGTCATGATACATTCATTATTCTAGAAGAGGATGTTGTAGCCTACCCATTAAAGATACATATTCACATTTACATTCATTTATACAAGAATAGGATGCCTAAGCCTACAAATTCAAGGTATTCAACATTACAATATAGAAACCTTCACATTTCCTCATCATCATTAATTCATGAGTATTTAGTGAACAAAAATACTTTCAATCACAACCCAGAGAGCATACCCTAGATGAGACCGGCGTCGTCGCCCTCTCAAAGGACTTAGACAAGCCCTTAGCATTCGTCATAACATGTGATAAGTAAAAATTGCAGAAAATTGAAAACTTTTACATTCTATTTAAAGTATACTTGGACTTCATACTTAACATTCATGATGACATACGATATTCTAAAACTTGTCTCACATAAATAAAATCATCTAAAGAGTACGAATCTGGACTTAGCCTATAAATATTCAATATGTCATATAGGCCTTAATACAAAAGAATCCAAAAAGAACATAAATAGAAGTAGAATATTCTTAAAACTACTAAGTCTTCAGAAGCTGGAATATGAAAGATAGCATCTCCGAACATGAGGAGCTACCATGACTTGGAGAAAGAGTTCCAAGCTTCTTCAAATCGACATCCTTAACCTTCAATGGCGAAACCTACAATTGTAGTAATATAAAGTAATGGGGTTAGTATGCCACATGTACTAAGTATGGGTATATGCATATAACATGTAAGGACATCCATGAAAAAGGATCATTTATCATTTCTTTATAAAGCATGCTAAGTCATGTGAGTTGTTCAATGCACATAACATAGAACATATACAAGTTAAGGATTGCATCAACATAAAGCATGATCAAAATAAAATTTCATAGAGTCATATTAACATTTTATATTCAAAAGATCATAGAACATAATATACAAGACACTTACTAATGATCCCATCCTCAACCTACAAGTGCAATGGTCATGTGAAGCCCCATAACCCCACACAACAAAGTAGATAAGATAGGAGACCATGAGTAAAGTTTTGCTTCATATAACTTGTAATATAAGAAATCATCACTTGATATAACAATATAACCCAATAACATATTCATCATAATGACCAACATCATATAAGAGTAATAACATGTATCATAGACATATATCTTTCATGTTATCGTATTACATAAGAACAATCTCCTAGGACTTCCCTTAAAGTCCACTTCTGCAATATCTAGGTAGAGTCCCATACCCCTACCTATACTAAGTTGACTCTTCAAGTCACCGTAGTCAATGTCCATTAATTTGTCTATCATTTTGCATGAGGTAATTCTTCTTAACCGACATAGACCATGTGATCTAAACATGGAATCCGGTGTCATAAAACCCCACACTGAAAGAAGGTGGTCTACCGGCCAAAGTAGAACCTAACATGACATAGCTTTCTAGTTGGATCCACTAGCTAGTATCCTATGGTGGCAGCATAGTTAAAGAACTAGGAGATGTATTAGAGACCCATAGTTCCACATTAAATGGCAGCCTCTATCTCATGAGAGTCATTGTAAACCTAACTTCTAACTATGGAAGGGACACCTCTTATATCTAGTTCATCGGTGCTTAGCTTAAGTCCCTTTCTTGAATAACCTTTGAGTTGTCTTTAGCATAAACTTATCATAGGTCATAGGAGATTAACTCCTTGTGTAAAGATGATCATGAGCTCGTTAGGATTAGATGAGAATTTCCTTTCATTCTAACCCTTCGTTTTTGATATTAACATAACATAGTCATCTTGTGTAAAACATCCAAGTAAATATCATAAGTTGTATTTTTTTGTGTTCTTATCATGACCTCACAAGTAACATGTTCATAGACCAAAATATACACATAGCAACATCATACATACTTCCATAACATAGCATCATGATTTATAGGCTAACATATACATTGTAGAGTAATCACGACTTTAGAAGACTTACCTCTCTCTTCCAACTTCCTTATTCAAGAATTTACGTTCAACTTACAACACTCATAACCATAACATAGTGAATACTCAATAGCATATCCAAGAACAACTCTTCAAATCATGCACAAGACCAATCCATAATGTAGGATAGCAGAAGGGGTCTTTTGAGAGTTCATTGAAGTCTTAGTTTCAATCTCAACATTTTCATATTATCAAGTAGTAAGTATAGCCCATTCGAAACAATCAAATTTAAAATAAATATACTCCACATGAAAATATATCATTACAAGTCAAACACTCAACAATATATGCATAATTAACCATACAAAACAATTGCATTTCATCTATAATCATAAAACTAGAGTTAGGACCAAAATCCATTTTGTAGAGTAAAAACCCTAGAATTGAATGTCTTTAAAACTTATCTTTTAAAGGACCTCTTGGGGAAAAGAATCCAAAGAGTGAAAAACCCATACCTTATAGATGGATAATCCACAAAAATTTGGATGAAAACCTTGAAGTCTTCGTCTTCTTCCATAAACTCTTCTTGTTCTTCAATGGGGTTTGGAAAAGAGAGCGTTCCTAAGAGAGATGAGAGAAAGCTTGTTTAATCTGATTTGGAACGTGTAAAAGTGGCCTAAACTGACCTAATATCCATATATAGTCGTCCTATAAATTACCCAAAAGACCCTCCACTTAAATGGGTCTTTTTATGAAGTTTAATTTTAAAAAAAAATGACTTTAATGATTCTGGGAATTGGTTGCGTGTCACGGGGCCAAATTCCATTATTTTTCTGAAATTTTGGGTTGAGGCAGTGAGGTGCGTGTCAGCCTCGCAGCGCGAGGCTGCACCTAACATATTGAGGTAGTACATCTCGTGACGAACGCACCTCGCACACTTGTTCCTCCAATTCTGACTATTTGTAGGCTGCCAGGAATCATGCCCACCAATGTTTGGGTCCTCCCCAAGGACCCTTCGGGTGGTCCTTAGATTGTCGTTACCGTACGTTTGGACTCTTTTTACTACATAATACCTATGCAAGGCCTATTTAAAAGTTTTGGACTTCATTTGACACTTCGAAACCTTCACCAAATATAGGGACGCCAACTAGGTCAAATTAGCTAGTTTCCGGACGTCAAGGTCTTTCTTTGTCGTTTTGGCTCTAACCTTTTCTAAATGATTTTATTACATTAATATAGGTTTTAAAATTTCATTTTAAACATTATTTAATAGATTAATCTCTAGTCTAAGTCAAGGAATTTCCGGAGTGTTACAGGATCAAAATCACATTAAAAATTCATATTCAACAAGAGTTTGATCACTATTTGCCTCCAAGGCCTTACATCTCAACCACCAACACACCAATACATCAATACATAAATAATTCACCATGATTTAGCATATCTTATAATAGAATTCAGTAATATAAATATATTTAGAAACCGTTCATCAACATTGATTCTTGATCAATAAACCCACATCATAAGAAACACTTTAGGAAGTTTAGAGCAATTATGGATTCATAGTGTTTTAATTATAATTCATCAATCAAATAGTAATTCAATCACGCAGTTCTGTTAAAAACACTTCAAAATTTTTTAATGGAAGAACCCTTGAGATTGAGTAAAACTTGGTGTTGCTCTTGAACTGTAAAACATTGGAGTTGACTCTAGGGATTGAAGATATCCCTAGATTAAGGATCACCATACCTTATACTTGAATAGACCTCAAAATTCACCTAAAAATGGAAGAATTTGTCCTTGGAACCTTGAGTTCTTCACCTTTAATGTAGGTTTCCTTGAGAGACAGTTTTGGAGAAGAGAGGTTTCTAACTTTGTGGTTTTTTAACACAATGAAATCCAACAATAAGTTTTAACACTTTCAATACTCTTAAAATGACTAAAATAATTGTCCGTGCACTTTAAAATACATGGGTGGATTTACCAATTCACCCCTCACGTGGTCGAACAAAAAAACAGATTGTAGACTCATTCCACGTCCTCATCCATGAACCGTGGATGGGTTGATGGGACAGTAGAACTTAGTGGTTTGGATCAAAGAATCTCAGTTGGTGGTCTTGACATATAGAAGCCATCCACATGGCGTGGATGGACCTACGGGGCATTAACCCCATCCATATGACACCCCATTTGAGGTTACCTCACGGTTTCCTTGGGGTTTAGAATTAGGGTCCTCCTCAATGACCCTTAGGGTGGTCCTTACGGAGTTGTACCTTGGCATCTAATCCTTACACACCTCAAACATAGGTCAGGACAACATACAACAACATCAAACACCCTTAAACTTCAAACAAAACTTAAAACACACACACATGTCATCACCTTTTGTGGAAACTTCCAACCAACTATGCATAGGTACAACCTAAGAACTTCCTCAAAGGACCATACTTAAGATCAAACATAACAGATAACTAACCCTTTTAAAGTAGGTCAACATCAAATTTCTCCTTAGTTTGAAGACTTATGGGTACACACTACCATGTAAGTCATTCTAGGGCAAAGACATAATCCCAACATATGGAATAAGATCCTTTCACCCTTTTTCCCCACACTTAGTATAAGTTCATATGGGAACTTAGTCAACTAGTCATAAGGGATCTCTCATTATCTAGCATACTTTACAACCACCTTACATGGTTCAACACCGATCTTCCTTCCTTATTAGAAAGTCTAAACACAAGACTCCAATCCACACAAGGGAAACTAGGGGGCATTTCTCAAATAACAAGGCAACATCATTCTTTCACTATTTATCACTTTTCTCCAAAACATTTCAAGACTATACCATAACATTACACTACCATTATGCATAACCATAAAACAACATATCCTTTAACAAGGAACTCCATTTAATTACCAAATCTATTAACAAGCTAGAACCATATCATATCATAGCTTCTCAATATAATATCTCAATTCTCATAAGTAACATATGGCCATAAATGGAATCACATCAAAAATACCAATTTTTCACCTTCACAAGTACTCATCAAGCCTCAAAACTAGAGTAAGCATAAAAACTCACCTTTTCTCCCTCAATCTTTGAGATATCATCCTTTCCAAGCAATCACATCTAAAAGAACACCGGACAAGGAAACATAAGATGGTAATCATATACAGCTAAGTTATATGGCACGGCATAAGAGTAGTGAATAAAGTGAAACTCTATCGTCCTATAGCCTCTCACTCATAGATGCGTCACGACTCACTGTCGATGAACGCGACTCTACTAGACGTGGAAATATGAGACTTTGGAACCTAAAACAATTTTCTATAACCTTATACTCTGATAATAATTTTTTCACAAGCAGGGAGCTCCCCCTCGAAGTAACACGATGTACTTGAACTCTCAGAGGTCTTATACAAGACTTTAGACATCATTCATTGCATAATCTTAATAAAAATAGTGTAAAATTTATAACTTTTCATAGCACATCATATGTTAGAATCATTATCTCATATATATAAAAAAATATCATAAGTACATAAGTAGACTTTAAGACTCGTTTGCCAACTTAAGACACAACTCAATAGAATAGTATAGGGACAAAACCCTTAAAAACATAAAATAAAATCTAACTATTACATAAACTTAAAGAACATCCTTGAAATAGGCAACCCTTGAATCATAAGGGTCCCTTTACTTGAACTTGGGTGATATATCCAAGCTCTTCACTTAGGAGACATCCTCTAGCCATCAACACATTAACTTTATGTAAGAAGATAAAGGAGAATGTATTAGTACAAGAATGCACTAAGTATGACAACCATGCAAAAACATGCATTTGAAGAGGACATTTCATGTGAAATCATGCAACATGTCTTTTTAGTAAACTTCATGAACATAGGAACATATAAGCACAATATAGTTCACATACATCAAATATACATGGATACTACTCATAATAGCACATAAAGCCAATTGTCATACTTTGAGGAATATTCAATAAATACAATACATTACTTATCTTTTATCTTACTTCATTGCTTAAGAATCCCTCAAGTGTACTTGGTACAATGTATCACCTTGAGGTCACCTTACAATAGCCTTTCATAGATATGCTTCATAAACATAACCACATATATTCACAAGTCATAAGAACATCATAAACATCAACTTCACATAAGGACCATCACCTAAGACAACCACCAAGTCATACTATTGCAATGTGTAGGTAGTATCCCATAATACTACTTCCACCTAACGTACCTTAGAAGTCACCCTAAACTAGGAATATCATATTGAACAAGTCATAACATCTTAATTTATAACTAAACATAGGGCCACATACTTCATAGTATCATATAAGGACTATTTCCTTTACTACAACCTTAGTCATAACTCATTTAGTTCATATCGTAAGTAAACCACCCTCACAACTCCTTCACAAGACTTGTGCAATGTACACATGGAGTCCCATACCCTCACATATACTAAGTAAACCCATTTAGAAGCCATAAGTGTAATTCACATACATAAAACATTATTCATGTCTTTATATAGCAAAGTCACTTAACAATGCATTCATACATTTCATACATACATAACATAAGTCTTACTTTCATACATGTACAAATCTTATCCTTTCTTGGAGTTCTCTCGTGAAATGCATGGGTAGGGTCCATAGTCCTACCTATACTGGGTAACCTCCTCAAGGAGTTATGATTAGATCCCCTAACCTTATCTTAGTTCATTTCTTACTTTGGGAGACATATACATAACCGACATAGACCATGTGAGCTATATAGAATTCGGTGTTCTCCTCCCACACCGAAAAGAGATTGCTAACACTTTCCTAAGGTGTAACCAATGATACATAGCTATGTAGGTGTTATCCATAGGCTATAACCTACGGGGGTACGTAGTTATGGAACATGGAGATAACTTCTATAAACCTTGACTAGCTAGACATGGAGATTTCTATCTCATGAGACAACATCTATGTTGGGAAACCGGACTTGCTAAGCATTAAGGTTCTCTTGTGGAAAAACAGACTTAATAACGTGAAGCCCCCACTCTCATTTGTCATATTCACTCGGTGCTAGTCTCTATATCCCATTTTAGATATATTTAAGCCTTTAGTGCTTTAATTCACAAAGAAAGTTTTAGGAGATTGCTTCTTCATACATCATATAGCACAAATGTTATAAGATGGGAATGTCCTTTAATCATAGACCCTTATTCATTTGAGAATGTTCTTTCATATATTTATACAATCATACATCATGTGTATGTGCATACAATGTGAGATCTACATTCACATAACACCGCTAATCACACATGTTCATAACTTCATTAATCATATACTTAACATGCATAGAAATCGGTAATGATGTATAGGAGAACTACCCTTTCCTTAATCATCATGAATGATATTCATAGTCATTCATGAAGTGTGTGTGTACATTGGTCAACATGATCACATAATTTTTATAGCATAACATTGAGGAAGCAACCTTCTGAAGATAATAACACATGTACAACATTCCTCAAGTCTCAAGTCATACACACATATAAAGTATTAAGAACTATAGACTCCACACACTCACATTACATTATAGAAGACAAGAACATATTCTACATTAGAATAGAAGACTCATTGCATACTTTGCTCATACATTCATATAGGGTTCATATAGGTAGGGGTCATGCTATAAGAATATTTATCATCATTAGCCATCTAGACCACACCTAAACCTAAAATAATCATCATATATACACAAAATCATCCACACACCCAAATCATGCAACTAGTGTGGAAGAATACACACATAACCTCTTATAACATCAATTCACTTAGACATGATACTAGATTCAAGGCTACATCCTTCAACTTCATAGACATGGAAATCATCATATCAATTCATCTAGCATCTAATGCCTTCAAGGCCATGATCATAACACATAAACATGTACAAGAATGTAAACACCGCCACCAAAATTGAACCATACAAATAAACACAAGTCAATGTACATTCTAAGCTAATCAGAAGAAATAGGTCAACTTACCAAATCTTTAAGATTATGATCATCTTGATCAATTCTCAAAAATTCATAATCAATTGACACGAATGAATTTAAAACTAAGAAATTCATTACAGTCTAAACATAATCTAATAATCATATCATCAAGATCACACGACCCACATTATAGGCCAATTTGAGAAATTAGAAGGATCATGGGTTCTTCATGAAATTGTATTGAAATTCATAGTTAAAACAGTAATTAAACATAAGTCCTTCATTAGAATGACTTTGAATTAATTTGACAATGAACCCATGGCTAGATTGAAAATTAGGAATTTGGGTCTTTCAATAAATTTTGAAAATCATTGATTGAACTCCTTAGATGATAGATTTAGTATGGATCAACGACTACCATACCTTATTGATTGAATACCCATGAAAAATTGGAGAAAAAACAATAGAAATCCAGCCCCTAGATTGAACTTGAGTTTTGGTCTCCCATGGAGGTTTGAGAGAATTTGGAAGAGAAGAGAGTTTTGGAATTTTGATTTTCTTATTTGGTGTTTGGGTTTTTACTTGGAAAAGGGGTTAAATAGGTCTTCAAAATGATAGTATCCGCCTCCCAAATTACCCAAAATACCCCCACACTTATGTGTACTTTAAGACCTGTCAAACTTAACTTTAATATTCTGAATATTCTTCAGGGAACAAGTCAACGTCGTGGAGCTGTTTCCACATAATTTTTGGAATTAATTCTTGGGGAAGTCGAGTGCGCATTGTGTCTGCGACGCGTACCAAACATTTGACCTACGTATACCCCAGACTGCGTCGCGGACATGTTTCATAGAAGAACAAAAGGCTGCTACCTTGGGCATCTTTTTGGCCCAAGGTTGGGTCCTCCTCGAGGACCCCTAGGCCGGCCCTTGGGGAGTCGTACCCAGAAGTTTTGACCCTAAATAGGTCATTTATATGTTAGGGTCATACCCACTGAATTTAGACTCCAAAGAACACATAAAAACAAGGCAAACACACAAGGATACACTAGCACGTCTAAAGACTAACTTTCGAACGTCTCCGACGTTCTTGGACGTTTGACCTCCAAACCACTTCAAATCAAGCATACACACTTTAATTCACTTAATTAACATTTTATTAAACTTTTTAAGTACAAGTGAGTCTCTAGACACCTAAAATCATTTTGTGGGTCTTGACAAGAGCAATAACCTAGTTACTTAGGAAACCACCCTTCATAGAATCACAACACATATACCATATCCCCTAAGTAATGAACAACTCACACATATAACATTTAGGGACTATAGATCACACACTACATTATATCATAAAAGACAAGAACATATTCAACATTTTAATAGAAGACTCTTAACATTCATAAGATCACACATTCATATACGGTTACAAAGGTAGGGGATCTTTCTACAAGATTATTCATCAAAATGAAACATGTAGACCTTACCTAACCCTAACAACATCATTCACATATACTTAACATTATCAATATACCTAAGTCATGATATTAGAATTGAAAACTACACAAAACCATCACAGTCATGATAATTCTCATATCGAATCCTTTACCTCTATTGCCCTCAAGTCCATGATCAAAATATATATAGGTAGACAAGAATGTAATCACCGCCACCAAAAGTGGACCATACCATACAACATTAGCTTCACGATTAAAGACTAGGAATTAGGTCAACTTACCAATACTCCAAGCAATGATAATCATATATCAATCCTCAACAATTCATATGTAATTGATACAGATAGAAATAGCATTAAACAATAAATTATAATCTAATCACAATTCAATTAACATCTAACCGAGATCACAAGACCCACCTTATAGGCTTAATTGAGAGATTATGGAGATCATGGGTTTTTAAAGGAAATTCATTGAATATTATGTTAGAAACCTTCATTAATAATAAATCCATCATTATAATGACTTTGAAATCATTTAACAATGAACACATGTTTAGATTGAAAGTTAGGAATTTTCATGTTAGAATCACATTGGAAAGTCTTTCATAGAACCCCTTAGATGAAAGGTTAACTAAGGATCAAGGGTAACCATACCTTAATAGAAGAAAATCCACGAAAGTTGAAGAATAAAACACTTGGATTCCATCCTCCTAGCTTTATCTTGAGCTTGGTCTCTAATGGAGGTTTTGAGAGAATCATATTTGGGAGGGAAGGGTTTGATTTGAAGAATGAATTCCAATTTGGGGTTTTGTGATTTGAAATAACTTAAAATACCACAAAATAGGTACAACAACCGTTCATCTTTTAATTGAAACGTTGGGTGAATTTCCCAATTCACCCTTCACTTAGTCGTGTCTAGACAACATGTTGCAAGTCCAATTGAAGGATTCAAACGATGGGCCGTTATCTGGTTAATGAGACGTCCTGTTGCTCCATTGTTTATGACTGAGACTCCCTCTTTTAGGGGATAAGCTCCCACGACTAAGTGGTGAGCCACACACCCAATCGATGGGGCGTCGACTAGTCTACTGGGCGTCGATCATGGGCGTAGTTCGAGAATGCGTTGTAAGCTTTTTCCCTACCTTTGGGTCCTCCTAAAGGACCCTTAGGGTGGTTCTTGGGGAGTCGTACATTGGAATTTTGTCTCTAAACACGACTATATGCATAATAGGGTACCCCCTATCATTTAAGACTAAAAAACAAAGCAAACATACAAAGGCACACTACCACACAAACGACTAGTTTTCGGACGTCATGGTCATCTTTTAACGTTTAAACTCAAACCTCATCAAACAAACTATTACAAGTTGTGACACACCTTATAAACAAGTTATTAACCCTTATGACACATGTGAGTCTATAAATTGTCTTAGTTCTTTTTTAGGGTTCTAACAGTATCCCCCCACTTGGGAACATTCGTCCTCGAATGACACTTAACACTTTTAATCATTTTCAAGGACTCAATGACCCATATAGTAGCTCACAACATTTCACATGGTATAAGATAATAGTCAATGCACCAAACTTACAAGGAACACAAACTTCATACCATTATACACTAAATGCAACCTAAGCAAGTAGAAAATTACCTCACTCACTTAATAAAACAAGGCACATGTGAGGCTCTAGATTATCTTTGTTCATTTTGAGGTTCCTAACAAGAGCTTAGGGTTCTGGAAGGGTTTTAAATGGTTTTTGGGTTTATTTTAGAGTTTATAGGATTTAGGTTTTCTTAAGGCTTAGGGTTTAGGTTTTCCTAGGATTTTCAATGAAGTTTTAAGGGTTTAGGGTTTAGGGCTTAGATTTTGTTTAGTTTTAGTGTTTTAGGTTAAGGGTTTAGGGTTTATTGTTTAGTGCTTAGGAGTTTTTATTTTTTTAGGGTTTAGTATACATAATTTATGGCTTTATAGGGTTTACTACTTAATTTTTTTTAGATTTAGGGTTTTTAGGGTTTTTAAGGGTTAAGTCTTTCTTAGGGTTATTTAGGGATTAAGACTTAGGGTTTATTTTTGTTTTTTTAGTCTTAGGGTTTTCGGATTTTTAGGATTTAGGGTTTAAGGATTATTGTAGAGGTTCTAAATGATTTTTAGGGTTTATAGGATTTAGAGTTTCTTAAGGTGAAGGGTTTAGGGTTTCTTGGGGTATTAGATTTAGGATTTAGGGTTTAGGTAGGTCTTAGAGATCTTTTAGGATTTTAAAAAAAAATTAGAACGACCCTTGTTGTGGGTCAGGGGCTGAACAACACTCTCAGTCCTTATCATTTATTAAAATAAAAAATACATAGAGGGGGACATAAACCTTACCTATGATTCTAAGATGGGTAATTAGTCGATCAACCTACTAAGGTTATTCAACTCCATCCCGATACATCAAGATTTATTCAAAAGAAACTAAACACCTATGGAGGACTCCTCCGTATTACAAAGTTTACTAAGAATACATAAACGTGGGACACTCTCCCCTTTACAAGAAAAGTCTATAAAAGTAAAAAAACCTATTCTAATAACTATATCAAAACTAGACATAATCATTACAATTAGGATGTATAAAAGTATGTATCTTGCACATTATTCTACATGTAAAACATAACGAACTTGATAAACAAGTGCTGTAAATCATGAACAGACCATTCACTCTACTTAAAACATCACAAGCCTCTACTTCTAGATCTTGTGATTGGCCTATTAATATTTTCAGAATGAAGATTATGTTCTGTAATCTTCCTTCATCTTGGTGACAACCCTTGTTTGTCTTGCAATTCTTGCATTTCTTCTTCATAATTAGTGTGGAAGGTTGATTAAACCTCTTCTTCATCTTCATTAGTGTCTAAGATCGAGTATCTTCATCATACTCATCCTCTCACGCTATATGGCTATATTCATCCACTTCTTAAACTCTCTCTTGTTGTCCTTGTTGTTCAGTTTCAATCCTTATGTCATGCTCCTTCTCTTGTCTTTTTTTTGTGCATCTCTTCTTTTCTTGCTCAGTCTTGCCTTATATTTGTTGTTACTTGTTTGAGGAGAGCTTTCTTCAATCTCTTTTTGAATCTCCTCACCAAGTTGCTGCCTTGTGTTGTTATCTGCAGGGGACTGTGTTTCAACTGAGGTTTGATCATCATAACCCCGTCGATATAGACTTTCACTTCCTTCAATATCTACACAAATTTTATTAGTTTCACAAATAATAGGAGTGTGTTGTGATAGGTGAGGAGGTGGACTCTTACCTGGTACATCTGTTACATTTTTCACATTACCTACATTAATTCGTACATGGCTTGCATGGATTGTATGACCTGCATTGTCTGTTGGTTGTAAATTGTGATCTGCCTGTACATTTTTGGCTGTAAAACTGCTCATATCCAGCTGGTCTACTATAATTGTATCATGTTCCTTCATATGCTGCTGCATTTCTCCTAGAATAATTTATGCCCTGACTGCATGATCTGGTTACTGTAATTTCTGAATTTTCATGCCTTTTTTTGGTGCTTGCATGCTAGTTTGTAGTTGAGATGTACCATGTTCCTGTGTATCTAGATCAATAAAAGTGTTAGAAGTAGGAACATTACATGTTATACCTGCTTTTTCTATAACGTTTCCCTTTAGCAAAACTTCTGGTTGTTTTAATTCCTTAGCTTTCCATGCAGTCTTAGGGACCTGTTCTTGCTTCTTAGTTTGTTTTGTTTTCAGTTGTTGCCATTCTTCTCCTTGAATTAGTATTTCATGATCCTGATGTATTGATGGTGTGTTACCTTCAGGGTGTTTTCCTTGCTGCAATTTAACTGGAACATTACCAGATTTGTGTTCTGCATTGGCCCTACATTTTTGTTCAGCTTCTAACTCCTTCATTTTATACGATTCCTCATCCCTTAATTTGACTGTACACTTCTCGATCATGTGGCCTTGGTGCTTACAATAAGGACAATAATCCGGTAAGTTCTCATATTAAATACTTTGCCACTTACGTTTACTAAGATCTTCCTCATCATAACCAAGCCACACATGCTTAGCTCTATCCTTTGTGAGATCAAGCTGGATTCTAACTCTTGCCATCCTACCCCTTGTTTTATTAACTGTAGCATTATCTAAATATAATACCTTACTTATAGGAGCTAGCATATCAGTAAGTATTCCTTATAATAAAAATGCCAAGGAAGCTCCGGAAGAGAGATCCAAATAGGTACAATAGGTGTTTCCTCAATAGATTTAAAAGTGGGAATCCAAGTTTGGATTCTCTTAGGCTGTCCCTCAATAACATTCATTGCTTGGTCCAAACTGTTACGAAATCTAGTTCATTATCCAAATCAGAGAAGACATGCCTAGCATTGAAGTTGTAACATTCCAGAAAATGTACTTGTCTAGTGAAGAGTCTATTAGGCTTTAAGAATATGTATTGGGGGTATATAGGCATCCCAATGCCCAATATAGAGTAATATTGGGCATTTTAAAGATTATTGGCTTAAGGGTGTTAGCCAATTTCTATGTATACACAAGTAAATTAACATACACGTCGATGTCAAATGTTCCAATCCATGCTTGTTTAGAAATTGTACCTGCAATGAAGACCCTAAGCTGAAATGACTATATTCTTTACATTATACACATTAGGTACTAGGCATACAAGTGTCAATCCTAAGTACCATCGCACATGATCATTTCAAATGATCATGTAGATTAAGTAGTGCCCAATGACATAGTGAAGATCCTTGGGACAACAAGAAGTGAACCTTCCAAGTGCAAACAGAGTGCACGGTTAGGAATGTGCACGGCAACACATGTGCAAGCACATGTGCTACCGGCCGAGATACAAAGCCCAACCAATTCGGTTAGGGCGGTTAGGGGGCAGGCGCGCGTCGGGTCAGCCCACGTGGGGATTAGCTTCCTAACCGGTCCTAGGCTCTAACTAACTGACTTAACTAGATAACTAACCTAGGATTAACTAAAATGAACTAGCTAGTGGACCCGACAACCTAAGACCTAACTGGGTGACACTAATCGAGTAACCAACTAAAGAAGCATCCTAGTACATAACCTAGGATGGTCAAAAAGGGTTAGTTATGGTCCTAACGACTTAGGGGTACTTAGGTCACTTAATTAATTAAATTAGCAACTTAATTAATTAATTTAAATGATCAAAACCGAGACTCTTAAGCAAATTTCAGAATTCGGTTAAGTCAAAAGTTTTCATATTTTTGGTCAATTTAGGAGGGGCGTTTTGGTAATTAGTTAATTGATTTATTTAATTAAGTCAATTAGTCTAAGTTAAATTAGTCATATTCAGTTCCTAAGACTTAGACTCACGTTTAATCATTAGAAAACCTACGACTGAAAAACAATGAACAACGTAAGAAAAACATTTGGTGATTTCAAGGCGGTTCTTCAAGGTTTTCGTGCAAAGTGAAAGGTGATATTCATAGATTCAATTCTACAGTAAGGTATGGATTTTCTCTCTTGGATTCCTTTCTTCAAGAGGTTTTTCAACATTTTTGAATTCAAGAAATCGAAACTAGGGTTGTTCCCAATTATCGAATGTTCATATCCCTAGTTCTCCCTATTTCCAATTCTTGTAGTTTGTATAATGTAAATCTCGAGCATGTTGTTGGTATGTGGTGCTAACTGATAATTATGTGTATGTTTTCGTGATTTATAATGTCGAATGAGACCTACACGTTAGATTCGTATGATTAGGGTATTATTTACATGAGATAATAAATGTTGTAATCCCAAATTGTGTTCGAGAAAATGGAATTGTTCTTAAAGGCTAATCAAAGGTTAAAAGTTGGCTTGCTTAACATGATGTGATTACTGTAGTATATACATGAAGTTGATTGACTTGGCTAATTATAATCTCATGAAAAATGTTTGGTGATAATATCATAGTTTGATTTTATGCCAACAAATTGGCTAGCAATATTATGTCGAAAATATTATTAGAATTTACCAATATTAAATCATACCAATCTTATATGGCCAATTTATTGTAATGCCAAATACATGTTTGATAAGTTCACTTTACAAGATGTAACTCAATTAACTCATAACCAAGGGTATGCCAACGATTGGAACAAGTCCCAACACACCCTATCTAAAATGAAAATTGTGAATATAATAGCATTGAATAAGTCCTTATAACTTTCATAAAGAATGGTACAAGACTACCAAAAGACATTGAAAAAGATAAGATGAGTAATGAAATAACTAAAAGCTTATGTGTTATGAAATTACCATAATATAGAGTTTTAAAGGAAGTGAGAGAAGTCTTACTTACACTTAAACAGTTATGTCAAAGTTACTCACATAATAGGGTGCTAGAAACCGTGAGACAAGTCTCACTCGCACCATGATGATAATGTAAGATTAAATTCACATTGATCAAGTATTAACGAAAGGGGTGACGAGTCATCCATTGAGCTAAGTATACCTCATACTACAATCCAACGTCCATAATGTTTGAGTAAACTATAGAAGTTGTAAAGTATAATAAATCTGAGCTAAGCACCGATAGACTAGCAATGAGCTTGTGCCACCACATGTAAGCCTCATGACACGAGATCATCACCAAGGTGGATCAGGGTCTCCGAAGTTTCCTAGTCTGTGAACTATGTTGCCAGCATAGGAACTAGCTAGTGGATAATTCCACATAAGAATGCTAGGTAGTATTCGGTTTCACTTTGGCTTGTGATACCACCTCTTTTTGGTGTGGGAAAGACACTGAATTTCATATTAGCTCACATGATCTATGTCGGTTAATGCTCAAGAAAGTATTCGGTTTCACTTTAGCTGAACCACCTCTTTTCGGTGTGGGAAGACACTGGATTTGGTTTCACTTTAGCCGGTGAACCACATCTTTTTGGTGTGGGGAAGACACTGGATTCCGTTTCACTTTAGCCGGTGAACCACCTCTTTTCGGTGTGGGGAAAACACTGGATTTTATGTTAGTTCACATGATCTATATCAGTTAATGCTAAATATTTCTTTAAGAAAGTAATAAATAAAGAAAGTAGCATGTTCAAAGTGAACAATATATCAATGAAGAAGAAATGTAAGTTCAAAGAGAACTAAGTAAGCAAGAGCTTAAGAATGTCAATCATCAATGTTTGATAAGAATGAAGTTTTAACAAGTTATTGGTTTATGCCAATATTAGAGTATGGATATATGTCCTAAGATCTATATATTATGTAAATAATCAAAGAATGGGCATAGCCAATAAAGATTGGCTTATTAATACATTCATGCCCAATTTAACAAGAATGAGAAATATAACTTGTGAGTAGGGTAGCCAAATTATTTCCTTAATCCTTTGGATTACTTACTCGATTCATTATAGGTATGGGACTACAATGAATCATTGCACTTGTAAGTAAAACATAGGATCAAAGGAGATCATTGAACTACACAACAACAAGAAGAAAAAGACTGAAAAATAAACTAAGACATGGGAGAAGAAGCTCTCGGCCTAAGGGAGAAAAAATAATAACTTTTTTTTGAGTTGTTCTAAAATTATGTTCATGATTCCAAGGTCTTATGTTCATATTGAAAATGAGTTATGTTCTTTAAATGCATGAAAGCATGTCATATTCATAGCATGATTCACAAATAACGAATTAGGAAAGTATAGTGACTTCATTTTCCAGAAACGACATGTTGCTATTGGAAGAGATTTCCTTGATCATGCATAGTACTTATGTGTTTATGTGCATAAACCCATGCTTAGTACAAGTGTGTACTAACACCTATACTATTACTATTTTTATAGGCGCAGTTTCTTGAGAAGACTGAAGATTCATTGAAGCGGTCTGGATTATCGATCTCCGGACTTTGGTAGGTCCTCTTGAGTTCGAGGATGCCTACGTTTATTATTCTACCTTTAGTACATTAGATATAGCTAGTGGATGTTGTCCCTAGTGTTTCATTTCAATCATTTTTTCAAGCGTTTGTATTAAGGCCGGTTTGGCAAACTATTATTAATATTATGATTCCTTATTTCAATCGTTTAATCTATTGATAAATAGTTGTTTAGTTAGATATTATTAGTATGTCACTCTTATGAAATAATTATATGAAGTCTAAGTACACTTCAATAAGTATTAAAAAGTTTTAAATTGTACGCAAATTTAACTGTATGATTGAGATGAAAGCTAAGAAGAGGCTTGACTGCGACCTCTGAGAGGTTAACGACGCTAGTCTCATATGGGGTCTAGATTCCGGGTGTGACAGAAGTGTGCAATTTTAACTCCTCCGGATAACTGAGTTTGGTTGATCAAACTCTTTCTAATCAGCTCAACTCTAGGCATTGAACTACTGAACTTGACAATTAAAGTAAACTTACACCTATCAAGACTCTTAACCATAAAGTCTTCCTCACTAAAAATTACAACAGGTCGACCTTGTTTAATGGTTATTTTAGGATTTGCAAACAAAATAGGAGCAACAGTTTTAGCTAAATTACATGAAGTCTAGCAACATATGATTGAATAACAGTATAAGGTGCAGGTTCTTGCATACCAAATCGGTTTTGGTGATCCTTAGCTGGTATAGGCTCTTTTTGCCCCTTTGGATTAGCTTGATTGTTATGTCTAAAAACATTGTTAGAAATTTGAGGATTTTGCTGAGGGTTCTTGACGTTATTCCAATCATTTTGTCTAGAATTCGAACCCCCATTCCCACTACTACCTGCTACAACAACATCAGTATTTTCCACAATATTCATAACATTCTTATTCTGATTACTATTAGGAAATTCAGGAATTGCACTGATACCTGACTGAATTATTTTAGTATTTCTAATTCCAACTCCATCTTGTAAACTTACTGCTGCCTCAGACACATGTTCTTGTCTTTGTTGAATATTCAATGATTCTCCAAGAACCTGTTCATGTCATTGATTTTTAATTGCAAGAAATGATTGTCCATCCTCCCCTGTTTCTTTGATGATTCGTCAACTGCCCTGTTCTGCGAGTTGGGACAATGAACTACTACCTATTTCCAACATCGATTGAAAAGCTGCTTCAACTATAATTTTCTGATCCTTGTGTGGAATTGTTTCTTACAGCTGCAAATCAGTAGGAGTAGAATTGTGTGGGTTATGAATATCAAGATTTACCTTAGTATTAGCACATTCAATTCTGGGACTACTTCTTTGGTACACTTTTTCACCAATGGTTATCGGAGCTCAGGCGCCGCCACCTCAACTTTGTAGATTACCAATTCCTACACCGATATACATCGATTTTACATTATGTTGTACGCCTTGATAAGGAGAACAATCCCCAATACTCAGATTCTCATTTACTATATCAGAACTAGATCGATTTTTGGATCGCTCGGCAATAGATACTCGATCTATACTATCGCGATTCGATCTTGCGATGGGGGCGATAAAACGCGCTGATTTTTCAGCTGAAAATGAACCTGTTGCTGTAGATTAAATTTCATCCTTCGATAGATGCTGTAGCGAACCAAAATTCGCCATCTTCATTATCGTCTTATCCAGTCAAATTCTTTCTCTGAAATTATGACATGAGTCACTTCTTCAGTTCGCGAATTCGCAGAACTACCTGATGAATTTATGGCATCCTCTTGAGTTTGTGGATCAGTGTTAGAACGATGAGAATATTTATCCTTATCAGGTGGCCGATGTTCCAGCGAATTTTCCATTCCAAAGAGTCTCAAGAACCAGCTTCTAAAGTTGAACGCAAGAAACAACTGCTAATTTTAGGGCTTAGTTTTTTTTTTAGGTTTAATTGTTTAGGTTAATCGTTTTAACTAGGTTTTTTGGGTATAGGGCTTTGGTTTTTTTAAGTTTATGGTTTTTACGATTTTACCAATTTAGGGTTTAAGGCTTAGAGTTTTTTCTGTGTATTTTTTTGTTTGGCATATACGGTTTAGGGATCTAGAGGGCTTGGATCTTAGTCTTTTTTAGCTTTAGGGTTTTAGGGTTTTTAAGGGTTAAGTGTTTCCCAAGGTTTAGGGCATAGGGATTTCCCCCTATTTTTAGGTTTATGATTTGCATATTGTTAGGATTTTTGTTTTATATGATACCATTTTGTAGTTTTTTTTATGTGTTTTATGGTTTATTATAGAGTTTAAAGGATTTACGGTTTCATAAGGTCTATAATTTAGGGTTTTAAGTTAGGGTTTAGGGTTTTTAGGTTTTAGTTGTTTGGGTTTTAGGTGAAGGTTTTTAGGGTTTTATAGGTTTAGGGTTTAGGGCTTAGGGTTTCCTTTTGTGTTTTTAAGTGTTGAACATATACTATTTAAGGCTTTATAGGGATTATAACTTAGAGATTTGTAGGTTCAGTGGTTTTTAGGGTTTCTAAGGGTTAAGTATTTCTGAGGGTTTTATAGGTGTTATGTTTAGCGATTAGGGTTTTTTGTATTTTTAGGTTTAGGATTTTTAGGATTTAGGGTTTGAAGCTTAGGTTTTGTAGGGGTTTTAAAAGGTTTAAAGGGTTTATAGGTGTCACGACCGCAGAGCACCCCCTAGATGTAACCGTCGACGTCGTCCTCGAAGAGGACTTAGACAAGACTCTTAGCATTCATCATAACATATCATAGGTTAAAATATGGAAAATTAAAACTTTTTTCCTATTGAGGTGTACATAGACCTCTCACATATAATATATGGAGTTTACTTAGACTCGTCGCATAATGAAGATTATTTAGGCTTCTTGTTTACCCAACATAATCAATACATAGGAATTTAGTCTAATACTTTGTCTCACATTGAACCATCTTAAACGAAATAGAACATTCTGGCATAACCCTCATACAAAATCATAATTGCCATATAGGCCTTACAACAATATCTTCAACAATAGGAAAGAAATGAATGTCTTTAGACTATAGAAATACTACCAGGGTAGAATAAGTGGCACCATCTTGAAACTAGAAGACCTACCAAAACTTGGGGAAAGTCCAAGTTGTCATATCTCGAGAGTACACCCTAGAAGATATGACACTCTCGGAGTGTGACATGGCGTACTTGACCTCTCGGAGGTCTTGTAAAAGCCTTTTGACATCATTCATTTCATACATGTATGAAAATTAGTGCGAAATTAGAACTTTTCACACGAAATATCTTAAGACATCTTTCATATAAAATCATATGAAAATACTAAGTCTCAACATATGCCACTCTCAGACTCAAGAATACTTAGCACACAGCCCATACAATACGAAATATAGAAACTTAGTCTATTACAATACTTTGACTAAAAAGAAATCTAAAGATAGTTATGTCCTCGAGTCAAGTGAGGACATACTTCAACTTTGCTTGAAAGAATCCTAGTTTCCATGCTTTGCTTCAAGACGCCTCTCACCTTCCACCTACACCTTTAGATATAACAAAATGTATGGAATTAGTACAATGCATGTACTAAGTATGACATAATGCATAAAATCATGGGAAACATACATTTATCAGAAATATGTTCTGTTTGATTAAAACTTCATATTATAAGCATAAGAATCACATTTAAACATCAAGCATCACATTTAGAACACATTATAAGTTATACACAATTTATATCCAATTATAGTATATTATAGTAACATTACAGTAAGCCTTACATAACTTCACAGTAACTTCAAATGAAACTCACACCTCACAATATAGCATCAATAACACATCCCAAACACATAAACATGATATCCTCCTACCAACGGTGATTCTAAGGATCACTTTACTGAGTTATGAAGAGACCACCCATACAATCCATTCACACATACCTAAGAGACCCTTTAGACTACCTAGTATAAAATCATTCTCATAACAAACAATAATATATAATATGACATTCTCCTCCTTAATTTTATCAAAAACTTACTTAAGTAATTCAAGAAGATACCGCCCATACACCCTCTCCAAGATTACCTAAATAGTCCTTAAGACTTCCTAAGTTTAGATCATGTCTACTTTACCAATTTACTCTCCTATCTATAGTTATTCTTAAGACTTCCCTAGGTTAGACATGAAGATACCATTCCTATGCCCCCTTCACACCTTAACTAGGCAACCCTTAAATTACTCTAGGTAAGTACTTATTCATTAACATGCTTTCCAACTTAAGTCATTATCTTCATTAGTGCACTTAAAAGACAGTAGAAACATAAGGACATTCAACTAGTGGTCTTGGAGAAGACCTAGGGACTCACTCACTAAAATCTTCAAATCCCAATAGTGCAATGTCTAGTTAGTGTCCCATACCACCACCTAAAATTCATAGAACTTCTCAAACTCGAGTAGGTATCTAATATGATGAAAATATGCAATAACGACATAGACCATACTAGCTATACATGGAATCCGGAGTCATGACCCTACTCCGATGGTAGGTGTTGTACTTGCCAATGGTAGAACTAGGACATATCCCATGTAGTAACATGGTTAAGGAATATCTAGGTTTTCTTTGTTCTCTAATATCATTTTAGTTAGAAACTACCCAAGCACACTCACTCGGTGCTAGCCTTTGTTCTCATAAAATATTTCAATAAAGTAGTACTTGAATAGGTTCCATATCTAGTTCACAACCCAATCACATTGCACCTTACCAAAGAGGGTCCACTAAGGCTACCTACAATCGTCAAGAGGATAGCTCAATGACTTTTCTAAGGATGATTTCTTGCCGTTCCATCCAATCAACCCTAAGTCCACCTTTCACACAAGAAGGATACCATTACGATTTTCAACTTCAAAGATATCATAACCTTCCATCTAGGATGAAGTTCCACATAAAGGACCTTCATCACTATGTTCAAGGTCACAAATCAATCACACATACAAGACTATGAAGCTTTAACATACTATGTCAAGAATTCATATTCACATTCTACATGTATCAAGTAAGGGACACAAGTCTACAAAAACAAGTTACACACATACTTCACATATATCATATAATTCAAGAAGCACATAAGCATAACAATTGTCATTTATAGGTCACCCTATACACTACTATAGTATCTTCAATCTAAGTTATCACAAGTCTCATATAATTCATCAATAATCATCATGCATCAACATCAACTAATACACCTAATGACTTTACTATAGCCTACTAGAGACACACATCATCAACTAGAAGAACTCATGATTTGACTCCACATAAACACATAAGTCATCAAGATATTCACAATATTCACGTATTCATGTTATCACATGATAAAGCCATAATTCATAAATTAATGTCGACGAGGCCACAATGTTTCACAATTTATAAGGTAATGCCGACAAGGACACATTAGTCACAAGTATAGCACATAAGCACTGCCATCATAATTGGACCATACCAAACATCATTATAAACTAAGACCTATACTACACAATATAGAGATATTTAGGTCAATATACCATTATTCAAATCTCACAACTTCAATCAATAGCAAACTCAACCAAAACAATACTCAAAGGCCCTTACCATGACCTTAGTTTACAATTCAACCCAATAATTACAATACACAATGAATCAAATGTAACCAACTAACAATTCTACCATGATTCATTCATAATTCAATAGCCCTAATCAAAATACACAATAATACAATAGCATAATGATATAATCAAATCACTCACAAAGTAGTCAAAACTAGGGTTTCATGAATTGCATGGGTTCATAGAGTTCTTAGGTTGAAATAATCAAATTAACATCAATTCAATCAATATACAATGATTCAAAATGTTTGAAGAAAGAACCCATGACTAGATTTTTATTTTGAAGTTCATCTTTTGAAAAAGGTTTTAAAAATTCACTTCGAAGATTCGATCCTTGAAGAAAAGAGATTCAAGGATGAAAGTCATACCTCAATTAATGCTAGACCACGAATTTGATGAATAATTGATGGATAAATCACCAAATAATTTTCAAGCCAAGCTCTATCTTGAGTTTTTACTCCAATGGAGTTCTAGAGAGTTCTTTCGGGAATTTGTTTTTTGATTTCGAAAATGTAACATTTCAGAAAATGTACTTGTCTAGTGAAGAGTCTATTATTTTTTAAGAATATGTATTGGTGTACATAGGCATCCCAATGCCCAATATTGAGTAATATTGGGCATGTTAGAGAATATTTGCTTAAAGGTGTTAGCCAATTTCTATGTATTAACAAGTAACTTAAAATACACTTTGATGTTCATGCTCAAATCCAAGCTTGTTTAGGAATTGTACCTGCAATGGAGACCCTAAACTAAATTTTTTAATTTTATCGCTTAAACACATTAGGTACGACGCATCCAAGTGTCAAGCCTAGGTACCTTAGCACATGATCATTTCAAATGATCATGTAGATTAAGCAGTGCCCAAGGACATAGTGAGGATCCTTGGGACAAGAAGTGAACTTTCCATGTGCAAATACAGAGTGCACGGTTAGGAAAGTGCACGGTAACACATATGCAAGCACATGTGCAAGCCCAATCGATTCGGTTAGGGCGGTTAGGGGGCCGGCACGCATCGGGTCAAGCCACGTGGGGACGTTCTTTCTAACCAATCCTAGGATCTAACTAACTTACCTAACTATCTAAATAACCTAGGACTAACTAAAATGAACTAACTAGAGTGCCTTAAATCCTAAGACCTAATCGGGTGACATTAGCCGAGTAGCTAACTAAAGAAACATCCTAGTACCTAACCTAGGATGGTCCAAAGGGGTTTGTTATGGTCCTAGTGACTTAGGGGTACATTAGTAATTACCCTAGGTCTCTTAATTAATTAAATTATCAACTTAATAATTAATTTAAATTCATGGTCAAACCCGAGACCCTTAGCAAATTTTCAGAATTTGGCTAAGTCAAATGCTCTCCTATTTTTTGTCAATTTAGGAGGGGCATTTTGGTAATTAACTAATTGATTTATTTAATTAAGGTATTTAGACTAAGTTGAATTATTTAATATTCAGTTCCTAAGACTTAGACTCACGTTGAAACTCACGACTGAAAAACAGTAAGCAAGCGTAAGAAAAACAGAAAAATACTCTTGGTTCTCCTTAGGAGATTTCAAGACAATTCTTCAAGATTTTTCGTGCAAAGTACATGGTGATCTTCGTAGATTCAATTCTACAGTAAGGTATGGGTTTTCTCTCTTGGATTCCTTTCCCCAGAAGGCTTTTCAAATATTTTGAATTCACGAAAACCAAAACTATGGTTGTTCCCAATGAAATTTTCGAATGTTCATCTCCCTAGTTCTCCCTATTTCCGATTCTAGTAATATGTCTAATGCAAATATCGATCATTTTGTTGGTATGTGGTGCTGACTAATCATTATGTGTAGGTTTCTGTGATTTGATAATGTCGAATGAGACCTATAAGTTAGATCCGTATGATTAGAGTGTCATTTACATGAGATAAGAAAGGTTGTAATGCCTAATTGTGTTCGAGAAAATGAAATTGTTATAAGTCGTTTATGAAATTCAGTTAACTGTTGAAAGAAATGAAGGTTTCGATTATTGTGTGTGTTTACAGTAGATATGTTTGTAAGTGTTTGGAATGCAATGTTTCCAAGAAGAAATAAAAATGAGAATCAAAGCTAGTTAAAGAATCTTCAATGCCAAATCAACTTTATAGCTTGGTCAAACTAAGCACTGAATTGTTTTTATAGGCTAATCAAAGGTTAAAAGTTGGCTTGCTTAAAATGATGAGATTACTATAGTATATACATGAAGATAATTGACTTGGCTAATGATAATATCATGAAAATATTTAGTGAAAGTTTGGTTTATGCCAATAAATTGGCCAACAATAATATTTCCAAAATATGTAATAGAATTGGCCAATGACTAATACCAATCTCATATGGCCAATGTAAATTATAATGTTTCTTGTAAGGCCAAATACTTGTTAAGAATAGACTTGACAAGATGTAACTCAATGAACTCATAACCTAGGGTATGCCAATGATTGGGACAAGTCCCAACATACCCTATCTAAATGAACTTGTGAACATTGTGGCACATTGAATAAGTCGTTATAACTTTCACAAAGAATGGTACAAGACTACCAAATATTATTGAACAAGACAAGGTGAGTAATGAAATAACTAAAAGCTTATGAGTTATGAAATTGAACTAGAATGGGGTGTTAAAGGAAGTGAGACAAGTCTCACTTGCACCTAAGCAATTATGTTAAGGATACTCACATAAGAGGGTGTTAAAAATCATGAGACAAGTCTCATTAACACCATGATGATTACATAAGATTTCATTTCACACTCATCAAGTATAGAAAGGGATGAAAAGTCATCCATTCAGCTAAGCATACCTCATACTAGAAGCAAGCTTCCATAATGTATGAGTCAACTCTAAAAGTTGTAAAGTATAATAAATCGAGCTAAGTACCAATAGACTAGTAATGAGCTTGTGCAATCACATGTAAGCCTCATGAGATGAGACTACCACCAAGGTGGATAAGGGTCTCCAAATTCTCCTAGTCTTTGAACTATGTCGCCACCATAGGTTATTAGCTAGTGGATCCACCTAAGAAAGCTAGGAAGTATTCGGTTTCACTTTGGCCGGTGAACCACCTCTTTTCAGTGTGGGGAAGACACTGGATTTCATGTTAGATCACATGATCTATGTCGGTTAAATGCTCAAGATTTCTTTAAGAAAGTAAGAAAGAAATAAAGAAAGAACTAGGAATATGAGGGGTGTTCGGATAGGATGACCAAAGGGTGAGGTGTAACATTTTGAAATACCGAGGTCATGTGATAAGACTTAAATGGTCTCCTTAGGATCTAAACCAGTGTTCCTAGCCAATTAGGCATGTTTAGAGTCTTTGAAGTGGTGTTGGAACCAAAACTCTTAAACGTCCGGCAAATTGGTTCATAAGAGGGCTAGAGTGTCCTTTTGATATAACCAAGTTAAAGAGTCGGAATTTGGTAAACAGTTTTAACCATAGGTGTAAAATGTTGTGTGGGATGGTATCATGGTGGAAAAGTCAGGGGACGACTCCCCAAGGACCAAACAAGGACCCTCGAGGAGGACCCTTAAAGCAGCAGGGCATGACGAACCCCATGACGGGGCGTCACAGGCGTGACGGGGCGTCACAGGCGTGACGGGGCGTCGAGGCCTCCGTCGTGCCAGCCTTAGCGCTTGGACTTTTCCTCCGCCTGCACAAGTCTCTGACCAGCATGACGGATGTGCAGGACGGAGGGAAGCCAGTCCGTTACGGCCACGACAGTCCATCGTCGTGGAACCGTCGTGCGCTTGGAGAGAAAGCCTCCGCCTGCACAAGTCTCTGACCAACGTGACGAATGTGCAGGACGGAGGGATGTCAGTCCGTCACGCCCACGACGGACCGTCGTCGGGGATCCGTCGTGGAAGGTCTGTAGCAGTTATGGAAAAGTTATTTTTTTAGTTAGTTAATTAATTAAGTGTCTTAGGGGTAATTAGGGGTTTAAGAGAGACTAATTAAGTGACTTAAGACCCCACTATAAATACTCAACCCTCATTAGCCTAATCATTCTCTCAAAAACAAAACTCTCTTCCTTCTCTCTACTTTCTCTCTCTATTGGAAGACTCCATTGGAGATCAACTTGGGGAGATCATTGGGGGTTGATTTAGCACGAAATTCACCATCAAAACGTCATCAAACCTTCAGGTATGGGATCTAATTCACCTTTGAGATTCTTTCCTCAAAGGGTTCCTTCAAAGCTTTTTCCAAAAAGTTGAGTTTCTTATGGGTTTCATCCAAATCCGAATTTGATCATGTGAATTGAGTTAATTATGTATTCTTTGGGTTAGAATGAATAGATTATCATTAATTGTAACTTGATTATGGTGAATTGAACTAGTTTGATCTAGATTGTGGGTGATGACCCCTAACCCTTAACCCTAAATGTTGAATTGATATGGATTAGGTTGAGTTTGATAGAATTGATCTCATAATTAGTTAAATGGTCTTTAATGATTGTCTTTGCATTGATTATGGGTCTATTATGATGAACTGAAGTTCTTCACACCTATGTTCTTGAATATTGAATCTAAGTTAAGAAGATACACTTGAGATCATGTTACTAAGCTTTGATGTAGTATTGCTTCATAGTATAGTGCTTCTCCTTGATTAGTTCTTGTGATTTATTATTGAATTACATCGATGTGATGATCTAAGATTAGTTGATCTATGGGTTGATGGTAAGGCCCTTAATTGATGGACTAGGGAGGAGTATTGTTAAGTCTTGATGATCCTAGCCTTTACTTCAAATTATGGTTAATTGTCATCAAGTGATAATGTTATGTTGAAGTATGCTTTGATTGATGTGATAAGTTGATATGGTACATGAACTTATATGCTTAGGTTGGTTGTGAGGTTGCTAGGTGTAATGTAACATAGGGAAGTTGTACGATGTGCCCTATTATGATGAGATGTACGAGGGTTGACTTCACCTATATGGATTGTTATGAAAGGACTAATTCTCATACAATTCTTATTTGAGCTATAATGATGATATACAAGGGATTGACCCTTCTATCTAATTAAATTGAGAAGATTAATAAAGATTAAAGGCTTCTCTACAAATGGGGACTTAGCTTAGCACCGAGCGAACTTGACATTGAGAGGTGTTGACTTCCCTTAGAGGAATATTCACCATTTGTTCCTTATAGAGTGTTGACTTCCCTTAGAGGAATACTCACCTATGGATCTACGTGAAGTGTTGACTTTCCTTGAGAAATATTCACTCATGAATTCTCATGAGATGAGGCCCCATTACCGAATGGTATATAGAGGGAATACCTATCTCTTAGTTCTTGAACTATGTTGCCACCATAGGATACTAGCTAGTGGATCCACCTAGATAGCTATGTTCACGTTAGGTTCTACCTTGGCCGGTAGACCACCTTCCATCGGTGTAAGGTTTCATGACACCGAATTCCACATTCGATTATGTGGTCTATGTCGGTTAAGGCAAATGTTCCCTAAACTAAAATGAATGAATGAATAAGGTATAGGCTAATCAAAGTAACTTGAGAGGCTGGCTATAGCTTAGGTAGGGGTATGGGACTCTACCTACGCCTTGCACTAGTTTGCCTTGATAGGAACTTTGAGAGGTCAATATTATGCATGTAAGGCGATAGTATGATGTAAATGGTTGGTATGTTGAGTAACATGCTTATGAATATAATGTAGCTGTCTTTGCTTGAAGAAGGATGTATCATGACATGACGAGTATGTTGGTAAGTAAATTGCTAATTGTAGTCTTGGTAGGTTACTTGATTGAGTAGGAGATATGGTAATTTTACTTGATCATTGCACTTGTGACTTATTGAAGGTTATCATTTGTATGCTTTGCTTTTCTATGGTTTATGTCACATCAGGGTTTACCCCCTAGACGTAACCGGCGTCGTCGTCCTCTCGGAGGACTAAGACAAGCCTCTTAGCTTCGTCATAGCATTCATCGACTAAAAATCAGTAAGAATTAAAAACTTTTTATCTAGAACTACTCGGAGGTTTACATAGACCTCTACATACACATCATTATATATATCAAGTATACATAGACTTGTTCATTTACGAAGATTACTTAGTCTTCTACTTTTATTTCATACACTTATATATTCAGAAAATAATAGTCATAAAACCATCTCATCTCATAGACCATCTATCGATCACAATATGTCTTGGGCATAGCCCTACATCAAATGAAATAAGCCGCATATAGGCTGTCTACTACATCGTCTCAAGAGAACAATAGAGTCAACATAGAATCATAGTAACTACACATCATAAAAGAGAGATATCGGCCACGTCCTCGAGAGAGTGAGGACCTACCACTTGGATGGCAAAATACCCAAGTCTTCCTTCCTAGCAATTTGGATCAAGCTCAACGACCCGAACCTAAAATGTTTGGGGAAAAGGGAAAGAAAAGGGATTAGTACTCCACATGTACTAAGTATGAAATCTCATATACAATTACCAATCAAATATATTTAGAAAGGGACATTTATGAAAACATAATAGACTACATATGAAATTAAACCATAGCAAAGCAAAGCATACTAATGACAACCTACAATAAGTCACAAGTGCAATGATCAAGTAAAATTACCATATCTCCTACTCAATCAAGTAACCTACCAAGACTACAATTAGCAATTTACTTACCAACATACTCGTCATGTCATGATACATCCTACTTCAAGCAAAGACAACAACATTATATTCATAAGCATGTTACTCAACATACCAACCTTTTACATCATACTATCGCCTTACATGCATAATATTGACCTCTCAAAGTTCCTATCAAGGCAAACTCGTGCAAGGCGTAGGTAGAGTCCCATACCCCTACCTAAGCTAAAGCCAACCTCTCAAGTTACTTTAATTAGCCTATACCTTATTCATTCATTCATTTTAGTTTAGGGAACATTTGCCTTAACCGACATAGACCACATAATCGAATGTGGAATCCGGTGTCATGAAACCTTACACCGATGGAAGGTGGTCTACCGGCCAAGGTAGAACCTAACGTGAACATAGCTATCTAGGTGGATCCACTAGCTAGTATCCTATGGTGGCAACATAGTTCAAGAACTAAGAGATAGGTATTCCCTCTATATACCATTCGGTAATGGGGCCTCATCTCATGAGAATTCATGAGTGAATATTTCTCAAGGAAAGTCAACACTTCACGTAGATCCATAGGTGAGTATTCCTCTAAGGGAAGTCAACACTCTATAAGGAACAAATGGTGAATATTCCTCTAGGGGAAGTCAACACCTCTCAATGTCAAGTTCACTCGGTGCTAAGCTAAGTCCCCATTTGTAGAGAAGCCTTTAATCTTTATTAATCTTCTCAATTTAATTACATAGAAGGGTCAATCCCTTGTATATCATCATTATAGCTCAAATAAGAATTGTATGAGAATTATGTCCTTTCATTAACAATTCATATAGGTGAAGTCAACCCTCGTACATCTCATCATAATAGGGCACATCGAACAACTTCCCTATATTACATTACACTTAGCAACCTCACAACCAACCTAAGCATATAAGTTCATGTATCATATCATCTTATCACATCAATCAAAGCATACTTCGACATAACATTATCACTAGATGACAATTAACCATAATTTGAAGTGAAGGCTAGGATCATCAAGACTTACCAATACTCCTCCCTAGTCCATCAATAAAGGGCCTTACCATCAACCCATAGATCAAACAATCTTAGATCATCACATCGATGTAATTCAATAATAAATCACAAGAACTAATCAAGGAGAAGCACTACACTATGAAGCAATACTACATCAAAGCCTAGTAACATGATCTCAAGTGTATCTTCTTAACTTAGATTCAATATTCAAGAACATAGGTGTGAAGAACTTCAATTCATCATAATAGATCCATAATCAATACAATGACAATCATTAAAGACCATTTAACTTATTATGAGGTCAATTCTATCAAACTCAACCTAATCCATATCAATTCAACATTTAGGGTTAAGGGTTAGGGGTCATCACCCACAACCTAGATCAAACTACATCAATTAACCATAATCAAGTTACAATTCATGATAATCTATTCATTCTAACCCAAAGAATACATAATTAACTCAATTCACATGATCAAATTCGGATTTGGATGAAACCCATAAGAAACTCAACTTTTTGGAAAAAGCTTTGAAGGAACCCTTTGAGGAAAGAATCTCAAAGGTGAATTAGATCCCATACCTTAAGATTTGATGACGTTTTGATGGTGAATTTCGTGCTAAATCAACCCCCAATGATTTCCCCAAGTTGATCTCCAATGGAGTCTTCCAATAGAGAGAGAAAGTAGAGAGAAGGAAGAGAGTTTTGTTTTTGAGAGAATGATTAGGCTAATGAGGGTTGGGTATTTATAGTGGGGTCTTAAGTCACTTAATTAGTCTCTCTTAAACCCCTAATTACCCCTAAGTCAATTAATTAATTAACTAACTAAAACTAACTTTTCCAAAACTGCCACAGACCTTCCACGACGGATCCCCGACGACGGTCCGTCGTGGTCATGACGAACTGACATCCCTCCGTCCTGCACATCCGTCACGTTGGTCAGAGACTTGTGCAGGCGGAGGCTTTCTCCCCAGACACCAAGGATGGCACGACGGTCCGTCGTGGGCGTGACGGACTGACATCCCTCCGTCCTGCACATCCGTCACGTTGGTCAGAGACTTGTGCAGGCGGAGGCTTTCTCCCCAGACACCAAGGATGGCACGACGGTCCGTCGTGGGCGTGACGGACTGACATCCCTCCGTCCTGCACATCCGTCACGTTGGTCAGAGACTTGTGCAGGCGGAGGTTTGTCCTACGGCACCAAGGCTGGCACGACGGAGACCTTGACGTCCCGTCGCGCCTGTGACGCCCCGTCATGGGGTCCGTCATGCCCTGCTATTTCTAGGGTCCTCCTCGAGGGTCCTTGTTTGGTCCTCGGGGAGTCGTACCCTGACTTTTCCAGAATGAAACCATCCCACACTATATTTTACACCTATGGTAACAACCATTTACCATATTCCGACTCTTTAACTAGGTTAACTCAAAAGGACACTCTAGCCCTCTTATGACCCAATTTGCCGGACGTATAAGAGTTTCGGTTAAAACACCACTTCAAAGACTCTAAATATGCCTAATTGGGTAGGAACACTGGTTTAGATCCTAAGGAGACCATTTAAGTCTTATCACATGACCTTCGGTATTTCAAAATGTTACATTATCCCCCCCTTAGGAACATTCGTCCCCGAATGACACCAAACACTCTTAAAATGTGGGAGTAGACTCAAGACTAGCAGCTCAACCAATTCACAATATTTAGTTAGCATGAACTATATTATTTCATAAAAATACTTCAAAACATCAATTTACCATATCTAAATCACCAAACTTGTCTCAAATATGCAAGAAACCAAACAACTTCCAAATTTATCTAAGGTCACCTTAAAGCGCCTTCATTTTAGAAGCCTCCAAACTAGGAGTTTTGCAAAGTTTCACAAAAACAACAGAGATTCACAATATCTAACGTATTTATATCATTAGAGAGAGATACTAACCTTAAACATCAAAAAGATGAGGATAACGGGTTTTCATGTCGGCTTCCGCCTCCCATGTTGCACCCTCAACTAGGTGGTTCCTCCATAGCACCTTTACGGAAACCACCTCTTTGTTCCTCAACCTTTTCACTTGCCTATCAAGGATTTGAACCGGAACCTCCTCATAAGAGAGGTTATCCTTGACTCCGAGGCCTTCAAGAGGAAGAATAGACTCAGGATTCCGCACACACTTCTTCAACATGGAGACATGGAAAACCGGATGAACCAAAGCTAGCTCATTGGGTAATCTTAAACGATAGGCAACTTTACCAACCCTTTCTAAAATCTCATAAGGGCCTACATATCGAGGGCTCAACTTCCCTTTCTTGCCAAATCTTACCACACCCTTCATAGGTGAGATTTTTAAATACACCTTATCACCCTCTTCAAACTCCAAGTCCCTTCTTCTATTATCGGCATAGGACTTTTGTCGACTATAGGCTGTTTGCAACCTATTTCTTATGATATGTACATTCTCCAATGTCTTGTAAATCAAGTCGGGACCGAATATCGATGACTCACCTACTTCAAACCATCCTATAGGAGACCTACACCTCCTTCCATACAAGGCTTCATAGGGAGCCATGGAGATGGACGAATGAAAGCTATTATTATACGCAAACTCCACCAACGGCAAATGCTTATCCCAACTCCCTTTAAAATCAATGATGCAAGCTCTAAGCATATCCTCAAGAGTTTGAATCGTGCGTTCCGCTTGACCATCCGTTTGAGGATGGAAGGCGGTACTTAATTTCACTTTAGTACCCAAACCTTTTTGAAACGACTTCCAAAATCTAGATGTGAATTGTGCACCTCTATCCGAAATGATGGATAACGGAATACCATGACGACACACAATCTCATCTATGAAAATCTTCGCATAATCTTCCGCCGAATATGTAGATTTGACGGGGATAAAGTGAGCGGACTTAGTCAATCTATCAACAATCACCCATATAGAATCATATGACTTTTGAGTCCGAGGCAACCCTACTACGAAATCCATATTAATGTCTTCCCACTTCCAAGTAGGAATTTGGATCTCCTGTAGTAAGCCACCCGGCTTTTGATGTTCCGCCTTCACTTGTTGACAATTCGGACATTTAGCAACAAATTCCGCTATATCCTTCTTCAAACCTTCCCACCAATATATTTCTCGAAGGTCATGATACATCTTTGTAGAACCGGGATGGATGGAATAGTGGGATCCATGGGCTTCATCAAGGATCCGATCCCTTAATCCATCCACATCAGGAACACACAACCTCCCTTGATACCTCAATACACTATCTTCTCCTAAGGAGAAAGACTCGTTCGCCTTGCCAAGAACCGATTCCTTTAATTCCATCAATAGTTGGTCAAGGTGTTGTTTGGACTTCACCTCAACCACCAATGATGACTCGGAGCTATGATGAACCGTGGCACCTCCATTTAGCGAACTCACCAATCGCACTCCCAATCTAGTCAAACGATGAACATCTTTTACTAGATCTTTCTTGTCTTCATCTATATGAGTCACACCACCCATAGTCATACGGCTTAAAGCATCTGCCACCACATTTGCCTTGCCGGGATGATATAGGACACTCATATCATAATCTTTCAACAACTCTAACCACCTTCTTTGTCGAAGATTCAAATCTTTTTGAGTAAACACATATTGAAGGCTCTTATGATCAGTGAAAACATCTACATGAACACCATACAAGTAGTGTCTCCATATTTTTAAAGCAAACACCACGGCCGCTAACTCAAGGTCATGAGTAGGATAATTTCTCTCATGCACCTTAAGTTGCCGCGAAGCATAGGCAATCACCTTCCCATTCTGCATAAGCACACACCCCAAACCTACGCGGGATGCATCACAATACACAATGAACCCTTTAGATCCTTCCGGTAAAGTTAACACCGGAGCGGAAGTAAGCCTATCCTTCAATAATTGAAAACTCTTCTCACATGCCTCTGACCATTCAAACTTTTTGCCTTTTTGAGTCAATGAAGTCAAAGGAGATGCAATGGAAGAAAAACCTTCTACGAACCTTCGATAATAACCCGCTAGACCCAAGAAACTCCTAATATCAGTTGGGGTCAAGGGTCTAGGCCAGTTTCTTACCGCATCTGTCTTCCTTGGGTCTACCTCAACTCCCTCACTAGAGATGATGTGCCCAAGAAATGCCACCGACCTTAGCCAAAACTCGCACTTGCTATACTTGGCGAACAATTTATGTTCCCTAAGGGTTTGCAATACTACCCTTAGATGATCCATGTGGTCAACCTCATTTTTCGAATACACCAAGATATCATCGATAAATACAATAACGAATGAATCAAGGTACTTTTGAAACACCCTGTTCATCAGATCCATAAACGCCGCCGGAGCATTTGTGAGACCAAAAGACATAACCACGAACTCATAATGCCCATATCGAGTCCGAAAAGCTGTCTTTGAAATATCTTCATTTCTCACCCTAAGCTGGTGGTACCCTGACCTCAAATCAATCTTTGAGAAGTAACTCGCTCCTTGGAGTTGATCAAATAAATCATCAATCCGAGGAAGAGGATACTTGTTCTTGATGGTAACCTTGTTGAGTTGCCGGTAATCAATACACATCCTCAAGGACCCATCTTTCTTTTTCACGAACAAGACCGGAGCACCCCATGGAGAAATGCTAGGCCTTATAAAGCCCTTGTCTAGCAAATCTTTAAGTTGTGCATTCAATTCCTTTAACTCGGCCGGAGCCATTCTATAAGGAGGAATAGAAATAGGATTTGTTTCCGGTAGCAAATCGATACCGAAATCGATTTCCCGTTCGGGAGGAATGCCAGGAAGGTCATCAGGAAAAACCTCCGTAAATTCACTCACCACGGGGACTGACTCTATAGGAGGAACTTCGGAATCCACTTCTTGGACTCTCACAATATGGTAGAGACACCCCTTCGAGATCATTTTACACGCCTTTAGGCATGTTATGAAACGACCTCTAGGAAGAGAATTTCCACCTTTCCACTCTATAACGGGTTCATTTGGGAAACAAAACCTCACAATTTTGGTCCTACAATTGATGGAAGCGAAACTAGCATGCAACCAGTCCATACCTAATATGACATCAAAATCAATCATGTCTAGCTCAACTAGATCAATATGAGAAACTCTATGAGGTATTGAAATAGGACAATTTCGATAGACTCTTTTTGCTACCACTGACTCACCCACCGGGGTAGACACCAAAATAGGTTCATGCAAAACATCGGGTAATGTACTAAACTTCTTAGCTACCAATGGAGTAACGAAAGACAACGTAGCACCCGGATCAAGTAATGCATACACATCAATGGCAAAGATTTGTAACATACCAGTCACCACATCGGGAGAGGCCTCTTGGTCATCTCTAGTACGAAGAGCATAAAGACGGTTCTTTTTGGGAGCACTATTAGAACCACTTGGATGACCACCCCTCTCTTGTCCCTTAGCATTTGGACAATCCCGCACCTTGTGACCAATCTTTCCACAACCATAGCAATTTCCCGTTCCAATCAAACATTCTCCATAGTGACCTTTCCCACACTTAGAACATGTAGGCTTCTCATTAGATGAGTTCCCATCCTTTCCCTTGGCAACTTTTGGTCTAGGAGCTTTAGAATCCCTAGTCTTGGGAAATTTGGATGGAACGTGGTTTGAGAACCTCTTTTTGAATCTAGGCCTGTCTTGAATTCCCAACCTATCTTTGGCAGTTTCACTCTCAGAAGACCTTGTCCTCCTTGAGTCCTTATCCTTCCTTTTTGATCTAGCCTCCTCAACCCTTCTTGCATGCACCATGAGACGACCAATGTTCATGTTATCATGTAGCATAGCCGATTGACACTCCTCTTGTAAATCGTCCGATATACCTGTCACATATCGACTCATTTCGTCTCTAGGATCGGAGACCAAAGACGGAGCATATTTGGCCAATTGAGTAAATTTCAGAGAATACTCATGAACACTCATCGTTCCTTGGCGGAGATTGATGAATTCCACCACCTTCGTTTCCCTCATCTCTCTAGGGAAGAACCGATCAATGAAGGCCCCTTTGAATAACTCCCACGTCACTAACCCACTTCCAAGTGGCCTGTTGTCCTTCCATTGCGCATACCATATCTGAGCGACATCTTTGAGTTGGTAGGAGGCCAACTCGGCATTCTCGCTAGACGACAGCCCCATAGCACACAAAATCTTGTGAACCTCATCAATAAATTCCTGAGGGTCTTCATCAACCTTCGACCCATAAAAGACAGGAGGATTCATTCGAGTGAAATCCCTAAGTCTGGAGGCCATAGTCTGTTCATGGACTCTAGGTGCCAAATCCCTATTGGCTTGGGCAGTCATAGCTTGGGCTTGCACTGTTGCGGCTTGAGCTTGAGTAGTCATGGCTTGAGCCATTTGAGCAATAATAGCTCTCATCTGAGCTTCTGTCATCGGTGGAGGATCAGCAGGAACCTGGTCATCAATAGCAACCTCTTCAAGAGGAGGAGCAGGTTCGTCACGAGGAATTCCCGCAGCAGCCATCTCTTCCTCAAGTCTTCGAGCCGCATTTCTTCTAGTATTCATCTCCTATAACCAAAACACAAGGTTCAGGCGAAAGCATATACGACGTACATTCTAGGGGCACGATATGGATTTCCAACAATGAGAATGATTCCTAATCATCAGATAAGTTCCTATTCATAAGTGTGGCGCGCTTCACAATTATGAATACAAACTTAAATAACGTGGTTGAGAGAGAGACGTTAACATCAAGGATATTCAACCTCATGCTCTGATACCAAGTTTGTCACATCCGGGTTTACCCCATAGACGTAACCGGCGTCGTCGTCCTCTCGGAGGACTAAGACAAGCCTCTTAGCTTCGTCATAGCATTCATCGACTAAAAATCAGTAAGAATTAAAAACTTTTTATCTAGAACTACTAGGAGGTTTACATAGACCTCTACATACACATCATTATATATATAAAGTATACATAGACTTGTTCATATACGAAGATTACTTAGTCTTCTACTTTTATTTCATACACTTATATATTCAGAAAATAATAGTCATAAAACAGTCTCATCTCATAGACCATCTATCGATCACAATAAGTCTTGGGCATAGCCCTACATCAAATGAAAGAAGCCGCATATAGGCTGTCTACTACATCGTCTCAAGAGAACAATAGAGTCAACATAGAATCATAGTAACTACACATCATAAAGGAGAGATATCGGCCACGTCCTCGAGAGAGTGACGACCTACCACTTGGATGGCAAAATACCCAAGTATTCCTTCCTAGCAATTTGGATCAAGCTCAACGACCCGAACCTAAAATGTTTGGGGAAAAGGGAAAGAAAAGGGATTAGTACTCCACATGTACTAAGTATGAAATCTCATGTACAATTACCAATCAAATATATTTAGAAAGGGACATTTATGAAAACATAATAGACTACATATGAAATTAAACCATAGCAAAGCAAAGCATACTAATGACAACCTTCAATAAGTCACAAGTGCAATGATCAAGTAAAATTACCATATCTCCTACTCAATCAAGTAACCTACCAAGACTACAATTAGCAATTTACTTACCAACATACTCGTCATGTCATGATACATCCTACTTCAAGCAAAGACAACAACATTATATTCATAAGTATGTTACTCAACATACCAACCTTTTACATCATACTATCGCCTTACATGCATAATATTGACCTCTCAAAGTTCCTATCAAGGCAAACTCGTGCAAGGCGTAGGTAGAGTCCCATACCCCTACCTAAGCTAAAGACAACCTCTCAAGTTACTTTAATTAGCCTATACCTTATTCATTCATTCATTTTAGTTTAGGGAACATTTGCCTTAACCGACATAGACCACATAATCGAATGTGGAATCCGGTGTCATGAAACCTTACACCGATGGAAGGTGGTCTACCGGCCAAGGTAGAACCTAACGTGAACATAGCTATCTAGGTGGATCCACTAGCTAGTATCCTATGGTGGCAACATAGTTCAAGAACTAAGAGATAGGTATTCCCTCTATATACCATTCGGTAATGGGGCCTCATCTCATGAGAATTCATGAGTGAATATTTCTCAAGGAAAGTCAACACTTCACGTAGATCCATAGGTGAGTATTCCTCTAAGGGAAGTCAACACTCTATAAGGAACAAATGGTGAATATTCCTCTAGGGGAAGTCAACACCTCTCAATGTCAAGTTCACTCGGTGCTAAGCTAAGTCCCCATTTGTAGAGAAGCCTTTAATCTTTATTAATCTTCTCAATTTAATTACATAGAAGGGTCAATCCCTTGTATATCATCATTATAGCTCAAATAAGAATTGTATGAGAATTATGTCCTTTCATTAACAATTCATATAGGTGAAGTCAACCCTCGTACATCTCATCATAATAGGGCACATCGAACAACTTCCCTATATTACATTACACTTAGCAACCTCACAACCAACCTAAGCATATAAGTTCATGTATCATATCATCTTATCACATCAATCAAAGCATACTTCAACATAACATTATCACTTGATGACAATTAACCATAATTTGAAGTGAAGGCTAGGATCATCAAGACTTACCAATACTCCTCCCTAGTCCATCAATAAAGGGCCTTACCATCAACCCATAGATCAACCAATCTTAGATCATCACATCGATGTAATTCAATAATAAATCACAAGAACTAATCAAGGAGAAGCACTATACTATGAAGCAATACTACATCAAAGCCTAGTAACATGATCTCAAGTGTATCTTCTTAACTTAGATTCAATATTCAAGAACATAGGTGTGAAGAACTTCAATTCATCATAATAGATCCATAATCAATACAATGACAATCATTAAAGACCATTTAACTTATTATGAGGTCAATTCTATCAAACTCAACCTAATCCATATCAATTCAACATTTAGGGTTAAGGGTTAGGGGTCATCACCCACAACCTAGATCAAACTACATCAATTAACCATAATCAAGTTACAATTCATGATAATCTATTCATTCTAACCCAAAGAATACATAATTAACTCAATTCACATGATCAAATTCGGATTTGGATGAAACCCATAAGAAACTCAACTTTTTGGAAAAAGCTTTGAAGGAACCCTTTGAGGAAAGAATCTCAAAGGTGAATTAGATCCCATACCATAAGATTTGATGACGTTTTGATGGTGAATTTCGTGCTAAATCAACCCCCAATGATTTCCCCAAGTTGATCTCCAATGGAGTCTTCCAATAGAGAGAGAAAGTAGAGAGAAGGAAGAGAGTTTTGTTTTTGAGAGAATGATTAGGCTAATGAGGGTTGGGTATTTATAGTGGGGTCTTAAGTCACTTAATTAGTCTCTCTTAAACCCCTAATTACCCCTAAGTCAATTAATTAATTAACTAACTAAAACTAACTTTTCCAAAACTACCACAGACCTTCCACGACGGATCCCCGACGACGGTCCGTCGTGGTCATGACGAACTGACATCCCTCCGTCCTGCACATCCATCACGTTGGTCAGAGACTTGTGCAGGCGGAGGCTTTCTCCCCAGACACCAAGGATGGCACGACGGTCCGTCGTGGGCGTGACAGACTGACATCCCTCCATCCTGCACATCCGTTACGTTGGTCAGAGACTTGTGCAGGTGGAGGCTTTCTCCCCAGACACCAAGGATGGCACGACGGTCCGTCGTGGGCGTGACGGACTGACATCCCTCCGTCCTGCACATCCGTCATGTTGGTCAGAGACTTGTGCAGGCGGAGGTTTGTCCTACGG
The DNA here is from genome assembly GCA_016801875.1 of Solanum sitiens. Lineage (NCBI taxonomy): Eukaryota > Viridiplantae > Streptophyta > Magnoliopsida > Solanales > Solanaceae > Solanum > Solanum sitiens. The sequence goes on along the minus strand of JABWTJ010000311.1, from coordinate 405,378 downwards.
CACCAAGGCTGGCACGACGGAGACCTTGATGTCCCGTCGCGCCTGTGATGCCCCGTCATGGGGTCCGTCATGCCCTGCTATTTCTAGGGTCCTCCTCGAGGGTCCTTGTTTGGTCCTCGGGGAGTCGTACCCTAACTTTTCCAGAATGAAACCATCCCACACTATATTTTACACCTATGGTAACAACCATTTACCATATTCCGACTCTTTAACTAGGTTAACTCAAAAGGACACTCTAGCCCTCTTATGACCCAATTTGCCGGACGTATAAGAGTTTCAGTTAAAACACCACTTCAAAGACTCTAAATATGCCTAATTGGGTAGGAACACTGGTTTAGATCCTAAGGAGACCATTTAAGTCTTATCACATGACTTCGGTATTTCAAAATGTTACAGTTTAATTGCATATGTAGTATATTATGTTTTCATAAATGTCCCTTTCTAAATATATTTGATTGGTAATTGTATATGAGATTCCATACTTAGTACATGTGGAGTACTAATCCCTTTTCTTTCCCTTTTCCCAAACATTTTAGGTTCGGGTCGTTGAGCTTGATCCAAATTGCTAGGAAGGAAGACTTGGGTATTTTGCCCTCCAAGTGGTAGGTCCTCACTCTCTCGAGGACGTGGCCGATATCTCTCTTTTATGATGTGTAGATACTATGATTCTATGTTGACTCCGTTATTCTCTTGAGACGATGTAGTAGACAGCCTATATGCGGCTTCTTTCATTTGATGTAGGGCTATGCCCAAGACTTATTGTAATCGATAGATGGTTTATGAGATGAGACGGTTTTATGACTATTATTTTCTAAATCCATAAGTGTATGAAATAAAAGTAGAAGACTAAGTAATCTTCGTATATGAACAAGTCTATGTATACTTGATATATATAATTATGTGTATGTAGAGGTCTATGTAAACCTCCGAATAGTTTTAGATAAAAAGTTTTAAATTCTTTCTGATTTTTAGTCGATGAATGCTATGACGAAGCTAAGAGGCTTGTCTAAGTCCTCCGAGAGGACGACGACGCCGGTTACGTCTAGGGGGTAAACCCGGATGTGACAAACTTGGTATCAGAGCATGAGGTTGAATATCCTTGATGTTAACGTCTCTCTCTCAACCACGTTATTTAAGTTTGTATTCATAATTGTGAAGCGCGCCACACTTATGAATAGGAACTTATTTGATGATTAGGAATCATTCTCATTGTTGGAAATCCATATCGTGCCCCTAGAATGTACGTCGGATATGCTTTCGCCTGAACCTTGTGTTTTGGTTATAGGAGATGAATACTAGAAGAAATGCGGCTCGAAGACTTGAGGAAGAGATGGCTGCTGCGGGAATTCCTCGTGACGAACCTGCTCCTCCTCTTGAAGAGGTTGCTATTGATGACCAGGTTCCTGCCGATCCTCCACCGATGACAGAGGCTCAGATGAGAGCTATTATTGCTCAAATGGCTCAAGCCATGACTACTCAAGCTCAAGCCGCAACAGTGCAAGCCCAAGCTATGACTGCCCAAGCCAATAGGGATTTGGCACCTAGAGTCCATTAACAGACTATGGCCTCCAGACTTAGGGATTTCACTCGAATGAATCCTCCTGTCTTTTATGGGTCGAAGGTTGATGAAGACCCTCAGGAATTTAATGATGAGGTTCACAAGATTTTGTGTGCTATGGGGCTGTCATCTAGCGAGAATGCCGAGTTGTCCTCCTACCAACTCAAGGATGTCGCTCAGATATGGTATGCGCAATGGAAGGACAACAGGCCACTTGGAAGTGGGTTAGTGACGTGGGAGTTATTCAAAGGGGCCTTCATTGATCGATTCTTCCCTAGAGAGATGAGGGAAACGAAGGTGGTGGAATTCATCAATCTCCGCCAAGGAACGATGAGTGTTCATGAGTATTCTCTGAAATTTACTCAATTGGCCAAATATGCTCCATCTTTGGTCTCCGATCCTAGAGACGAAATGAGTCGATATGTGACAGGTATATCGGACTATTTACAAGAGGAGTGTCAATCGGCTATGCTACATGATAACATGAACATTGGTCGTCTCATGGTGCATGCAAGAAGGGTTGAGGAGGCTAGATCAAAAAGGAAGGATAAGGACTCAAGGAGGACAAGGTCTTCTGAGAGTGAAACTGCTAAAGATAGGTTGGGAATTCAAGACAGGCCTAGATTCAAAAAGAGGTTCTCAAACCACGTTCCATCCAAATTTCCCAAGACTAGGGATTCTAAAGCTCCTAGACCAAAAGTTGCCAAGGGAAAGGATGGGAACTCATCTAATGAGAAGCCTACATGTTCTAAGTGTGGGAAAGGTCACTATGGAGAATGTTTGATTGGAACGGGAAATTGCTTTGGTTGTGGAAAGATTGGTCACAAGGTGCGGGATTGTCCAAATGCTAAGGGACAAGAGAGGGGTGGTCATCCAAGTGGTTCTAATAGTGCTCCCAAAAAGAGCCGTCTTTATGCTCTTCGTACTAGAGATGACCAAGAGGCCTCTCCCGATGTGGTGACTGGTATGTTACAAATCTTTGCCATTGATGTGTATGCATTACTTGATCCGGGTGCTACTTTATCTTTCGGTACTCCATTGGTAGCTAAGAAGTTTAGTACATTACCCGATATTTTGCAAGAACCTATTTTGGTGTCTACCCCGGTGGGTGAGTCAGTGGTAGCAAAAAGAGTCTATCGAAATTGTCCTATTTCAATACCTCATAGAGTTACTCATATTGATCTAGTTGAGCTAGACATGATTGATTTTGATGTCATATTAGGAATGGACTGGTTGCATGCTAGTTTCGCTTCCATCAATTGTAGGACCAAAATTGTGAGGTTTTGTTTCCCAAATGAACCCGTTATTGAGTGGAAGGGTGGAAATTCTCTTCCTAGAGGTCGTTTCATAACATGCCTAAAGGCGTGTAAAATGATCTTGAAGGGGTGTCTCTACCATATTGTGAGAGTCCAAGAAGTGGATTCCGAAGTTCCTCCTATAGAGTCAGTCCCCGTGGTGAGTGAATTTATGGAGGTCTTTCCTGATGACCTTCCTGGCATTCCTCCCGAACGGGAAATCGATTTCGGTATCGATTTGCTACTGGAAACAAATCCTATTTCTATTCCTCCTTATAGAATGGCTCCGGCCGAGTTAAAGGAATTGAAGGCACAACTTAAAGATTTGCTAGACAAGGGCTTTATAAGGCCTAGCATTTCTCCTTAGAGGAATACTCACCTATGGATCTACGTGAAGTGTTGACTTTCCTTGAGAAATATTCACTCATGAATTCTCATGAGATGAGGCCCCATTACCGAATGGTATATAGAGGGAATACCTATCTCTTAGTTCTTGAACTATGTTGCCACCATAGGATACTAGCTAGTGGATCCACCTAGATAGCTATGTTCACGTTAGGTTCTACCTTGGCCGGTAGACCACCTTCCATCGGTGTAAGGTTTCATGACACCGGATTCCACATTCGATTATGTGGTCTATGTCGGTTAAGGCAAATGTTCCCTAAACTAAAATGAATGAATGAATAAGGTATAGGCTAATCAAAGTAACTTGAGAGGCTGGATATAGCTTAGGTAGGGGTATGGGACTGTACCTACGCCTTGCACTAGTTTGCCTTGATAGGAACTTTGAGAGGTCAATATTATGCATGTAAGGCGATAGTATGATGTAAATGGTTGGTATGTTGAGTAACATGCTTATGAATATAATGTTGCTGTCTTTGCTTGAAGAAGGATGTATCATGACATGACGAGTATGTTGGTAAGTAAATTGCTAATTGTAGTCTTGGTAGGTTACTTGATTGAGTAGGAGATATGGTAATTTTACTTGATCATTGCACTTGTGACTTATTGAAGGTTATCATTAGTATGCTTTGCTTTGCTATGGTTTAATTGCATATGTAGTCTATTATGTTTTCATAAATGTCCCTTTCTAAATATATTTGATTGGTAATTGTATATGAGATTCCATACTTAGTACATGTGGAGTACTAATCCCTTTTCTTTCCCTTTTCCCAAACATTTTAGGTTCGGGTCGTTGAGCTTGATCCAAATTGCTAGGAAGGAAGACTTGGGTATTTTGCCATCCAAGTGGTAGGTCCTCACTCTCTCGAGGACGTGGCCGATATCTCTCTTTTATGATGTGTAGATACTATGATTCTATGTTGACTCCGTTATTCTCTTGAGACGATGTAGTAGACAGCCTATATGCGGCTTCTTTCATTTGATGTAGGGCTATGCCCAAGACTTATTGTAATCGATAGATGGTTTATGAGATGAGACGGTTTTATGACTATTATTTTCTAAATCTATAAGTGTATGAAATAAAAGTAGAAGACTAAGTAATCTTTGTATATGAACAAGTCTATGTATACTTGATATATATAATTATGTGTATGTAGAGGTCTATGTAAACCTCCGAATAGTTTTAGATAAAAAGTTTTAAATTCTTTCTGATTTTTAGTCGATGAATGCTATGACGAAGCTAAGAGGCTTGTCTTAGTCCTCCGAGAGGACGACGACGCCGGTTACGTCTAGGGGTAAACCCGGATGTGACAAACTTGGTATCAGAGCATGAGGTTGAATATCCTTGATGTTAACGTCTCTCTCTCAACCACGTTATTTAAGTTTGTATTCATAATTGTGAAGCGCGCCACACTTATGAATAGGAACTTATTTGATGATTAGGAATCATTCTCATTGTTGGAAATCCATATCGTGCCCCTAGAATGTACGTCGAATATGCTTTCGCCTGAACCTTGTGTTTTGGTTATAGGAGATGAATACTAGAAGAAACGCGGCTCGAAGACTTGAGGAAGAGATGGCTGCTGCGGGAATACCTCGTGATGAACCTGCTCCTCCTCTTGAAGAGGTTGCTATTGATGATCAGGTTCCTGCTGATCCTCCACCGATGACAGAAGCTCAGATGAGAGCTATTATTGCTCAAATAGCTCAAGCCATGACTACTCAAGCTCAAGCCGCAACAGTGCAAGCCCAAGCTATGACTGACGAAGCCAATAGGGATTTGGCACCTAGAGTCCATGAACAGACTATGGCCTCTAGACTTAGGGATTTCACTCGAATGAATCCTCCTGTCTTTTATGGGTCGAAGGTTGATGAAGACACTCAGGAATTTAATGATGAGGTTCACAAGATTTTGTGTGCTATGGGGCTGTCATCTAGCGAGAATGCTGAGTTGGCCTCATACCAACTCAAGGATGTCGCTCAGATATGGTATGCGCAATGGAAGGACAACAGGCCACTTGGAAGTGGGTTAGTGACGTGGGAGTTATTCAAAGTGGCCTTCATTGATCGGTTCTTCCCTAGAGAGATGAGGGAAACGAAGGTGGTGGAATTCATCAATCTTCGCCAAGGAACGATGAGTGTTCATGAGTATTCTCTGAAATTTACTCAATTGGCCAAATATGCTCCGTCTTTGGTCTCCGATCCTAGAGACGAAATGAGTCGATATGTGACAGGTATATCGGACAATTTACAAGAGGAGTGTCAATCGGCTGTGCTACATGATAACATGAACATTGGTCGTCTCATGGTGCATGCAAGAAGGGTTGAGGAGGCTAGAGCAAAAAGGAAGGATAAGGATAAGGACTCAAGGAGGACAAGGTCTTCTGAGAGTGAAACTGCTAAAGATAGGTTGGGAATTCAAGACAGGCCTAGATTCAAAAAGAGGTTCTCAAACCACGTTCCATCCAAATTTCCCAAGACTAGGGATTCTAAAGCTCCTAGACCAAAAGTTGCCAAGGGAAAGGATGGGAACTCATCTAATGAGAAGCCTACATGTTCTAAGTGTGGGAAAGGTCACTATGGAGAATGTTTGATTGGAACGGGAAATTGCTTTGGTTGTGGAAAGATTGGTCACAAGGTGCGGGATTGTCCAAATGCTAAGGGACAAGAGAGGGGTGGTCATCTAAGTGGTTCTAATAGTGCTCCCAAAAAGAGCCGTCTTTATGCTCTTCGTACTAGAGATGACCAAGAGGCCTCTCCCGATGTGGTGACTGGTATGTTACAAATCTTTGCCATTGATGTGTATGCATTACTTGATCCGGGTGCTACTTTGTCTTTCGGTACTCCATTGGTACCTAAGAAGTTTAGTACATTACCCAATGATTTGCATGAACCTATTTTGGTGTCTACCCCGGTGGGTGAGTCAGTGGTAGCAAAAAGAGTCTATCAAAATTGTCCTATTTCAATACCTCATAGAGTTTCTCATATTGATCTAGTTGAGCTAGACATGATTGATTTTGATGTCATATTAGGTATGGACTGGTCTCATGCTAGTTTCGCTTCCATCAATTGTAGGACCAAAATTGTGAGGTTTTGTTTTCCAAATGAACCCGTTATTGAGTGGAAGGGTGGAAATTCTCTTCCTAGAGGTCGTTTCATAACATGCCTAAAGGCGTGTAAAATGATCTCGAAGGGGTGTCTCTACCATATTGTGAGAGTCCAAGAAGTGGATTCCGAAGTTCCTCCTATAGAGTCAGTCCCCATGGTGAGTGAATTTACGGAGGTCTTTCCTGATGACCTTCCTGGCATTCCTCCCGAACGGGAAATCGATTTCGGTATCGATTTGCTACCGGAAACAAATCCTATTTCTATTCCTCCTTATAGAATGGCTCCGGCCGAGTTAAAGGAATTGAAGGCACAACTTAAAGATTTGCTAGACAAGGGCTTTATAAGGCCTAGCATTTCTCCATGGGGTGCTCCGGTCTTGTTCGTGAAAAAGAAGGATGGGTCCTTGAGAATGTGTATTGACTACCGACAACTCAACAAGGTTACTATCAAGAACAAGTATCCTCTTCCTCGGATTGATGATTTATTTGATCAACTCCAAGGAGCGAGTTACTTCTCAAAGATTGATTTGAGGTCAGGGTACCACCAGCTTAGGGTGAGAAATGAAGATATTCCAAAGACAGCTTTTCGGACTCGATATGGGCATTATGAGTTCGTGGTTATGTCTTTTGGTCTCACAAATGCTTCGGCGGCGTTTATGGATCTGATGAACAGAGTGTTTCGAAATTTCCTTGATTCATTCGTTATTGTATTTATCGATAATATCTTGGTGTATTCTAAAAATGAGGTTGACCACAGAGATCATCTAAGGGTAGTATTGCAAACCCTTAGAGAACATAAATTGTTCGCCAAGTATAGCAAGTGCGAGTTTTGGCTGAGGTCGGTGGCATTTCTTGGACACATTATCTCTAGTGAGGGAGTTGAGGTAGATCCAAGGAAGATAGATGCGGTAAGAAACTGGCCTAGACCCTTGACCCCAACTGATATTAGGAGTTTCTTGGGTCTAGCGGGTTATTATCGAAGGTTCGTAGAAGGCTTTTCTTCCATTGCATCTCCTTTGACTTGATTGACTCAAAAAGGCAAAAAGTTTGAATGGTCAAAGGCATGTGAGAAGAGTTTTCAATTATTGAAGGATAGGCTTACTTCCGCTCCGGTGTTAACTTTACCGGAAGGATCTAAAGGGTTCATTGTGTATTGTGATGCATCCCGCATAGGTTTGGGGTGTGTGCTTATGCAAAATGGGAAGGTGATTGCCTATGCTTCGCGGCAACTTAAGGTGCATGAGAGAAATTATCCTACTCATGACCTTGAGTTAGCGGCCGTGGTGTTTTCTTTAAAAATATGGAGACACTACTTGTATGGTGTTCATGTAGATGTTTTCACTGATCATAAGAGCCTTCAATATGTGTTTACCCAAAAAGATTTGAATCTTCGACAAAGAAGGTGGTTAGAGTTGTTGAAAGATTATGATATGAGTGTCCTATATCATCCCGGCAAGGCAAATGTGGTGGCGGATGCTTTAAGTCGTATGACTATGGGTAGTGTGTCTCATATCGAAGAAGACAAGAAAGATCTAGTAAAAGATGTTCACCGTTTGACTAGATTGGGAGTGCGATTGGTGTGTTCGCTAAATGGAGGTGCCATGATTCATCATAGCTCCGAGTCATCATTGGTGGTTGAGGTAAAGTCCAAACAACACCTTGATCAACTATTGATGGAGTTAAAGGAGTCGGTTCTTAGCAAGACGAACGAATCATTCTCCTTAGGAGAAGACAGTGTTTTGAGGTATCAAGGGAGGTTGTGTGTTCCTGATGTGGATGGATTGAGGGATCGGATCCTTGATGAAGCCCATGGATCCCACTATTCCATCCATCCCGGTTCTACAAAGATGTATCATGACCTTTGAGAAATATATTTGTGGGAAGGTTTGAAGAAGGATATAGCGGAATTTGTTGCTAAATGTCCGAATAGTCAACAACTGAAGGCGGAACATCAAAAGCCGGGTGGCTTACTACAGGAGATCCAAATTCCTACTTGGAAGTGGGAAGACATTAATATGGATTTCGTAGTAGGTTTGCCTCGGACTCAAAAGTCATTTGATTCTATATGGGTGATAGTTGATAGATTGACTAAGTCTGCTCACTTTATCCCCGTCAAATCTACATATTCGGCGGAAGATTATGCAAAGATTTTCATAGATGAGATTGTGTGTCGTCATGGTATTACGTTATCCATCATTTCGGATAGAGGTGCACAATTCACATCTAGATTTTGGAAGTCGTTTCAAAAAGGTTTGGGTACTAAAGTGAAAATAAGTACCGCCTTCCATCCTCAAATGGATGGTCAAGCGGAACGCACGATTCAAACTCTTGAGGATATGCTTAGAGCTTGCATCATTGATTTTAAAGGGAGTTGGGATAAGCATATGCCGTTGGTGGAGTTTGCATATAATAATAGTTTCCACTCGTCCATCTCCATGGCTCCCTATGAAGCCTTGTATGGAAGGAGGTGTAGGTCTCCTATAGGATGGTTTGAAGTAGGTGAGTCATTGATATTCGGTCCCGACTTGATTTACAAGACATTGGAGAATGTACATATCATAAGAAATAGGTTGCAAACAGCCTATAGTCGACAAAAGTCCTATGCCGATAATAGAAGAAGGGACTTGGAGTTTGAAGAGGGTGATAGGGTGTATTTAAAAATCTCACCTATGAAGGGTGTGGTAAGATTTGGCAAGAAAGGGAAGTTGAGCCCTCGATATGTAGGCCCTTATGAGATTTTAGAAAGGGTTGGTAAAGTTGCCTATCGTTTAAGATTACCTGATGAGCTAGCTTTGGTTCATCCGGTTTTCCATGTCTCCATGTTAAAGAAGTGTGTCGGAAATCCCGAGTCAATTCTTCCTCTTGAAGGCCTCGGAGTCAAGGATAACCTCTCTTATGAGGAGGTTCCGGTACAAATCCTTGATAGGCAAGTGAAAAGGTTGAGGAACAAAGAGGTGGTTTCCGTAAAGGTGCTATGGAGGAACCACCTAGTTGAGGGTGCAACATGGGAGGCGGAAGCCGACATGAAAACCCGTTATCCTCATCTTTTTGATGTTTAAGGTTAGTATCTCTCTCTAATGATATAAATACGTTAGATATTGTGAATCTCTGTTGTTTTTGTGAAACTTTGCAAAACTCCTAGTTTTGGAGACTTCTAAAATGGAGTCACTTTAAGGTGACCTTAGATAAAATTGGAAGTTATCTTGCTTCTTGCATAATTGGGTCAAGTTTTGTGATTTAGGTATGGTTAATCCTTGTTGATATTGTATTGAGCATATTGATAAAATGAACTTTGTACTATTTGAATTGAGTGATAAATGATTGAGCTCATGCCTATATGAAAAGGAGAAAAAAAAAACCTCATGAGGAAATGTTGAGATAATGTATGGTAAATTGATGTTTTGTAGTATTTTTATGAAATAATATAGTTCATGCTAACTAAATATTGTGAATGGGTTGAGCTGCTATTCTTGAGTCTACTCCCACATTTTAAGAATGTTTGGTGTCATTCGGGGACGAATGTTCCTAAGGGGGGGATAATGTAACATTTTGAAATACCGAGGTCATGTGATAAGACTTAAATGGTCTCCTTAGGATCTAAACCAGTGTTCCTAGCCAATTAGGCATATTTAGAGTCTTTGAAGTGGTGTTGGAACCGAAACTCTTAAACGTTCGGCAAATTGGTTCATAAGAGGGCTAGAGTGTCCTTTTGATATAACCAAGTTAAAGAGTCGGAATTTGGTAAACACTTGTAACCATAGGTGTAAAATGTTGTGTGGGATGGTATCATGTTGGAAAAGTCAGGGGACGACTCCCCAAGGACCAAACAAGGACCCTCGAGGAGGACCCTTAAAGCAGCAGGGCATGACGGACCCCATGATGGGGCGTCACAGGCGCGACGAGGCGTCGAGGCCTCCGTCGTGCCAGCCTTAGCGCTTGGACTTTTCCTCCGCCTGCACAAGTCTCTAACCAGTGTGACGGATGTGCAGGACGGAGGGAAGCCAGTCCGTTACGGCCACGATGGTCCTTCGTCGTGGAACCGTCGTGCGCTTGGGGAGAAAGCCTCCGCCTGTACAAGTCTCTGACCAACGTGACGAATGTGCAGGACGGAGGGATGTCAGTCCGTCACGCCCACGACAGACCGTCATCGGGGATCCGTCGTGGAATGTCTGTAGCAGTTATGGAAAAGTTATTTTTTTAGTTAGTTAATTAATTAAGTGTCTTAGGGGTAATTAGGGGTTTAAGAGAGACTAATTAAGTGACTTAAGAGCCCACTATAAATACTCAACCCTCATTAGCCTAATCATTCTCTCAAAAACAAAACTCTCTTCCTTCTCTCTACTTTCTCTCTCTATTGGAAGACTCCATTGGAGATCAACTTGGGGAGATCATTGGGGGTTGATTTATCACGAAATTCACCATCAAAACGTCATCAAACCTTCAGGTATGGGATGTAATTCACCTTTGAGATTCTTTCCTCAAAGGGTTCCTTCAAAGCTTTTTCCAAAAAGTTGAGTTTCTTATGGGTTTCATCCAAATCCGAATTTGATCATGTGAATTGAGTTAATTATGTATTCTTTGGGTTAGAATGAATATATTATCATGAATTGTAACTTGATTATGGTGAATTGAACTAGTTTGATCTAGATTGTGGGTGATGACCCCTAACCCTTAACCCTAAATGTTGAATTGATATGGATTAGGTTGAGTTTGATAGAATTGATCTCATAATTAGTTAAATGGTCTTTAATGATTGTCTTTGCATTGATTATGGGTCTATTATGATGAATTGAAGTTCTTCACACCTATGTTCTTGAATATTGAATCTAAGTTAAGAAGATACACTTGAGATCATGTTACTAAGCTTTGATGTAGTATTGCTTCATAGTATAGTGCTTCTCCTTGATTAGTTCTTGTGATTTATTATTGAATTGCATCGATGTGATGATCTAAGATTAGTTGATCTATGGGTTGATGGTAAGGCCCTTAATTGATGGACTAGGGAGGAGTATTGTTAAGTCTTGATGATCCTAGCCTTTACTTCAAATTATGGTTAATTGTCATCAAGTGATAATGTTATGTTGAAGTATGCTTTGATTGATGTGATAAGTTGATATTGTACATGAACTTATATGCTTAGGTTGGTTGTGAGGTTGCTAGGTGTAATGTAACATAGGGAAGTTGTACGATGTGCCCTATTATGATGAGATGTACGAGGGTTGACTTCACCTATATGGATTGTTATGAAAGGACTAATTCTCATACAATTCTTATTTGAGCTATAATGATGATATACAAGGGATTGACCCTTCTATCTAATTAAATTGAGAAGATTAATAAAGATTAAAGGCTTCTCTACAAATGGGGACTTAGCTTAGCACCGAGCAAACTTGACATTGAGAGGTGTTGACTTCCCTTAGAGGAATATTCACCATTTGTTCCTTATAGAGTGTTGACTTCCCTTAGAGGAATACTCACCTATGGATCTACGTGAAGTGTTGACTTTCCTTGAGAAATATTCACTCATGAATTCTCATGAGATGAGGCCCCATTACCGAATGGTATATAGAGGGAATACCTATCTCTTAGTTCTTGAACTATGTTGCCACCATAGGATACTAGCTAGTGGATCCACCTAGATAGCTATGTTCACGTTAGGTTCTACCTTGGCCGGTAGACCACCTTCCATCGGTGTAAGGTTTCATGACACCGGATTCCACATTCGATTATGTGGTCTATGTCGGTTAAGGCAAATGTTCCCTAAATTAAAATGAATGAATGAATAAGGTATAGGCTAATCAAAGTAACTTGAGAGGTTGGCTATAGCTTAGGTAGGGGTATGGGACTCTACCTACGCCTTGCACTAGTTTGCCTTGATAGGAACTTTGAGAGGTCAATATTATGCACGTAAGGCGATAGTATGATGTAAATGGTTGGTATGTTGAGTAACATGCTTATGAATATAATGTTGCTGTCTTTGCATGAAGAAGGATGTATCATGACATGACGAGTATGTTAGTAAGTAAATTGCTAATTGTAGTCTTGGTAGGTTACTTGATTGAGTAGGAGATATGGTAATTTTACTTGATCATTGCACTTGTGACTTATTGAAGGTTATCATTAGTATGCTTTGCTTTGCTATGGTTTAATTGCATATGTAGTCTATTATGTTTTGATAAATGTCCCTTTCTAAATATATTTGATTGGTAATTGTATATGAGATTCCATACTTAGTACATGTGGAGTACTAATCCCTTTTCTTTCCCTTTTCCCAATCATTTTAGGTTCGGGTCGTTGAGCTTGATCCAAATTGCTAGGAAGGAAGACTTGGGTATTTTGCCATCCAAGTGGTAGGTCCTCACTCTCTCGAGGACGTGGCCGATATCTCTCTTTTATGATGTGTAGATACTATGATTCTATGTTGACTCCATTATTCTCTTGAGACGATGTAGTAGACAACCTATATGCGGCTTCTTTCATTTGATGTAGGGCTATGCCCAAGACTTATTGTAATCGATAGATGGTTTATGAGATGAGACGGTTTTATGACTATTATTTTCTAAATCCATAAGTGTATGAAATAAAAGTAGAAGACTAAGTAATCTTCGTATATGAACAAGTCTATGTATACTTGATATATATAATTATGTGTATGTAGAGGTCTATGTAAACCTCCGAATAGTTTTAGATAAAAAGTTTTAAATTCTTTCTGATTTTTAGTCGATGAATGCTATGACGAAGCTAAGAGGCTTGTCTAAGTCCTCCGAGAGGACGACGACGCTGGTTACGTCTAGGGGGTAAACCTGGATGTGACATGAGGTTAGACTAAGTAATGATGTAAGTCATTCTTAGTCATTGCACAGAAAGATCCCAATGGAAGTCTTAAAAGAATATCCTAAGTCAACCTAGTATGTTTAAAGTGAACATGAGATCAAAGAAGAAGTATAAGTTCAAAGTGAACTAAGTAAGCAAAAGCATAAGAATATCAAATCATCAGTGTTTGATAAGAATGAAGTTTTAACAGTTATTGGTTTATACCAATAAAGGGAGCAACACATAATGACTCATCAATTGGAGTATGAATATATGCCCCAGCATCTATATATTATGCAAATAACCAAAGAATGGACATAGCCAATAAAGATTGGCTTATAAAGACTTCATGCCCAATTTAACAAGAATGGAAAGAATAACTTGTGAGTAGGTTAGTCAAATCATTTCCTTAGTCTTTTGGATTACTTACTTGATTCATTGTTGGTATGGGACTACAATGAATCATTGCACTCTTAAGTAAAACATAGGATCAAAGGATATCATTGAAACACAAAATAAAAAAGGAAGAAAAGTCTGAAAAATAAAGATTGGCTTATAAAGACTTCATGCCCAATTTAACAAGAATGGAAAGAATAACTTGTGAGTAGGGTAGTAAAATCATTTCCTTAGTCTTTTGGATTACTTACTTGATTCATTGTAGGTATGGGACTACAATGAATCATCGCACTCTTAAGTAAAACATAGGATCAAAGGAGATCATTGAACTACAAAATAAAAAAGGAAGAAAAGACTGAACAATAAACTAAGGCTGGGAGAGGGAGCTCTCGGCTTAACGGGAGAAAAATATTAGTTTTTGCTTGAGTTGTTTTAAAATTATGTTCATGATTCAAAGGTCTTATGTTCATATAGAAAATGAGTTGTGTGCTTTAAATGCATGAAAATATGTCATATTCATAGCATGATTCATAAATAACGAATTAGGAAAGTGAAGTGACTTCACTTTCCAAAAATGGCATGTTGCTATAGGAAGAGCTTTCCTTGATTATTCATAGTCTTTATGTGTTTATGTTCATACACCCATACTTAGTACAAATGTGTACTAACCATATACAATTACTATTTTTATAGGTACAGGTCCTTGAAGAAGATTGAAGATAAGTTGAAGCTGTTTGGACTAGTACCTCCAGACTTTTGTAGGTCCTCTTGAGTTTGAGGATGCCTATGCTTTATTTTCTAGCTTTAATAGATTATACATAGCTAGTGGATGTTGTCCCTGGCGTTTCCTTCCAAACATTTGTTCAAGATTTTGTATTAAGGCCGGTTTGGCAACTATTAATGATATTATGAATTCTTTATTTTATTTGTTCAATATGTTAATAGATGGTTGTTTATTTTGAGCTCTTAGTATATCACACTTATGCAAGAATTATATGAAGTCTAAGTACACTTCAGTAAATTTAAAAAGTTTTAAGTTTTACGCAAAATTTATCTGTATGATTGTGATGAAAGCTAAGAAGAGGCTTGTCTGCGACCTCTGAGAGGTTAACGACGTCGGTCTCATCTAGGGTCTAGGACCCGGGTGTGAAAAACATGTTATCAGAGAATGAGGTTAAATTATCTAGGGACTAAGGCTCAAAAAAACCACGTTGCGTAGTTTCTAGCTTATGTTGTGAAGTGCACCACAACCATGACTTAGAGACTTAGTGATGTTAAGAATCTTCCCTTCTTCTACTCTTTATCGTTCTGTGTAGAGTTTTGACATTTCTTGTCATTCTAGCATCTAACTTCCTTCTTGTGTGTGCGTGTAGAAAAATGAACACAAGAAGAAACGTAGGCAGGAGAGTTGGAGAAGCAACTGATGGGGGAAACCAAGATCCTTCAAGCCCCAGCTGCTATAGTGCAAGTGCCTGTCAACCCAGCTGCGTTGACGGATGGAGAAGTGAGAGCAGCATTGGTTAAAATGGCCCAAGCCATCACTGCTCAGGCATAGGCTATCACAACCCAGGTGTCGCAACCCGAGACCATACCCTAGAAGATAGGGTATAATCTTGGATTGCGACCGGCGTCGTCGAACTCTCAGAGTTCTAAGACAAGCCTCATTCATATCATTCATTGCATATGACCAAACTGCGTTCCGAGTGTCTTTGTAGAGAAGAGATAAATCTTCCCCTAAGATAGTCAGGGATAAACCGCTCTACAGAACATATACATAGTGAAAAGTAGTGCGGAAATAAAACTTTTCACTACAACATAATATAGTCTTTAAAACCTCTTCCATATAAAAGTAATAGAAATGCTAAGTCTCAATCTCATCATCTTAAGACACAAGAGTACTGTAATACGAAAATAGAAATAACATAGTGTTATTACAATACTTCATAAAAGAAACATAAAATGACATATATGCCCTCGATACAAATGAGGACATACTTCAATTCTTCTACTCGGACGATTCTTCTAAGACCAAGTCTTCTTCTCCAAAGATCCTTACCTACCAAGGACTATAGATAGAAAATAAAGCATGGAATTAGTACAACCACATGTACTAAGTATGGCTATATGCATAAAATCATGAAAACGGACTTTATTGGAAATATGCATCTTTTCATTTAGAAATCATAGTTTAATCATAAGAACATCATTTAGCAATTAGAACCACATAAGATAACATTTAATCAAAGATAACATTTAAAGGCTCACTTTACAGTGAGTTCCCTTCACTGTTACAGTGAAGTCCAAACCTTCCCTTTTAACATCTTCTAGCATGTAATTCCCTCACTTAAAGTCATCCTTAACATCTTCTAGCATGTAATTCCCTCACTTAAAGTCATCCTAAGATTCACTTAAGTCACACAAAGAGAGACCGCCCATACACCCTCTCTAGATGTGCCTAAACGACCCTTAAGATTACCTACAATGAGTCACATACATACTTACAAAACAATCATAAACATCTATGTAAGATTCTTCTACCAAAGGTCAATTCCAAGGTTCACTTGAGTGAGGGTACCACCCATACAATCTCTATCACATACACACAAGAGATACTATAGACTACCTATAATAGAAGCATCCTCACTAAACACACCAACACTTAGATTAGAAGACATTCTCCTTCCAAAGCCTATCAAAAGACCTATTTAAGTAAATCAAGAAGATATGTCCATATTACAATGACCTCTCCAAGATTACCTAAATAGCCCTTAAGACTTCCTAAGGTTTAGAACATGTCAACAAGATTAACCAACTTCCCTAACTAGAGTCATCCTCAAGACTTCCAAAGATAAGACATGGAGACACCATCCTTTCATGCCCTCCTCACACTTTAGCTAAGGAATGCTTAAGTCACTTTAGATTAGGTACTCAATCATTTACATAGTTACTACATAGATCATTAGTTCATTAATTCATTAAGACTCATACATCACATAAGACACTCACATAATGGATCACATAATGGTCTTTGGACAAGACCTAGGAACTCAACATAACACCTTCAAAGTCTATTGTGCAATGTCTAGATACCGTCCCATACCACCACCTAAACCTCATACACTTATCTAATGCTAATAGGTATTCCACATGATGAGAATAGGCAATAACCGACATAGACCATGGTAGAAAAACATGGAATCCGAAGTTCTATCCTACTTTGATGAGGTTGTTCTACTTGCCAATGGTAGAACTTGGACACATCCCATGTAGGCACATGGTTAAGGAATATGATGAGTGTACGAAGCATTCAATCTCTTATTTAATTGAATCCACTTCCCCCTTAGTCATACTCACTCGGCGCTAGCCTTTGTTCTCATAGATTAATTCACATTAAGGTTCATAAAAATAGGTCCCATATCTAGTTCATGACCCCCTTTACATTCACCCTACCAAAGCAAGTTTCACTAGGGCATATCTCACTTTAGCGACAAGAAGCTCATAGCGATTTTCCTAAGGTATGATGTGATTCCGTTCCAGCCAACCATCCCTATGTCCATCACCCATAACATGAAGGATACCATTACGGCTAACTACTTCACAATTCAAAACCTCGCCACTAGGTTCAAGGTTCCACATAACATTGACCTTCTTATCATTAATGTCCCACTTATATTATTATTCAAGACTAAGAGTTATAAAACCCTATATCAAGACATCACATACTCATAACCATATATACATCAAGTAAGAGATACAAGTCAACAAAGACAAGACATCACATACTTCACTTTTAACCCATAATACAAGCCATTCTAGAAACACTTCTAAAACAACCTAACATCTTCAAGTCATCTATATATCATCATAACATCATTAATATACTCCACATAGACTTACAAAGTCAAGTAGGAATAAACAAGACTTAACCTAACACTATCCTCATAATGTCAAGTCAAAGTCTAACATGATCACTTAAGGCAACATAACTAGAAGAATACATACATGACTATATAACTTCACATGTAGATAAGTAATAACATACTCACATCATCAACTACATAAATAGCCACATAACTTCAAGTAGTTGCCAATAAGGCCATGCTCATAATATTGCATAAAGTAACGCCGACAAGGCCACATCAATTACAAATAAAATACTTAACACTGCCACCATAAGTGGACCATACCAATCACAATAATATGAAAGTATAAATAATATCAAATTAAGGAAAACGGGGCAGCATACCTTCATCCCCTTATCCACACCTCAATTCAATGCCAAATCAATCAATCCAACATCACAAGGCCCTTACCCATGACCATGAACAATAATTCAAAGCAATAACCATAAAACTCAATGAATCTACATCAATTCAATCTAGGTTTAACAATATAATATCAATTACATATCAATTGAACACAATTCTTATATCATTAGAAAGCCCATAAGAAACTACACAACAATTCATCAACATTAGCTTAATTTCAAGTAACCCAAAAAGTAGTCAAAACTAGGGTTCATCAATTCACATGGGTTCATAGGTAATTTATGTTGAAATCATCAATAAAATATCAATTAGATCATAATTCAATGTTTAGAAATCATTTATGCAAGAACCCATGGTAGAATCCCGAAATTGGATAATTCACTTAAGAAAACTTTGTAAAACACTTTGAGAATTGGGCTCCTTGATGAAATAAGTTTCAAGGATCAAAAGCCATACCTCAAGGATGATAATTCTTCACTTTGATGAATAATTCTCCTTCAAAAGGCCACACCAAGCTAATCCTTCAAGTTGGACTTCAATGGAGTCTTCAATGGAGGTTTTGGGATTTCTAAGAGACTTTGGGTTTTGATTTTTGAAGAATAATGAAGTCTCTAGGGTCTTAACCACTTAAATAGTTCATTAAAATACCCATAAGACCCCTAAACAACCGTCTAAACTCTTATTTAGTTATGGGGTGAATTGGCAGTAAATCTGCGCAGGAGACAGTGGCTGCGACGACTGCCCTGTGACGGGGCGTCACGACTGACACGGGCCGTCATGGACCTCCGTTGCAAGCTCCAGTGGCTTGCCAAGGGTTCCCCCTACACCCTTGGACAAGGCCCCCACGACGAATCCCTTGTGACGGGGCGTCACAGCCATGACTGGCCGTTGACAGCTCCGTCGCTAAGGCTGCCTGGGACAGCCTGCCATCAGATTTTAGGTCCTTTCCTCAAGGACCCTTTGATGGTCCTTGGGGATAATTTCCCGTACGTTTCCAACCCAAATATGATCATCTATAAGTTTAAGACCTCTCACATGAATTTTATCTAAAACGAACACGTAAAACTCGACGAAACGCGCCTAGACGTACAAGGTCGACTCAAGGCATATCTTTCGAATTCCTTGGACGTTCTTAGTCGTTTGACCTCCAAACTTCACGAAACTTTAACCACTGTCTATACATGCTATATTAACTCTATTAAGAACCTTAAAACATCATGAAACACACATAAACACATAGAACCACATTTTAGACAATTAGGTGACTTAGTCGTCAAACGTCTTAGTCGTCCCTTGACTTTTGACTTCCAACACCTCTAATATTTTTGCTACTGCCTCTATACCACATATTAAACATATTTAGGACCTTAGAACACTAATACCAACATGTTAGGCTCTAGAACACCTAAGCTATTTTGAAGGTCTTACAATCTCCCACACTTGCCACTCTCCGAACACTTCCAAGATTAGAGATTCAACTAGCAGCACATAACCAAGACATACAACACATTATCAAGAAGAAATAATCAATTTCACATAATCAAGAGATTCACAACACAACAAGAAACTAGAAAATAATTATATAACTCATTATGCTACAAAACTCCCATGCTTCAATACAAATAGCAAAAACTCATTTTATATTCAACATCATACTCATATACATCAGTTCTACTCACATTACCACAAATTTTATACCAAAGAATCAAATAGTCAATTTTACAAAAATTTTACAGTGAGCAGTGTATAAAGCTACAGTGATTTCAGCAACTTTTCCGAAAATGCAGTTTTTTTAGGCAATTCTTTATATAGACATGCTTGAATGCAAGATAACATCATGTAAACACATAATACAACATGCTCAAAGCTTCATAAAATACACAATGCAAGAAGTAAATGAAATTCAATTTCAACCAAACTCCTAAACATCATGCACAAGCAACAAATTCAAGAACTTCTATCTTATCTACAAACCATACTCCCCGACTTAGAAGGAACTCATACTATCAAAAGAGAAACAAGAACTTACCAACATCATCATCACCATCACCCGACTTCTCAACTCTAGTACAGAGTGCATAGAAATGCCTCTTAGTTGGAGCGTCTTCCTTTGGAACAGTAGGCTCAACCCTCTTGCCCTCCTTCCTAGAAGCAATGTTTGGACAATCTCGCACTTTGTGCTCATCCTTTACACATCCAAAGCAACTATCGGTACCCAATAAACACTCACCATAGTGTTTCTTGCCACACTTGGCACAATTAGGCTTGCTATCCTTAGAAACACCTCCTTTCTCAAACTTCTTCTTAGGAACACTAGGTCCATCTTGAGATTGAATCCTCTTTTATTGAACCTAGGTTGCTCTTGGTCACTAGCAACACCCCTCTTCAAGCTACTAGACTTCCTCCCAAGATTAGATTCTTCACATGATTGTGCATACATCAAGTGTCTAGATAAGGCCACATTATCATGTAGTATAGTTGCATAGCGTTCTTCCCTCACTAAGTCTCTCAACCTAGAAGTCATAGTGCTCTCCATAACCCTAGGCACCATACTCAAATTGATTTGAGTAGTTACGGCTTGAGCTAAAGCCATCAAAGCCTATCCAATCACCCTATTAGACAATGCCGGTACCTCATCACCTACACCCACATTAGGGACATGATCACCTTGGGGAGGCACTTGATCACCTAGCCCATCTTGGACACCTTGCTCATCTTGAGAAACTTGAACACCTTGAACACCTTGAGCACCTTGAGCAACTTGCTCAACTTGCTCAACTTGGGGAAGAACTTCCTCATTCACCCTCTCCTCTTCCATCCTTCTAGCCGGCCAACCTCCTAGTACACACAAGGAAACTCATAAGAAGGATAATCATAACATTTACTCTACCACATGATATAGGACTAGAAGAGAAGGGAAACTCTATCGTCCTATAGCCTCTCGCCCATAGATGTGTCGCGACTCACACCGATGGTCAAGACTCTACTAGACGTGACTTGATGAGACTTTTTGATACCTAATACAACTTTCACCAACTTATGCTCTGATACCAACTCTGTCACAACCCGAGACCATACCCTAGAAGATAGGGTGCAATCTTGGATTGCGACCGGCGTCGTCGAACTCTCAGAGTTCTATGACAAGCGTAATTCATATCATTCATTGCATATACATAGTGAAAAGTAGTGCGGAAATAAAACTTTTCACTACAACATAATATAGTCTTTAAAACCTCTTTCATATAAAAGTAATAGAAATGCTAAGTCTCAATCTCATCATCTTAAGACACAAGAGTGCTTTATACGAAAATAGAAATAACATAGTCTTATTACAATACTTCATAAAAGAAACATAAAATGACATATATGCCCTCAATACAAATGAGGACATACTTCAATTCTTCTACTCGGACGATTCTTCTAAGCCCAAGTCTTCTTCTCCAAAGCTCCTTACCTACCAAGGACTATATATAGAAAATAAAGCATGGAGTTAGTACAACCACATGTACTAAGTATGGCTATATGCATAAAATCATGAAAACGGAATTTATTGGAAATATGCATCTTTTCATTTAAAAATCATAGTTTAATCATAAGAACATCATTTAGCAATTAAGAACCACATAAGATAACATTTAATCAAAGATAACATTTAAAGGCTCACTTTACAAAATGAGTTCCCTTCACTGTACAGTGAAGTCCCTTCACTGTTACAGTGAAATCCAAACCTTCCCTTTTAACATCTTCTAGCATGTAATTCCCTCACTTAAAGTCATCCTAAGATTCACTTAAGTCACACAAAGAGAGACCGCCCATACACCCTCTCTAGATGTGCCTAAACGACCCTTAAGATTACCTACAATGAGTCACATACATACTTACAAAACAATCATAAAAATCTATGTAAGATTCTTCTACCAAAGGTCAATTCCAAGGTTCACTTGAGTGAGGGTGGAGCGACCGCCCATACAATCTCTATCACACACACACAAGAGATCCTATAGACTACCTATAATAGAATCATCATCACTAAACACACCAACACTTAGATTAGAAGACATTCTCCTTCCAAAGCCTATCAAAAGACCTACTTAAGTAAATCAAGAAGATATGTCCATAGTACAATAACCTGTACAAGATTACCTAAATAGCCCTTAAGACTTCCTAAGGTTTAGATCATGTCAACAAGATTAACCAACTTCCCTAACTAGAGTCATCCTCAAGACTTCCAAAGATAAGACATGGAGAGACCATCCTTTCATGCACTCCTCACACTTTAGCTAAGGAATGCCTAAGTCACTTTAGATTAGGTACTCAATCATTTAAATAGTTACTAAATAGATCATTAGTTCATTAGTTCATTAAGACTCATACATCACATAAGACACTCAAATAAAGCATCACATAAGACACTCACATAATGGATCACATAATGGTCTTTAGACAAGACCTAGGAACTCCACATAACACCTTCAAAGTCTATTGTGCAATGTCTAGATAGCGTCCCATACCACCACCTAAACCTCATACACTTATATAATTCTAATAGGTATTCCACATGATGAGAATAGGCAATAACAAACATAGACCATGGTAGCAAAATATGGAATCCGAAGTTCTATCCTACTTCGATGAGGTTGTTCTACTTGCCAATGGTAGAACTTGGACACATCCCATGTAGGCACATGGTTAAGGAATACGAAGAGTGTACGAAGCATTCAATCTCTTATTTAATTGAATCCACTTCCCCTTACTCATACTCACTCGGTGCTAGCCTTTGTTCTCATAGATTAATTCACATTAAGGTTCATATAAATAGGTCCCATATCTAGTTCATGACCCTCTTTACATTCACCCTACCAAAGCAAGTTCCACTAGGGCATATCTCATTTTAGCGACAAGAAGCTCATAGCGATTTTCCTAAGGTATGATATGATGCCGTTCCAGCCAACCATCCCTAAGTCCATCACTCATAACATGAAGGATACCATTACGGTTAACTACTTCACAATTCAAAACCTCGCCACTAGATTCAAGGTTCCACATAACATTGACCTTCTTATCATTAAGGTCCCACTTATATTTTTATTCAAGACTAAGAGTTATAACACCCTATATCAAGACATCACATACTCATAACCATATATACATCAAGTAAGAGATACAAGTCAACCAAGACAAGATATCACATACTTCACTTTTAACCTATAATACAAACCATTCTAGAAACACTTCTGATATAACCTAACATCTTCAAGTCATCCTATATATCATCATAACATGATTAATATACTCCACATAGACTCACAAAGTCAAGTAGGAATAGACAAGACTTAACCTAATACTATCCTCATAATGTCAAGTCAAAGTCTAACATGATCACTTAAGGCAACATAACTAGAAGAATACATACATGACTATATAACTTCACATGTAGATAAGTAATATGATACTCACATCATCAACAACATAAATAGCCACATAACTTCAAGTAGTTACCAATAAGGCCATGCTCATAATATTGCGTAAAGTAACGCCGACAAGGCCACATCAGTTGCAAATAAAATACATAACACCGCCATCATAAGTGGACCATACCAATCAAAATAATATGAAAGTATAAATAATATCAAATTAAGGAAAACGGGGCAGCATACCTTCATCCCCTTATCCACACCTCAATTCAATGCCAAATCAACCAATCCAACATCACAAGGCCCTTACCCATGGCCATGAACAATAATTCAAAGCAATAACCATAAAACTCAATGAATCTACATCAATTCAATCTAGGTTTAACAATATAATATCAATTACATATCAATTGAATACAATTCTTATATCATTAGAAAGCCCATAAGAAACTACATAACAATTCATCAACATTAGCTTAATATCAAGTAACCCAAAAAGTAGTCAAAACTAGGGTTCATCAATTCACATGGGTTCATAGCTAATTTATGTTGAAATCATCAATACAATATCAATTAGATCATAATTCAATGTTTAGAAATGATTTATGCAAGAACCCATGGTAGAATCCCGAAATTGGACAATTTACTTTAGAAAACTTTGTAAAACACTTTGAGAATTGGGCTCCTTGATGAAATAAGTTTCAAGGATCAAAAGCCATACCTCAAGGATGATAATTCTTCAATTTGATGAATAATTCTCCTTCAAAACGCCACACCAAGCTGATCCTTCAAGTTGGACTTCAATGGAGTCTTCAATGGAGGTTTTGGGATTTCTAAGAGACTTTGGGTTTTGATTTTTGAAGAATAATGAAGTCTCTAGGGTCTTAACCACTTAAATAGTTCATTAAAACACCCATAAGACCCCTAAACAACCGCCTAAACTCTTATTTAGTTATGGGGTGAATTTACCAATTCACCCCTGACTTGGCAGTAAATTTGCGCAGGAGACAGTGGCTGCGACGACTGCCTTGTGAGGGGGCGTCACGACTGACACGGGCCGTCATGGACCTCCGTTGAAAGCTCCAGTGGATTGCCAAGGTTTCCCCCTACACCCTTGGACAAGGACCCCACGATGAAT
The DNA here is from genome assembly GCA_016801875.1 of Solanum sitiens. Taxonomy (NCBI): domain Eukaryota; kingdom Viridiplantae; phylum Streptophyta; class Magnoliopsida; order Solanales; family Solanaceae; genus Solanum; species Solanum sitiens. Next base: position 380,987 of record JABWTJ010000311.1, on the reverse strand, counting down.
CCCTTGTGACGGGGCGTCACAGCCATGACTGGCCGTTGACAGCTCCGTCGCCAAGGTTGCCTGGGACAGCCTGCCATCACACTTTGGGTCCTTTCCTCAATGACCCTTTCATGGTCCTTGGGGATAATTTCTCGGACGTTTCCAACCCAAATATGATCATATATAAGTTTAACACCTCTCACATGAATTTCATCCAAAACGAACACGTAAAACTCGACGAAACGCGCCTAGACGTACAAGGTCGACTCAAGGCATATCTTTCGAATGCCTTGGACGTTCTTAGTCGTTTGACCTCCAAACTTCACGAAACTTTAACCACTGTCTATAAATGCTATATTAACTCTATTAAGAACCTTAAAACATCATGAAACACACATAAACATATAGAACCACATTTTAGACAATTAGGTGACTTAGTCGTCAAACGTCTTAGTCGTCCCTTGACGTTTGACTTCCAACACCTCTAATATTTGGGCTACTGCCTCTATACCACATATTAAACATATTTAGGACATTAGAACACTAATACTAACATGTTAGTCTCTAGAAAACCTAATCTATTTTCAAGGTCTTACACCAGGACACTAGAGAGGGTGCTCTCAGGGAGAACCCACATGCTAGCACCATTGCTAGCAGACTGAGAGATTTCACCAGGATGAATCCTCCAGTCTACTTCAGGTCCAAAACCAATGAGTATCCCCAGTAGTTTGTGGATGAGTTCCACAAGATTCTCTGTGCTATGGGTGTTAATGAATAGGAGAAGGCTGAGTTGGCTGCATACCAGCTCAAGGATGTGGCTCAGGTATGGTACAAGATGTAGGTAGATGGCCGAGCACCAGGAGAAGTCCCCATCACTTGGGACATTCTCAAGACTGGATTCCTTGAGAGGTTTTTTCCCAGAGAGAAGAGAGAGGCTAAGGTTGAAGAGTTCATCAACCTACGTCAGGGAGGTATGTAAGTCAAGGAATACTCCTTGAATTTTGTTAAACTTTCCAAATATGCTTCTTCCCTGGTGTCCAGTAGCACGGATGATATGAGTAGGTTTGTGACTGGTGTATAGGAGGATCTAGAGTAGGAATGTAGGGAAAGCCATGTTGCATGATAACATGGACCTTGCTAGGTTGATGGTACATGCACAGTAGGTGGAGGAGAGTCGTCGTAGAAAGAGAGGCCGAGAAGGCAAGAGGCCTAGGCCCTCGAATCAGGCTGGTTGTAGCACTGGTAGGAGTTCGTTTGGAGTCCAGGACAGGCCCAAGTTAAAGAAGGGGCACCAGAACTCATGTAATCCTACTCCTTCCAGGAAAACTAATGCCAAAGAGGACAAGTCTGGCCCCAAGAAGGGCAATGATAGAAATGCCCAACGTGACAGAAAGTCGTGTGGTAAGTGTGACCGTTTGCATGGAGGTGAGTGCATGTAGGTTCTAATGCCTTCTATGGGTGCGGCAATAGTGGGCATATGATTAGGGACTGCTCACATGTGAAGAATCAGGCCAAGGCAGATACTCAGCCTCGGCCTAATCCTACTGCTGCAGCCGAGCATCCCAAGAGGAAAATGTTTTATTCTTTGAAAGGTAGAGAGGAGGAAGAGAAGTCAGCTGATGTGGTCACAGGTACCTTGCATGTCTTTCCTTTTCCTGTGTATGCATTGCTAGATCCAGGATCCACCTTGTCTTTTGTTACTCCTTTAGTAGCTAGTAAATTTAACTTGCTTCTTGAGATCTTGCACGAACCTTTTCTAGTTAGTACTCCTATAAGAGACAGCATTAGAGATGAAAGAGTATATAGAGATTGCCCAATAACTGTTCTTGATAGAGTTACCTATGCTGACCTAATAGAATGAACCATGTTTGACTTTGATATAATTTTGGGTATGGATTGGCTCCATAAATGCTATGCTACCATAGACTGTAGAAACAGGGTAGTAAGGTTTCAGTTTCCTAATGAATTAGAGCTAGAATGGGGAAGGGCGTAGTTCAAATACAACAAGACAAATAGTTTCCCATCTTAAAGCCAATAAGATGTTATCTCAGGGGTATTTATACCACATAGTCAGAGTCAATGACTTAGAACATGAATTTCCTTCCATAGACTCTGTGTCCATAGTGAATGAGTTTCAAGATGTCTTTTCGGAGGATTTACTAGGAATCCCTCCTGAACGCGCAATTGACTTTGGTGTTGACTTAGATCCTAACACCAAACCAATTTCCATTCCTCCCTATAGAATGGCTCCAGCTAAAATCAAAGAGTTTAAGTTGCATTTAAAAGATCTACTTGATAAGGGCATCATCCAGCCAAGCATATCCCTATGGGGTGCCCCAGTGTTGTTCGTTAAGAAAAAGGATGGAAATATTAGAATGTCTATCGATTATCGGCAGCTCAACAAAATCAATATAAAGAACAAATACCCTCTTCCCAGAATTTATGATCTATTTGATCAGCTCCAAGGTTCAAGTTTCTTTTCTAAAATACATCTCCGGTCAGGGTATCACCAGCTTAGAGTGAGACAAGAGGACATTCCGAAGAGTGCCTTCCGCACTAGGTATGGTCATTACGAGTTTCTTGTCATGTCATTTGGTCTCACTAACACACCAGCCGCGTTTATGGACCTTATGAATAGGGTCTTCCATGAATACCTTGATTCTTTGGTCATAGTATTCATAGATGACATCCTCATATACTCTAAGAATAGAGAAGAGTATGAACAACATTTGAGAATGAAATTTCAAGTACTCAGGGAACATCAGCTTTATGCAAAATTCAGCAAATGTGAGTTTTGGCTGAGATCAATGACCTTCCTTGGTCATGTTGTGTCCGACCAGGGTGTAGAGGTAGATCCAAAAAAGATTGAGTCAGTAAAGAACTAGTCGAGACCCCTCACTCCTACAGACATCTGGAGTTTCTTGGCTTTGGCTGGTTACTATCGCAGGTTTGTTGAGGGCTTTTCCGTTATTGTTGCTCCATTGACAACTTTAACAAAGAAGAAGGCGAAGTTTGAGTGGCCTGAAACTTGTGAAAAGAGCTTCCAAGAGCTCAAAGACCAACTCACTTCAGCCCCAGTTCTCACATTGCCGAGGAGTTGTGAAAGGTATGTGGTGTACTGTGATGCTTCCTGAGTAGGTTTGGGATGTATTCTTATGCAGGATGGCAAGGTGATTGCATATGCATCAAGACATTTGAAAATCCACTAGAAGAATTACCCTACCCATGATCTTGAGTTAGCTGCTGTGGTATTTGCGTTAAAACATTGGAGACATTACTTATATGGTGTACATGTTGATGTATTTATTGACCATAAAAGTCTTCATTATGTTTTTACAGATATAGAATTGAATCTTCGTCAGAGAAGATGGCTAGAGCTGCTCAAGGATTATGACATGAGTGTCCCCTATCACCATGTAAGTCCAATGTAGTGGCTGATGCTTTGAGCCGATTGAGCATGGGCAGTGTGTCTCATATTGATGATGAGAAGAAGGAGTTGGTTAAAGAGGTACACCAATTGGCTAGGTTAGGTGTACGACTGGTAGACACACCAAGTGGAGGTGTTTCAGTTCATTCCAGTTTTTGAATCCTCATTTGTTGTAGATGTTAAAGTTAAGCATCATCTCGACCCAGTACTCATGGAGTTGAAAGAATCAATGTTGAGTAAGCTTAATGAATCATTATCCCTAGGAGGGATGGTGTGCTTTGATACCAGTGCAGATTATGTGTGCCCAATATTGATAATCTGAGACCTAATATTATGGCAGAGTCTCATGGATCCAGGTATTCCATTCATCCAGGTTCCACCAAGATGTATCATGATCTCAAGGAGATCTATTGGTGGGAAGGTATAAAGCGAGATATTTATATGTTTGTGGAGGAGTGCCCCAATTGCCAACAGGTTAAGGCCGAACACCTTAAGCCTCGATGTCTTACCCAGTCGAATGAGATCCCGACATGGAAGTGGGAGTCTATTAATATGGACTTTGTGGTTGGTCTGCCTAGGACCAGGAAACTGCATGATTCCATTTGGGTCATTGTTGACAGGATGACTAAGTCTACTCACTTCATTTTTGTGAAGTCTACTTATAGGGCCGAAAATTATTCCAAGCTGTATATTGATGAGATAGTGAGGTGGCATGGGATCCCTTTATCAATTATTTTGGATAGGGGAGCCCAGTTCACTTCTCACTTTTTGAGATCTTTCCAAAAGATCTTGGGTATACAGGTTTAGCTCAGTACTGCTTTTCATCCTCAGATGGATGGACAAGCAGAGCATACCATTCAGACCCTTGAAGACATGCTGAGAGCATGTGTTATTGACTTTAAGGGGAGTTGAGATGATCACTTGCCACTGATTGGGTTCTCTTATAATAATAGCTACGATTCCACTACAGGGATGGAACCTTTTGAAGCACTATATGGAATAATATGTAGGTCCCGAATTGGGTGGTTTGAGGTAGGAGAGTCTTCCATACTTGGCCCTGAGATCATACATGAGGCTATGGAAAAGGTGAGAATGATCAGGGATAGATTGGCTACTGCTTATAGTCGTCTAAAATCCTATGCTAAAAACAGGAAGAGGGCTCTTGAATTCGAGGTAGGTGATCAAGTCTACCTTAAGATATCACCCATGAAAGGGGTGATGAGGTTTGGTAAGAAAGGGAAGTAGAGTCCGAGGTATATAGGTCCTGATGAGGTCTTACAGCGACTAGGGAATGTTGCCTATGAACTGAAGTTACCAAATAACTTGGCTTATATTCATCTAGTTTTTCATATTTCGATGCTTAAAAAGTGTCTACGTGATCTAGCATCCATCCTGCCTGTTGAGGGGTTAGGAGTCGACGAGAATCTTTCTTATGAAGATGTTCCAGTTGAAATTTTAGATCGCCATGTGAAGCAGCTGAGGAACTAGGAGGTTGCCACCGTAAAGGTGATATGGAGGAACCACCTTGTTGAGGGAGCAACATGGGAGGCCGAGGCCGACATGAGATCCTGTTACCCTCACTTGTTCAGTTCTTGAGGTTAGATATACTCTTCCTAAGTCTGATTTTGTTTATGAAACTCTAAATTTTAGTGCATTAGTCATTTTTGGTGTTTTAAGTCCATGACTCTGTGTTTATACTTGCACTATATGAGTTAATATGAGTTCATGCTTGTATTCATGTTGCTGTTTTTGTATAACATCGATATGATTTTTCTGTCGCATGAGTTGTGATGTGGATTGAGTTAAAGTGAGATTGAGAAGGAAGTTCCTCAATCTCATATATGATGCTTCAGATAAGCTTTGAGTGATGTGCATCATCTAGAGTAAGTTGTGAATCAGATATTCACAAAGAGTAAAGTTTCAAGTAGTGTTGATGTGTTTTTAGAAAATGCCCTCTTTGATTCAAAATGATGTGTAGTGTCATTCAGGAACGAATGTTCCTAATGGGGGGATAATGTAACATTTAAAAAAATGTACTTGTCTAGTGAAGAGTCTATTAGGTTTTAAGAATAAGTATTGGGGTAAATAGGCATCCCAATACCCAATATTGAGTAATATTGGGCATGTTAGAGAATATTAGCTTAAGGGTGTTAGCGATTTTCTATGTATTAACAAGTAACTTAAAATACACTTTGATGTTCAAATGCCCCAATCGAAGCTTGTTTAGGAATTGTACCTGCAATGGAGACCCTAAACTAAAATTTTTAATTTTATCGCTTACACACATTAGGTACGAGGCATCCAAGTGTCAAGCCTAGGTAGCACATTATCATTTAAAATGATCATGCAGATTAAGCAGGGCCCAAGGACATAGTGAGAATCCTTGGGACAAGAAGTGAACTTTCCAAGTGTAACTATAGAGTGCACGGTTAGGAAAGTGCACGGCAACACATGTGCAAGTACAACCGATTCGGTTAGGGCGGTTAGGGGGCCGACGCGCGTAGGGTCAATCCACGTGTGACCGAGCTTCCTAAACAATCCTAGTCTCTAACTAACTTATCTAACTAGCTAACTAACCTAGGACAAACTAAAATGAACTAAATAGTGTGGCAGAAATCCTAAGACCTAACCAGGTGACACTAGCCGAGTAGCTAACTAAAGAAACATCATAGTACCTAACCTAGGATGGTCCAAAGGGGTTGGTTATGGTCCTAGTGACTGAGGAGTACTTTAGTAATTACCTAAAGTCACTAAATTAATTAAATTAGCAACTTAATTAATTAATTTAATTTCATTGTCAAACCCGAGACCCTTAGCAAATTTTCAGAATTGGCTAAGTCAAATGCTCTCCTATTTTTAGTCAATTTAGGAGGGGCGTTTTGGTAATTAGATAATTTATTTATTTAATTAAGTTATTTAGCCTAAGTTGAATTAGTCAATATTCAGTTCCTAAGACTTAGACTCACGTTGAAACTCACGACTGAAAAACAGTAAGCAAGCGTAAGAAAAATAAAAAAATACTGTTGGTTCTCCTTAGGCGATTTCAAGGCAATTCTTCAAGATTTTTCGTGCAAATTACAGGGTGATCTTCGTAGATTCAATTCTACAGGAAGGTATGGGTTTTCTCTCTTGGATTCCTTTCCCCAGAAGGCTTTTCAAACGTTTTGAATTCAAGAAAACCAAAACTAGGGTTGTTCCCAATGAAATTTTCGAATGTTCATCTCCCTAGTTCTCCCTATTTCCGATTCTAGTAGTATGAATAATGCAAATCTCGATCATGTTTTTGGTATGTGGTGCTAACTGATCATTATGAGTAGGTTTTTGTGATTTGATAATGTCAAATGAGACCTATAGGTTAGATCCGTATGATTAGAGTATCATTTACATGAGATAAGAAAGGTTGTAATGCCTAATTCTGTTCGAGAAGATGAAATTGTTATAAGTCGTTTATGAAATTCAGTTTACTGTTAAAAGGAATGAAGGTTTCAATTACTGTGTGTGTTTAGAGTAGATATGTTTGTAAGTGTTTGGAATGCAATGTTTCCAAGAAGAAATAAGAATGAGAATCCAAGCTACTTAATAAATCTTCAATGCCAAATCAACTTTATAGCTTGGTCAAACTAAGCACTGAATTGTATTTATAGGCTAATCAAAGGTTAAAAGTTGGCTTGCTTAAAATGATGAGATTACTATAATATATACATGAAGTTAATTGACTTGTCTAATGATAATATCATGAAAATGTTTGGTGAAAGTTTTGTTTATGCCTATAAATTGGCCAGCCATATTATTTCCAAAATATGTAATAGTATTGGCCAATGACTAATACCAATCTCATATGGCCAATGTAAATACATGTTAAGAATAGACTTGAAGAGATGTAACTCAATGAACTCATAACCTAGGGTATGCCAATGATTGGGACAAGTCCCAACATACCCAATCTAAATGAACTTCTGAACATAGTGTCACATTGAATAAGTCCTTATAACTTTCATAAAGAATTGTACAAGACTACCAAATATCATTGAACAAGACAAGGTGAGTAATGAAATAACTAAAAGCTTATGAGTTATGAAATTGAACTAGAATGGGGTGTTAAAGGAAGTGAGACAAGTCTCACTTGCACCTAAACAATTATGTTAAAGATACTCACATAAGAGGGTGTTAAAAATTGTGAGACATGTCTCATTAACACCATGATGATAATGTAAGATTTAAGTTCACATTCATCAAGTATATAAAGGGATGACAAGTCATCTATTGAGCTAAGCATACCTCATACTAAGAGCAAGCTTCCATAATGTATGAGTCAACTCTAAAAGTTTTAAAGTATAATAAATCAAACTAAGCACTGATAGACTAGTAATGAGCTTGTGCAATCACATGTAAGCCTCATTAGATGAGACTACCACCAAGTTGGATAAGGGTCTCCAAATTCTCCTAGTCTTTGAACTATGTCGCCACCATAGGTTACTAGCTAGTGGATCCACCTAAGAAAGCTAGGAAGTATTCGGTTTCACTTTGACCGGTGAACCACAACTTTTCAGTATGGGGAAGACACTTGATTTCATGTTAGCTCACATGATCTATGTCGGTTAAATGCTCAAGATTTCTTTAAGAAAGTAAGAAAGAAAGAAAGAAAGAACTAGGAAGATGAGGGGTGTTCGGATAGGATGACCAAAGGGTGAGGTTAGACTAAGTAATGATGTAATCCATTCTTAGTCATTGCACAGAAAGCTCCCAATGGAAGTCATAAAAGAATATTCTAAGTCAACCTAGCATGTTTAAATTGAACAGGAGATCAAAGAAGAAGAAATGTAAGTTCAAAGTGAACTATGTAAGCAAAAGCATAAGAATATCAAATCATCAGCGTTTGATAAGAATGAAGTTTTAACAGTTAATGGTTTATGCCAATAAAGGGAGCAAAACATAATGACTAATCAATTAAAGTATGAATGTATGCCCCAACATCTATATATTATGCAAATAATCAAAGAATGGGCATATCCAATAAAGATTGGCTTATAAAGATTTCATGCCCAATTTAACAAGAATGGAAAGAATAACTTGTGAGTAGGGTAGTCAAATCATTTCCTTAGTCTTTTGGATTACTTACTTGATTCATTGTAGGCATGAGACTACAATGAATCATTGCACTCGTAAGTAAAACATAGGATCAAAGAAGATCATCTAACTACACAATAAAAAAGGAAGAAAAGACTGAAAAATAAACTAAGGCTGGGAGAGGGAGCTCTTGGCCTAAGGGGAGCAAAAATATTAATTTTTTCTTGAGTTGTTCTAAATTTTTGTTCATGATTCCAAGATCTTATGTTCATATAGAAAATGAGTTGTGTGCTTTAAATGCATGAAAATATGTCATATTCATAGCATGATTCATAAATAATGAATTAGGAAAGTGAAGTGACTTTTCAAAAAATGGCATATTGCTATAGGAAGAGCTTTCCTTGATTATGCATAGTCCTTATGTGTTTATGTGCATACACCCATACTTAGTAAAAGTGTGTACTAACCCATATACAATAACCATTTTTATAGGTACAGGTCCTTGAAAAAGATTGAAGATCAGTTGAAGTTGTTTGGACTAGTACCTCCAGACTTTGGTAGGTCCTCTTGAGTTCGAGGATGCCTACGCGTTATTTTTTAGCTTTACTAGATTAGACATAACTAGTGGATGTTGTCCCTAGCCTTTCCTTCCAAACATTTGTTCAAGCTTTTGTATTAAGGCCGGTTTGGAAACTATTAATGAAATTATGAATTTTTCATTTCATTTGTTCAATCTGTTAATAGATGGTTGTTTATTTTGAGCTGTTAGTATATCACTCTTATGCAATAATTATATGAAGTCTAAGTACACTTCAATAAATTTAAAAAGTTTAAATATTCCGCTAAACTTAACTGTATGATTGTGATGAAAGCTAAGAAAAGGCTTTTCTGCAACCTCTGAGAGGTTAACGACGCCGGTCTCATCTAGGGTCTAGGACCCGGGTGTGACAGAAAAGTGAATTCATCTAAGTGTTTAAGACTTATAAACCCACTTAAAATACCCACAATAAACTTAATAATTCGTCCAACTAACTTTAGGAAGGCCAGGTGAAATACCCAAAATGTCGTTGGGCTAGCCAGATGCTGTAGGAAATTGCAGACCATCAAACGACGATCAGCACCTACGTGGCGTCGTCCCATCAACGGCCCAAGCTGGTCACCATTGTTTTGTACACAGCCTTGAAAATGGGAGATTAAGCTCCCTAGTCTAAGTCCTCATCGACGTCCACCACCTACGGAACGTCGACCAGCCTACTGGGCATTGATTGCCCTCTGTAAGTGGACTGCCTTAGGCAGTTTGGCCAATCAAGATGGGTCCTTCCTCAAGGGCCCTTGGTTGGTCCTTGGGGAGTTTTTCCTGGACATTTCCAACTAGAATATGTTCTTATACATTTTTAGGACCTCTCACATCAATTTCATCCAAAAACAAACACGTAAAACTCAACGAAACACACTAAGGCACACAAGCACGTTTCAAGGCAAACCTTTCAAACGTCATGGACGTTCTTGGACGTTTGACCTCCAAACTTCACGAAAATTTTAAAACTGCCCCCTAACCTCATTATAACCCATTTTAAAACTTCAAAACATCAATACACAAATGTTAGACTCTAGTATAACCTAAGTCGTTTTAGAGGTGTTACAATCTCCCCCACTTGGACAATATTCATCCTCAAATGAAACTTGCTTCAGTTTAAACACTTTCAAGAGATAAGAAACACAAGAATAGCAGCTAATAACCATACCACAATAGAAGCAAAACAATTTTTGTAGGAACACCAATTTGACATACTTAATAGACTTAAAATTCAACAAGAGGATAGAAACAAATCTATGCCTCATCATGCAAATAAGAATTACATTTTTCAATTCAAATAGCAAGACTCCTTATAAATTCATTATCATTCTGATATACATCAATTCTATACACACTATAACCATTTTTAACAAAAACCCAATTTAGTCAAAATTTAAAATTCTTTACACTGAACTGTTAAGGCAACACAGTGAACTATGCTCAAATTTCCAAAAATGCAACTCTTAAGAAATTAATGATGAAAGCATGACAATATAAAATATATAACCATATAAACTCAATTTACAACATAATTATAACTTCATAAAAGGCACAATGCAAGGAATCAATGAAATTCAATTCCAACAAGACTCATAAACACAATGCAACATGCAACATGATACTATGACTTTCCAACTCTCAAGCTTGAGTTGAGTATAAGATATGATACAATCAATCAAAATCCTACTAATCACCATAGTCCCCAACATAGAAGGAACACATAACAAGTAAAATAAAAAGCTATAACTTACCTATAGCGCCCTATCACGAATTACGGTGAACTAGAGATTCATAAGTATTGCTTGAGTGAATTTTGTTTTAAACTGAGTTAGTTTAGTATTCCTAAGGTGTGTGTGAAGTTTGGTTGAGTTAGGAGGTCAATCGACCAAAAACGTCCATGACGTTCGGAAGGTGTGCCCTAGAATGAACTAGTGTGTCTTGTTGTGTTTGGATGAGTTTTACATGTTTGTTTTGCTTGAAACTTGCATGAGATGTTCCTAAGATCTAGAAGACTTATTTTATAGGTTTTACGTCCAGGCACGACCCCACCTAGGACCCAAAAGGGTCCCTAGATAAAGGGCCCAAGACTTGGGCAAAACTGCCAAGGACACTGCCCAATCGACGGAGTAGTCTACAGGGCGTAGGTCCATCGACGCCCCGTCAACTGGGGCCATAGTTCCATACTTGGTGGGATGTCCAGCACTCCCTTGAACCAGTCTCTGATGCCATCGACGCCCAGTAGCATGGGCCGTTGATCAATCGACGCCCGGTAGCTTGGGTCGTCGATTGGCACCTGCAAAAGCTGTTAAGTGGTTGCCTACTTGGGGATGTTTTGTGTAAATTCACCCCAAGTCTTTTAAGACCCTAGGCTGATATTTTTAGTGTTTTTAGGTTATATTAAGTTTTATTTTAAGCCCTAGACCTAGACAAGACCATCATTTCAAAATCAACTCTCTCTCTCTCTAAAGAGAAACTCTCTCAAGACTCCATTGAAGTTAGAGGTCAAGGAAGCTAGGAGGGGCTGGTTGGACGTGTCTCTTCATAAAAAACTCTTGGGTTTTGCGTGCTTATTGAGCTATGGTATCCATTCTTAAATACCCTTTCATTCAGGAAGTCGTTTCCAATGAATTTCAAAAAGGGGTTTTCAACCCTAACTTCTATTATCTTCAACCCAATATGCGTCTTGCATGAAATGTTTCTAATGACAAATTAATGATATTATTAATGTTAGTTGATGATTTTAATGCTAAAACCTAGATTAAATCATGTTAAAGTTTCCTTTCAAGTTATGGTTTATGAAATTGGTCAAATGAGCATGTTTATGTATAAAATGAACTTTGGTTTTGTTGTGTTGTAATGTTGGTTTAGCTATTGCCCTAAAGGCCTTATATGATGAATTAATGATAAAATTCTTATAGGTTGTTATGGCTTAGTAAATTGAAAAGTTGCTTATATTGTATTATTCATATGATAATTTGATCTTTAGTGGTATGGTCCACCTTCTTGGTGCCGGTGCTTATTTGATTAGTTGGTAATGTTTAATATATATTGATAATGTAATCTTGAAGGCCTAAATGGTAGAATTAATAGAAATGGAAAGTGGGTTTTGTTTTGTGATTGTGAAGCTTAAATTGTATGTTTGACCTAGATTTTGGTCTAATTGAAGAATGTGACTAAGTGAAGTATGTAAAGTGTGTAAGTTGATAAATGGAAGTCTAAAGCATGTTTAGAAACAATGTATATGAAATGATGTCTATATGAAAGGTGTGCCCACATGTACACACACACACTTAAGTGAATGAATGAGCTATGTTTAGTAAGAAAGGGAGTCTTGGGGTGGACACTCTTTGTAAGTTGAGATGAAGTGTCTAGTAGCAACCTCACTATTCCTAATAAGCTTTCCTAGATAGGTTGGAGGATGAATGCACTTCGTGAGTTGAGATGTGGCATTTGCTAGTTATCCTTAACCTATAGTCTATAATGTGAGAATCCGTGGGGAGTTATGCCTAGCACCGAGAGGATAGGAAGAAGAGGTGAAATACGCTTCGTGAGTCGAGATGTCATATTCCCTTATACCTTTTGAGATGAGTACTCCTCGTTAGTAGAGAATGAGTCACTTAGTAGCAATCTCCCTATCTCTTAACTATGTGCCCACATAGGTATAGCTATCGAAAAAGCCATGTAAAAGCTAAAAAGTATGACCTTACTCTGGTCAAGTGAGAATACCTCATCCGATAGGGGTTAATATCAGGATTCCAGGACTAGCTCTCATTGAATTTGTCGGTTAAGCTAACCCCCCACAAAAGTATTGAAAATGATAAGTTGTCTAATTAATGTGTTACCTGTCTGATTTGATTGAACTAAATCTTCTAAAAGAACGTGCTAATTAGGGTAGGTTGTGGTATGGGACGCTACCTATCTATTGTACTAGGTAGGACCTTCCGAAAGGGAAGACTTGGTGCCAAACCTTCTAAAAGAATGTACTACTTAGGGTAGGTGGTGGTATGATGTCTTTACTGTAAAGTGTAATCTTGAGGTAAAGTTATGGAAATTCTACTTTAAGTGTTAAATGATGCTTCTTATGTTGTTTTGTTCCTAAGTTCATGAATGTTTTGTTAAATTGGCATGAAAGCTTATTTTACTAAAAATGTCCCTTTTTACATATTTTTGCATATGCCATACTTAGTACATTGTTTGTATTAACCCCATACTTTTATATACCTTATGAGTATAGGTTGGAAGCCTTTTGGAGGATCAGAGGTGAAGATTGGAAATTTTATCTCTCAAGAATTTGATATGTCCTCATATATTCGAGGACATAGTTTATTTTTCTTAGTTTCTTTATTAAGACTTAAATTTGTATTTCATTTTTATTGTAAAGGGCCGTGTCCCTAAGATTCTATGTTTTGTCTTTAAGTTGGCTTGTGACGATAAGATTTTCTAGTATTTATGAAAAGACTTATTTTATTATTATTATCATGAATAGTTTTAATTCCGCACTACTTTTCATGCTTTATGTTATGAACGTGAGTTGAGGGGCTTGTATGAGACCCCAAAGGGTCAAGTACGCTCGGCCACGATTCGAGAGTTAGCCCTAACTTTTAGGGGGTACTTTAGGGCGTGACAGACTTGGTATTAGAGCATAAGGTTTTGGATATAATTTAAGGTCTAAAAGTTTCACAAGCCACATCTAGTAGTATCTTGGTCATTGGTGTGAGTCGCGACACATCCATGGACAAGAGGCTATAGGATGCTAGAAGTTTCACTTTTTTCTCTATTCTAATATCTTGCCTTACATTTGAGTTTATAAGGTGTATTTTCTCAACCTCTTCTCTTGGTGTTTTTATGACATGAATACGAGGAGATCGACCGCTAGAAGGGAGGAGGGTGGTGTAGCTAATGAGAGGATCCCTCTCCATGACCAAGTTCCTATTGTTGGCCTTGACGAGGAAGAGAATGTACAGGTTCCCCTTCAAGAACCTCAAGTGCCTCCGGAACCCCAAGAACCTCAAGTGCCTCCGGAACCCCAAGGGCCTCAAGTGCCTCCTATGCCTCAAGTTCTTTTTGTTGAGGGAGATATGACTAATGCGGAGTTGAGGGCTGCCCTAATGAACATGATCCAACTCATGACGGCTCAAGCTCATGTCGTCAACAAACACTTTGTTGCCCAAGCTAATCAAGGAGATAGGCCCCAACCAAATGCTAGTACACCCGCTTCTAGGATTCGTGATTTCATGAGAATGAACCCTTCAAATATTCATGGTACTAAGATGGATGAAGATCCACAAGGCTTTATAGATGAGGTTTTCAAAGTGGTAGATACTATGGGTGTGACCCCTAGGGAGAAAGCGTAATTGGCCGCTTACCAACTTAAGGATGTTGCTCAGTTGTGGTATGATCAATGGAGAGGTGAGATACCCTTAGAAAGAGGTTTGGTTGATTGGGAGGAATTCAAAGAGGCTTTCCTAGATAGGTTTTTTTCCCTAGAGTGGAGGGAGAAGAAAATGGTTGAGTTCATGAATCTTCGACAAGAGGGAATGAGTGTGCAAGAGTACTCTCTCAAATTTACCCAACTCTCCAAGTATGCCCCGGATATGGTAGCCAACCCTAGGGCTAGGATGAAAAAATTTGTCATGGAATGTCTACCTTGGTGGAAAAAGAGTGTCGTACGACAATGCATCTTAATGACATGAATATCTCTAGGCTCATGGTTTATGCACAATAAATTGAGGAGTCCAAAATTAGGGAGATAAGGCAAGAGGGTAAAAGGCCTAGGTCGGATGATTATAGTCACCAAAAGCCTAGGAAGAGATTTTATCACCAAGATTCTTCCATGGGAAACAAGGATAAGGATCCAAACCAACATTCTCAAGGTGGTGGTCATACTTTTGAAAGGGCTAGGTGTCCTACTTGTGGTAAGCAAGATTCGGGTAAGTGTTTTGCCAGAACGGATGGTTGTTTTAGTTGTGGTAGCAAAGGCCACAAGATGAGGGACTGCCCTAATCTTAATGCAAGGGGAAAATATGTCAATCAAGCTTCCCATGATCCTAATGCTCCCAAGAAGAACCCTTCCTATGGGATTGGGGCTAGGAAGGATAACTAATCCGGCTTTGATGATTTTGGTAAGTCTTAACCCTTTTTGATTGTTTTTTTAAGTTATGAAGTGAGTTTATGTGGTTTTATAGTTAATATGATTATGTCATCTTGATGAATTGCACAAATAATGAATTTTTGGAATTTTGAAATATTGGGCAGTGTTACAGTGATATTCACTGTAGAAATTGTGATTTTTGAGAAAATATATTTTGTATTGAATTGAAGTTTCAATGTGTTAAAAAGTGTTTTTTTATAAGCATGTTTAATATTGGAGAAGGTAGTTCCTCCATAAAAGAAGGTTAAGAATGGGTTTTTGAAACTTGTGAAATTTGGTAAAAATGGCCTATGTTGGTAAGTGTGAAAAAGTGTGAAATGATGCTCTTTGTTAGTTGATGCTTTAATTTTGATGTTTAATCATGATTTTGTGGTGTTACGTGATGCTAAGTGAGTTCTTGCTGTTCTTGAAGTTTAAGTGTCATTCGAGGACGAATGTTATCCAAGTGTGGGAAAATATAGCGCACTAAAATGAATTATGGTGAACTAGAGCTTTGTAAGTGTTGCATGAGTGAATTTTGTGTTAAACCGAGTTAGTTTAGTATTCTTAAGGTGTGTGTGAAGTTTAGTTGAGTTTGGAGGTCAATCGACCAAAAACGTCCATGACGTTCGGAAGGTGTGCCCTAGAATGAACTAGAGTGTCTTGTTGTGTTTGGATGAGTTTTATGTGTTCGTTTTGCTTGAAACTTGCATGAGATGTTCCTATGACCTAGACGACTTAGTTTAGAGGTTTAACTTCCGGACGCGACCCCACCTAGAACCCGCAAGGGACCCTGGATGAAGGGCCCAAGTCTTGGGCAAAAATGCGAAGGACACTGCCCAATCGACGGAGCAGTCTTCTGGGCGTAGGTCCATCGATGCCCCGTCGAATGTGGACGTCATTCCATACTTGGTGGGAGGTACAAGACTCCCTTGAACCAGCCTCTGATTCCATCGACTGCCAGCAGCACGGGTCGTCGATCAATCGACGCCCGGTAGCTTGGGTCGTCTATTGGCACATGCAAAAGTTGTTAAGTGGCTGCCTACTTGGGGTGTTTTGTGTAAATTCACCTCAAGCCTTTTAAGACCCTAGGCTGATATTTTTAGTGGTTTTAGGTTATATTAGGTTAGTTTTAAGCCCTAGACCTAGACAAGACCCTCATTTCGAAATCAACTCTCTCTCTCTCTCTTAAGACAAACTCTCTCAAGACTCCATTGAAGTTGGAGATCAAGGAAGCTAGGAGGGGCTGGTTGGACGTGTCTCTTCATAAAAAAAGTCTTAGGTTTTGCTTGCTTATTGAGGTATGGTTTACATTCTTGAATACCCTTTCATTCAAGAAGCCATTTCCAATGAATTTCAAAAAGGGGTTTTCAACCGTAACTTCTATTATCTTCAACCCAATATGGGTCTTGAATGAAATGTTTGTAATGACAAATTAATGAAAGTAGTAATGTTAGTTAATTATTCTAATGCTAAAACCTTGATGAAATCATATTAAAGTTCCCTTTCAAGTTGTGGTTTATGAAATGGGTCAAATGAGCATGTTTATGTATAAAATGAACTTTGGTTTTATTGTGTTGTAATGTTGGTTTAGCTACTGCCCTAAGGGACTTATTATGATGAATTAATGATAAAAAGCTTATAAGGTTGTTATGGCTTAGTAAATTGAAGAGTTGCTTATATTATATTATTCTTATGATAAATTGATCTTGCGTGGTATGGTCCACCTTCTTGGTGCCGGTGCTTATTTGATTAGTTGGTAATGTTTAATATTTATTGATAATGTAATCTTGAAGGCCTAAATGGTAGAATGAATAAAAATGGAAAATGGGTCTTGTTTTGTGATTGTGAAGCTTAAATTGTATGTTTGACCTAGATTTTGGTCTAATTGAAGAATGTGACTAAGTGAAGTATGTAAATTATGTAAGTTTATAAATGGAAGTATAAAGCATGCTTACAAGTAATGTATATGAAATGATTTCTATATGCAAGGTGAGATGACATGTACACACACACACTTAAGTGAATGAATGAAGCTACGTTTAGTAAGAAGGGGAGTCTTGGGGTGGACACTCTTCGTGAGTTGAGATGAAGTGTCTAGTAGCAACCTCACTATTCCTAATGAGATTTTCTAGATAGGTCGGAGGATGAATGCACTTCGTGAGTTGAGATGTGGCATTCACTAGCTATCCTTAACCCATAGTCTATAATGTGAGAATCCGTGGGGAGTTATGCCTAGCACCAAGAGGATAGGAAGAAGAGGTGGAATACGCTTCGTGAGTTGAGATGTCGTATTCCCTTATACCTTTTGAGATTAGTACTCCTCGTTAGTAGAGAATGAGTCACTTAGTAGAAATCTCCCTATCCCTTAACTATGTGCCCGCATAGGTATAACTATTGGAAAATCCATGTAAAATCTAAGATGTATGACCTTACTCTAGGCAAGTGAGGATCCCTCATCCGATAGGGGTTAATATTGGGATTCCATGCCTAGATCTCATGGTATTTGTCGGTTAAGCTACCCCCCCCCCCACAAAAGTATTAAAAATGATAAGTTTTCTAATTAATGTGTTACCTATGTGATTTGATTGAACTAAGTCTGCTAAAAGAAAGTGCTACTTAGGGTAGGTGGTGGTATGGGACGCTACCTATCCATTGCACTAAGTAGGACCTTCCGAAATGGAAGACTTGGTGCAAAACCTTCTAAAAGAATGTACTACTTAGGGTAGGTGGTGGTATGGGACGCCATCCTACTCATTGCACTAAGTAGGCATTCCGAAAAGGAATCCTTTGGTGTTTTGTTTGGTTTTCTTCTAAGGTATTGTTTTTGAGTGGTGATTTATTCTCCCGAGGTGAGTAAGCCGAACGGGGTAGTCTTGAGGATCGCTTGGGTGTGCATTGAAGGAAGTGTTTAGACGTTTTATTCATGTCTTACCTTAGAGAGTCTTGGGATTATCCTTAGGTATGGAAACTCCTACGGAAATGGACTCATTTCCTCATATGCAATAGTTTGGAAGTTCACCATTGTTGGAGTCTTTAGTCTAATGTAAAGCTTTTAAACTTACTTTAAAGTCTTAAAATGGTTCACTGTAATGTCAATTGAATAGTTCTCTGTAAATGCATCCGTTTGATCTATTTGTTGTAACGTGCTCAAATCCTTGGGAATCCATTAGGAGCGCTAGTGGGAGTTGTAGTATGGGATGCTACTCTCACATTGCACTTAGTGTGATCTAATAGTCCTATTGGAGGAGAGTACTTGTATGAGAGTCGTATATATGCGTAGTTCACTGTAATGTGTGATGTCTTTACTGTAAAGTGTAATCTTGAGGTAAAGTTATGGAATTTAAGTGTTAAATGATCCTTCTTATGTTGTTTTGTTCCTAAGTTCATGAATATTTTGTTAAATTGACATAAAGCTTATTTTACTAAAAATGTCCCTTTTTACATGTTTTTGCATATGCCATACTTAGTACATTGTTTGTACATAACCCCATACTTTTATATACCTTATGAGTATAGGTTGGAAGCCCTTTGGAGGATCAGAGTTGAAGCTTGGGAATTCTATCTCTCAAGAATTTGGTAAGTCCTTATATATTCGAGGACATGGTTTAGGTTTCTTAGTTTCTTTATTAAGACTTAAATTTGTATTTCATTTTTATTGTAAAGGGCCCTGTCCCTAAGATTGTAAGTTGTGTCTTTAAGTTGGCTTGTGACGACAAGATTTCCTAGTATTTATGAAAAGACTTATTTTATTATTATTATCATGAAAAGTTTTAATTCCGCACAACTTTTCATGCTTTATGTTATGAACGAGAGTTGATGGGCTTGTACGAGACCCCAAAGGGTCAAGTATGCAGGGCCATAATTCGAGAGTTAGCCCTAACTTCTAGGTGGTACTTTTGGGTCGTGACATTACCAACATTATCTTCATCATCCGGCTTTGATCCCCTAAACCGGAGTGCATAGAAGCGATTCTTCCATGGAACATCATCACTCGGAACACTTTGTGGAACTTTCTTACCTTCCTTTCCTCTAGCCACAATAGTAGGACAATCCCTGACCTTATGTCCATCCTTACCACAAACAAAACAATTTCCGGTTCCAACTAGACATATCGCAAAGTGCTTCTTCCCACAAGTAGGCTTACCACCTTGAGAACCATTACCCTTCTCAAGTATGACCTTAAGATCCCTAGGTTCATCTTGAATTGGAGCCCTCTTTCTGAACCTAGGTTGGTTTTGCTCACTTGGTCCACTCCTCTTTAAATTTTTAGAAATTGTACTAAGCTTGGACTCCTCAATGGATTGATCATACACCATGAGCCTAGATAAGTTCATGTCACCAAGGAGCATGGATGTACGCCACTCTTCTTTCACAAGGTCGGCAACACCAGTCACAAACCTACTCATATCATCCCTAGGGTTAGACACCATGGATGGATCATACCTAGACAACATTGTGAACTTCAAGGAATACTCCTCAACACTCATATTACCTTGCTTGAGATTAATAAACTCCTCATCCTTCACCTCCCTCCTCTCACGGGGAAAATAAAGCCTCCTTAAACTCCTCCCACTCTATGGGACCCGACTCAACTGGCCTATTATCTTTCCATTGGGTGCACACTTGAGCAACTTCCCTCAATTGGTAGGAAGTAGACTCCGCCTTCTCCCTAGAAGTCACCCCATGGCACTCAACACTTTATAAGCACAATCTAGAAACTTTTGGGGGCTCTCCCACCTTATAGCCAAGCAAGATAAGAGGATTCATCCTCACAAAGTCTCTCAATTTAGAGGTAATAGAACTCTCCATAGCATTCACTCTAGGTTCAATAACCCAATTCACATGGGTAGTAATGGCTCGGGCTAAAGAAAGTAGAGACTCTCTAATCTCCCCATTAGTCATGTCTGGTGGAACCACCAGAACCTCATTACCTTCACCTCCAATAGGGACATGAACACCTTGTGGATTCACTTGAGCATCTTGGGGAACCTTAACTCCTTGTGGAGCTAGTCCACCTTGAGGAACTTCCTCTTGCACTCCTCCTTCTCCCAACCTTCTAGCGGCCATTCTTATAGTAGTCATACCCTATAAACACAAGAGAAGGGATTAGGAATAGACACTTATAACCTCAACTCTATAGGAACGACACAAGAGTGATGAAAAAAGTGAAACTCTACCGCCCTATAGCCTCTCTTCCATAGATGTGTTGCGATTCATACCGATGAACAAGACTCTACTAGACGTGGCTTTATTAGACTTTTTGATTCCTAAGACTACTTTCATAACCTACGCTCTAATACCAACTTTGTCACAGCCCGAGAGTACACCTTAGAAGATATGGCACTCTCAGAGTACGACATGGCGTACTTGACCTCTCGGAGGTGTTGTAAAAGCCCTTTGACCTCATTCATTGCATACATGTATAAAAAGTAGTGCGGAATTAAAACTTTTCACATGAAATATCTTAAGACATCTTTCATATAAAATCATAGGAAAATACTCTATGGCCAGCAGATCTGTCGATGACCAGCAGCAGCACAAAGATGGTCAACGTCATGTGTCCTCTATTTTTCATTCTTCGATCACTGAGCAATGAGGCAGCAGCTCAGATGCAGTCTCCTCCTCCTTCAGAGATTTGAGCTCCGGCCAG
The DNA here is from genome assembly GCA_016801875.1 of Solanum sitiens. NCBI lineage: Eukaryota > Viridiplantae > Streptophyta > Magnoliopsida > Solanales > Solanaceae > Solanum > Solanum sitiens. The sequence goes on along the minus strand of JABWTJ010000311.1, from coordinate 360,154 downwards.
CATCTACAAGCCTACAATAACAAGTAAGAAAGCTAAAAAAGATCCGACAAATTTCTCAACTTTTAGATCTGTTTGGGTATGTTTGTTCTTGCAAAATTGCTACTAGTCTTTTCATTTTCTTAGAAAATGCTTAGTTTCATGAATTATCTAAGTTATTACTGATTCATTTTTGTGAGCATCTTTTCATAATTTTTGTTGATAAGCATTGTTAGAGTTTAATGTTTTCATCACTATGCTCCTCTGTTCATTGTGATAAACTCTCTGTTAAGTTATTTTACATGTAAGTCATTTTACACGCTAGTCACAGAAGATGATTATCAACTGCTATTTGATTCATTTCTTGCCCCTTGCTGACTGTCAAACTACTACCATGTTACCCTTTAATTACTCCATAATTGTGATTTTCCACTGATTTGGGGGAACTTATTGCGTTGTATTAATTGATTCCGTCCTTGAAATAGTAGATTGGGTACTTAGCATAATTATGGCGTAGACTAATTGATATAGTCAATAGCAGGTTCAAGTACCGTAAGTTCGGATCTTTATTCTTTTTGTATTGACTCTTGATGTAGCCTCTGTCTGTTGTATTTCTTTTGCGTTTAGCTGTTCTATTTTGATCAACAAATATCATATTTATGATTGTGTATTCTTTCTAGTTCTGATTCTGAGAATTGTAATTTGTAATTTATTAGAATTCAATGTCTTCCATCGTATGGTTGACCCTTTTGAAATTGTAGGTGAAAAAAATGAGCAAAGCGGGAATGAAAGAAGCGAAGACCTTACTTAAAGAGAATTGGTTTATATATTTCTCTACAAACATTCTAGCACTATTTTTACTTTTTGGCCTAATTTTGTGAACTTGAATGAATTCCAATTTTTGAACATTCTAGGATTATTTTTATGTTTAGGCTTAATTTGTTTGAACATCAATGTATGTTTAACTTTTGAATCGTAAATCAAGATCATGTGTTTTTATCTTTATATATGGATGCGAGTAGTTGCAGTACATATTGGTTTAATATTTTCTATCATTATATTAAAGTTTATTTCAAAAAAATAAATAAATATACACAATGGCTTCAATAGCCTGCAATAACCATATTAAAAGTCTATTGTAATAGCTTAATAACATTGTTGCAATAGTTTAGAATAACCATTGTAATAAAGTAGATCGAGATGTATAATAAAGTTGTTCCTATAGGTCTTTTGCAACGGGTCACAACTGTTGCAGCAACCGCATGATAGTGTCTTCCTAGACTAATGAATAACTATTTCTATAGATAGTATGTTGCAACAGTTTACAACTGTTGCTATAAAACCATTACTATAGACATATCGCAACAGCTTATATGAAACACACCAATTTCCGTTGCCATAATGCAATTGCAACACTTTTTGAGTCTATGGCAATGATTATTCTTGTGTTGCAACAAACCTATTTTCTAGTAGTGACAAGACCAACATCATCACAAAGTCAAGTCAATATGTATAATATCAAGATAAGTCATACCAATATGAATAACATCACTTTGAATTCATATAGCCATGAACAACCTGTCACATCTCGAGAGTACACCCTAGAAGATATGACACTCTCGGAGTGTGACATGGCATACTTGATCTCTCGGAGGTCTTGTACAAGCCCTTTGACATCTTTCATTTCATACATATATGAAAAGTAGTGCAGAATTAAAACTTTTCACACGAAATATCTTAAGACATCTTTCATATAAAACCATAGGAAAATACTAAGTCTCAATATATGTCAATTTAGACTCAAGAATACTTGGTACATGACCCATACAATAAGAAATATAGAAACTTAGTCTATTACTTAACTTTGAATTAAAATAAATCAAAAGATAGCTATGTCCTCGAGTCAAGTGAGGACATATTTAAACTTTGCTTCAAATAATCGTAGCTTCCAAGCTTGCTTTAAGACGCTTCTCACCTTCCACCTACACCTATAGATATAACAAAATGTATGAAATTAGTACAATGCATGTACTAAGTATGACATAATGAATAAAAATCATGAGAAACGGACATTTATGAGAAACATGCATTTAAATTTCATATTAAAAGTATAAGAATCACATTCAAACACCAAACATCACATTTAGAACACATTCCAAGGCATATCTAAATTATATGAAATTATAAAATCGTACAGTAATATTACAGTGAGCATTGCAGTGACTTCACTGTAACTTTATATGAAACTCACACATCACAATATAGCATCAATAATATCTCAAAACACAAACATAAGATCCTCCTACCAACGATTATTCTAAAGCTCACTTGGGTGAGTTATGAAGCGACCACCCATACAATCCCTTCACACACACCTAAGAGATCTTTTAGACTACCAAAGATAAGATCATTCTCACTTCAAATAATAGTATATAGATAATATGACATTCTCCCCCATAGGTTATGAAAAGACTTACTTAAGTAATTCAAGAAGAGACAATCCATACACTCTCTCCAAGCTTACCTAAATAATCCTTAAGACTACCTAAATAATCCAATTTACTTTCCTATATATAATTTGTCTTAAGACTTCCCTAGGTAAGACATGAAGAGTACATTCCTATGCCCCCTTCACACCTTAACTAGGAAATCATTAAACTGCTCTAGGTAAGTAATTATTCATTACGAACTTTTCCAACTTAAGTCATTATCTTTATTAGTTTATTAAGAGACATTCAACAGATAAGGACATTCAAGTAATGGTCTTGGAGAAGACCTAGGGAATCACTCACTAACATCTTTAACTCCTAATCATGCAATGTCTAGATAGCGTCCCATACAAGAACCTTAAAACACTAGTAGGTATTCTATATAATGAAAATAGGCAATAACCGACATAGATCATCCTATCTATGCATGGAATCTAGAGTCATGAACCTACTCCAATGGAGGGTGTTCTACTTTCCAATGGTAGAACTAGGACACATCCCATGTAGGTACATGGTTAAAGAATATCTAGGGTTTCTTTGTTCTCTAATGTCATCTTAGTTAGAGCAACTTCCGAAAAATACTCACTCGGTGCTAGCCTTTGCTCTCATACAATATTACACATAAAGGAGTACATGAAGAGGTTCCATATCTAGTTCACAACACAATCACATTACACCTTACCAAAGAGGGTCCACTGAGGCTACCTACAATGGTCAATAGGATAGATCAATGACTTTCCTAAGGATGATTTCATTCCGTTCCAACCAATCAACCCTAAGTCCACCATTCACACAATAAGGATACCATTACGTCTTTCAACTTCAAGGATATCATAACCTTCATTCTAGGTTGAAGGTTCCACATAAAGGACCTTCTTAACTATGTTCAAGGTCTCATGTCAATAATACATACAAGACTAAGAAGCTTTAGCATACTAAGTCAAGAAGTCATATTCACATTGTACATATATCAAGTAAGGGACACAAGTCTACCAAAACAAGAAACACACATACTTCACTATACAACATATAGCATGTCATTTAAGAAACACAGAGGAATAACCAATATAATCTATAGGTCACCCTGTTCATTACTACATAATCATCAATCTATGTTATCAAAAGTCTCATATAGTCTATCAAGAAACATCATACTTCAACATCAAGTAATACACATAATGAGTACACTATAGTCTACTAGAGACAGATATCATCAACTAGAAGAACTCATGCTTTGACTCCACATATACATATAAGTCATCAATACATTCACAATATTCACATATTCAAGTTATAAAATGATAAAGCCATAATTCATAAAGTAATGCCGACAAGGCCACATTATTCACAAGTAAAGCACTTAAGCACCGCCACCATAAGTGGACCATACCAAACATCATTATCAACTAAGAACTATAATACACAATATAGAGAAAGTTAGGTCAACTTACCCTCAGTCCAATCTCACTACTCCAATCCATAGACAATTCATCCAACACAGTATCCCATGGTTCTTACCAATAGCCATAGTTCTCAAATCAACCCAAAAATTACAATATACAATGAATGAAAGATAATACAATATGAATTTATAGAATTAGGTGAGCCTACTAATAGTTCTAGCATGATTCATTCATAATTCAATATCCCTAATCAAACTACACAAGAATTCAATAGCATAATGACATAATCCAATCACCCACAAGATAGTCAAAACTAGGGTTTCATTATTTGCATGGGTTCATAGAGTTTTTAGTTAACATCATCAAATTAACATCAATTCAATGAATATATAATGATTCAAAACATTTCATGCAAGAACTCGTGGCTAGATATCAAAGTAGGACAATTTCATCTTTTGAAAGACTTTGGAAATCACTTTGAAGATTGGCTCCTTGAAGAAAAGAGATTCAAGGATGAACATCATACCTCAATTGATGCTAGAAAATGATTTTGATGAATAATTGATGGATAAACACCAAGGAATCTTCAATCCAAGCTATATCTTCTGTTTTTGCTCCAATGGAATTCTACAGAGTTCCTTAGGGAATTTGGGTTTTGATTTTGAAAAGTGAATTCATCTAAGTGATTAAGACTTATAAAGACACTTAAAATACCAAAAAAAAAACTAAGAAGTCTTCCAAATAATTTTACGAAGGCTAGGTGAAAACCCCAAAATACCTTTGGCCTAGCCAAGATGATGCAGGAATTTGCAGGCAACCATCGACGACCAGCACCTACTGGGCGTCGTCCCATCAACAACCTATGATAGTCCATGTCATTTTGTACAGATCTTGGAAAATGGGAGCTTATGTTCCCTAGGCTATGTCTCCATCGACGCCCACCACCTACGAGGCGTCGACCAGCCTACTGGGCGTTGATTGCCTCCCTAGGTGGGACTATTTTTGAACAATCTTTGCAATCAAGATGGGTCCTTCCTCAAGGACCCTTGGTTTGTCTTTGGGGAGTTTAGCCCGGACGTTTCCAATCCGAATAATTTCGTATGCATGTTAAGGACCTCTCACATCAATTTAATCCAAAACTAACACATAAAGTTTGACGAAACACACTAAGGCCCACAAGCATGTTTCAAGGCAAACCTTTCGCACGTCGTGGACGTTCCTGGACGTTTGACCTCCAAATTTCACGAAACTGTAAACACTGCCTCAGAACATCATTATAACCCATTTTAGGACTTCAAAGCATTAATACACAAGTGTTGGGATGTAGTTTCACCCAAGTTGTTTTAGAGGTGTTACACAACCCCAACATAACATTATAATAACAATTCATGTACAAGAGTTCATAATCATCTCAACACACAAGACCCTTACTCACAATACCTTCCCAAGCCTACAAGTGTGATGCTTATATAAAGTCTCATAACTTCATATAATCAAGTAAACCAAGTAAAGGACCACAAGCAATGTAAACATTTCATATACCTTTATCTAATGCATGTTTTTCAACATATATATATATATATATATATATATATAGATATATATAGAAATATATATATATATATATATATATATATATATATATATATATATATATATATATATATATAGAATATATATCTATATATATATATATATATATATATATAATATATATATAGACTAATAGAATGTACATTAATGAAAATAACATCATATAGGATCAACAACATGTAAACTCATCATATATATTTCCTTCATATCATAAGTACATAATAACAACCTCCTAGGACTTCCCTCAAGGTAAACTTGTTCCATGTATAAGTAGAGTCCCATAACCCTACCTACACGAAGTAGAACACCTTAAGTCACCATAGTCAGTGTCAACTTTAATACTTTTTTTACTTTCGGGAACAATTGTTTGAACCGACCTAGACAACGTGAGCGAAACATGGAATCCGGTGTCATGAAACCCTACACTGAAAGAAGGTTGTATACTTTGAAAGTTAGTATCGAAACATGAACATAGCATTCTAGGTGGATCCACTAGCTAATATTACTATGGGGGAAAATAGTTCAAGAACTAGGATACATGCTAGATACCCTCCTTATGCATAATTTCATTGTAATCTCTATCTCATGAGAACCATTGTAAACCTACCTTCCCACATTGGTAAGTGACACCTCTCAAAACTAGTTCACTCGGTGCTAAGCTGAAGTCTCTTTTTGAAATGTCTTTAAGTTATTCTTAATCATCGTAACTTTATATAGGCCATAAGATACTAACCCCTTGTATATTCATAGTCATTGGATCATTAGGTGTTTCATTATAATGTCCTTTCGTTACAACCCTTCATTCGTGAGATTAACACACCATAATCATCATATCATAGTAAGGCACATAACTGATTCACAATCAACCTTATATCATCATACTTCAATCATAATCTCAATTGAACATCATAGTCAAGACATTTCATTTACATTCATAATTTCATCACCTACCGAATATAATCACATGTAATACTTCAATTGAACATCATCATCAAGTATAAGTCATCATAATTGAAGTAAGGATTCAAAATCACAAAGTCTTACCAATTCAACTTCAAAAGCCTTCTTCAAGATCTTATCACCAAAACAACCATGCTCATCCATAAATATACACAATAACATCATATAATAGTAATCAACACAAGAACAAAGTCAATAGTATCATCACTAACAAATTAAACGTCAATTCATAACCTAGGGTTAGGGAAATAGGGTAAATTCATGATTTCTTACATAGAACTAGGTCAAATACCAAGAACTACCAAAATTAACATTAATCCATACTAATCTATCAATAATAATCAAAGGAAACCAATAACAATTCAATTTGAAAGATCAATTTTGGAATAAGAAGGAAACGCATGTTTTTGACATCTTTTGGAATCAATTTGAAAAAGCCTCCTGGGGAAAGAAATCCCAAGAGTGAAGAGATTCCATAACTTAACAAACATTGAAGATTGATGGAGATAAAGTTGAAATCTTGGAGCCCTAGAGACCTTGAAGCTTTGTCTTCAATGGAGCCTTTGGGAATAGAGAGAGAAAGTAGAGAAAAGGTGGAGAGAATTTGGGTTTGGGAATTTAAGTGTATTAGGTTGTTCATTGGAGTTTAGGTCTTAAATAGTCCCTCAAACTTAATTAACCACCTCTTAACCTATAATTAAACCCCTAACTAATTAACTAATTTATTCACTAACTTAAAAACATGACAACAAAATAGCCCCCATCGACGACTCCTCGACCTACGCCCTATAGTCCCATTGAAGGCCCGTGCTGGAAAGTTGTTGATTGGATCAGAGACTAATTTTTAAGAGTTTTTTTGCTAATTTACTAAGTGTCAACCGACAAGATCATCGACGACTCGTCAGTTGGCATAGTGGGTGTACACTGTCAATTGATAACTTTTTTGTCAAATTGGATGGGTCCTCCTAAAGGACCCGAAGGATGGTCGTTGGGGAGTCGTACCTGAATGTTTCGACCCTAAACACACTCTAACACATGTTAACACCTTTATGCCAATTTTCACTAAATTCGGACTCTTAAAACCCCATGAAAGATTCCAAGACACACTAACCTCAATTTCACTAGTCTCCGTACGTCACAGACATTTGTTGACATTTTGAGTCTAACACTTCCTATTTAGTTTAAACACCTTATTTTAAGCTTATAAACAGTGTTTCAAGTCTTAGTTCATCATATGAGGCTCTAGAACAAGTCATGGACTTTTGGAGTATTACATTATCCCCCCCTTAGGAACATTCGTCCCCAAATAACACAAAAAAAGGGAAGGGATATACTCAATACTATCAGCCAACCAACAACCTATATAATTATAATGAGTTACAACTCAAAGGAGTAATTCAAAATTCCACACAACATATAACCATGGCATTTACACATAGCAACTCAAAACAAAATTTACCACATGTAAGAACTAAATATCACAACATGAGGAACTACCTTCTCAATCACAACATGAGCTCAACATAAACATCAAGAGAAACTTGTGCCAAAATATCTTTCAAAACACATCAACAAGCTCAATACTATTTCATGAAGGCAACAATACACAAATGAGTGTAAATCAAGCAAAAAAACATTTTTTCACATGAAAACTCCTTTTAGCATAAACCTTTTTACGATAATAATGCATATTTTTGCAAAACAAATCAAACTAAAATTTATCCATTATTTCCATTATTAATAGGAATAACTAACCTTAATTAGGAAAAAGATTAGGATAACACGACTTCATGTTGGCCTCGGCCTCCCATGTTGCTCCCTCACCTAGGTGGTTTATCCATAGAACTTTTACGGAGGTCACCTCTTTGTTCCTTAACTTCATGACTTAGCGATCTAGAATTTCCACCAGAACCTCTTCACAGGAAAGGTCCTCATCGACGCCTAACCCTTTAATAGGAAGAATGGACACGGGGTCGCCAATACAGTTCTTAAGCATGGATACATGGAATACCATATGAACCGAAGCTAGTTCACTAATTAATTTCAAATCCTATGCAACCTTTCTGACCCTTTGCAAAACCTCATAGGGACCCACATACCAGGGACTTAACTTCCCCTTTTTGTCGGATCTCATCACCCCTTTCATAGGTGAAATCTTGAAATACACCTTATCACCCACTTCAAATTCAAGGTCTATTATTCTATTGTCGGCACAAGACTTTTGCCGACTATAGGCTATTTTCAACCTATCTCTTATAACCCGTACCTTCACCAAAGCATCATAGACAATTTTGGGATGAAGGAGTGAGGACTCACCAACCTCAAACCACCCAACTGGAGACCTACATCATCTACAATAGAGTGCTTCAAAAAGGTGCCATGGATATACTCGAATGTTAGCTATTAATATACGAGATCTCAATCAACGTCAAGTGATTGTCCAATTCCCTTTAAAGTCTATCACAAAATATCTTAACATATCCTCTAGGGTTGGAATAGTATGCTCCGCTTGACTATCCGTTTGGGGATTAAAAGCGGTGCTATGTTTCACTTGTGTACCCAACCATTTTTTAAAAGACCTCCAAAAACGAAAAGTGAATTGTGCACCTCTATCCGATATGTTTGACAAAGAGATCCATGAAGACTCACCATCTCATCTATGTCGATCCTTGCATAATCCTCCACCAAATAGGTAGACTTGACAGGCACAAAGTGAGCGGATTTCATCAATCTATCCACAATAACCCAAATTGAGTCATTTTTCCTCACGGTTCTAGGCAACCCAACAACGAATTGCACATTGATTTCCTCCCACTGCCAAGTAGGAACATCAATTATTTGGGTCAAACCACTCTGCTTTAGATGCTCGACTTTTACTTTTTGGCAATTCGGACACCTAGTGTCACATCCGGTGAGAACCCCCTAGAAGTAACATGGAGTACTTGACCTCTCGTAGGTCTTATAAAATCCCATAGTTATCATTCATTGCACTGTTATAGGTAAATTTAGCGGAAAATTTAAAACTTTTCATAGCATATCATATGCTAGAAACATCACTTATTTATATCACAAATATCATAATATATAGTTAAAGACTGTAGTCTCTTTTTGTCATCCTAGACTCAACATCTTTAGAGTACTTTAGGGACACGACCCTTACAACATAAATCATAAATACAATATTAAGAGACGTTACATTAAACCATAAGTTAGGAAATCCTTAGACTTAAGGATTCCTTTCCTTGAGCTTGGGAATCACATATCAAGCTCCTCATCATTTAAAGAAATCATTTAAGCATCCATAACCTACACTTTGTGTATAAAGGTAGAGAAGAATGGAGTTAGTCCAAGAATACAGTAAGTATGGCAAACATGCAAAAGCATGCATTTAAAAGGGACATTTTACTTGAAACCATGCGTCACACCATTTTTGTGAAATCTTCATAAAACTTTGATACAATAGCATTTATACAATTCACATAATTCATATAGGCATATTCAATGGTCATCAATTATATAAAATCATACATTGCATTTTAAGGCATTTTAGAGTCACTTATTTACAGTGAACTCTTTTCTATTTAAAGTAAGCTTTCTTTCTTTTAACATCTTAACCTCCCAAGTAACCCTCTAGTGATACTTGGTGCAATGAATCACCTTAAGGCCACAAGGAATCATACATACATCCTACATAAGCCATCACATACAATCATAGAAGTATATAGTACATCATAGACACATTTAAGTCAAGACCATAAAGGCATTACAGTGAACTTTAATCGTTATGCACATATACCAACTTTACTTCACATAGAACATTATAAGACCTTACACACAATCCCAATCTAAGTCTACTACTGCAATGTACATGTGAAGCCCCATAATCTCACACATACTTATTAAACCTATCATGAGACCACAAGCATTAACATTCACTTCATACATTAACATGACAAATATAGACAACTTGATTCATGCCAACCAAGACCTTCATCATATAGTCATTAAGACCAACATTTTGCATGTAGGGACAAGACCACATCATATAGTCTCAGACCATGCATATTATCACAACAAGTAGACAACACTACAATGTCATGCATAAAGACATAAATATAATCATACACATTAGAACATCTTACTAGAACATCCAAAAGAGCTACTTGTGTAATGCATAGGTAAGTTCGTTACTCTCACCTTTCCTAAGCAACTTACCTTAGGTCATCCTAGATAGAGTCCTAGTGTCACATCTCGAGAGCATACCCTAGAAGATATGACAATCTCGGAGTGCAACCGGCGTACTTGACCTCTGGGAGGTCTTGCATAAGCCCTTTCGCATCATTCATCGCATATACATATATGAAAAGTAGTGCGAAAATAAAACATAACACAAAACATTCAAATCGTCTTTCAAAATATCTTTCATAAAACTCATAGGAAATACTAAGGCTCATTTCGTCAAATGTTAGACACAAGAATACTTGGGACACGGCCCATACAATAGAAATATAGTACTACTAAGTCTATTACAATACTTCAATAAAAGAAACCGAAGACATATGTGCGCTCGAGTCAAATGAGGACATACTTCAAACTTGCTTGAAAGATCCTATAATACAAGCCTTCGCTCCCAAAAACACCTTCACCTATGAATCACTTTAGAGATAGATAAAAGCATGGAATTAGTACAATCACATGTACTAAGTATGCAAAATACATAAAAATCATGAAAACGGACATTTATTGGAAATATGCATCTTTTGATTTCAATATCATAATATAAGCATAACAACAACATTTAACCCCTTAGAAACACAAAAGATAAAACATAAGAATTTTATCACATTTTAGGAAATGTTACAGTAAGCTTAAGCCAATTTACAGTGAACTACCTTATCTTTAGAGTGAACTATTTTGACATTTCAGTGAAGTTATTCCAATTCACATTGAACACTTTATAGCATGCAATCTTCTCACTAAAAGCTATTCGAAGGCTCACTTAAGTAAGACAAAGAGAGACCGCCCATGCACCCTCGCTAGGCACACCTATATGATCCTTAAAACCACCAATAATGAGATGCACACACTTACAATACACCAAACACATGACCATGAGATCCTCCTACCAAAGGTGATTCTAAGGTTCACTTGAGTGAGTTGTAAAGCGACCGCCCATAAAATTCCTTTGCTCACACTTAAGAGATCCTTTAGATTACCTAGGATAAGATCATTCTCACTTAATACAACAACATACATATAATATGACAATTCTCCTTCCAAAGGTTATCAAAAGACACACTCAAGTAAATCTAGAAGAGAATGTCTATACTTGACCTCTTCAAGATTACCTAAGTAATCCTTAAGACTACCTAAGTTTGGTTCATGCCTACTTAATCAACCAACTTCCCAAACTAGAGTCATTCTTAAGACTTATCTAGGTAAGATACGAAGTGACCATTCCTATGCCCCCTTCACAACTTCACTAGACAACCCTTAACTACTCTAGATAAGTACTTGTTCATTTAACATGATTTTCTAACTTAAGTCATTACATTCATTAATTCATTTAAGCGACATTGATCACATAAGGACATTCAAGTAATGATTTTGGAGAAGACCTAGGGACTCTTACTAACATCTTCAAAGCTTATTGAGCTATGTCTAGATAGAGTCCCATACCACCAAGTAAACTTCATAGACCTTTTCCAATACTAGTAGGTATCCCATATGATGAGAATAGGCAATAACCGACATAAACCATGGTAGAAAATCATGGAATCCGGAGTTCTCACCTACTCCTATGGAGGGTGTTCTACTTGCCAATGGTAAAACTTGGACACATCCCATGTAGGGACATGGTTAAGGAATATGAAGGGTTTTCTTTGCTCTCTAGCCTCATTCTTAACTAGAGTTACTTCCCTTACCATACTCACTCGGTTCTAGACTTTTTTCTCATATAGTAATTCACATTAAGGATCACATGAAGAGGTTCCATAACTAGTTCATAACCCAATCACATTCACCCTACCAAAGAGGTCCTCGAGGGCTGCCTTACAATGGCGAAGAGGATACCTTAATGACTTTCCTAAGAATGATTTCATGCTGTTTCAGCCAACCGTTTCTAAGTCCATCACTCACATAAGAACGATACCATTACGGCTTTCGACTTCAAGCGTAGGATGTTGTTACGACCCAAAGTACCCTTTAGGCATAATTGACATCGTCTTCCTCTATGAGGATTAAGACAAGCCTCTTTGCATTCATCATAGAAAATCATAAGTAAAAAACGTGGAAAAATTAAACTTTTGGTTATATAGCATGGAGGTTTACATAGACCTCTACATAGGAAGAATACATAGGCTTCTCGCAATAGACCATAACAATGCATAGGAATTTAGTCTAATACTTTGTCTCATATCAACCATATATAACAAAGTCAAACAATCCAGGCAAAGCCCTTACACAAATTCATAATTGCCACATAGGGCTTACATCAATATCTTCAACAACAGGAAAGAAATGAATGTCTACTAACAATACAAATACTACTAAGATAGAGTGTGTGATAGCATCCTCGAACTAGAGGGCATACCAAAACTTGGAGAGTCTATTCCAAGCCTTCTTTGTTTAGCCTCAATGATACCTCAACGGCCCGAACCTACAATGTTTGGGGGAAAAGGGAAGAAATATGGGTTAGTACAAACCACATGTACTAAGTATGGTCCCTATGCATAAAACTCGTTAATGCATGAGGCACCATTTAGTCAAAACTATGTACAATGACCAACAATTCAATATACACATACAAGGAACATCGTAATCATATCAACATATAAGTAACTTAAGCAACACTTGTGCAATGCCAAGAATAAATCCCCATAACCCTATTCAAAGCTAAGTATCACATTAGCAACCTATTTCATACTTACAACTAGTCATAACTTATCAACATAATCATAATCATAAAAGAACACTACTAGAATCATTCTATAGGATCCCAAATGAGCAATGTGTTAGAGAAGTTACATATCCTCCATCACACTATGTAGTAACCTTTAAGACAACCATAATAGAAGTTCACATACATAACTTGTTCATACCTTTACTTTAGGGATATAAGTACCATAATCGACATGAGACCATGTGAGATACATGTAATCCGGTAAAATACTCCCATATCGAAAAGAGAGGGTTAACACTTGCCTAAGGTGCAACCATTCCTACGTAGCTATCTAGGTGGATCCACTAAGCTAGAGTCCTATGCAGGCACATAGTTAAGGGACAAGGAGATTGCTTCTAGAAACCTTGACTTACTAACGTGAGGGTTTCCGTCTTATGAGACAACATATATATTGGGAATCCGAACTTACTAGCGTGAAGAAACCCATGTGGGAGGCCAGACTTACTAACGTGATACCTCCATCTCATTTACATGCCCTTTCGGTGCTAAGCAATTATTCCCTTCAATAATCATCATATATCATCATACATGTTCACATTAGCCTCTTCTAGACCCTTAGGTAAACATCTTATCATAATATCTCATAGGTGATCATAAGTGAGAACTATTCTTTCACTTTTAGACTGAACATTATAATCATGAGAAACTAGATTCAATCATATAATGATCATGTCATAACATAATTACGTACTTCATATCCAATTCGTAGATATAGGGTTAGGGATGAGGGATCCTTGTCACCAACATCTCAACAACACAATTAGCTATAACATCATTATCACATAAGTAGATTTCACCTTGCATAATGGAGATCAAAGGAGAATCAAGATCATACCACATTTCCCTTCATGGGAATTCATACTTCAATACCCAATAACTCACAAACAACATATGAAATAGGGTAATTCATGAAATAATAACATAACAAAATCAACGTAAACAAGTGACATGTTCATCACCCTCAACAATTCACCTTAATCAATCCAAGAAACTAGGGATTTAGGTGAAAGACATGGGTCAAGTGAAAACTCATAGGAATTTCTCAATTAACCATTAATTCATCATAATTCATCACAATTAACTCACAATTTCGTTTTAGAAAAAAGATCCATATGAGGAGAAAAACCCTTGTTTTGGGGGATTTAGAAATCATCTTCTGAAGGACCTCTTGGGGAAAGAATTCCCAGGAGTGAAAGAAACCATACCTTATAGTTGAGAAAGACACGAAATTGAGTTGGAAAACTTGAAGGGTTGATCTTCTTCTTGGAAATATTTTGGGCTTCAATAGAGTTTTGGAGGAAGAGAGAATTTTTCGGAGAGAGAGTGATTTTCGAGTTCAACTTGTGGGACTTGATTTGAGTGATAAAATTGACCTAAAACTGAACCTAATACATTATATAGTCACCCATTAAATTACACAAAAGACCCCTCACTTAAATGGTTTTATTTGTGAAGTCAAAACACCAAAAATATGACTTTTTACGAATCTGGGAAGTGGATCCGCGTCATGGGGCCAACACACACTTTTTATTTGGAAAATAAAATTTGAACCAGTAAGGTCCGTGTGGTCTGCACGTCGTGCAGCATCCCACTGAATCCTGACTTACGCAGGCTGCTTTGGCAGCCTGCCCACCCATGTTGGGGTCCTTCCCAAGGACCCTTCCGGTGGTCCTTGGGTTGTCCTTATCAGACGTTTAGACTCTCTATACTACACTATACCTATCTAGAGTCTTTTTTTCAAATTTTATACTTCATTTGACCCTACGAAACCTTCCCCAAACATAGGGACATCAACTAGTTAAATTTCGCTAATTTCCAAACATTAAGACCTTTCTTTATTGCAATGGCTCCGAAACTTCTCAAACCAGTTATTTACAGTTATTTTGACCTAAAATCATTATTACTTGACATATTAAGCTCTAGTATAGGTCATGGAAATTTCTGGGTGTGTCAATACTCCCCCCTCCTTAGGAACATTCGTCCCCGAATGACACTCTAAACCTTTCTATAGGAGGAAAAACTCAAGACTAGCAGCAACCCAACAAACAATATCATAATGAGTCACAACTCATAGGAGGAAATATGAACTCATTTCAACATATAAACACATCATCATCAAATAGGAACTTAATCCACACATGCCATAACAAAAGATCAACTTTCCATATCACATAACGAGGTACTACCTTCTCCATTTCAATATGAGCTCAACATGAACATTCAAAGTTTACACGTTGATTTCTTATCAAAACAATATTAATTATGCTCATTATGATCTTTCATGAACACTTATAGCACACAACACACTCAAATGAAAGCCAACATAATAAATGTATTTCATGGAAAGACAAGAACTCCACTTATGCATGAATTTCTACTATAATATGCACATATTTAGAAAAACATGATAAATTAAACATTATTCACAATAATCATATAAGGAATTACTAATCTTAATCTTGGATAGGAGTAAGGGGGAAAAGATGAGGATAGCGGGTCTTTATTGTCACGACCCGAAAGTACCCCCTAGAAGTTAGGGTTAACTCTCAGATCGTGGCCAGGCGTACTTTACCCTTTGGGGTGTCGTACAAATTCTTCAACTCCTGTTCATAACATAAAGCATGAAAAGTAGTGCGGAAATTAAAACTTTTTACGATAATTTAAATAAAAGAAGTCTTTCATAAATACTAGGAAAACTTATCGTCACAAGCCAACTTAGAGACACAACTTAAAATCTTAGGGACACGGCCCTTTAAAATAAACGAAAATACAAATTAAGTCTTAATAATGAACTAAGAAACATAAACTATGTCCTCAAATATATGAGGACATACCAAATCTTGAGAGATAGAATTCCCAAGCTTCAACTTCGATCTTCCAAAAGCTTCAAACCTATACTTATAAGGTATATAAAAGTATGGGGTTAGTACAACAATGTACTAAGTATGACATATGCAAAAACATGTAAAAAGGAATATTTTTAGCAAAATGAGCTTTCATGCCAGTTTAATAAAACATTCATGAACTCAGGAACAAAACAACATAAGAAGCGTCTTTAAAAACTGAAGGAAGAATTTTCATAATTTTAGCTTACAAACATACTTTACAGTGAGCACATCAAACCTTATAGTGAATCGACTTAAATATACAATTTCAAATAAGTACTCTCCTCCAGTAGGACTCTTAGGTCACACTAAGTGCAATATCAGAGTAGCATCCCATACTACCACTCCCACTAGCGCTCCTAATGGATTCCCAAGGATTTGAGCACGTTATAACAAGTTGACCAAAAAGATGCATTTACAGTGAACTATTTCATTGACATTATAGTGAACCATTTTCAGCCTTTAAAATAAGTTTAAAAGCTTTACATTAGACTAAAGATTCCAACAATGGTGAACTTCCATAGTATTGCAAATGAGGAAATGATTCCATTTGTGTAGGAGTTTCCCTACCTAAGGATAATCCCAAGACTCTCTAAGGTAATACATGAAGGAAACATGCACTTCCTTCAACGCACATCCAAGCGATCCTCAAGACTACCCCTTTCGGCTTACTCTCCTCGGGAGAATGAATCACCAATCAAAGACAATACCTTAGAAAAAAACCTAACAAAACGCCAAAGGCTTCCCTTTCGGAATGCCTACTTAGCGCAATGAGTAGGATGGCGTCTCATACCACCACCTACCCTAAGTAATACATTCTTTTAGAAGGTTTGGCACCAAGTCTTCCCTTTTGGAAGGTCCTACTTAGTGCAATGGATAGGTAGCGTCCCATACCACCACCTACCCTAAGTATTATGTTCTTTTACAAGACTTAGTTCAATCAAGTCACATAGGTAACCCATTAATTAGACAACTTATCATTTTCATACTTTTGTGGGGGGTTAGCTTAACCGACAAATACCATTAGAGCTAGGCATGGAATCCCGATATTAACCCCTATCAGATGAGGGATCCTCTCTTGCCTTGAGTAAGGTCATACTTCTTAGATTTTACATGGTTTTTCAAATAGCTATACCGATGCGGGCACATAGTTAAGGGATAGGGAGATTGCTACTAAGTGACTCATTCTCTACTAACGAGGAGTACTCATCTCAAAAGGTATAAGGGAATACGACATCTCAACACACGAAGCGTATTCCACCTCTTCTTCATATCATCTCGGTGCTAGGCATAACTCCCCACGGAATCTCTCATTATAGACTATAGGTTAAGGATAACTAGCGAATGTCACATCTCAACCACGAAGTACATTCATCATCTGACCTATCTAGGAAAGCTCATTAGAAATAGTGCGGTTGATACTAGACACTTCATCTCAACTCACGAAGAGTGTCCACCCCAAGATTCCCCTTCTTACTAAACGTAGCTTTATTTATTCACTTAAAGTGTGTGTGTACATGTCATCTCACCTTGCATATCGACATCATTTCATACACATTACTTGTAAGCATGCTTTATACTTCCATTTATAAACTTACACACTTTACATACTTCACTTAGTCACATTCTTCAATTAGACCAAAATCTGGGTCAAACATACAATTTAAGCTTCACAATCACAAAACAAGACACATTAGCCATTTCTATTCATTATACCATTTAGACCTTCAAGATTACATTATCAATACATATTAAGCATAACCAAATCATCACAGAAGCACCGCCACTAACAAGGTGGACCATACCACTCAAGATCAATTTATAATAAGAAAAAATATAATAAGCAACATCTTCTTTTTACCAAGCCATACAACCTATAAGCATTTCATCATTTATTCATCATAATAAGGCCCTTAGGGCAGTATCTAAACCAACATTACCACCCAATAAAACCAAAGTTCATTACATACATAAACAAACTCATTTGACCCATTTCATAAACCACAATTTGAAAGGAAACTTTAACATGATTTCATCAAGGTTTTAGCATTAGTATCACCAACTAACATTAACAACATCATTAATTTATCATTAGAAACATTTTCATGCAAGACCCATATTGGGTTGAAGATAATAGAAGTTATGGTTGAAAACCCCTTTTTTAAATTTATTGGAAATGAATTCTTGAATGAAAGGGTATTCAAGAATGGATTCCATACCTCAATAGGCAAGCAAACCCAAGAGTTTTTGATTAAGAGACATGTCCAACCATCCCCTCCTAGCTTCCTTGACCTCTAACTTCAATGGAGTCTTGAGAAAGTTTTGATTTTAGAGAGAGATAGTTTATTTTGAAATGAGAGTCTTGTCTACGTCTAGGGCTTTAAACTAACTTAATATAACTTAAAAACACTAAAACTATTGACCTAGGGTTATAAAATACTTGGGGTGAATTTACACAAAACACCCCAAGTAGGCAGCAAGCTCCAGCAACTTTTTGAAGTAGCCAATCGACGACCCAAGCTACTGGGCATCGATGGGTCGATGGCCCATCCTGCTGGTCGTCGATTGTTTTAGAGACTGCACCATGGGGGGGATAGACTTCCCACTAAGTATGGGACTACGCCCCCCAGTCGACGGGGCGTCGATGGGCCTATGCCCAGTAGACTGCTTCGTCGATGAAGTAGTGTTCTTGGTAGTTGGGTGCTAAGGCTTGGGCCCTTAATCTAGGTCCCCTTGTGGGTCCTAGGTGGGGTCGTACTTGGACATTAAACCCCTAAACTAAGTTTTCTAAGTATTAGGAACATTTCATGCAAGTTTAAAGCAAAACTAACACGTAAAACTCACTCAAACACCTCAAGACACACAAGCACTTTCTAAGGCACACCTTCCGAAGGTCATGGACGTTCTTAGTCGATTGACCGCCAAACTTAACCAAACTTCACACACACCTTAGGAATACTAAACTCTCAGGTTAACATAAAATTCACTCAAGCAACACTTACGAAGCTCTAGTTCACCTTAATTCATTTTAGGGCGTTACATTCTCCCCACTTGGAATAACATTCATCGTCGAATGACACTTAAACTTTGAGAACAACAAGGAATCACTTAGCATCACATGACACATTACACTTATGATCAAAACATCAACAATCAAAGCATAAACCATAAAGGAGCATCAATTCACACATTCAAACACTAGCAACATAAGCAACTCTTGCCAACTTCAAATTTTCCAAAACTCACACCAAACCTCCTTTTATGGAGGAACTACCTTCTTCAACATTAAACATGCCCATAAACAACACTTTTGAAAACATTGAAACTTCAATTCAAGACAAAACAAATTTTCTCAAAAATTACAATTTCTACAGTGAGTATCACTGTAACACTGCCCAATATTTCAAAAATTTCAAAAATCAATTCTTTGAGCAATTCATCAATATGACATGATAATATGAACTATAAAACCACATAAACTCACTTCATAACATAAAAACAACAATAAAAAGGGGTTATGACTTACCAAAATCATTAAAGCCGGATTAGTTATCCTTCCTAGCCCCCATCCCATAGGAAGGGTTCTTCTTGGGAGCATTAGGATCTTAGGAAGCTTGATTGACATCTTCTCCCCTTTGTTTGAGATTAGGGCAGTCCCTCATCTTGTGGTCTTTGCTACCACAAATAAAGCAACCATCCGTTCCGGCAAGAAACTTACCCGAATGTTGCTTTCCACAAGTAGGACACCTAGCCCTTTCAAAAGTATGACCACCACCTTGAGAATGTTGGTTTGGAGCCCTATCCTTGTTTCCCATGGAAGAATCTTGGTGATAGAACCTCTTCCTAGGGTTTTGGTGACTAGAATCATCTGACCTAGGCCTTTTACCCTCTTGCCTTATCTCCCTAATTTTGGACTCCTCAATTTGTTGTGCATAAACCATGAGTCTAGCTATATCCATATCATTAAGAAACATTGCCGTACAACACTCTTTTTCCACCAAGCTAGACACTCCCATCAAAAATTTGTTCAACCTAGCCCTAGGGTTGGCTACCATAGTCGGGGCATACTTAGAGAGTTGGGTAAATTTGAGAGAGTACTCTTGCACACTCATTCCCCCTTGACGAAGATTCATAAACTCAACCATTTTCTTCTCCCTCCACTCTAGGAAAAAAAACCTATCTAGGAAAGCCTCTTTGAATTCCTCCCAATCAACCAAGCGTCTTTCTAAAGGTCTCTCACCTCTCCATTGCTCATACCACACTTGAGCAATATCCTTAAGTTGGTAAGCGGCCAATTCCGCTTTCTCCCTAGGGGTCACACCCATAGCATCTACCACTTTGAAAACCTCATCTATGAAGCCTTGTGGATCTTCATCCACCTTAGTACCATAAAAAGTTGGAGGGGTCATACTCATGAAATCAAGAATCCTAGAAGCGGGTGTACTAGCATTTGGTTGGTGCCTATCTCCTTGATTAGCTTGGGCAACAAAGTGATTGTTGACAACATGATCTTGAGCCGTCATGAGTTGGGTCAAGTTCATTAGGGAATTCCTCAACTATGCATTAGTCGTATCACCTCAACAAAAGGAGCTCGAGGCATAGGAGGCACTTGAGGCACTTGAGGTTCCGGAGGCACTTGAGGTTCTTGAAGGGGAACCTCCACATTTTCTTCCTCCTCTAGGCCAACAATAGGAACTTGGTCACGGAGAGGGATCCTCTCATTAGATACACCACCCTCCTCCCTTCTAGCGGTCGATCTTCTCGTATTCATGTCCTAAAAACACAAAGAGAAGAGGTTGAGAAAAGACACCTTATAAACTCAACTCTAAGGCACGATATTAGAATAGAGAAGAAAGTGAAACTTCTATCATCCTATAGCCTCTTGTCCATGGATGTGTCGCGACTCACACCAATGACCAAGATACTACTAGATGTGGCTTGTGAGACTTTTAGACCTTAAACTATTTCCCAAAACCTTATGCTCTGATACCAAGTCTGTCACGACCCAAAAGTACCCCCTAGAAGTTAGGGTTAACTCTCGGATCGTGGCCAGGTGTACTTGACCCTTTGGGGTCTCATACAAACCCTTCAAATCCTATTTATAACATAAAGCATGAAAAGTAGTGCGGAAATTAAAACTTTTCACGATAATTTAAATAAAAGAAGTCTTTCATAAATACTAGCAAAACTTATCGTCACAAGCCAACTTAGAGACACAACTTAGAATCTTAGGGACACTGCCCTTTTCAATAAATGAAAATACAAATGAAGTCTTAATAATGAACTAAGAAACATAAACTATGTCCTCGAATATATGAGTACGTACCAAATCTTGAGAGATAGAATTCCCAAGCTTCAACTTCGATCTTCCAAAAGCTTCCAACCTATACTTATAAGGTATACAAAAGTATGGGGTTAGTACAACAATGTACTAAGTATGTCATATGCAAAAACATGTAAAAAGGGATATTTTTAGCAAAGTAAGCTTTCATGCCAATTTAATAAAAAATTCATGAACTTAGGAACAAAACAACATAAGAAGCATCATTAAATCCTTAAGGAAGAATTTCTATAATTTTAGTTTAAAAACATTTTCACATAAGTACTCTCCTCCAATAGGACTCTTAGGTCACACTAAGTGCAATGTGAGAGTAGCATTCGATACTACCACTCCTACTAGCGCTCCTAATGGATTCCCAAGGATTTGAGCATGTTACAACAAGTTGACCAAAAAGATGCATTTACAGTGAACTATTTCATTAACATTACAGTGAACCATTTTATGACTTTAAACTAAGTTTAAAATATTTACATTAGACTAAAGACTCCAACAATAGTGAACTTCCAAAGTATTGCAAATGAGGAAATGAGTCCATTTCCGTAGGATTTTCCCTACCTAAGGATAATTCCAAGACTCTCTAAGGTAAGACATGAAGGAAACGTCTAAACACTTCCTTCAACGCACACCCAAGCGATTCTCCAGACTACGCCATTCGGATTACTCGCCTCGGGAGAGTGAATCACCACTCAAAGACAATACCTGAGAAAAAAACCCAACAAAAGACCAAAGGCTTCCCTTTCAGAATGACTACTTAGTGAAATGAGTAGGATGACGTCTCATACCTCCACCTACCCTAAGTAGTACATTCTTTTAGAATGTTTGGCACCAAGTCTTCCCTTTCAGAAGGTCTTACATAGTGCAATTTATAGGTAGCGTCCCATACCACCACCTACCCTAAGTAGCACGTTCTTTTAGAATACTTAGTTCAATTAAATCACATAGGTAACACATTAATTAAACAACTTATCATTTTCATTACTTTTGTGGGGTTAGCTTAACCGACAAAGACCATGAGAGCTAGGCATGGAATCCCGATATTAACCCCTATCGGATGAGGTATTCTCACTTGACTAGAGTAAGGTCATACGTTTTAGCTTTTACATGGATTTTCTGATAGCTATACCTATGTGGGCACATAATTAAGGGATAGGGAGATTACTACTAAGTGACTAATTCTCTACTAACGAGGAGTACTCATCTCAAAAGGTATAAGGGAATATGACATCTCGACTCACGAAGCGTATTTCACCTCTTCTTCCTATCCTCTTGGTGCTAGGCATAACTCCCCACGGATTCTCACATTATAGACTATAGGTTAAGGATAACTAGCGAATGCCACATCTCAACTCACGAAGTGCATTAATCCTCCGACCTATCGAGGAAAGCTCATTAGAAATAGTGAGGTTGCTACTAGACACTTCATCTCAACTTACGAAGAGTATCCACCCCAAGACTCCCCTTCTTACTAAACGTAGCTTCATTCATTCACTTAAAGTGTGTGTGTGTACATGTGAGCACACCTTGAATATAGACATCATTTCATACATATTACTTTTAAACATGCTTTAGACTTCCATTTATCAACTTACACACTTTACATACTTCACTTAGTCACATTCTTCAATTAGACCAAAATCTAGGTCAAACATACAATTTAAGATTCACAATGACAAAACAACACCCATTTACCATTTCTATTCTTTCTACAATTTAGACCTTCAAGATTACATTATCAATACATATTAAACATAACCAAATCATTACATAAGCACCGCCACCAACAAGGTGGACCATACCACTCAATATCAATTTATAATAAGAAACAATACAAAAAGCAACATCCTCTTTTTACCAAGCCATACAACTTATAAGCATTTCATCATTTATTCATCATAATAAGGACCTTAGGGCAGTAGCTAAACCAACATTACCACCCAATAAAACCAAAGTTCATTTCATACATAAACATGCTCATTTGACCCATTTCATAAACCAAAATTTGAAAGGAAACTTTAACATGATTTCATCAATGTTTTATCATTAGAATCACCAACTAACATTAATAACATCTTTAATTTATCATTAGAAACATTTTCATGCAAGACCCATATTGGGTTGAAGATAATAGAAGTTAGGGTTGAAAACCCCTTTTTGAAATTCATTGGAAATGACTTCTTGAACGAAAGGGTATTCGTGAATGGTTACCATACCTCAATAATCAAGCAAACCCAATAGATTTTGATGACGATACACGTCCAACCAGACCCTCCTAGCTTCCTTGACCTCTAACTTCAATGGAGTCTTGAGAGAGTTTTGATTTTAGAGAGAGAGAGTTACTTTGAAATGAGAGTCTTGTCTAGGTCTATGGCTTAAAACTAACTTAATATAACTTAAAAACACTAAAAATATTGACCTAGGATTAGAAAAGACTTGGGTTGAATTTACAAAAAACTCCCCAAGTAGGCAGCAAGCTCCAACAGCTTTTTGAAGGAGCCAATATACGACCCAAGCTACTGGGCGTCGATGGGTCGACGACCCATCCTGCTGGGCGTCAATGGCTTCAGAGACTGCACCATGAGGGGTATAGACTTCCCATTAAGTATGCGACTATGCCCCCCAGTCGAAGGGGCGTTCATGGGCCTACGCCCAATAGATTACCTCGTCAATGGAGCAGTGTTCTTGGCAGTTTGGTGATAAGTCTTGGGCCCTTCATCTAGGGCCCATTGTGGGTCCTAAGTGTGTTTGTGACCGGACATTAAACCGTTAAACTAAGTCGTCTAAGTCTTAGGAACATCTCATGCATGTTTCAAGCAAAATGAAAATGTAAAACTCACTTAAACACCTCAAAACACACAAGTACTTTCTAAGGCACACCTTCCGAAGGTCATGGACGTTATTAGTCGATTGACCTCCAAACTTAAGAAAACTTCACACACACCTTAGGAATACTAATCTAACTCAGTTTAACACAAAATTCACTCAAGAAACACTTACGAATCTCTAGTTTACCTTAATTCATTTTATGGCGTTATATTTATGTCGGCCTTGGCCTCCCATGTTGCACCCTCAACAAGGTGGTTCCTCAATAGAACCTTTATGGAGGCAACCAACTTATTCCTCAATATCTTAACATGGCGATCCAAGATCTCAACCGGGACCTCCTCATATAAAAGGTCCTCCTTTACCCCCAAACCTTATAGAGGACGAATGGACGCCTGATCGCCTATACACTTCTTAAGCATAAATACATGGAATACTGGATGAATCATGGCCAAATCATTTAGAAATTTCAACTCATAGGCAACACTCCCAACCCTCTTCAAAATTCCATACGTCCCCACATAATGGGGATGAAGTTTCCCTTGCTTTCCAAATCTGATCACCCCTTTCGTGGGTGACATTTTCAAATAGACCTAATCTCCTACTTCGAACTCAAGGTCCCTTTTTCTATTATCGGCATATGATTTTTGTCGACTTTGAGCTGCTTTTAGTCTATCTCTTATAACCCGAACCTTCTCGATAGCTTCATAAACCAAATCGGGATAAAGTAAAGCAAACTCACCTATTTCATACCACCCAACCGGGGATCTACATCTCCTCCCATAGAGTGCTTCAAAGGGTGCATGAAGATAGTAGAGTGCGAGCTATAGTTGTAGGAAAATTCTATCAAAGGTAGGTGGTCATCCCAATTACCTTTGAAGTCAATGATGCAAGCCCTTGATATGTCTTCAAAGGTTTGAATAGAGCGTTCCGCTTGACCATCCTTCTTGTGATGAAAAGCGATATTAAGTTTCACCTTCGTACCAATCCCACTTTGAAAAAATTTCCAAAAATGGTAGGTAAATTGAGTACATCTATCTGAAATGATGGACAAATGGGCTCCATGCAATCTCACTATTTCCTTGAGGTACAAGTTGGCATTAAATTATGCCGAATATGTGACTTTGACGGGAAGAAAATGTGCGGACTTGGTTAACCTATACATAATAACCCATATCGAGTCATGTTGCCTTCGGGTACGAGGCAGCCCAACTATGAAATTTGTGTTAATATCCTCCCACTTCCATGTGGGAATGTCTATATTTTGAGTCAAGCCACCCAGCCTTTGGTGCTCTACTTTTACTTGTTGGAAATTCAGACACTTAGCAATAGAGGATCAAGGTGTTGTTTGTATTTCACCCCAACAACCAGAGACGACTCAAAGTTATGGAGAACCATGTGTAAGACCCCAACATGAGTTAAGCTATCTAGAGCCTAACATGATTCTATTAAGGTTCTAAGGTCCTAATATGTCTAATGATATTGTGTAAAGTTTGAGATGATTTGGAAGTCAAACGTCAAGGGACGACCAAGAGGTTCGACGACTAGTCACCTATGTGCCTCATGTGTCTACACTTGCGTATAATTGTATATCATGAGCTTATGAAGTTTTAAAATGAGTTAAAATGATGTCTATAGGCATTATATGGAGTTTCATGAAGTTTGGAGGTCAAACGTTAAAGAACGTCTAAGACGTTAGAAAGTTAGCCCTTGAGACGTTCATATGTGTCTTGATAGGGCCTAGCATGTTTGGATGCATTACGTGTAATTGTTTTGGGTGAAACTGATGTGGAAGGTCATTGAATTGTCAATGTGCATATTTAAGTTGGAAATGCCCAGGTACGATAGACTGAACCAAACGATGCCCTATTTTTTGACAAATGGCCCATTGGTCAGCTGTCGTCGATGGACACTTAGCCTGGTCAAGGTTCAACGAAAGAACATCCCATGGTGCAATCGACAGAAGCCATATATGGCCCATCGATGGACCTACATGCCGTTGATGGTGGCCGCCGATGGTGGCCTACAACTGCTGCCATGCGACTGTATTATTAAAGGGGTGAATGGGAAATTCACCCCACGTCCTAAACTGACCCTACTACATTTATTTAGCTATTTTTTGGTGTATATAAGTGATCAAAAACGTGATCAACCTATTCACAATCCAATTCACACCATAAACTTTCCCTTCAAAACCAATTCTCCCTAGAAACCTCCATTGTGGGTAAGCTCAAAAAATTCATGGATATTGGATTTCCATGGATTATTAATCAATTTTTAGAGGTTTTAAACTAGACAAATGTATGGTGATCCTTCATCTCTAGTTATCCTTCCATCTAGAGAGTTAAATCTCTTTGTTTCGAAAGAGATTTCATGATCAAACTTCTTCTTCTCAATCTAGCCATGGGTTCTTTCTAAAAATATTTTCAATGGATAAATCATTATAAATTGATTATAATGTGTTGGTTTTAACGTGATTTTTAATCCAATTGCATGATAAACCCATGTCCCTTCCCAAACTCGATTTAGCCCTTGCGTGGTCTTTGTGACCGTTGCTTCTTATTGGGAATTGTGATTCTATTACGTTGAATTACTTATATATAATTTTATTTACGTGTGTTGATGATCAATTGATGATGAAGGATCTATGTGGATCAATATATGAAGATTTGAACATGCCTAGCTTAGATCTCCATGTGATTCACTGTAACATTGATCCTATCATGTATAAAATTTGAATTCAATTATAATAGAATGATTGTAGCTACTGCCTTAGGTTGATATCATGATTGAATTGTAAGTATAAATCTCGTATGATCAAAGTAAAGAAGTCTTGGTATGAATTGATCTAGGTTCTTCTAGTCTATTGATTGATAATACTATGTATGTGATGTGATCTCGACTTTAGGTTAGATGAAGCATGATTCCTTTTGACTACTGATCTATTTAGATATTGCCTAACATGTTTATTATTGTTAAAAATATGATTGATGATCAAGGCTTTGGGGAATTAGTAGCATTGCATATTTTCTCTACTCTCTCTTGAATTGATAGTTTAATGCTGTCACATCCCGAAACCACACCCTGAAGTTAGGGTGCAATATTGGATTGCGACCGGTATATTTGACCTCTCGGAGGTATTATACAAGACTATCATATCATTCATCGCATATACATAACGAAAAGTAGTGCGGAATTAAAATTTTTCGTAAAACAATATAGAAGTCATAAAGTCTTTCATATATATAGAAATAGGAAAACATTAAGTCTCGATCATCATCTTAAGACACGATAATACTTGGTACACGTTCTATACGAATTTAAAACACACTACATTATAGTCTATTACAAAACTTCATGAATGAAACATAAAATGACATATATGCCCTCGAGTCAAGTGAGGACATACTTCAAATCTTCTTGAACGATATCCTTGTCCAAGTCTTCTTCCCAAAGCTCTTCACCTACCAAGAACTATATAGATAGAAAATAAAGCATGGAATTAATACAACCACATGTACTAAGTATGACATTATACATAAAATCATGAAAACAGACTTTTATTGAAATATGCATCTTTTCTTTAAAACATCATAATATCATCATAAGAATAACATTTAGAAACTTAGAATCACATAATAAAACATTAAACGAAAAACATTAAAAAAAAAATTAACACACACTACAGTGAAGTCATTTCACTGTTACAGTGAAGTCTAAGCCCCGTCATTTGAACATATTTTAGCATGTAGTCTTCTCACTAACCTCATCCTAAGATTCACTTAAGTCATATAAATATTCACTTATGTTAGCCTTTAAAACACGTCTTGGATTTCCGAAGTGTTACAGCATAATGATCCCAAAAGGGTGTATAGAGATGTTTCCATGATAGCCCCCAAGTTCCATAAACTATGCTTGCCACATAGGATCTAGCAATGTAGTATCAACTAAAATGCTAGCATGTGTTAATTTTCTACCTTGGCTAGGTATGAATACCTTTCATTGGTGTAAGGCACTACAACACTAAATTCCATGATTAGCACCCATGGTCTTAGTGTAGGTTAAGGCTATAGTTTCCCTAAAGTAAAATGGAAAAATGGAAGAAAATGACTAGGACCCTAATTAGGATAACCTAAGAGAAGGTACTTAGGATAGGTGTAACTAATGAACCCACCTAGACATTGCATAAGTACCTATCTAAGGGAGTCCTAGGAAGGTGTTCTAATGCATGTGATGTCACATACGGGGAGCACCCCCTAGAAGTAACATGGTGTACTTGACCTCTCGGAGGTCTTATACAAGCCCATAGTTGTCATTCATCGCATTGACGTAGTAAATTTAGTTGAAAATTTAAAACTTTTCATCGCACATCATATGTTATAAACCTTACTTCATATATATATATAAAATATAAATCATAAAACATATTTAGACCTTAAGTCTCTTTGCCATCTTAGACTCAACAACATTAGAGTACATTAGGGACACGACCCATAAGACACATTACATAACTATACAATATTTAAACACTTTACAATAAAGACATAAGTAGGAGATCCTTGAACTTAAGGATTCCTTTCATTGAGCTTGAGAATCATCTATCAAGATCTTCACCGTTCAAGAAATTCTTTAAACATCCATAACCTACACTTTGTGTAAAAGGTACAGAAGAATTGGATTAGTACAAGAATGCACTAAGTATGACAACCATGCAAAAACATGTATATAAAAGGGACATTTTCTTGAAATCATATTTCATGCCTTTTGAGTAAATCAGCATAAATCCTTTATCCAATAGCATTTATATCATTCACATACTTCATATAAACATATTCAAAGGCCAAACATCACATAATATCACATATATAATTTATGTCATTTTTTATGCCACTTTACAGTAAGCTACTTTTATGGTACAGTGAGCAGTCTTTCCTACTATTCATTAACTTCCCAAGTAACCCTCTAGTGATACTTGGTGCAATGCATCACCTTAATGTTACAAGTAAACATACATATAACCTACATGAAGCAACACATACCATCATAGGAGTATAGTACACCATATACATATTTAAGCCAAGAATAAAAGGACATTACAGTGAACTCCTAGCCATTATGCACATATACTTATTTTACTTCACATAGAACCTTATAAGACCTAACTCATGCCCGCAATCTAATTTACTAGTGCAATGTATATGTAAGTCCCCATAACCTCACACATACTTAGTAAACCTATCATGAGGCCACAAGCCTTTACATCCAAGTCATACATCAATATAGTAAGAGAAGACAACTTTATTTATGTCAAGCAAGACCTTCATCGTATAGTCAATGAGATCAAGATCATTCATATAGACTCAACCATGCACATCATCATAACAAGTAGACCAATACTACAAAGTTATGCATAAACAACATATACATAGACACATGCATTAGAACACCTTCCTAGAACTTCCTAAGGAGATACTTGTGCAATGTCGAGATGGGTTCATTACTTCCACCTATCCTAATTAACATCCCTTAAGTCATTCTAGTTAGGGTCCTAGTCATTTACTTCGATTGTCCATTGTACTCTAGGGAAACTATAACCTTAACTGACACCAAGACCATGGCTGCTAAACATGGAATTCTTTGTTGTAGAGCCTTACACCAAGGGAAGTTGTTCCGACCTAGCAAAGGTAGAATATTAACACATGCTAGCATATTAAGTGATATCACTTGCTAGATCGTATGTGGCAAGCCTAGTCTATGGAACTTGGGGGAAATCATGGAAATATCACTCTACACCCTTTTTTGGTTATGAGGCTATCCACCCCGTGAGGATCGTAGTGAACCATACCTCCCCTATTTGGGAAAGTGTCACTCCCTCACATGACAACCGTAGTGAACCCTACCTTCCCTATGTTGGAAAGTGTCACCCCCTCATCTACAAGTTCACTTGGTGCTAAACTAAGTTCCCTTTATTGAAAAAGTCTTTATTACATTTCTCTATAAAACATAGGTTTAGGAGAGTCATCCCCTCATATGCTTAACTCATAGGTCATAGATGAGAGTTCATCAAGCTAATTCATGTGATAAACCCTTTCACATGGACATAGCATATGTATTAGCACTATATAGTTAAGGAGACACTTGAGCACACCTTTCAAGGCTCCTTTATTGACTAGACCATCATTCATGTGTGTGTGTGTATAAATATATGTGAGCAAACCTTTAACATAACACATTAAGACTACACATGACCATACATTCATATTCATACACATAGAAACCAAACCTAGGAACTATCCTATCAAGGTACACATGTGCAATGCATAGACAAGGTCCCGTACCCTTGCCCATACTAGTACAACTATCAATTCATACTGGTAAGGAAATACATAACATACTTCACATACATATACCTTACATTCATAGTAGTAGACACTAGTGAATATGAGAACAACCTTTCATTAGACACTATGAACATTTACTACATTGTAAGCATTAATAATGTGTGAGTGTGTGTATACATTGGTCGACATGATCACATAATGTCTATCAACAACATATTGAGGAAGCCACCCTCTTAAGACCACAATACACTTTTCAAGCATACACCACACAACACACAATAGCATAGGAGGCAAGACAATCTTCACATTATAATCAAGACTCCTAACTTTAGCTATTTACTCATTCACATAGGGGTACATTGGTAGGGGTCATCAATCATTAGAACCTAAACCATGGCAGCACCTACACATGATATTACATAACCCTTTACATGCTAATAACAATAGTAACATAACCATGATTCACAACTCAAATAGAAGACTAGGCACAAGTTACACATAAAGTGATCATCATAACCTCTCCTTCATATATTCATCAATTTGCCATCAAGGACATGGTCAACACACATATAATGACATAAAGTAAACACCTCCACCATAAGTAGACCATGCCACACAATACCGTATAAGGCATTATCAACTACATTAATATAGAAAAGTAGAGGAGATAAGCGTTCTTACCAATTTCTCACCCTTTGATAATCATTGACCAATACACCTTGTTTATAAACGATTCATATATAGGGAAGTATCTAAATGTACTTTAATCATAGAGGAAACCATGTACAAGTCGCTACAAGATCATGATACAACAAAAGCAAAACATTAGCATTGTTCTAGAGAATAGATAGGCATAGATGATAAATCAATTTCACTAGTCTTGATAATCAATCAAGATTCATCAATAATATACATGTAGAGCAGTTTCCAAAGAAATTATAGCTTAAACGAGACACTACTACAATTGCCAATAATGTCGAATTCACTGTAAGTATGCTTTAGACTAGGAATTCATGGAAGGTAAGTTTACATAGGTTAATCCTATTCAAACTATCATGGATTGATCCATATTGCATCCATTACATATAATTCATATTCACATTACCTTATAGGCAATAGCTAAGGACTATTAACCATGATCAATTCATATAACAACTATCCTAACGTCAAGATTACAAGTTAATATTCCATAGACTAGAAGAACTTACTTTAATTCACATAAGCGATCTTTAATTCAATCATACAAGATTCATATCCATAATTAAACATGATATTAACCTAGAACAGTAGATATAACCAACTTAACATGATCGAAATCCACTGTTATACAATTAAGGACCCACATTACAGTGATCACATTGTTAACTAGTCTAGGCATGTTCAAACCTTCATACATCGATCCACATGGATTCTTCATCATCAATTATACATTAATTCATGTAAATAACAGTAGATATAACCACTCCAATGTAATAGAATCACAATTCAATCGATAGCAAGTCAAGATAACAAAGCCCATTCAAGGACTAAATCAAGTTTGGGAAGGGACATGGGTTCATTATGCAATTAAATTCAAAATAACGTTAAAACCACTATATTAACTTCAATTCATCATGATTTAATCGTTCAAACTTTTTTAGAAAGAACCCATGGCTAGATTTATGAAGGAGAAGTTTGATCATAAAATCTCTTTTGAAACTTTGAGATTAACTCTCTAGTTGGAAGGATAACTAGAGAGGAAGGATCACTATATATTTATCTACATTAATACCTCTAAAACATGGTGAAGAAATCATGAAAATCCAAGCTCCAAGCTGTTCTTGAGCTTCAACAACAATGGAGGTTTCTAGGGAGAAGATTGTTTTGGAGGGAAAGGTTCAATTTCGTGAGAGGGGATTGGGAATGGGTTCTTCACGTGTTTGATCCTTTATATACACCCAAATATAGGTAAATTAATCAATTATAGTCAGTTTAGGACGTGTGGTGAATTTACCATTCACCCCTTAATTAAAACAGTCGCAATGCAGCAGTTATAGGCCACCATTGACGGACCCAATCGACTAGCCGTTGGTCAATCTACTGGCCGTCCTTTGGCTTCCGCCGATTGGTGCTTGGCAAATTTCTGGGTTGATACCTGCCCAATCTATGTATAAATCAACGATACCTCACCTACGGGCCATTAGTCAACCAAATGGTCATCGTTTTGTCCATCGATTGACACTGCCAAGGTAGTGTCTCGACCAGCCTTAGGTCCTTCTTTTAGCCCCTTTTGTGGGGCCCTTTAGAGGTCGTACCCAAACGTTTCCAGCGTAAATAAGACCCTTAACAAGTTTTAGACCTTCCACATTAGTTTCACCCAAAACAAACACATACAACTCATCCAAACACGCAAGGCCCCATCAAGATGTACATGAACGTCTCAAGGGCTAACTTTCGAACGTCTTGGACGTTCTTTGACGTTTGACCTCCAAACTTCACGAAACTTCATATAATACCATAAAACATCGTTATAACTCATTTTAAGACTTCATAGGATCATTTCATACAATTTTAAGCATGCATAGACACATGAGGCACATAGGTGACTAGTCGTCGAACGTTTTGGTCGACCCTTGACGTATGACTTCCAATTAACCTCAAACTTTATACACTGCCTCTAAACCACATTATAAGTCATTTTAGGACCCTATAACATTAAGACAAACATGTTAGTCTCTAGACACCCTAAGTCATTTTGGGGGTCTTACAATATCCCCCACTTGGGAACATGCGTCCTCGAATGACACTTAAATTTAATCACAACATGGGCTTCAATGCATCATAGAGAAGTTCATAATATTCATAAAATCATCACATATAAGTTAATGCACCACACTAACAAGGAACACTACTTCACATCATTTAGCACTAAATGCACACAAGCAAGCAAAACTTCAGTTCACTCACTCTTTAATGCATTAATAAAAAGGCTCTTATCATGTTCATAGGAAGGACATACTTCTCCTAATCATAACATGGTAATTATACTTCATTTCATTAAGATATCATCTTGAAAGGCCACACATAGGCATATTACAACAATACTCAAAAGAAAGTAGGCACTCATACTTCCATGCACGTAGACTTGAGTTAATTGAATCAACAAGGACCTTCATTAGTTTGACCTAGTGCTATGAGGGTCATACTAAACCATACCATGCCTAGTTGTGTCCATGTAAGAATGTCCTTCTCCATAACACACTTACATGTATCATGAGTTCATTCCCAAGCAAGTGCACAATGGTCATCTTTACTGTAATATGAGAATTTCTCAACATTTTAAACAAAGACATGCTCGTGTTTCTTCCCTAGTGAAGTCTAAATGGTAAGTCACACCAAATACATCACAACAATTTGGAAGCCATTTCATACAATGTCAATTTATAACATGGTACTCACCTTCACAGTAAGCATCGTTTAGGAACAACAATACAAATTATAGTCACATACATGAATACTAAGCTAAACATGCTTTCACTTTTCAAGAGTGAGCCTACAATTATGCTTTCCCAACCATGCAAGTCACATAGTTTTCAAGAGACTCCACATATTTCATTTTAAAGAGACTCAACTTTTCATTATAAGGCTAAACCTTACAAATCACAAGTGACTAAAACCAAGTTTCTTACCTTATCTCATGAAGCCAAATTCATAATTAGCATGTTAGAATGCACATTACAAATAAGGAAACATGGACTTTATCAACATTTCCATTTATGCACCTTGGAATCTTAAAAATATCCTTAAGGTAATGTCAATCAATACATACCAAATATATAAAGTTCATGCAACTCATACTTTATGCAAGACTATATTCATGAACAAGTTCATCAAGACTTCATTAGATTCAAGTTCAAGCTAAATTAGAAGGACAAGGTAGAAAATATCTACAACCTTACTAATTCATAACCATCCCCCACTTAGGGTAAACCCAACTAAGAGCAACTTATCCCAACGTTCAGAGGATCTTAACTTAACACCCTTCAATGTCATCACTTAAAAGTGATTACCACTTTAAAAGGATTTACATTAAGTCAAACAAAATATTCTAAACTTCATCTCCTAGGTAATTTATTTCCTATCATGAAGTTAGGTCATACCATTCAACCCCATAAGGTTTTTATACATTCCAATAGACACCAAGGTCATACATCATTAGGGGAAGAAAACAAGGGGACTTAGCAATAAGGACACTTTCTTTTCTTTCAACATTAAAGTAAGGTAACTTCTAGGTCAATCAAACTTACACCATCACCCTACAAAGATAAGAATACTACCCTCAATTCTAGGGGAAACATCAATTCCACAACATCAAGGGACTCACAACACAATCAGAAGTTAGAAACAACTCTACGACTCATCATGCCATAAGACTCTCATTCTTCATTCAAAACAACAAATCTCCCTTTACATTCATTATCATTCTCATATGCATCAATTCTATACACCTTTCTACAACTTCCAATCAAAGAACATTTTAGTTGATTTCCCAAAAATCTTATAGTAAGCTGCCTAACATTACAGTGAGCATGCTTCTAAATTTCAAAAATGCAACATTTAGGTAATCGATGGAAAAGCATGACAATATAAGATACCAAACTTTACCAAGAAAAACATACTATCATCACACCTAGGATCAAGTTTATACAAAGAACTCCAATCCATACTAGGCAACTTATCAAGGACCACATATATACAAAGGGAAACATTGAACACTTTTAAGCACATATTTTTAGGGTAGCATGCTTCCATAGGTAGTCACTAAGCATTTCAAGTTCGAATCATAGTATTAGGCTACCATGAAGTAAAACCATATAGGAACACATCATTCCAAAAGAACTCATTTTTAAGCATAATAACTTCTAAAATGCTTTAACTATATCATGACACACATTCTTCAGTATAACATGCTTATTCACATAAATTTCATATGTATAGCCATAATTGGCATCACATCAACAAAATATGCCAAAATTCACCTTCACATAAAACCAATATAAGCATTTAAACTCACCTTTTCTCCCTTAAGCATATAGATACAATCTCATCCAAGCAATCACATCTAAAGACCACCGGACAAGAAAACATAAGAGAGAGATCTTATAGAGTTAAGTGCTATGGCACAATATGAGAATAATGAAGAAGAGAAACTCTATCGTCCTATAGCCTCCCGTACCATTTGATGTGTCGTGACTCACCACCAATGCTACGATACTCTACTAGACGTGGAAATATGAGTCTTTTAGAAGCTAAAACCACTTTATAAACCTCATGCTCTAATACCACGTTCTTCACATCCGGGGAGCCCCCCTTAGAAGTAACATGGTGTACTTGACCTCTCGGAGGTCTTATACAAGCCCATAGTTATCATTCATCGCATTGACATAGTAAATTTAGAGGAAAATTTAAAACTTTTCATAGCACATCATATGCCAGAAACCTTACTTCATATATATAAAAAATATAATTCATAATATATATTTAGACCTTAAGTCTCTTTGCCAATTAGACTCAACAAAATTTGAGTACATTAGGGACACGGCCCATAAGACACATTACATAACTATACAATATTTAAAGACTTTACAATAAAGACATAAGTAGGAGATCCTTGAACTTAAGGATTCCTTTCATTGAGATTGGGAATCATCTATCAATCTCTTCACCATTCAAGATATCATTTAAGCATCCATAACCTACACTTTGTGTAAAACATAGAGAAGAATGGGATTAGTACAAGAATGCACTAAGTATGGCAACCATGCAAAAACATACATTTAAAAGGGACATTTTCTTGAAATCATACTTCATGCCTTTTGGGTAAATCATCATAAAACCTTTATCCAATAGCATTTATATCATTAACACACTTCATATAAACATATTCAAAGGCCAAACATAACATAAGATCACATATAGAATTTATGACATTTTTGAAGCCACTCTACAGTAAGCTACTTTTATGTTACAGCGAGCATTCTTTCCTACTATTCATTAACTTCCCAAGTAACCCTCTAGTGATACTTGGTGCAATGCATCACCTTAAGGTCACAAGTAAACATACATATAACCTACATGAAGCAACACATACCATCATAGGAGTATAGTACAACATATACATATTTAAGCCAAGACTAAAAAGACATTACAGTGAACTCCTAGCCATTATGCACATATAATTATTTTACTTCACATAGAACCTTATAAGACCTAACTCATGCCCCCAATCTAAGTCTTCTAGTCCAATATTTATGTAAGGCCCCATAACCTTACACATACTTAGTATGCCTATCATGAGGCCACAAGCCTTTACATCCAAGTAATACATCAATATAGTAAGAGAAGACAACTTCATTTATGTCAAGCAAGACCTTCATCATATAGTCAATAAGATCAACATCGTTCATATAGAGTCAAACCATGCACATCATCATCACAAGTAGATCAATACTACAAAGTCATGCATAAAGAACATATACATAGACACATGCATTAGAACACCTTCCTAGAACTTCCTAAGGATATACTTGTGCAATGTCTAGATGGGTTCATTACTGCCACCTATCCTAAGTAACATTCCTTAAGTCATTCTAGTTAGGGTCCTAGTAATTTACTTCCATTGTCCATTTTACAATAGGGAAACTATAGCCTTAACCGACACTAAGACCATGGGTGCTAAATATTGAATTTGGTGTTGTAGATCCTTACACCAAGGGAAGGTGTTCCTACCTATCCAAGGTAGAACATTAACACACGCTAGCATATTAAGTGATATCACTTGCTAGATCATATGTGGCAAGCATATTTTATGGAGCTTGGGTCAAATCATGGAAATATCACTCTACACTCTTTTTGGGTTATGAGGCTATCCACCCCGTGAGGACCGTAGTGAACCCTACCTCCCCTATTTGGGAAAGTGTCAATCCCTCACATGAGTACCGTAGTAAACCCTACCTTCCCTATGTTGGGAAGTGTCACCCCCTCATCTACAAGTTCACTCGGTGCTAAACTAAGTTCCCTTTATTGAAAAAGTCTTTATTATCATTTCGTTATAATATATAGGTTTAGGAGAGTCATCCCCTCATATGCTTAACTCATAGGTTATAGATGAGAGTTCATCAACCTAATTAATGTGAGAAACCCTTTCACATGGACATAGCATATGTATTAACACTATCTAGTTAAGTAAACACTTGAGCAAACCTTTCAAGGCTCCTTTATTGACTAGACCATCGTTCATGTGTGTGTGTGTATACATATATGTGAGCAAAACTTTAACATAACACATTAAGACCACACATGACCATACATTCATATTCGTGCACATAGAAACCAAACCTAGGAACTATTCTATCAAGGTACACATGTGCAATGCATAGAAAAGGTCCCATACCCTTGCCCATACTAGTACACCTATCAAGTCATCCTAGTAAGGAAATACATAACATATTTCACATACATATACTTTACATGCATAGTAGTAGACACTAGTGAATATCAGAACAACCTTTCATTAGACACTATGAACATTTACTACATTGTAAGCATGCATAATGTGTGAGTGTGTGTATACATTCGTCAACATGATAACATAATGGCTATCAAAAACATATTGAGGCAGCCACCCCCTTAAGACCACAATACTCTTTTCAAGCATAGACTACACAACACACAATAGCATAGGAGGTAAGGCAATCTTCACATTATAATCAACACTCCTAACTTTAGCTATTTACTCATTCACATAGGGGTACATGGGTGGGGGTCATCAATCATTAGAACCTAAACCATGGGAACACCTACACATGATATTACATAACCCTTTACATGCTCATAACAATAGTAACATAACCTAGATTCATAACTCAAATAGAAGACTAGGCACTAGTTACACATAAAGTGATCATCATAACCACTCCTTCGTATATTCATCAATTTGCTTTCAAGGACATGCTCAACACACATATAATGACATAAAGTAAACCCCGCCACCATAAGTGGACCATACCACATAATACCATACAAGTCTTTATCAACTACATTAATATAGAAAAGTAGAGGAGATAAGCGTTCTTACCAATTTGTCACCCTTTGATCATGATTGACCAATATACCTTGTTTATCAAAAAATCATATATAGGGCAGTAGCTAAATGTACTTTAAGCATAGAAGAAACCATGTACAAGTCGCTACGAGATCATGATACAACTAAAGCAAAACATTACCACTGTTCTAGAGAATAGATAGGCATATATCATAAATCAATTTAACTAGTCTTGATTATCATTCAAGATTCATCAAAAATATACATGTAGATCAGTATCCAAAGAAATCATAGCTTAAACAAGACACTACTACAATTGCCAATAAAGTTGAATTCACTGTAAGTATGCTTTATACTAGGAACTCATGGAAGGTAAGTTTACATAGGTTAATCCTATTCAAACTATCATGAATTGATCCACATTGCATCCATTACATATAATTCATATTCACATTACCTTATAGTCAATATCTAAGGACAATTAACCATGATCAATTCATATAACAACTATCCTAACGTCAAGATTACAAGTTACTATTCCATAGACTAGAAGAACCTAGTTCAATTCACATAAACCATCTTTGCTTCAATCATACAAGATTCATATCCATAATTCAAATATTATATTAACCTAGAAAAGTAGATATAACCAACTTAACATGATCGAAATCCACTTTTATACAATTAAGGACCCTCATTACAGTGATCACATTGTTAACTAGTCTAGGCATGTTCAACCCTTCATACATTGATCCACATGGAATCTTCATCACCAATTCAACATTAATTCACATATATAACAGTAGATATAACCACTACAACATAATAGAATCACAATTCAATAGATAGCAAGCCAATATCACAAAGCCCATGCAAGGACTAAATCAAGTTTGGGAAGGAACATGGGATCATCATGAAATTGGAGTCAAAATCACCATAAACCCACTATATTAAATTCAATTCATCATGATTTAATCGTTCAAAACATTTTTAGAAAGAACCCATGGCTAGATTGAAGAAGGAGAAGTTTGATCATAAAATCTCTTTAGAAACTTTGAGATTAACTCTCTAGATGGAACGATAACTAGAGATGAAGGATCACCATACCTTTATATACATGAATACCTCTAAAATTTGGTTAAGAAATCATGAAAATACAAGCTCCAAGCTGTTCTTGAGCTTCAACAACAATGGAGGTTTCTAGAGAAGAATTGTTTGGAGGGAAAGGTTTAATTTCGTGAGAGGGGATTGGGAATAGGTTCTTCACGTGTTTGATACTTTACATACACATAAATATAGGTAAATTAATCAATTATAGTCAGTTTAAGACGTGGGGTGAATTTCCTATTCACCCATTAATTAAAACAGTCGCAATGCAGCAGTTACAGGTCACCATCGACGGACCAAATCAACTGACCGTTGGTCAATCTACTTGACGTCCTTTGGTTTCTATCGATTGGTCCTTGGACAATTTTTAGGTTGAAACCTGCCCAAGCTAAGTATTAATCGACGATACCTCACCTACGGGCGGTTGGTTAACCAACTGGCCGTCGTTTGGTCCGTCGATTGACACAGTCAAGGGAGTGTCTCGACCAGCCTTTGGTCCTTCTTGTGGGCCATTTTGCGGGGGCTTTTAGAAGTCGTACCCATACGTTTACAACGTTAATACAACCCTTAACAATAATTAGAACTTCCACATAAGTTTCACCCAAAACAAACACCTGCAACTCGTCCAAACATGCAAGGCCCCATCAAGACGTACATGAACGTCTCAAGGTCTATTTTTCAAACGTCTTGGACGTTCTTGGACGTTTGACCTCCAAACTTCACTAAACTTCATATAATACTATTAAACATCATTTTAACTCATTTTAAGATTTCATAAGCTTATTTTATACAATTTTAAGCATGCATAGACACATGAGGCACATAGGTGACTAGTCATCGAACGTTTGGTCGACGCTTGACGTTTGACTTCCAATTCACCTCAAACTATATACACTGCTTCTAAACCATATTAAGTTATTTTACGACCCTAGAACATTAATACAAACATTTTAGGCTCTCGACACCCTAACTCATTTTGGGGGTCTTACATGTGATTATGTATATGTTCCTTATACATGACCTTGTAGTATTGGTCTACTTGTTATGAAGATGTGCATGGTATGAGTCCATATGATGTGGTCTTTTTCTTATATGCAATATATGGGTACTAATGACTATATGATGAAGGGCTTGCTTTACATGAATGAAGTTATCTTCAATTATTATGATGATGTATGAATTGAAGATTAAGGTTTGTGGTCTCATGATAGGTTTACTAAGTATGTGTGAGTTTATGGGACATCACTTGTACATTGCACTAGTAGACTAAGATTGGGGTCAGAACAAGGTCTTATAATGATTTATTTGAAGGGAAGTAAATATATGTGCAAATTGATGTAGCTCACTGTAAAGCCAATAGAGTCTTGACATAAATGTGTCTATAATGTGTTATACTTCTATGATGATATGTGTTGGCTTGTGTAGGTCATATGTATGGTTTAACCTGTGCCTTAAGGTGATGCATTGCGCCAAGTATCACTAGAGGTTACTTGGGAGGTTAATGAGTTAAAAGAGGGAGTCACTGTAAAGTGACCCCAAATATTGCTTAAATTCGATGTGTGATCTTACATGATATTTGGACCTTGAATGTGTCTATATGAAGTATGTGAATGATATAAATGTTATTGTATAAAGGTTTTATGAAGATTTAATAAAAAAGGCAAGAAGTATGATTTCAAGAAAATGTCCCTTTTAAATGCAATGTTTTTGCATGGTTGCTATACTTAGTGCGTTCTTGTACTAACTCCATGTAACAACCCTAAAAATGAATAAGATAAATGCTTAAGGTGTCAAGAATGCTTGCGATTAGACCAAGGTTAACACCGATTGATACGCGTAGAACCAGACCTCAGAACCCTTACTACGGCCAAGCCAACTAACTTGGGGAGTTAGTTGAGCTTGGAAAGGTTGGAACCAACCATGTAGGGCTCTCAAAAACGAAGATTTAATCGAAGGAGTTCTTACCGGACTTAAAAAGAAGAAATCTTAAGTTTTGAGGGTCCAGGGGTAAAATGGTCTTTTCCAGGCCAAGGTTAATATTGTAATTACCCTAAGGAATTAATTTATTAATTAATTAATTTAATAAAACAGCCGGATAGGGTAGGGTCGACCGGAAATGACCCATTTTGCAAAGGTCACTCCACCCGAGTTTGAGTCCCATTAGAAGCAACAAATTTATGATTTACTTATTAGTTAAAATCTGATTTTTTGTAAGGGCAAAATGGTCCTTTCATGTATAATTAATTAAATCAGATTTTAAGTATTAAGGATAGTCCTAAATTGACTAAGTCATCATCTAATCCTAAACAACTTCACACGTTTCACTGTCTCACGTCTATCATATTTTCACGTTCAACTCTCTTGTTTTCTCTCTGCCTAAGAAACGTACAAGAACAAAAATTATATCAAGAGTTCTTCACACTTGAAGAATTCACATGAAATTTTAAGAAAAACAAAGTAACCAAAAATGTTAAGGCAAAGAGAAGTTGTCCGTCGAGTGGTGTGGACGTTGAGGAGGCTTGGACTGATTTTGGAGAACATTTTGGGCAGCAAGTTCAACGTTTGAAAATCAATTAAGGTATGGGTTTCTTCCCTCTTGGTCCCTTTCCCAAGAGACCCCTTAAGATTCAAGATATTCACTCCGAAA
This sequence comes from Solanum sitiens, assembly GCA_016801875.1. Lineage (NCBI taxonomy): Eukaryota > Viridiplantae > Streptophyta > Magnoliopsida > Solanales > Solanaceae > Solanum > Solanum sitiens. The sequence continues at coordinate 317,548 of JABWTJ010000311.1, read as the reverse complement.
ACTAGGGTTGTTCCCCGTTGCATGTCCCTGTCACTAGCTCCCAATGATTCGTAGGTTGGGTTTATTTGCTGGTAGATTTAGGTATGTGTGATGTTTTTGTGTTGAATGTGAATATGTTTATGTATGTGAAATCACGAAAATACAACCATTGTGTGATCGAAAAAAAATGATGTGTGTGTGCAAAATGTGGCAGTGAAAATACTCACTGTTGGAGTTGTGAAATAGCATGTTTAATCCTTGTATTTTATGTGCAAAAGTTGTACACAATGTGATGTTCTTATGGGGTTTGAAGTTATTGATTTTGAGTGAAAAACTCTTGGATAATGTAACTACTAAACTACACCTAATAATGTTCTAAATGTTTCATGAAATGCCCTAAGAACTAACGTGAAAAGGTTGATGAAAGGAAGCTAAAAACTATGAATAAATTTCCAGGTTGGTGTACTTAGTTTCGGTCAAAAAGAAGGTTAAAATCTGGGTTTTTAATTGAAAATAAAATAGGTGAGGTCAATGGGGATTGAACCCAAGACCTCACATGTGAAGGAATGCTAAAAAAGTAAAAAGGGGGTAATGGGGTTAAGGGGAATCGAACCCGTGTGGCTACTGTAATTCGCGAAAAGAAGAAATGAAAGAGGGGGCTTGGGGATTCGAAATCGGGTTACTGGAAGAGAAAGGAGAGAATAATTAATTAATTAAATAAATGGGAGGCGTGGGAATCGAACCCACGACCTCCAGGCTGCGAATGAGAGAAGAGAAAATTTAAGTGGGAATCGAACCCACGACCTCAAGGCTGGAAAGGAGAGGAGCGAAATAAATAAGAAAATAAAGTGAGGCTGTGGGGGTCGATTCCACAACCTCACTGCCAAACGCCTAGCCTAGGGAAGTTTTAATTAAAAATAAAAATAGGAGGCTGTGGGGGTTCGAACCACCACCTCACAGCCCCTAGCGAATTTAAATTAAAATAAGGAGGCTGTGGGGGTTCGAACCCACAACCTCCCAATTTCCCAGCGAAATAAAGAGCAAATTAAAAGAGGCTGTGGGGGTTTGATCCCACAACCCCTTGGTTTAGGCGAAATTGGGCAACAAGATGATAATGAAAAATAAAAAGGGGATGTGGTGGTTTGAACCCACAACCCTTCGGCAAATTAAAAGGAAAACCAAGTAGTAAACTAAAGATACAATGTTAATGTTGGGGTTCAATCTAGAGTCCCAATATCATAGAGATTAAAATAAAATCAATGAAAAATGTAAATGTTATCCAAGTGATTCGAACTTGGGTTTCCTTGCCCAAACTTCCGTATTGATACATAAGTCATACGTGAACAAAATATCCAAGAATAATACCATCTACTTAGATCGAAATAAAGATCTTGGCATATATACAAGATACATAAGTATTGTACTGCATAATCTTAGGAATGTATGAATCACTTAACGAATTATGAATGAAGCCTCATGGCTTGTGTGTATAGACTCATAAGTCTAGCATACGTATTAAAGAAATGAACCTAAGATGTATGTAATGAAAGGATGTAACCCTAGAAGGGTTAAGTATGAGTGTAAAACACACTAAATGGCCTAGTGCATTGGCATACGATGAAATGATTATTATGTAATGAAATGACGAAACCCTAGAAGGGTTAAGTAAGAGTGTGAAACACACAAATGGCCAAATATATTGGCATATGATGAAATGAACATTCACGTAAAATGGGGTGAGTAATTATGAAGAGTAAATTTGCTAATGTTAATGAATGTGGTGACAACATGATATGAGGCTAATGTAAAAGATGAGAACAATCTCAAATGAGCCTAAGTAAATATTACCAAAACGTACTCACCTATGAGAGTGTAAAGTTAATGAAGAGACCAGTCTCTATGAACACTCTAATGAAAGTATTGAGATTAACACACCTAATACTAATGATGAGATGAAAAACCATCTATTGAGCTATGATGTCCTCATACTAGAAGCCAGCTTCCATGACGTATGAGTTGAATGTAATGGAACTTTATACTGAGCACCGATAGACTAGCTATGAGCGGTGATGCCTTCTTTCGGGAAGGACGGAGGTTCACGTATATCTCATGAGATGAGGCTGTCCGGCTTGCCGGGTATGGGTCTTCTTATATCTCTTGGTCTTCGAACCTATACTGCCAATATAGGGATCTGGCGGGGTTAAATTCCCATGTACGCTAGCATGTTTTGGGTTACCTTGGCCTGTGATTCCACCTCTTTTCGGTATGGGCGAGACAATGGATTTCATGATGCTCACATGATCTATGTCGGTTAAAGTTAAAGTTCCCAATGAATTAATGAGGCCAGCCTCAAATGAAGCACATAATGAAATGAATGATACCAAAGGTATTAGGATAGGATAATCAAGAGTTGAGCTAGACTCAGGTAATGACACTAGATTATTCTTGATCATTACATAGCAAACCCGATGAAAGTCTTAAACTACACCCTAGGTATAGCTGGTGTTCACACTGGCCTATGAACGAAATGAAATGAAGTACGTATGAATAAATAAAGCGGACTCTGTGTTTGCTAATGAAGACTCCTAATTGAGGTCCCATATGTTGAGCCCTCATTCTGGGAAGTCTTAATGTTAAGTCCATGATTCCAAGGTCTCATGGCCTATGAATGAATGATATGAAAGAAGCTATGTGTTATATGTTATGTGTTATATGTAATACGATATCTGCTATGTGTAAGATGTTATGTGATGTGTGCAATATGATATTTATGATGATGCATGTTACTCTCATGGCATGACTTTCCTAATCCAAATTTGTAAAGCTCATTGACTTTCCTAATCCAAATTTGGAAAGCTCCCTCACTTTCCTAATCCAAATTTGGAAGGTTCACTAACTTTCCTAATCTCAATTTGGCAAGTCCACTGACTTGACTTTCCATAATCATGTTGGTAGGGAAGAGCTATTCTTTCTCATGCATGTCCTTGGTGTGTGCTTGCATATACCCATACTTAGTACAAGTGTCTACTAACGCTCTACAACTCTATAATTTTTAGGTGCAGACACAAGTGGACGCTAGTGCTACAGGGTGACGCTGAAGCTATCCGGACGTCGAGCAGTCATCCAGACTTGGTAGGCCCTCATGCTTTCGAGGATGCTGCCATTTATATTCTAGCTAAGTTTTAGAGTTGAGCTAGTTTTTACATTCTTCTCTACTTTTTACACTCCGGTCATGACACTCCATTCTTCTCTACTTTTTACACAAAGTGTAGGTTATGGATGCTTAAAGGATTTCTATATGATTGAGGAGCTTGATATGTGATTTCCAAGCTCAAGGAAAGAAATCCTTAATTCCAAGGATGTCCTAATGTTTAGCTTATTTTAAATCTTATGAATTGTATAGTTATGTATTATGTTATAAGGGTCGTGTCCCTATTGTACTATTATGATGTTGTGTCTGGGATGCCAAAAAGACTTAAGCTCTAAAAATGTACTTATGATATTTATATATATAGATGAGATAAAGTTTATAGCATATGATGTGCTATGAAATGTTTTAAATTTTCCACTAAATTTAATATGATAATGCGATGAATGATAACTATGGGCTTGTATAAGACCTTCGAGAGGTCAGGTACGCCATTCTACTTCTAGGGGATGCTCCCCAAATGTGACACCATGACACCACCTTTTAGAGAATCTTCTAGTCGGACACCCAATCGAGCCAACCTATGAACCTCTTTCACTAGATCTTTCTTATCATCTTCAACATGCGTCACACTACCCATGGATACTCGACTCAAAGCATCCACCACCATATTAGCTTTCCCGGGATGGTAAAGGACACTCATATCATAATCCTTTAAAAGATCTAACTATCGTCTTTGGCGTAAATTCAAGTCTTTTTGGGTGAATACATATTCTAGACTCTTATGATCCGTGAACACGTCAACATGCACCACAAATAGATAGTGTCTCCAAATCTTTACAGCAAACACCACGGCCGCATGTTCAAGGCCGTGTGTTGGATAATTCCTCTCATTTGGGTTGAGTTGTCTAGAGGCATACGCTATGACTTTGCCACTATGCATAAGCACACATCCGAGAATAATGAGTTCACATCAACCATATTGAGTAGTTTCTAAGTCATGGTAGTGAAGTGCACCACTATCCTGGATTAGAGACTGCATGATGCGTAGGAAAATTTCCCTTCTTCTGATCTTATCGTGTTTTTCCTAATGTCTAATTTCTTGGTGTTATGTCACGACCCGAAAGCACCCCCTAGAAGTTAGGGAAAACTTTCGAATCGTGACCGGGCGTACTTGACCCCTTTGGGGTCTCGTACAAGCCCTCTAACTAGCATTCATAACATAAAGCATGAAAAGTAGTGCGGAATTTAAAACTTTTCACGATAATAATAATAAAAGGAGTCTTTTCATAAATACTAAGAAATCTTATCATCACAAGCCAACTTAAAGACACAACTTGGAATCTTAGGGACACGGCCCTTTACGATAAAAGTAAATACATTTTTAAGTATTAATAAAGAAACTAAGAAACATAAAACTATGTCCTCGAATATATGAGGACATACCAAATTCTTGAGAGATAAAGTTCCCAAGCTTCGACTCCGATCCTCCCAAAAGGGCTTCCAACCTATACTCATAAGGTATAAAAAGTATGGGGTTAGTACAACAATGTACTAAGTACGGCATATGCAAAAACATGCAAAAAGGGACATTTTAGTAAAGATAGCTTTTTATGCAATTCAAATATAACCTTCATGAATCTAGAAGCAAACCCACATAAGAATCAACAATTAACACTTTATGGCTATCTTACCAAACTTAAAGTAAACAAGGAACATTTCAATTAACTTTGCTAAACTTGCAATAAAATTGAATAAAGCATCATAGTGAACATTTTGAATTCTTACAATGAAGACCTTACAGTGAATGGCACGGTCCAAGTCATATGAACCCTTTTTCTTTGAAGTTGCCCTAACCCAAGGTTATTCTAAGACTCCCTAAGGTGAGCCGAGAAGGGACTCTCATTACACCTCCGTTCAAAGCACACCAAAGCGACCCTTAAAACTACCTAATCTTAGGCTTACTTCGTTAGAAATTAAATCCACGCCCTTGGCTAACATATGCAAAACACTCATGGAAATATAGGTCATACCAAGTGCAATGTGAGAGTAGCATCCCATACTCCCACTCCCACTTGGTACTCCTAATGGATTCCATTTACTCAAGTACTCCACAATAATCCTCCATAACACTACACCATAGTACTCATTCACACGGATTTCATGAAGGTACTCTTCTCCCATAGTAGGTATAGATCACACCAAGTGCAATGTGAGAATAGCATCCCATACTACTACTCCCACTCAATGCTCCTACTTGGTAACTAATGTGGATTGAGCACTTCACGACATACATACACAATTTCAACAATACACAAGATAATTATTTTCAAATCAATTCTTTTGTGGGAGTTAGCTTAACCGACAAAGACCATGAGAGCTAGACATGGAATCCCGATATTAACCCCTATCGGATGAGGGATCCCTACTTGCCTAGTGTAAGGTCATGCTTCTTAGCGTTTACATGGCTTTTCCAATAGCTACACCTATGCGGGCACATAGTTAAGGGATAAGGAGATTGTTACTAAGTAACTCACTCTCTACTAACGAGGAGTACTCATCTCAAGAGGTACTTTGGATCACAACATCTCAACTAACGAAGTGCAATCCACCTCCCCTTCATAACCTCTCGGTGCTAGGCATAACTCCACACGGATTTCTCAACATAATAGTCTATCTTAGAAAGCTCACTAGGAAATGGAGAGGTTGTTACTAGACACTACATCTCAACTCACGAAGTGTGTGCACCTCAAGATTTCCCCTTTTTGCTCAACTTGACATAATACAAATCTTAAAAGAGTGTGTGTGTACATGTGCACACCTTGCATATAAGCATCATTTCATTATCATCAAGTTCTACTCATACTTTAACCTTGATTCATCAAGCTACACACTCTACATACTTCTCATAATCATATTCTTCATTTAAACGTAAACTAGGTCAAACATGCAATTCAAGCTACATCAAACACAACACAAGACGCATTTCCAATATATATCTTCATTTCACATATTAGACCTTCAAGATCACATACTCAAACCATACTAAGTAACATCAAGTTCATCAATTAGCACCGCCACCCATAAGGTGGACCATACCACTTAAATAGCAATTCATAATAAGAATTATACAATGAGAGCAACTCATCAACAAATCAAACCATCATTACCCATAAGCAATTTATCAATATTTCACCATATTAAGTCCCTTTGGGCAGTAGCTACACCAACACGACAAATACAAGAAGACCCAAGTTCATACCCTACTCAAATCATGCTCACATAACCCATTTTCAAGTCAAAATTGAAGTATGCATAAACAAGAGTTTCATGGAGTTTTAACATCAAAATCATCTATTCAAACCAAGATAAATACATTTAAACCATTAGAATTTAGTTACAAGAAGACCCATAATAGAAATCAAAGTTTAGAAGAAGCTGAGTTTAAAACCCCTTTTTTTTTGAAAACCATTTTGGAAGTTGGCTTCTTGAATGGAAAGGTATTCAAGAATGGATACCATACCTTTATGAGAAAGAAACCCACGAATTTGATGAAGAAACACGTCCAAAGCAGCCCTCCTTTCCTTCCTTAACCTCTAGCCTTCAATGGAGTCTTGGAGAGAGTTTCTTTAGAGAGAGAGAGATGAATTTAGAAGTGAGGGGATCTTGTCTAGGTCTAAGGTTTAAAACTAATTTAATATAACCTAAAAACACCAAAATTATACACCTAGGGTCTTATAAGACTTGGGGTGTATTTACATAAAACACCCCAAGTTGGCAGCCTTAAGTCGTGCACTGGCAGGCCTCCTCGACGAGACCTCCTCGACGGACTGTCACGTTCACCATGGACCATCATGGGGTCCCGTCGAGGAACACTTGGCTCCAACTGGAGCCTGTCCAAGTTTCCACTCTCTGTCACTCGCGACGCCCTGGATCGACGGACCATCCTGAGTGCAACGGACCGTCGCCATGGTCGTCGTGAGCCACTGATGGGCAGACTTTGCCCAAGTCTTGGGCCCTTCATCTAGGGCCCCCCTGTGGGTCCTAGGTGGGGTCGTGCCCAGACGTCAAACCCTTAAACTAAGTCGTCTAGGTCTAAGGAACTTCCGACGCATGTTTCAAGTAAAACGAACACATAAAACGCATCCAAACTCGCCAAGACATACAAGTACAATCTAAGGCATACCATCCGAACGTCATGGACATTTTTGGTCGATTGAACTCCAAACTTAACCAAACTTTGCACACTGCCTAAGGACACCAAAATAACTCCGTTTAACTTAAAATTAACACAAGAAACAACCATGAGGCTCTAGTTCACCTTACTTCATTTTGGGGCGTTATATTCCCCCCCACTTGGAATAACATTAGTCCTCGAATGACGCTTAAATTTTAAGAACAACAAGGACTTACTTAGCATCATATAATACGCTTAGATCATGATAAAAACACTAACAACACTAACACTTCCATGTGGGAATGTCTATATTTTGAGTCAAGCCACCCGGCCTTTGGTGCTCCACTTTTACTTGTTGGAAATTCAGACACTTAGCAATAGAGGATCAAGGTGTTGTTTGTATTTCACCCCAACAACCAGAGACGACTCAAAGTTATGGAGAACCATGTGTAAGACCCCAACATTAGTTAAGCTATCTAGAGCCTAACATGATTCTATTAAGGTTCTAAGGTCCTAATATGTCTAATGATATTGTGTAAAGTTTGAGATGATTTCGAAGTCAAACGTCAAGGGACGACCAAGAGGTTCGACGACTAGTCACCTATGTGCCTCATGTGTCTACACTTGCGTATAATTGTATATCATAAGCTTATGAAGTTTTAAAATGATTTAAAATGATGTCTATAGGCATTATATGGAGTTTCGTGAAGTTTGGAGGTCAAACGTTAAAGAACGTCTAAGACGTTAGAAAGTTAGCCCTTGAGACGTTCATGTGTGTCTTGATGGGGCCTATCATGTTTGGATGCATTACGTGTAATTGTTTTGGGTGAAACTGATGTGGAAGGTCATTGAATTGTCAATGTGCATATTTAAGTTAGAAATGCCCAGGTACGATAGACTGAACCAAACGACGCCCCATTTTTTGACAAATGGCCCATTGGTCAGCTGTCGTCGATGGACACTTAGCCTGGTCAAGGCTCAACGGAAGAACATCCCATGGTGCAATCGACAGAAGCCATATATGGCCCATCGATGGACCTACATGCCGTCGATGGTGGCCACCGATAGTGGCCTACAACTGCTGCCATGCGACTGCATTATTAAAGGGGTGAATGGGAAATTCACCCCACGTCCTAAACTGACCCTACTACATTTATTTAGCTGTTTTTTGGTGTATATAAGTGATCAAAAACGTGATCAACCTATTCACAATCCAATTCACACCATAAACTTTCCCTTCAAAACCAATTCTCCCTAGAAACCTCCATTGTGGGTAAGCTCAAAAAAATCATGGATATTGGATTTCCATGGATTATTAATCAATTTTTAGAGGTTTTAAACTAGACAAATGTATGGTGATCCTTCATCTCTAGTTATCCTTCCATCTAGAGAGTTAAATTTCATTGTTTCGAAAGAGATTTCATGATCAAACTTCTTCTTCTCAATCTAGCCATGGGTTCTTTCTAAAAATATTTTCAATGGATAAATCATTATAAATTGATTATAATGTGTTGGTTTTAACGTGATTTTTAATCCAATTGCATGATGAACCCATGTCCCTTCCCAAACTCGATTTAGCCCTTGCGTGGTCTTTGTGACCGTTGCTTCTTATTGGGAATTGTGATTCTATTACGTTGAATTACTTATATATAATGTTATTTACGTGTGTTGATGATCAATTGATGATGAAGGATCTATGTGGATCAATATATGAAGATTTGAACATGCCTAGCTTAGATCTCCATGTGATTCACTGTAACATTGATCCTATCATGTATAAAATTGGAATTCAATTATAATAGAATGATTGTAGCTACTGCTTTAGGTTGATATCATGATTGAATTGTAAGTATAAATATCGTATGATCAAAGTAAAGAAGTCTTGATATGAATTGATCTAGGTTCTTCTAGTCTATTGATTGATAATACTATGTATGTGATGTGATCTCGACTTTAGGTTAGATGAAGCATGATTCCTTTTGACTACTGATCTATTTAGATACTGCCTAACATGTTTATTATTGTTAAAAATATGATTGATGATCAAGGCTTTGGGGAATTAGTAGCATTGCATATTTTCTCTACTCTCTCTTGAATTGATAGTTTAATGCTGTCACATCCCGAAACCACACCCTAGAAGTTAGGGTGCAATATTGGATTGCGACCGGTATATTTGACCTCTCGGAGGTATTATACAAGACTATCATATCATTCATCGCATATACATAACGAAAAGTAGTGCGGAATTAAAACTTTTCGTAAAACAATATAGAAGTCATAAACTCTTTCATATATATAGAAATAGGAAAACACTAAGTCTCGATCATCATCTTAAGACACGATAATACTTGGTACACGGTCTATACGAATTTAAAACACACTACATTATAGTCTATTACAAAACTTCATGAAAGAAACATAAAATGACATATATGCCCTCGAGTCAAGTGAGGACATACTTCAAATCTTCTTGAACGATATCCTTGCCCAAGTCTTCTTCCCAAAGCTCTTCACCTACCAAGAACTATATAGATAGAAAATAAAGCATGGAATTAATACAACCACATGTACTAAGTATGACATTATACATAAAATCATGAAAACAGACTTTTATTGAAATATGCATCTTTTCTTTAAAACATCATAATATCATCATAAGAATAACATTTAGAAACTTCGAATCACATAATAAAACATTAAACGAAAAACATAAAAAAAAAAATTAACACACACTACAGTGAAGTCATTTCACTGTTACAGTGAAGTCTAAGCCCCGTCATTTGAACATATTTTAGCATGTAGTCTTCTCACTAACCTCATCCTAAGATTCACTTAAGTCATATAAATATTCACTTATGTTAGCCTTTAAAACACGTCTTGGATTTCCGAAGTGTTACAGCATAATGATCCCAAAAGGGTGTATAGAGATGTTTCCATGATAGCCCCCAAGTTCCATAAACTATGCTTGCCACATAGGATCTAGCAATGTAGTATCAACTAAAATGCTAGCATGTGTTAATTTTCTACCTTGGCTAGGTATGAATACCTTTCATTGGTGTAAGGCACTACAACACTAAATTCCATGATTAGCACCCAAGGTCTTAGTGTAGGTTAAGGCTATAGTTTCCCTAAAGTAAAATGGAAAAATGGAAGAAAATGACTAGGACCCTAATTAGGATAACCTAAGAGAAGGTACTTAGGATAGGTGTAACTAATGAACCCACCTAGACATTGCATAAGTACCTATCTAAGGGAGTCCTAGGAAGGTGTTCTAATGCATGTGATGTCACATACGGGGAGCACCCCCTAGAAGTAACATGGTGTACTTGACCTCTCGGAGGTCTTATACAAGCCCATAGTTGTCATTCATCGCATTGACGTAGTAAATTTAGTTGAAAATTTAAAACTTTTCATCGCACATCATATGTTATAAACCTTACTTCATATATATATATATAAAATATAAATCATAAAACATATTTAGACCTTAAGTCTCTTTGCCATCTTAGACTCAACAACATTAGAGTACATTAGGGACACGACCCATAAGACACATTACATAACTATACAATATTTAAACACTTTACAATAAAGACATAAGTAGGAGATCCTTGAACTTAAGGATTCCTTTCATTGAGCTTGAGAATCATCTATCAAGATCTTCACCGTTCAAGAAATTCTTTAAACATCCATAACCTACACTTTGTGTAAAAGGTACAGAAGAATTGGATTAGTACAAGAATGCACTAAGTATGACAACCATGCAAAAACATGTATATAAAAGGGACATTTTCTTGAAATCATATTTCATGCCTTTTGAGTAAATCAGCATAAATCCTTTATCCAATAGCATTTATATCATTCACATACTTCATATAAACATATTCAAAGGCCAAACATCACATAATATCACATATATAATTTATGTCATTTTTTATGCCACTTTACAGTAAGCTACTTTTATGGTACAGTGAGCAGTCTTTCCTACTATTCATTAACTTCCCAAGTAACCCTCTAGTGATACTTGGTGCAATGCATCACCTTAATGTTACAAGTAAACATACATATAACCTACATGAAGCAACACATACCATCATAGGAGTATAGTACACCATATACATATTTAAGCCAAGAATAAAAGGACATTACAGTGAACTCCTAGCCATTATGCACATATACTTATTTTACTTCACATAGAACCTTATAAGACCTAACTCATGCCCGCAATCTAATTTACTAGTGCAATGTATATGTAAGTCCCCATAACCTCACACATACTTAGTAAACCTATCATGAGGCCACAAGCCTTTACATCCAAGTCATACATCAATATAGTAAGAGAAGACAACTTTATTTATGTCAAGCAAGACCTTCATCGTATAGTCAATGAGATCAAGATCATTCATATAGACTCAACCATGAACATCATCATAACAAGTAGACCAATACTACAAAGTTATGCATAAACAACATATACATAGATACATGCATTAGAACACCTTTCTAGAACTTCCTAAGGAGATACTTGTGCAATGTCGAGATGGGTTCATTACTTCCACCTATCCTAATTAACATCCCTTAAGTCATTCTAGTTAGGGTCCTAGTCATTTACTTCGATTGTCCATTGTACTTTAGGGAAACTATAACCTTAACTGACACTAAGACCATGGCTGCTAAACATGGAATTCTGTGTTGTAGAGCCTTACACCAAGGGAAGTTGTTCCGACCTAGCAAAGGTAGAATATTAACACATGCTAGCATATTAAGTGATATCACTTGCTAGATCGTATGTGGCAAGCCTAGTTTATGGAACTTGGGGGCAATCATGGAAATATCACTCTACACCCTTTTTTGGTTATGAGGCTATCCACCCTGTGAGGATCGTAGTGAACCATACCTCCCCTATTTGGGAAAGTGTCACTCCCTCACATGACAACCGTAGTGAACCCTACCTTCCCTATGTTGGAAAGTGTCACCCCCTCATCTACAAGTTCACTTGGTGCTAAACTAAGTTCCCTTTATTGAAAAAGTCTTTATTACATTTCTTTATAAAACATAGGTTTAGGAGAGTCATCCCCTCATATGCTTAACTCATAGGTCATAGATGAGAGTTCATCAAGCTAATTCATGTGATAAACCCTTTCACATGGACATAGCATATGTATTAGCACTATATAGTTAAGGAGACACTTGAGCACACCTTTCAAGGCTCCTTTATTGACTAGACCATCATTCATGTGTGTGTGTGTATACATATATGTGAGAAAACCTTTAACATAACACATAAAGACTACACATGACCATACATTCATATTCATACACATAGAACCAAACCTAGGAACTATCCTATCAAGGTACACATGTGCAATGCATAGACAAGGTCCCGTACCCTTGGCCATACTAGTACAACTATCAATTCATACTGGTAAGAAAATACATAACATACTTCACATACATATACCTTACATTCATAGTAGTAGACACTAGTGAATATGAGAACAACCTTTCATTAGACGCTATGAACATTTAGTACATTGTAAGCATTAATAATGTGTGAGTGTGTGTATACATTGGTCGACATGATCACATAATGGCTATCTACAACATATTGAGGAAGCCACCCTCTTAAGACCACAATACACTTTTCAAGCATACACCACACAACACAAAATAGCATAGGAGGCAAGACAATCTTCACATTATAATCAAGACTCCTAACTTTAACTATTTACTCATTCACATAGGGGTACATGGGTAGGGGTCATCAATCATTAGAACCTAAACCATGGCAGAACCTACACATGATATTACATAACCCTTTACATGCTAATAACAATAGTAACATAACCATGATTCACAACTCAAATAGAAGACTAGGCACAAGTTACACATAAAGTGATCATCATAACCTCTCCTTCATATATTCATCAATTTTCCATCAAGGACATGTTCAACACACATATAATGACATAAAGTAAACACCTCCACCATAAGTGGACCATGCCACACAATACCGTACAAGGCATTATCAACTACATTAATATAGAAAAGTAGAGGAGATAAGCGTTCTTACCAATTTCTCACCCTTTGATCATGATTGACCAATACACCTTGTTTATAAACAATTCATATATAGGGAAGTATCTAAATGTACTTTAATCATAGAGGAAACCATGTACAAGTCGCTACAAGATCATGATACAACAAAAGCAAAACATTAGCATTATTCTAGAGAATAGATAGGCATAGTTCATAAATCAATTTCACTAGTCTTGATAATCAATCAAGATTCATCAATAATATAAATGTAGAGCAGTATCCAAAGAAATTATAGCTTAAACGAGACACTACTACAATTGCCAATAAAGTCGAATTCACTGTAAGTATGCTTTAGACTAGGAATTCATGGAAGGTAAGTTTACATAGGTTAATCCTATTCAAACTATCATGGATTGATCCATATTGCATCCATTACATATAATTCATATTCACATTACCTTATAGGCAATAGCTAAGGACTATTAACCATGATCAATTCATATAACAACTATCCTAACGTCAAGATTGCAAGTTAATATTCCATAGACTAGAAGAACTTACTTTAATTCACATAAGCGATCTTTAATTCAATCATACAAGATTCATATCCATAATTAAAACATGATATCAACCTAGAACAGTAGATAAAACCAACTTAACATGATCGAAATCCACTGTTATACAATTAAGGACCCACATTACAGTGATCACATTGTTAACTAGTCTAGGCATGTTCAAACCTTCATACATCGATCCACATGGATTCTTCATCATCAATTATACATTAATTCATGTAAATAACAGTAGATATAAACACTCCAACGTAATAGAATCACAATTCAATCGATAGCAAGTCAAGATCACAAAGCCCATTCAAGGACTAAATCATGTTTGGGAAGGGACATGGGTTCATCATTCAATTAAATTCAAAATAACGTTAAAACCACTATATTAACTTCAATTCATCATGATTTAATCGTTCAAACTTTTTTAGAGAGAACCCATGGCTAGATTGAAGAAGGAGAAGTTTGATCATAAAATCTCTTTTGAAACTTTGAGATTAACTCTCTAGTTGGAAGGATAACTAGAGAGGAAGGATCACTATATATTTATCTACATTAATACATCTAAAACATGGTGAAGAAATCATGAAAATCCAAGCTCCAAGCTATTCTTGAGCTTCAACAACAATGGAGATTTCTAGGGAGAAGATTTTTTTGGAGGGAAAGGTTCAATTTCGTGAGAGGGGATTGGGAATGGGTTCTTCACGTGTTTGATCCTTTATATACACCCAAATATAGGTAAATTAATCAATTATAGTCAGTTTAGGACGTGTGGTGAATTTACCATTCACCCCTTAATTAAAACAGTCGCAATCCAGCAGTTATAGGCCACCATTGACGGACCCAATCGACTAGCCGTTGGTCAATCTACTGGCCGTCCTTTGGCTTCCGCCGATTGGTACTTGGCAAATTTCTGGGTTGATACCTGCCCAATCTAAGTATAAATCAACGAGACCTCACCTACGGACCATTGTTCAACCAAATGGTCATCGTTTTGTCCATCGATTGACACTGCCAAGGTAGTGTCTCGACCACCCTTAATTCCTTCTTTTAACCCCTTTTGTGGGGCCCTTTAGAGGTCGTACCCAAACGTTTCCAATGTAAATAAGACCCTTAACAAGTTTTAGACCTTCCACATAAGTTTCACCCAAAACAAACACATACAACTCGTCCAAACACGCAAGGCCCCATCAAGATGTACATGAACGTCTCAAGGGCTAACTTTTGAACGTCTTGGACGTTCTTTGACGTTTGACCTCCAAACTTCACGAAACTTCATATAATACCATAAAACATCATTATAACTAATTTTAAGACTTCATAGGATCATTTCATACAATTTTAAGCATGCATAGACACATGAGGCACATAGGTGACTGGTCGTCGAACATTTTGGTCAACCCTTGACGTATGACTTCCAATTAACCTCAAACTTTATACACTGCCTCTAAACCACATTATAAGTCCTTTTAGGACCCTATAACATTAAGACAAACATGTTAGTCTCTAGACACCCTAAGTCATTTTGGGGGTCTTACAATATCCCCCACTTGGGAACATGCGTCCTCGAATGACACTTAAATTTAATCACAACATGGGCTTCAATGCATCATAGAGAAGTTCATAATATTCATAAAATCATCACATAGAAGTTAATGCACCAAACTAATAAGGAACACTACTTCACATCATTTAGCACTAAATGCACACAAGCAAGCAAAACTTCAGTTCACTCACTCTTTAATGCATCAATAAAAAGGCTCTTATCATGTTCATAGGAGGGACATACTTCTTCTAATCATAACATGGTAATTATACTTCATTTCATTAAGAGATCATCTTGAAAGGCCACACATAGGCATATTACAACAATACTCAAAAGAAAGTAGGCACTCATACTTCCATGCACGTAGACTTGAGTTAATTGAATCAACAAGGACCTTCATTAGTTTGACCTAGTGCTATGAGGGTCATACTCAACCATACCATGCCTAGTTGTGTCCATGTAAGAATGTCCTTCTCCATAGCACACTTACATGTATCATGAGTTCATTCCCAAGCAAGTGCACAATGGTCATCTTTACTGTAATATGAGAATTTCTCAACATTTTTAACAAAGACATGCTCATGTTTCTTCCCTAGTGAAGTCTAAATGGTAAGTCACACCAAATACATCACAACAATTTGGAAGCCATTTCATACAATGTCAATTTATAACATGGTACTCACCTTCACAGTAAGCATCGTTTAGGAACAACAATACAAATTATAGTCACATACATGAATACTAAGCTAAACATGCTTTCACTTTTCAAGAGTGAGCCTACAATTATGCTTTCCCAACCATGCAAGTCACATAGTTTTCAAGAGACTCCACATATTTCATTTTAAAGAGACTCAACTTTTCATTATAAGGCTAAACCTTACAAATCACAAGTGACTAAAACCAAGTTTCTTACCTTATCTCATGAAGCCAAATTCATAATTAGCATGTTAGAATGCACATGACACATGAGGAAACATGGACTTTATCAACATTTCCATTTATGCACCTTGGAATCTTAAAAATATCCTTAAGCTAATGTCAATCAATACATACCAAACATATAAAGTTCATGCAACTCATACTTTATGTAAGACTATATTCATGAACAAGTTCATCAAGACTTCATTAGATTCAAGTTCAAGCTAAATTAGAAGGACAAGGTAGAAAATATTTACAACCTTACTAATTCATAACCATCCCCCACTTAGGGTAAACCCAACTAAGAGCAACTTATCCCAACGTTCAGAGGATCTTAACTTAACACCCTTCAATGTCATCACTTAAAAGTGATTACCACTTTAAAAGGATTTACATTAAGTCAAACAAAATATTCTAAACTTCATCTCCTAGGTATTTTATTTTCGATCATGAAGTTAGGTCATACCATTCAACCCCATAAGGTTTTTATACATTCCAATATACACCAAGGTCATACATCATTAGGGGAAGAAAACAAGGGGACTTAGCAATAAGCACACTTTCTTTTCTTTCAACATTAAAGTAAGGTAACTTCTAGGTCAGTCAAACTCACACCATCACCCTACAAAGATAAGAATACTACCCTCAATTCTAGGGGAAACATCAATTCCACAACATCAAGGGACTAACAACACAATAAGAAGTTAGAAACAACTCTACGACTCATCATGCCATAAGACTCTCATTCTTCATTCAAAACAGCAAATCTCCCTTTACATTCATTATCATTCTCATATGCATCAATTATATACACCTTTCTACAACTTCCAATCAAAGAACATTTTAGTTGATTTCCCAAAAATCTTACAGTAAGCTGCCTAACATTACAGTGAGCATGCTTCCAAATTTCAAAAATGCAACATTTAGGTAATCGATGGGAAAAGTATGACAATATAAGATACCAAACTTTACCAAGAAAAACATACTATCATCACACCTAGGATCAAGTTTATACAAAGAACTCCAATCCATACTAGGCAACTTATCAAGGACCACATATATACAAAGGGAAACATTGAACACTTTTAAGCACATATTTTTAGGGTAGCATGCTTCCATAGGTAGTCACTAAGCATTTCAAGTTCGAATCATAGTATTAGGCTACCATGAAGTAAAACCATATAGGAACACATCATTAAAAAAGAACTCATTTTTAACCATAATAACTTCTAAAATGCTTTAACTATATCATGACACACATTCTTCAGTATAACATGCTTATTCACATAAATTTCATATGTATAGCCATAATTGGCATCACATCATCAAAACATGCCAAAATTCACCTTCACATAAAACCAATATAAGCATTTAAACTCACCTTTTCTCCCTCATGCATATAGATACAATCTCATCCAAGCAATCACATCTAAAGACCACCGGACAAGAAAACATAAGAGAGAGATCTTATAGAGTTAAGTTCTATGGCACGATATGAGAATGATGAAGAAGAGAAACTCTATCGTCCTATAGTCTCCCGTACCATTTGATGTGTCGTGACTCACCACCAATGCTACGATACTCTACTAGACGTGAAAATATGAGTCTTTTAGAAGCTAAAACCACTTTATAAACCTCATGCTCTAATACCACGTTTTTCACATCCCGGGAGCCCCCCTTAGAAGTAACATGGTGTACTTGACCTCTCGGAGGTCTTATACAAGCCCATAGTTATCATTCATCGCATTGACATAGTAAATTTAGAGGAAAATTTAAAACTTTTCATAGCACATCATATGCAAGAAACCTTAATTCATATATATAAAAAATATAATTCATAATATATATTTAGACCTTAAGTCTCTTTGCCATATTAGACTCAACAACATTTGAGTACATTAGGGACACGGCCCATAAGACACATTACATAACTATACAATATTTAAAGACTTTACAATAAAGACATAAGTAGGAGATCCTTGAACTTAAGGATTCCTTTCATTGAGATTGGGAATCATCTATCAATCTCTTCACCATTCAAGATATCATTTAAGCATCCATAACCTACACTTTGTGTAAAACATAGAGAAGAATGGGATTAGTACAAGAATGCACTAAGTATGGCAACCATGCAAAAACATACATTTAAAAGGGACATTTTCTTGAAATCATACTTCATGCCTTTTGAGTAAATCATCATAAAACCTTTATCCAATAGCATTTATATAATTAACACACTTCATATAAACATATTCAAAGGCCAAACATAACATAAGATCACATATAGAATTTATGACATTTTTGAAGCCACTCTACAGTAAGCTATTTTTATGTTACAGCGAGCATTCTTTCCTACTATTCATTAACTTCCCAAGTAACCCTCTAGTGATACTTGGTGCAATGCATCACCTTAAGGTCACAAGTAAACATACATATAACCTACATGAAGCAACACATACCATCATAGGAGTATAGTACAACATATACATATTTAAGCCAAGACTAAAAAGACATTACAGTGAACTCCTAGCCATTATGCACATATAATTATTTTACTTCACATAGAACCTTATAAGACCTAACTCATGCCCCCAATCTAAGTCTTCTAGTCCAATATTTATGTAAGGCCCCATAACCTCACACATACTTAGTATGCCTATCATGAGGCCACAAGCCTTTACATCCAAGTAATACATCAATATAGTAAGAGAAGACAACTTCATTTATATCAAGCAAGACCTTCATCATATAGTCAATAAGATCAACATCGTTCATATAGACTCAAACCATGCACATCATCATAACAAGTAGATCAATACTACAAAGTCATGCATAAAGAACATATACATAGACACATGCATTAGAACACCTTCCTAGAACTTCCTAAGGATATACTTGTGCAATGTCTAGATGGGTTCATTACTGCCACCTATCCTAAGTAACATTCCTTAAGTCATTCTAGTTAGGGTCCTAGTAAATTACTTCCATTGACCATTTTACAATAGGGAAACTATAGCCTTAACCGACACTAAGACCATGGGTGCTAAATATTGAATTTGGTGTTGTAGATCCTTACACCAAGGGAAGGTGTTCCTACCTATCCAAGGTAGAACATTAACACATGCTAGCATATTAAGTGATATCACTTGATCGATCATATGTGGCAAGCATATGTTATGGAACTTGGGGGAAATCATGGAAATATCACTCTACACCCTTTTTGGTTTATGAGGCTATCCACCCCGTGAGGACCGTAGTGAACCCTACCTCCCCTATTTGGGAAAGGTTCACTCCCTCACATGAGTACCGTAGTAAACCCTACCTTCCCTATGTTGGGAAGTGTCACCTCCTCATCTACAAGTTCACTCGGTGCTAAACTAAGTTTCCTTTATTGAAAAAGTCTTTATTATCATTTCGTTATAATATATAGGTTTAGGAGAGTCATCCCCTCATATGCTTAACTCATAGGTTATAGATGAGAGTTCATCAACCTAATTAATGTGAGAAACCCTTTCACATGGACATAGGATATGTATTAACACTATCTAGTTAAGGAAACACTTGAGCAAACCTTTCAAGGCTCCTTTATTGACTAGACCATCGTTCATGTGTGTGTGTGTATACATATATGTGAGCAAAACTTTCACATAACACATTAAGACCACACATGACCATACATTCATATTCGTGCACATAGAAACCAAACCTAGGAACTATTTTATCAAGGTACACATGTGCAATGCATAGAAAAGGTCCCATACCCTTGCCCATACTAGTACACCTATCAAGTCATCCTAGTAAGGAAATACATAACATACTTCACATACATATACTTTACATGCATAGTAGTAGACACTAGTGAATATCACAACAACCTTTCATTAGACACTATGAACATTTACTACATTGTAAGCATGCATAATGTGTGAGTGTGTGTATACATTCGTCAACATGATAACATAATGGCTATCAAAAACATATTGAGGCAGCCACCCCCTTAAGACCACAATACTCTTTTCAAGCATAGACTACACAACACACAATAGCATAGCAGGTAAGACAAGCTTCACATTATAATCAACACTCCTAACTTTAGCTATTTACTCATTCACATAGGGGTACATGGGTGGGGGTCATCAATCATTAGAACCTAAACCATGGGAACACCTACACATGATATTACATAACCCTTTACATGCTCATAACAATAGTAACATAACCTAGATTCATAACTCAAATAGAAGACTAGGCACTAGTTACACATAAAGTGATCATCATAACCACTCCTTCGTATATTCATCAATTTGCCTTCAAGGACATGCTCAACAAACATATAATGACATAAAGTAAACCCCGCCACCATAAGTGGACCATACCACACAATACCATACAAGTATTTATCAACTACATTAATATAGAAAAGTAGAGGAGATAAGCGTTCTTACCAATTTGTCACCCTTTGATCATGATTGACCAATATACCTTGTTTATCAAAAAATCATATATAGGGCAGTAGCTAAATGTACTTTAAGCATAGAAGAAACCATGTACAAGTCGCTACGAGATCATGATACAACTAAAGCAAAACATTACCACTGTTTTAGAGAATAGATAGGCATAGATCATAAATCAATTTAACTAGTGTTGATTATCATTCAAGATTCATCAAAAATATACATGTAGATCAGTATCCAAAGAAATCATAGCTTAAACAAGACACTACTACAATTGCCAATAAAGTTGAATTCACTGTAAGTATGCTTTATACTAGGAACTCATGGAAGGTAAGTTTACATAGGTTAATCCTATTCAAACTATCATGAATTGATCCACATTGCATCCATTACATATAATTCATATTCACATTACCTTATAGTCAATATCTAAGGACAATTAACCATGATCAATTCATATATCAACTATCCTAACGTCAAGATTACAAGTTACTATTCCATAGACTAGAAGAACCTAGTTCAATTCACATAAACCATCTTTGCTTCAATCATACAAGATTCATATCCATAATTCAAATATTATATTAACCTATAAAAGTAGATATAACCAACTTAACATGATCGAAATCCACTTTTATACAATTAAGGACCATCATTACATTAAGGACCATCATTACAGTGATCACATTGTTAACTAGTCTAGGCATGTTCAACCCTTCATACATTGATCCACATGGAATCTTCATCATCAATTCAACATTAATTCACATATATAACAGTAGATATAACCACTACAACATAATAGAATCACAATTCAATAGATAGCAAGTCAATATCACAAAGCCCATGCAAGGACTAAATCAAGTTTGGGAAGGAACATGGGATCATCATGAAATTGGAGTCAAAATCACGATAAACCCACTATATTAAATTCAATTCATCATGATTTAATCGTTCAAAACATTTTTAGAAAGAACCCATGGCTAGATTGAAGAAGGAGAAGTTTGATCATAAAATCTCTTTAGAAACTTTGAGATTAACTCTCTAGATGGAAGGATAACTGGAGATGAAGGATCACCATACCTTTATATACATGAATACCTCTAAAATGTGGTTAAGAAATCATGAAAATACAAGCTCCAAGCTGTTCTTGAGCTTCAACAACAATGGAGGTTTCTAGAGAAGATTTCTTTGGAGGGAAATGTTCAATTTCGTGAGAGGGGATTGGGAATGGGTTCTTCACGTGTTTGATACTTTCTATACACATAAATATAGGTAAATTAATCAATTATAGTCAGTTTAAAACAGTCGCAATGCAGCAGTTACAGGTCACCATCGACGGACCAAATCGACTGACCGTTGGTCAATCTACTTGACGTCCTTTGGTTTCTGTCGATTGGTCCTTGGAAACTTTTTGGGTTGAAACCTACCCAATCTAAGTATTAATCGACGATACCTCACCTACGGGCGGTTGGTTAACCAACTGGCCGTCGTTTGGTCCGTCGATTGACACAGTCAAGGGAGTGTCTCGACCAGCCTTTGGTCCTTCTTGTGGGCCATTTTGCGGGGGCTTTTAGAAGTCGTACCCGTACGTTTACAACGTTAGTACAACCCTTAACAATAATTAGAACTTCCACATAAGTTTCACCCAAAACAAACACCTGCAACTCGTCCAAACATGCAAGGCCCCATCAAGACGTACATGAACGTCTCAAGGTCTATTTTTCAAACGTCTTGGACGTTCTTGGACGTTTGACCTCCAAACTTCACTAAACTTCATATAATACTATTAAACATCATTTTAACTCATTTTAAGACTTCATAAGCTCATTTTATACAATTTTAAGAATGCATAGACACATGAGGTACATAGGTGACTAGTCATCGAACGTTTGGTCGACGCTTGACGTTTGACTTCCAATTCACCTCAAACTATATACAATGCTTCTAAACCATATTAAGTTATTTTACGACCCTAGAACATTAATACAAACATTTTAGGCTCTCGACACCCTAACTCATTTTGGGGGTCTTACATGTAATTATGTATATGTTCCTTATACATGACCTTGTAGTATTGGTCTACTTGTGATGAAGATGTGCATGGTATGAGTCCATATGATGTGGTCTTTTTCTTATATGCAATATATGGGTACTAATGACTATATGATGAAGGGCTTGCTTTACATGAATGAAGTTATCTTCAATTATTATGATGATGTATGAATTGAAGATTAAGGTTTGTGGTCTCATGATAGGTTTACTAAGTATGTGTGAGTTTATGGGACATCACTTGTACATTGCACTAGTAGACTAAGATTGGGGTCAGAACAAGGTCTTATAATGATTTATTTGAAGGGAAGTAAATATATGTGCAAATTGATGTAGCTCACTGTAAAGCCAATAGAGTCTTGACATAAATGTGTCTATAATGTTTTATACTTCTATGATGATATGTGTTGGCTTGTGTAGGTCATATGTATGGTTTAACCTGTGCCTTAAGGTGATGCATTGCGCCAAGTATCACTAGAGGTTACTTGGGAGGTTAATGAGTTAAAAGAGGGAGTCACTGTAAAGTGACCCCAAATATTGCTTAAATTCTATGTGTGATCTTACATGATATTTGGACCTTGAATGTGTCTATATGAAGTATGTGAATGATATAAATGTTATTGTATAAAGGTTTTATGAAGATTTAATAAAAAAGGCAAGAAGTATGATTTCAAGAAAATGTCCCTTTTAAATGCAATGTTTTTGCATGGTTGCTATACTTAGTGCGTTCTTGTACTAACTCCATGTAACAACCCTAAAAATGAATAAGATAAATGCTTAAGGTGTCAAGAATGCTTGCGATTAGACCAAGGTTAACACGGATTGATACGCGTAGAACCAGACCTCAGAACCCTTACTACGGCCAAGCCAACTAACTTGGTGAGTTAGTTGAGCTTGGAAAGGTTGGAACCAACCATGTAGGGCTCTCAAAAACGAAGATTTAATCGAAGGAGTTCTTACCGGACTTAAAAAGAAGAAATCTTAAGTTTTGAGGGTCCAGGGGTAAAATGGTCTTTTCCAGGCCAAGGTTAATATTGTAATTACCCTAAGGAATTAATTTATTAATTAATTAATTTAATAAAAGAGCAGGATAGGGTAGGGTCGACCGGAAATGACCCATTTTGCAAAGGTCACTCCACCCGAGTTTGAGTCCCATTAGAAGCAACAAATTTATGATTTACTTATTAGTTAAGATCTAATTTTTTGTAAGGGCAAAATGGTCCTTTCATGTATAATTAATTAAATCAGATTTTAAGTATTAAGGATAGTCCTAAATTGACTAACTCATCATCTAATCCTAAACAACTTCACACGTTTCACTGTCTCACGTCTATCATATTTTCACGTTCAACTCTCTTGTTTTCTCTCTGCCTAAGAAACGTACAAGAACAAAAATTATATCAAGAGTTCTTCACAGTTGAAGAATTCACATGAAATTTTAAGAAAAACAAAGTAACCAAAAATGTTAAGGCAAAGAGAAGTTGTCCGTCGAGTGGTGTGGACGTTGAGGAGGCTTGGACTGATTTTGGAGAACATTTTGGGCAGCAAGTTCAACGTTTGAAAATCAATTAAGGTATGGGTTTCTTCCCTCTTGGTCCCTTTCCCAAGAGACCCCTTAAGATTCAAGATATTCACTCCGAAAACTAGGGTTGTTCCCCGTTGCATGTCCCTGTCACTAGCTCCCAATGATTCGTAGGTTGGGTTTATTTGCTGGTAGATTTAGGTATATGTGATGTTTTTGTGTTGAATGTGAATATGTTTATGTATGTGAAATCACGAAAATACAACCATTGTGTGATCGGAAAAAAAATGATGTGTGTGTGCAAAATGTGGCAGTGAAAATACTCACTGTTGGAGTTGTGAAATAGCATGTTTAATCCTTGTATTTTATGTGCAAAAGTTGTACACAATGTGATGTTCTTATGGGGTTTGAAGTTATTGATTTTGAGTGAAAAACTCTTGGCTAATGTAACTACTAAACTACACCTAATAATGCACTAAATGTTTCATGAAATGCCCTAAGAACTAACGTGAAAAGGTTGATGAAAGGAAGCTAAAAACTATGAATAAATTTCCAGGTTGGTGTACTTAGTTTCGGTCAAAAAGAAGGTTAAAATCTGGGTTTTTAATTGAAAATAAAATAGGTGAGGTCAATGGGATTGAACCCAAGACCTCACATGTGAAGGAATGCTAAAAAAGTAAAAAAGGGGTAATGGGGTTAAGGGGAATCGAACCCGTGTGGCTACTGTAATTCGCGAAAAGAAGAAATGAAAGAGGGGGCTTGAGGATTTGAAATCGGGTTACTGGAAGAGAAAGGAGAGAATAATTAATTAATTAAATAAATGGGAGGCGTGGGAATCGAACCCACGACCTCCAGGCTGCGAATGAGAGAAGAGAAAATTTAAGTGGGAATCGAACCCACGACCTCAAGGCTGGAAAGGAGAGGAGCGAAATAAATAAGAAAATAAAGTGAGGCTGTGGGGGTCGATTCCACAACCTCGCTGCCAAACGCCTAGCCTAGGGAAGTTTTAATTAAAAATAAAAATAGGAGGCTGTGGGGGTTCGAACCACCACCTCACAGCCCCTAGCGAATTTAAATTAAAATAAGGAGGCTGTGGGGGTTCGAACCCACAACCTCCCAATTTCCCAGCGAAATAAAGAGCAAATTAAAAGAGGCTGTGGGGGTTTGATCCCACAACCTCTTGGTTTAGGCGAAATTGGGCAACAAGATGATAATGAAAAATAAAAAGGGGTTGTGGGGGTTCGAACCCACAACCCTTCGGCAAATTAAGAGGAAAACCAAGTAGAAAACTAAAGATACAATGTTAATGTTGGGGTTCAATCTAGAGTCCCAATATCATAGAGATTAAAATAAAATCAATGAAAAATGTAAATGTTATCCAAGTGATTTGAACTTGGGTTTCCTTGCCCAAACTTCCGTATTGATACATAAGTCATACGTGAACAAAATATCCAAGAATAATGCCACCTACTTAGATAGAAATAAAGATTTTGGCATATATACAAGATACATAAGTATTGTACTACATAATCTTAGGAATGTATGAATCACTTAACGAATTATGAATGAAGCCTCATGGCTTGTGTGTATAGACTCATAAGTCTAGCATACGTATTAAAGAAGTGAACCTAAGATGTATGTAATGAAAGGATGTAACACTAGAAGGGTTAAGTATGAGTGTAAAACACACTAAATGGCCTAGTGCATTGGCATACGATGAAATGATTATTATGTAATGAAATGACGAAACCCTAGAAGGGTTAAGTAAGAGTGTGAAACACACAAATGGCCAAATATATTGGCATATGATGAAATGAACATTCACGTAAAATGGGGTGAGTAATTATGAAGAGTAAATTTGCTAATGTTAATGAATGTGGTGACAACATGATATGAGGCTAATGTAAAAGATGAGAACAATCTCAAATGAGCCTAAGTAAATATTACCAAAACGTACTCACCTATGAGAGTGTAAAGTTAATGAAGAGACCAGTCTCTATGAACACTCTAATGAAAGTATTGAGATTAACACACCTAATACTAATGATGAGATGAGAAACCATCTATTGAGCTATGATGTCCTCATACTACAAGCCAGCTTCCATGACGTATGAGTTGAATGTAATGGAACTTTATACTGAGCACCGATAGACTAGCTATGAGCGGTGATGCCTTCTTTCGGGAAGGACGGAGGTTCACGTAACTCTCATGAGATGAGGCTGTCCGGCTTGCCGGGTATGGGTCTCCTTATATCTCTTGGTCTTCGAACCTATACTGCCAATATAGGGATCTGGCGGGGTTAAATTCCCATGTACGCTAGCATGTTTTGGGTTACCTTGGCCTGTGATTCCACCTCTTTTCGGTGTGGGGGACACAATGGATTTCATGATGCTCACATGATCTATGTCGGTTAAAGTTAAAGTTCCCAATGAATGAATGAGGTCAGCCTCAAATGAAGCACATAATGAAATGAATGATACCAAAGGTGTTAGGATAGGATAATCAAGAGGTGAGATAGACTCAGGTAATGACACTAGGTTATTCTTGATCATTGCACAGCAAACCCGATGAAAGTCTTAAACTACACCCTAGGTATAGCTGGTGTTCACACTGGCCTATGAATGAAATGAAATGAAGTACGTATGAATAAATAAAGCAGACTCTGTGTTTGCTAATGAAGACTCCTAATTGAGGTCCCATATGTTGAGCCCTCATTCTGGGAAGTCTTAATGTTAAGTCCATGATTCCAAGGTCTCATGGCCTATGAATGAATGATATGAAAGAAGCTATGTGTTATATGTTATGTGCTATATGTAATACGATATGTGCTATGTGTAAGATGTTATGTGATGTGTGCAATATGATATTTATGATGATGCATGTTACTCTCATGGCATGACTTTCCTAATCCAAATTTGGAAAGCTCATTGACTTTCCTAATCCAAATTTGGAAAGCTCCCTCACTTTCCTAATCCAAATTTGGAAGGTTCACTAACTTTCCTAATCTCAATTTGGCAAGTCCACTGACTTGACTTTCCATAATCATGTTGTTAGGGAAGAGCTATTCTTTCTCATGCATGTCCTTGGTGTGTGCTTGCATATACCCATACTTAGTACAAGTGTGTACTAACGCTCTACAACTCTATAATTTTTAGGTGCAGACACAAGTGGACGCTAGTGCTACAGGGTGACGCTGAAGCTATCCGGACGTTGAGCAGTCATCCAGAGTTGGTAGGCCCTCATGCTTTCGAGGATGCTGCCATTTATATTCTAGCTTAGTTTTAGAGTTGAGCTAGTTTTTACATTCTTCTCTACTTTTTACACTCCGGTCATGACACTCCATTCTTCTCTACTTTTTACACAAAGTGTAGGTTATGGATGCTTAAAGGATTTCTATATGATTGAGGAGCTTGATATGTGATTCCCAAGCTCAAGGAAAGGAATCCTTAATTCCAAGGATGTCCTAATGTTTAGCTTATTTTAAATCTTATGAATTGTATAGTTATGTATTATATTATAAGGGTCGTGTCCCTATTGTACTATTATGATGTTGTGTCTGGGATGGCAAAAAGACTTAAGCTCTAAAAATGTACTTATGATATTTATGTATATAGATGAGACAAAGTTTATAGCATATGATGTGCTATGAAATGTTTTAAATTTTCCGCTAAATTTAATATGACAATGCGATAAATGATAACTATGGGCTTGTATAAGACCT
This sequence comes from Solanum sitiens, assembly GCA_016801875.1. NCBI lineage: Eukaryota > Viridiplantae > Streptophyta > Magnoliopsida > Solanales > Solanaceae > Solanum > Solanum sitiens. Next base: position 289,429 of record JABWTJ010000311.1, on the reverse strand, counting down.
CCGAGAGGTCAAGTACGCCATTCTACTTCTAGGGGATGCTCCCCGGATGTGACACCATGACACCACCTTTTAGAGAATCTTCTAGTCGGACACCCAATCGAGCCAACCTATGAACCTCTTTCACTAGATCTTTCTTATCATCTTCAACATGCGTCACACTACCCATGGATACTCGACTCAAAGCATCCGCCACCACATTAGCTTTCCCGAGATGGTAAAGGACACTCATATCATAATCCTTTAAAAGATCTAACTATCGTCTTTGGCGTAAATTCAAGTCTTTTTGGGTGAATACATATTCTAGACTCTTATGATCCGTGAACACGTCAACATGCACCACAAATAGATAGTGTCTCCAAATCTTTACAGCAAACACCACGGCCGCATGTTCAAGGCCGTGTGTTGGATAATTCCTCTCATTTGGGTTGAGTTGTCTAGAGGCATACGCTATGACTTTGCCACTATGCATAAGCACACATCCGAGAATAATGAGTTCACATCAACCACATTGAGTAGTTTCTAAGTCATGGTAGTGAAGTGCACCACTATCCTGGATTAGAGAATGCATGATGCGTAGGAAAATTTCCCTTCTTCTGATCTTATCGTGTTTTTCCTAATGTCTAATTTCTTGGTGTTATGTCACGACCCGAAAGCACCCCCTAGAAGTTAGGGAAAACTTTCGAATCATGACTGGGCGTACTTGACCCCTTTAGGGTCTCGTACAGGCCCTCTAACTAGCATTCATAACATAAAGCATGAAAAGTAGTGCGGAATTTAAAACTTTTCACAATAATAATAATAAAAGGAGTCTTTACATAAATACGAAGAAATCTTATCATCACAAGCCAACTTAAAGACAACTTGGAATCTTAGGGACACGGCCCTTTACGATAAAAGTAAATACATTTTGAAGTATTAATAAAGAAACTAAGAAACATAAACCTATGTCCTCGAATATATGAGGACATACCAAATTTTTGACAGATAAAGTTCCCAAGCTTCGACTCCGATCCTCCCAAAAGGGCTTCCAACCTATACTCATAAGGTATAAAAAGTATGGGGTTAGTACAACAATGTACTAAGTATGGCATATGCAAAAACATGCAAAAAGGGACATTTTAGTAAAGATAGCTTTTTATGCAATTCAAATATAACCTTCATGAATCTAGAAGCAAACCCACATAAGAATCAACAATTAACACTTTATGGCTATCTTACCAAACTTAAAGTAAACAAAGGAACATTTCAATTAACTTTGCTAAACTTGCAATAAAATTGAATAAAGCATCATAGTGAACATTTTGAATTCTTACAATGAAGACCTTACAGTGAATGGCACGGTCCAAGTCATATGAACCCTTTTTCTTTGAAGTTGCCCTAACCCAAGGTTATTCTAAGACTCCCTAAGGTGAGCCGAGAAGGGACTCTCATTACACCTCCCTTCAAAGCACACCAAAGCGACTCTACTAACGAGGAGTACTCATCTCAAGAGGTACTTTGGATTACAACATATCAACTAACGAAATGCAATCCACCTCCCCTTCATATCCTCTCGGTGCTAGGCATAACTCCACACGGATTTCTCAACATAACAGTCTATCTTAGAAAGCTCACTAGGAAATGGAGAGGTTGTTACTAGACACTACATCTCAACTCACGAAGTGTGTGCACCTCAAGATTTCCCCTTTTTGCGCAACTTGACATAATACAAATCTTAAAAGAGTGTGTGTGTACATGTGCACACCTTGCATATAAGCATCATTTCATTATCATCAAGTTCTACTCATACTTTAACCTTGATTCATCAAGCTACACACTCTACATACTTCTCATAATCATATTCTTCATTTAGACAAAAACTAGGTCAAACATGCAATTCAAGCTACATCAAACACAATACAAGACCCATTTCCAATATATATCTTCATTTCACATATTAGACCTTCAAGATCACATACTCAAACCATACTAAGTAACATCAAGTTCATCAATTAGCACCGCGACCCATAAGGTGGACCATACCACTCAAATAGCAATTCATAATAAGAATTATACAATGAGAGCAACTCATCAACAAATCAAACCATCATTACCCATAAGCAATTTATCAATATTTCACCATATTAAGTCCCTTAGGGCAGTAGCTACACCAACACGACAAATACAAGAAGACCCAAGTTCATACCCTACTCAAATCATGCTCACATAACCCATTTTCAAGTAAAAATTGAAGTATGCATAAACAAGAGTTTCATGGAGTTTTAACATCAAAATCATCTATTCAAACCAAGATAAATACATTTAAACCATTAGAATTTAGTTACAAGAAGACCCATAATAGAAATCAAAGTTTAGAAGAAGTTGAGTTTAAACCCCCTTTTTTTTTTAAAACCATTTTGGAAGTTGGCTTCTTGAATGGAAAGGTATTCAAGAATGGATACCATACCTTTATGAGAAAGAAACCCACGAATTTGATGAAGAAACACGTCCAAAGCAGCCCTCCTTTCCTTCCTTAACCTCTAGCCTTCAATGGAGTCTTGGAGAGAGTTTCTTTAGAGAGAGAGATGAATTTAGAAGTGAGGGGATCTTGTCTAGGTCTAGGGTTTAAAACTAATTTAATATAACCTAAAAACACCAAAATTATACACCTAGGGTCATATAAGACTTGGGGTGCATTTACATAAAACACCCCAAGTTGGCAGCCTTAAGTCGTGCACTGGCAGGCCTCGTCGACGAGACCTCCTCGACGGACCGTCACGTTCACCACGGACCGTCATGGGGTCCCGTCGAGGAACACTTGGCTCCAACTGGAGCCTGTCCAAGTTTCCACTCTCTGTCACTCGCAACGCACTGGATCGACGGACCGTCCTGAGTGCAACGGACCGTCGCCATGGTCGTCGTGAGCCACTGATGGGCAGACTTTGCCCAAGTGTTGGGCCCTTCATCTAGGGCCCCTTTGTGGGTCCTAGGTGGGGTCGTGCCCAGACGTCAAACCCCTAAACTAAGTCGTCTAGGTCTAAGGAACATCCGACGCATGTTTAAAGTAAAACGAACACATAAAACTCATCCAAACTCGCCAAGACATACAAGTACATTCTAAGGCATACCATCCGAACGTCATTGACGTTTTTGGTCGATTGAACTCCAAACTTAACCAAACTTTGCACACTGCCTAAGGACACCAAACTAACTCCGTTTAACTTAAAATTAACACAAGAAACAACCATGAGGCCCTAGTTCACCTTAGTTCATTTTGGGGCGTTATATTCTCCACCACTTGGAATAACATTCGTCCTCGAATGACGCTTAAATTTTAAGGACAACAAGGACTTACTTAGAATCATATAATACGCTAAGATCATGATCAAAACACTAACAATCAAAGCATCCACTAGTAAGGAACATCATTTTACACTTTTAACACTTAGCAACATAGGCAACTTTCACCAATTTTCACAAAGTCAAAAATTCAACCTCAATCTTCTTTTATGGAGGAACTACCTTCTCCAACGTTAAAAATGCTCATAAACAATGCCTTTACACACATTGAAACTAAAATTCAAGACAAAACAATTTTCTTCAAAATGCCAAAAAAAGTTTTTTACAGTGAAGTTGACTGCCATCTTACCAAATTTTTGAAAAAATCATTCTCTAAGCAATTCATCAAGACGACGTGATCATAGGAACTATAAAACCATATATACTCATTTCATAACACAAAATCAACAATAACCAAGAGTTGAGACTTACCAAAACCATCAATCCGAATTAATTATCCTTTCTAGCCCCCATCCCATAGGAAGGGTTCTTCTTGGGAGCATTAGGATCTAGGGAAGCTTGATTGACATCTCTCCCCCTTGATTTAAGGTTTGTGCAGTCCCTCATCTTGTGGCCTCTATTACCACATGCGAAACAACCATCCGTTCCGGCAAGACACTTACCCCCATGTTGCTTGCCACAAGTAGGGCACCTAGCCCTTTCATAGGAATGACCACCACCTTGAGAAGATTGATTTGGAGCCCTATCCTTGTTTCCCATAGAAGAATCTTGGGGATAAAACCTCTTCTTAGGCCTTTGGTGACTAGAATCATCCGACCTAGGTCTCTTACCCTCTTGCCTTATCTCCCTAATTTTGGACTCCTCAATTTGTTGCGCATAAACCATGAGCCTAGAGATATCCATGTCATTAAGAAGCATAGCCGTACGACACTCTTTTTCCACCAAGCTAGACACGCCCATCACAAACTTGTTCATCCTAGCCCTAGGGTTGGCTACCATGTTATGGGCATACTTAGAGAGTTGGGTGAATTCGAGAGAGTACTCTTGCACACTCATTCCCCCTTGACGGAGGTTCATGAATTCAACCATCTTCTTCTCCCTCCACTCTACAGGAAAGAATCTATCTAGGAAAGCCTCTTTGAATTCCTCCCAATCAACCGGTCCTCTTTCTAAGGGTCTCTCACCCCTCCATTGCTCATACCACACTTGAGCAACATCCTTAAGTTGGTAAGCGGCCAATTCCGCTTTCTCCCTAGGGGTCACACCCATAGCATCTACCACCTTGAAAACCTCATCTATGAAGCCTTGTGGATCTTCATCCACCTTAGTGCTATGAAAAGTAGGAGGGTTCACCCTCATAAAATCACGAATCCTAGAAGCGGGAGTACTAGCATTTGGTTGGGGCCTATCTCCTAGGTTAGCTTGGCCGACAAAGTGATTGTTGACAACTTGAGCTTGAGCCGTCATGAGTTGGGTCAAGTTCATTAGGGCAGCCCTCAACTCCGCATTAGTCATATCACCCTCAACAAAAGGAGCTTGAGGCATAGGAGGCACTTGAGGTCCTTGAGGTTCCGGAGGCACTTGAGGTTCTTGAAGAGGAACCTCCTCATTTTCCTCCCCTAAGCCAACAATAGCAACTTGGTCAACATGGGGAAGGACTCTCTCATTTTGTACACCTCCCTCCTCCCTTCTAGCGGTCGATCTCCTCGTATTCATGTCCTAAAAACACAAAAGGAGAGGTTGAGAATAGACACCTTATATACTCAACTCTAAGGCACGATACTAGAATAGAGAAGAAAGTGAAACTTCTAGCATCCTATAGACTCTTATCCATGGATGTGTTGCGACTCACACCAATGACCAAGATACTACTAGATGTGGCTTGTGATACTTTCAGACCTTAAACTATTTTCCAAAATTTTATGCTCTGATACCAAGTCTTGTCACGACCCGAAAGCACCCCCTAGAAGTTAGGGAAAACTTTCGAATCGTGATCGGGCGTACTTGACCCCTTTGGGGTCTCGTACAAGCCCTCTAACTAGCATTCATAACATAAAGCATGAAAACTAGTGCGGAATTTAAAACTTTTCACGATAATAATAATAAAAGGAGTCTTTTCATAAATACAAAGAAATCTTATCGTCACAAGCCAACTTAAAGACACAACTTGGAATCTTAGGGAGACGGCCCTTTACGATAAAAGTAAATACATTTTTAAGTATTAATAAAGAAACTAAGAAACATAAAACTATGTCCTCGAATATATGCGGACATACCAAATTCTTGAGAGATAAAGTTCCCAAGCTTCGACTCCGATCCTCCCAAAAGGGCTTCCAACCTATACTCATAAGGTATAAAAAGTATGGAGTTAGTACAACAATGTACTAATTATGGCATATGCAAAAACATGCAAAAAGGGAAATTTTAGTAAAGATAGCTTTTTATGCAATTCAAATATAACCTTCATGAATCTAGAAGCAAACCCACATAAGAATCAACAATTAACACTTTATGGCTATCTTACCAAACTTAAAGTAAACAAAGGAACATTTCAACTAACTTTGCTAAACTTGCAATAAAATTGAATAAAGCATCATAGTGAACATTTTGAATTCTTACAATGAAGACCATACAGTGAATGGCACGGTCCAAGTCATATGAATGCTTTTTCTTTGAAGTTGCCCTAACCCAAGGTTATTCTAAGACTCCCTAAGGTGAGCCGAGAAGGGACTCTCATTACACCTCCCTTTAAAGCACACCAAAGCGACCCTTAAAACTACCTAATCTTAGGCTTACTTCGTTAGAAATCAAATCCACGCCCTTGGCTAACATATGCAAAACACTCATGGAAATATAGGTCATACCAAGTGCAATGTGAGAGTAGCATCCCATACTACCACTCCCACTTGGTACTCCTAATGGATTCCATTTACTCAAGTACTCCACAATTATCCTCCATAACACTACACCATAGTACTCATTCACACGGATTTCATGAAGGTACTCTTCTCCCATAGTAGGTATAGGTCACACCAAGTGCAATGTGAGAATAGCATCCCATACTACTACTCCCACTCAATGCTCCTACTTGGTAACTAATGTGGATTGAGCACTTCACGACATACATACACAATTTCAACAATACACAAGATAATTAGTTTCAAATCAATTCTTTTGTGGGAGTTAGCTTAACCGACAAAGACCATGAGAGCTAGACATGGAATCCCGATATTAACCCCTATCGGATGAGGGATCCTTACTTGCCTAGTGTAAGGTCATGCTTCTTAGCGTTTACATGGCTTTTCCAATAGCTACACCTATGCGGGCACATAGTTAAGGGATAAGGAGATTGTTACTAAGTAACTCACTCTCTACTAACGAGGAGTACTCATCTCAAGAGGTACTTTGGATTACAACATCTCAACTAACGAAGTGCAATCCACCTCCCCTTCATATCCTCTCGGTGCTAGGCATAACTCCACACGGATTTCTCAACATAATAGTCTATCTTAGAAAGCTCACTAGGAAATGGAGAGGTTGTTACTAGACACTACATCTCAACTCACGAAGTGTGTCCACCTCAAGATTTCCCCTTTTTGCTCAACTTGACATAATACAAATCTTAAAAGATTGTGTGTGTACATGTGCACACCTTGCATATAAGCATCATTTCATTATCATCAAGTTCTACTCATACTTTAACCTTGATTCATCAAGCTACACACTCTACATACTTCTCATAATCATATTCTTCATTTAGACATAAACTAGGTCAAACATGCAATTCAAGCTACATCAAACACAACACAAGACCCATTTCCAATATATATGTTCATTTCACATATTAGACCTTCAAGATCACATACTCAAACCATACTAAGTAACATCAAGTTCATCAATTAGCACCGCCACCCATAAGGTGGACCATACCACTCAAATAGCAATTCATAATAAGAATTATACAATGAGAGCAACTCATCAACAAATCAAACCATCATTACCCATAAGCAATTTATCAGTATTTTACCATATTAAGTCCCTTAGGGAAGTAGCTACACCAACACGACAAATACAAGAAGACCCAAGTTCATACCCTACTCAAATCATGCTCACATAACCCATTTTCAAGTAAAAATTGAAGTATGCATAAACAAGAGTTTCATGGAGTTTTAACATCAAAATCATCTATTCAAACCAAGATAAATACATTTAAACCATTAGAACTTAGTTACAAGAAGACCCATAATAGAAATCAAAGTTTAGAAGAAGTTGAGTTAAAACCCCCTTTTTGAAAACCATTTTGGAAGTTGGCTTCTTGAATGGAAAGGTATTCAAGAATGGATACCATACCTTTATGAGAAAGAAACCCACGAATTTTGATGAAGAAACACGTCCAAAGCAGCCCTCCTTTCCTTCCTTAACCTCTAGCCTTCAATGGAGTCTTGGAGAGAGTTTCTTTAGAGAGAGAGATGAATTTAGAAGTGGGGGGATCTTGTCTAGGTCTAGGGTTTAAAACTAATTTAATATAACCTAAAAATACCAAAATTATACACCTAGGGTCTTATAAGACTTGGGGTGTATTTACATAAAACACCCCAAGTTGGCAGCCTTAAGTCGTGCACTGGCAGGCCTCGTCGACGAGACCTCCTCGACGGACCGTCACGTTCGCCACGGACCGTCATGGGGTCCCGTCGAGGAACACTTGGCTCCAACTGGAGCCTGTCCAAGTTTCCACTCTCTGTCACTCGCAACGCACTGGATCGACGGACCGTCCTGAGTGCAACGGACCGTCGCCATGGTCGTCGTGAGCCACTGATGGGCAGACTTTGCCCAAGTGTTGGGCCCTTCATCTAGGGCCCCCTTGTGGGTCCTAGGTGGGGTCGTGCCCAGACGTCAAACCCCTAAACTAAGTCGTCTAGGTCTAAGGAACATCCGATGCATGTTTAAAGTAAAACGAACACATAAAACTCATCCAAACTCGCCAAGACATACAAGTACATTCTAAGGCATACCATCCGAACGTCATTGACGTTTTTGGTCGATTGAACTCCAAACTTAACCAAACTTTGCACACTGCCTAAGGACACCAAACTAACTCCGTTTAACTTAAAATTAACACAAGAAACAACCATGAGGCTCTAGTTCACCTTAGTTCATTTTGGGGCGTTATATTCTCCACCACTTGGAATAACATTCGTCCTCGAATGACGCTTAAATTTTAAGAACAACAAGGACTTACTTAGCATCATATAATACGCTTAGATCATGATCAAAACACTAACAATCAAAGCATCCACTAGCAAGGAACATCATTTTACACTTTTAACACTTAGCAACATAGGTAACTTTCACCAATTTTCACAAAGTCAAAAATTCAACCTCAATCTTCTTTTATGGAGGAACTACCTTCTCCAACGTTAAAAATGCTCATAAACAATGCCTTTACACACATTGAAACTAAAATTCAAGACAAAACAATTTTCTTCAAAATGCCAAAAAAATTTTTTTACAGTGAAGTTGACTGCCATCTTACCAAATTTTTGAAAAAATCATTCTCTAAGCAATTCATCAAGACAACATGATCATAGGAACTATAAAACCATATATACTCATTTCATAACACAAAATCAACAATAACCAAGAGTTGAGACTTACCAAAACCATCAATCCGAATTAATTATCCTTTCTAGCCCCCATCCCATAGGAAGGGTTCTTCTTGGGAGCATTAGGATCTAGGGAAGCTTGATTGACATCTCTCCCCCTTGATTTAAGGTTTGTGCAGTCCCTCATCTTGTGGCCTCTATTACCACATACGAAACAACCATCCGTTCCGGCAAGACACTTACCCCCATGTTGCTTGCCACAAGTAGGGCACCTAGCCCTTTCATAGGAATGACCACCACCTTGAGAAGATTGATTTGGATTGATTTGGAGCCCTATCCTTGTTTCCCATAGAAGAATCTTGGGGATAAAACCTCTTCTTAGGCCTTTGGTGACTAGAATCATCCGACCTAGGTCTCTTACCCTCTTGCCTTATCTCCCTAATTTTGGACTCCTCAATTTGTTGCGCATAAACCATGAGCCTAGAGATATCCATTTCATTAAGAAGCATAGCCGTACGCACTCTTTTTCCACCAAGCTAGACACGCCCATCACAAACTTGTTCATCCTAGCCCTAGGGTTGGCTACCATGTTATGGGCATACTTAGAGAGTTGGGTGAATTCGAGAGAGTACTCTTGTACACTCATTCCCCCTTGACGGAGGTTCATGAATTCAACCATCTTCTTCTCCCTCCACTCTACAGGAAAGAATCTATCTAGGAAAGCCTCTTTGAATTCCTCCCAATCAACCGGTCCTCTTTCTAAGGGTCTCTCACCCCTCCATTGCTCATACCACACTTGAGCAACATCCTTAAGTTGGTAAGCGGCCAATTCCGCTTTCTCCCTAGGGGTCACACCCATAGCATCTACCACCTTGAAAACCTCATCTATGAAGCCTTGTGGATCTTCATCCACCTTAGTGCTATGAAAAGTAGGAGGGTTCACCCTCATAAAATCACGAATCCTAGAAGCGGGAGTACTAGCATTTGGTTGGGGCCTATCTCCTAGGTTAGCTTGTCCCACAAAGTGATTGTTGACAACTTGAGCTTGAGCCGTCATGAGTTGGGTCAAGTTCATTAGGGCAGCCCTCAACTCCGCATTAGTCATATCACCCTCAACAAAAGGAGCTTGAGGCATAGGAGGCACTTGAGGTCCTTGAGGTTCCGGAGGCACTTGAGGTCCTTGAGGTTCCGGAGGCACTTGAGGTTCTTGAAGAGGAACCTCCTCATTTTCCTCCCCTAAGCCAACAATAGGAACTTGGTCAACATGGGGAAGGACTCTCTCATTTTGTACACCTCCCTCCTCCCTTCTAGCGGTCGATCTCCTCGTATTCATGTCCTAAAAACACAAAAGGAGAGGTTGAGAATAGACACCTTATATACTCAACTCTAAGGCACGATACTAGAATAGAGAAGAAAGTGAAACTTCTAGCATCCTATAGACTCTTATCCATGGATGTGTCGCGACTCACACCAATGACCAAGATACTACTAGATGTGGCTTGTGATACTTTCAGACCTTAAACTATTTTCCAAAATTTTATGCTCTGATACCAAGTCTTGTCACGACCCGAAAGCACCCCCTAGAAGTTAGGGAAAACTTTCGAATCGTGACCGGGCGTACTTGACCCCTTTGGGGTCTCGTACAAGCCCTCTAACTAGCATTCATAACATAAAGCATGAAAACTAGTGCGGAATTTAAAACTTTTCACGATAATAATAATAAAAGGAGTCTTTTCATAAATACAAAGAAATCTTATCGTCACAAGCCAACTTAAAGACACAACTTGGAATCTTAGGGAGACGACCCTTTACGATAAAAGTAAATACATTTTTAAGTATTAATAAAGAAACTAAGAAACATAAAACTATGTCCTCGAATATATGCGGACATACCAAATTCTTGAGAGATAAAGTTCCCAAGCTTCGACTCCGATCTTCCCAAAAGGGCTTCCAACCTATACTCATAAGGTATAAAAAGTATGGGGTTAGTACAACAATGTACTAAGTATGGCATATGCAAAAACATGCAAAAAGGGAAATTTTAGTAAAGATAGCTTTTTATGCAATTCAAATATAACCTTCATGAATCTAGAAGCAAACCCACATAAGAATCAACAATTAACACTTTATGGCTATCTTACCAAACTTAAAGTAAACAAAGGAACATTTCAACTAACTTTGCTAAACTTGCAATAAAATTGAATAAAGCATCATAGTGAACATTTTGAATTCTTACAATGAAGACCATACAGTGAATAGCACGGTCCAAGTCATATGAATGCTTTTTCTTTGAAGTTGCCCTAACCCAAGGTTATTCTAAGACTCCCTAAGGTGAGCCGAGAAGGGACTCTCATTACACCTCCCTTTAAAGCACACCAAAGCGACCCTTAAAACTACCTAATCTTAGGCTTACTTCGTTAGAAATCAAATCCACGCCCTTGGCTAACATATGCAAAACACTCATGGAAATATAGGTCATACCAAGTGCAATGTGAGAGTAGCATCCCATACTACCACTCCCACTTGGTACTCCTAATGGATTCCATTTACTCAAGTACTCCACAATAATCCTCCATAACCCTACACCATAGTACTCATTCACACAGATTTCATGAAAGTACTCTTCTCCCATAGTAGGTATAGGTCACACCAAGTGCAATGTGAGAATAGCATCCCATACTACTACTCCCACTCAATGCTCCTACTTGGTAACTAATGTGGATTGAGCACTTCACGAAATACATACACAATTTCAACAATACACAAGATAATTAGTTTCAAATCAATTCTTTTGTGGGAGTTAGCTTAACCGACAAAGACCATCAGAGCTAGACATGGAATCCCGATATTAACCCCTATCGGATGAGGGATCCTTACTTGCCTAGTATAAGGTCATGCTTCTTAGCGTTTACATGGCTTTTCCAATAGCTACACCTATGCGGGCACATAGTTAAGGAATAAGGAGATTGTTACTAAGTAACTCACTCTCTACTAACGAGGAGTACTCATCTCAAGAGGTACTTTGGATTACAACATCTCAACTAACGAAGTGCAATCCACCTCCCCTTCATATCCTCTCGGTGCTAGGCATAACTCCACACGGATTTCTCAACATAATAGTCTATCTTAGAAAGCTCACTAGGAAATGGAGAGGTTGTTACTAGACACTACATCTCAACTCATGAAGTGTGTCCACCTCAAGATTTCCCCTTTTTGCTCAACTTGACATAATACAAATCTTAAAAGATTGTGTGTGTACATGTGCACACCTTGCATATAAGCATCATTTCATTATCATCAAGTTCTACTCATACTTTAACCTTGATTCATCAAGCTACACACTCTACATACTTCTCATAATCATATTCTTCATTTAGACATAAACTAGGTCAAACATGCAATTCAAGCTACATCAAACACAACACAAGACCCATTTCCAATATATATGTTCATTTCACATATTAGACCTTCAAGATCACATACTCAAACCATACTAAGTAACATCAAGTTCATCAATTAGCACCGCCACCCATAAGGTGGACCATACCACTCAAATAGCAATTCATAATAAGAATTATACAATGAGAGCAACTCATCAACAAATCAAACCATCATTACCCATAAGCAATTTATCAGTATTTTACCATATTAAGTCCCTTAGGGAAGTAGCTACACCAACACGACAAATACAAGAAGACCCAAGTTCATACCCTACTCAAATCATGCTCACATAACCCATTTTCAAGTAAAAATTGAAGTATGCATAAACAAGAGTTTCATGGAGTTTTAACATCAAAATCATCTATTCAAACCAAGATAAATACATTTAAACCATTAGAATTTAGTTACAAGAAGACCCATAATAGAAATCAAAGTTTAGAAGAAGTTGAGTTTAAAACCCCTTTTTTTTTTAAAACCATTTTTGAAGTTGGCTTCTTGAATGGAAAGGTATTCAAGAATGGATACCATACCTTTATGAGAAAGAAACCCACGAATTTGATGAAGAAACACGTCCAAAGCAGCCCTCCTTTCCTTCCTTAACCTCTAGCCTTCAATGGAGTCTTGGAGAGAGTTTCTTTAGAGAGAGAGATGAATTTAGAAGTGAGGGGATCTTGTCTAGGTCTAGGGTTTAAAACTAATTTAATATAACCTAAAAACACCAAAATTATACACCTAGGGTCTTATAAGACTTGGGGTGTATTTACATAAAACACCCCAAGTTGGCAGCCTTAAGTCGTGCACTGGCAGGCCTCGTCGATGAGACCTCCTCGACGGACCGTCACGTTCGCCACGGACCGTCATAGGGTCCCGTCGAGGAACACTTGGCTCCAACTGGAGCCTGTCCAAGTTTCCACTCTCTGTCACTCGCGACGCCCTGGATCGACGGAACGTCCTGAGTGCAACGGATTGTCGCCATGGTCGTCGTGAGCCACTGATGGGCAGACTTTGCCCAAGTCTTGGGCCCTTCATCTAGGGCCCCCTTGTGGGTCCTAGGTGGGGTCGTGCTCGGACGTCACACCCCTAAACTAAGTCTTCTAGGTCTAAGGAACATCCGACGCATGTTTCGAGTAAAACGAACACATAAAACTAATCCAAACTCGCCAAGACATACAAGTACATTCTAAGGCATACCATCCGAACGTCATGGACGTTTTTGGTCGATTGAACTCCAAACTTAACCAAACTTTGCACACTGCCTAAGGACACCAAACTAACTCCGTTTAACTTAAAATTAACACAAGAAACAACCATGAGGCTCTAGTTCACCTTAGTTCATTTTGGGGCATTATATGTTATGAGCGTGTATAACATCAATTATTGTTGTTTTCAGAGAATGAATACTAGGAGGAATGTTGGTCAGAGGAGAGGAGGAGCAGCTGCTAGGAACAATCAGGTTCCACCCCAGCCTCCAGCTGAAGGAATGGATATGCCAGTTAACCCAGCTAGGTTGACTGATGCTGAGGTGAGGGCATCTCTAGCCAAGATGGCACAGGCCATTACTATGAAGGCCCAGTCTATGACTGCCCAGGTCAAACGTCAGGATGTTCAGAGGGAGAACCCACCGGTTCGTAGCATGGCTGACAGGCTGAGAGACTTTACGAGGATGAATCCTCCTATTTTCACAAGGTCCAAGACTTCAGAGGATCCCCAAGAGTTTGTGGATGAGGTGCATAAGATTTTGGTGGCTATCGGGGCCACAGATACTGAGAAGGCTGAGTTGGCTTCCTATCAGCTCAAGGATGTTGCACAGACTTGGTGCAAGATGTGGCAGGATAGCCGAGCTTTGGACGGAGTTCTAGTCACTTGGGAGCTGTTTAAGACAGCCTTTATGGAGAGATTCTTTCCCAGAGAAATGAGGTAAGCCAAGGTTGAGGAGTTTATCAACCTTAAGCAGGGATCTATGACAATCAGGGAGTATTCCCTGAAATTTATTAAACTATCCAGGTATGCTACTTTCCTTAGTATCTAACAGCAAGGATGAGATGAGTACTGAAGTTTGTTAAATTATCTAGGTATGATACTTCCCTTGTGTCTAACAGCAGGGATGAGATGAGCATGTTCCTCACAGGAATCAATGGAGATCTGGAGGAGGAGTGTCGGTCTGGGATGCTCCATGATAATATGGACCTCTCAAGGTTGATGGCGCATGTCCAGCAGGTAGAGGACAACCGCAAAAAGAGGGGTATTCGTGATGCTAGGAGGCCTAAGCCTCAAGATCAGGAAGGTCCCAGCCATGGAGGCCACAGAAACAATTTTGGCGCCCGTGAGCATCCCAGGTTCAAGAAGGGGCAACAGAGTTCTGGGAACTCTAACTTTCAGAGGAGTACATCACCTAGAGGAGGCAGACGTGAGCCCAAGAGGGGCAATGGAGGTGAGATGCAGCGTCCTAAAAAAAATTGTGCTAAGTGTGGCCGAGCTCATAGTGGAGAGTGCAGACAGGGAACTAATGCCTACTTCGGTTGCGGTAAGAGTGGGCACATGGTTAGAGACTTCCCACAGAACAGATATCAGGCTGGAGGTAATGCTCAGCCTAGGCCTAATCCACAGGGTGCAGCAACAGCCGAGCCTCCTAAGAGGAACAGGTTCTATGCCCTGCAGGGCAGTAAGGAGCAGGAGAAGTCCTCTGATGTGGTCACAGATATGCTGCAAGTATTCTCAACTTCTGTTTATGCTTTACTTGATCCAGGGTCTATGCTTTCCTTTGTAACTCCTTTGCTTGCTCTCACTTTTGAGATATTGCCTGAAGTTCTACATGATCCTATAGTGGTTAGTACACCTTTAGGAGAAAATGTAAGAACTGATAGAGTATAGAAGGATTGCCCAATAGTGATAAGTGGTAAGACTATGTGTGCAGACTTGGTTAAGTTACCCATGCATGATTTTGATGTTATTCTTGCCATGGACTGTCTTCACAATTGTTATGCGTGCTTGGATTGTCGTAGAAAAGTGGTAAGATTTCGTTTCCCTAATGAAAAGGAGCTAGTCTGGAAGGGGTACAACTCGAGTCGTCCTAACCTCTTGATTTCTAACCTTAAGGCCAATAAAATGATATACAAGGGGTTTTTGTGTCATCTTGTGAGTGTTAATGATTTAGATCATGGCATTCCTTCCATAGACTCAGTGCCTGTAGTGAATGAGTTCCTAGATGTATTTCCGAATGATTTGCCTGGAGTCCCTCCCCCTCGAGAGATTGATTTTGGTATCGACTTAGAACCCAATCCTATACCAATTTCAATTCCTCCTTACAGAATAACTCCAGCTGAACTCAAAGAGTTGAAGCTGCAGTTAAAAGATCTCACTGACAAGGATTTCATTCAGCCGAGCATATCCCCTTGGGGCACTCCAATGTTGTTTGTGAAAAATAAAGATGGAACCCTTAGAATGTGTATCGATTATCAGCAGCTCAACAAAGTCACTATAAAGAATAAGTATCCACTTCCCAGAATAGATGATTTGTTTGATCATCTCCAAGGGTCTAGTTTCTTCTCTAAGATTGATCTTCGTTCAGGGTATCATCATCTTAGGGTTAGGGAAAGAGATATCACAAAGACATCCTTTTGTACCCGTTATGGTCACTATGAGTTCTTAGTCATGTCATTTGGTCTTACGAATGCACATGCTGCATTTATGGACCTCATGAACCGAGTCTTCCGTGAATACCTTGACTCTTTTGTCATAGTATTCATTGACGACATTCTCATATACTCTAGGACCAAGGAAGAGCATGAATAGCATTTGAGACTAACCTTGCAGGTACTTAGATAACATCATTTGTATGCCAAATTAAGCAAGTGTGAATTTTGGCTTAGATCAGTGACCTTCCTGGGTCATGTTGTGTCCGATCAGGGCGTGGAGGTGGATACCAGGAAGACTGAGGCTATGAAGAACTGGCCAAAGCCTCTTACTCCCACAGACATCCGTAGCTTTTTGGGATTGGCTGGTTACTACCGCAGGTTTGTGGAGGGTTTTTCTTCCATTGTTACCCCATTGACAGCTTTGACTAAGAAGAAAGCCAAGTTTGGGTGTACAGAGACTTGTGAGAGGAGTTTCTAGGAGCTCAAGGACAGACTCACTTCAGCCCCGATGCATACTTTGCCTAAGTGTGGTGAGAATTACACTGTTTATTGTGATGCATTTAGGGTTGGTTTGGGTTGTGTTCTTATGCAGGTTGGTAAGGTGATAGCCTATGCGTCCAGACAGCTCAAGGTTCATGAGAAGAATTATCCCACTAATGACCTGGAGTTGGCAGTTGTGGTGTTGGCACTAAAGTTGTGGAGGCACTACTTATATGGAGTGCATGTGGATGTATTCACAGACCGCAAGAGTCTCTAGTAAGTGTTCACACAGAGGGAGTTGAGTCTACATCAACGGAGATAGTTGGAGATGTTGAAGGATTATGACATGAATGTTCACTCCCATCAACGTAAGGCTAATGTTGTGGCTGATGCTTTGAGCAGAATGAGTATGGGAAGTACAACCTACGTTGAGGATGAGAAGAAGGAGTTGGTGAGAGATGTAAACAGACTGGCCAGACTGGGTGTGCAATTGGTTGACTTACTAGTGGGGGTGTTTCAGTTCATCCTAGTTCTGAATCATCCTTGGTAGTTGAAGTCAAGCAGGGTCAGCATCTAGATCCTGTGTTGATGGAGCTGAAGGACTCAGTGTTGATAAAGATGAATGAGTCTTTTGCTTTGGGAGGTGATGGCTTACTTAGGTATCAGGACAGGCTGTGTACCAGATGTGGATGATTTACGGACCAAGATTGTTGCAGAGGCCCATTGTTCCAGATATTCCATACATCCAGGTTCCACCAAGATGTATCATGATCTTAAGCAGATTTATTGGTGGGATGGCATGAAGAAGGACATTGCAGAATATGTGGCCAAGTGTCCTAATTGTCAGCAGGTTAAGGCAGAGCATCTTAAGCCTGGCGGTCTGACTCATATTATTGAGGTTCCGACTTGGAAGTGGGAGCCCATTAATATGGACTTTGTGGTTGGTCTTCCGAGGACTAGGAGGCAGCATGACTCCATATGGGTTATTGTGGACAGATTGACTAAGTCTGCCAATTTTATCCCTGTGAAGTCTACTTACAGAGCCGAGGATTATGCGAGACTCTACATTGATGAGATTGTGAGATGGTATGGGATTCCTTTGTCTATCATTTCTGATAGAGGATCTCAGTTTACTTCACATTTCTGGAGATCCTTCCAGAAGAGCTTGGGCATGCAGGTAAAGCTTAGTAATGCCTTTCATCCTCAGACAAATGGGTAGGTAAAGCGCACCATTCAGACATTGGAGGACATGTTGAGAGCGTGTGTGATTGACTTCAGAGGTAGGTGGGATGACCATCTGCCATTGATAGAGTTCTATTATAATAATAGCTATCACTCCAGCATTAGGATGGCACCGTTTGAGGCATTGTATGGTAGGATGTGTAGATCTCCAGTTGGGTGGTTCGAGGTTGGAGAGTCATCAATTTTGGGTCCAGAGATCATTCATGAGGACTTAGAGAAGGTCAGAGTGATTAGGGATAGGTTGCTACTACTTACAGTTGGCAGAAGTCATATGCAGATAACA